>CM053625.1:260056549-260077476 GCA_028646595.1 Phalanger gymnotis
TCTTAATCGCACTATGCTCCAGCTACTCCCTGGAAAATCCCCGGAGCCAACCTCCTCAGGTCCCCAACCCCCCTTCTTCTTGCTAGCTTGATAAAATACAGCCGTGAGCTGAATAAAGTGCTTTTTGCCAGCCACAGCTGTCTGTCTCTTGCTTCTTCTCTCTCACCTTTTCTTTTTCAGGCTGGGTCCTCCTCGAACCTCACGTTAACTGGCCCTGGTGGACAGGGCAGTCATAGATCACTTCTGGCTGAAGGATGAACATATGAATTTGATGGAGATTAGATGGGAAGATATCCCAGGCAAAGGGGACAACACGAGCAAACACAGAGTTGAAAAAGTGAAAGGGGAGATAATGATGAATAGACCAGCTCCTCTGGATTCAAATGCATACAAAGGAGACTCGGAGAAGGAAGGTTTGTCACCAGATTTGTCAATGACAACCGGTGGAGTTAGATTTCCTTGGAAGATGAAATTCTCCTTCTATCACTAAGCTAGTAACTGAGATTGGCAGGAAGAGGTAACTGTGATAGGTGCACCTTATCTACCCTTCCACTTTAACAATCACAGATTTAAGACTAGAAGGAAAATAGCAGGACCACTAAAGTCAAATCTCACAATTTTGTCTAATGCTAGTGGCAAATTACTGGCATCCGCTACAGATATACCAGGGGCAGTCTGGGTATAGGATGACCAGAACAGGCATTAAGAAATCAGATAGTGTGATGAGTAGAAACTAGGGAGATATAATAGAAACTTGGGACAAAGTCAAACTAGATGACGTGTATCTTGAACTAGTTTAAAGCCATTTACCTAAGAAGAGCCATAACTAGGATGGGGTGGTTAGGGCTTCATCCCATATACCAAAATTTAGAAGGCACAAATAGTACTTGTAGTACTTCAGCATGCAGAAACAACTGAGCTTAGCACCTATTGAGCAAAGATAATTAGCTAAAATAAGAAACTACCAGATGACATAACAGCAGCTGCACCTCAGGTGAGCTCTTCTCTGACTTGCTACTCCATTCTTACAGCCATCCTCTGAATGTATTTGAGGGCGTGTTTTGTCCTACTTTCTCCAGATTTTTTTTTTCACTACTAATCCTGGATGCAAAAGTTGCTACTAAAGTTTTGCACTTGAGTGTTTTATTTGCTCTCTAATCCATTTTGTGTCTCCTGCATGTTTATGTACAGCGAGACACACTATTTTGTTCTCCAAATTACAGTCAGCTAGGAAGAGATTCCACTGGACAGATGTGTCCTTAGACTCAGTTTCCTGCTTCTCTCCTGGGAAAAGGTAATTTGAAACAAACATAAAAGAATATAAATAAAACCAATAATGTGCTTTACAAGGTGTTTTTTTTTTTTACAGAATCGCATGAGAAAAACCCATAAAAACAAATTTTATTCAATTCAACCAATACTTATTGACCACTTGCTATGTGCAAGGCACTGCAAGGGAATATGAAATTTTCTTAGACATATTTCTTGCCCCTAGGAAGCTTATAGTTTAAATTTTCAGTTCTTATTTTCGAATGTTGACTGTATCTAGAGTTTTAAAAATGAAAACATAATATGTTTCATGTGTTGGAACCATAAACTGTGAACAAAGAGAGCTGGTCAGTGTCAGTCCTTAACCTCAAGGAGCTAATGATCTTAAGGAGGAGACCACATACAAACAATGGTATACAATGTATACTATACATACATTATTTATATGATACATAAAGGATATATACTAGATACATTGGAGGTAATCTCAGAGGGAAGGCACTAACAGAATGTGGCAATGCGGGCTAAGAAAGTCTCCTACAAAAGGTGAGATTTGAACTAAGTCTTGAAGGAAACCAGGGAAAGATCAGGAGGGAGAATATTTCAGCCCTAGAAGACATTGAATGAAAAGGCAGAGAATTAGGAGATGGAGTATAATATTCAAGGGACAGCAAGAGAGCCAGTAAAGCTGCTTCTCAGAGTACACAGAGGGAAAGGAAGAATAATAAGACTACAAAGGTGGAAGAGGCCAAATTGTAAAAGGCTTTAAAGCCTAAGGGAGGATTTTGTCTTTGATCCTGGAGCTAATAGAGAGCCACGTAAATCTATTGAGAAGTGAGGAGTGACATAATTATATCTGCACTTCAGAAAAATCACTTTGGCAGCTGAATAGATGATGGATTGGAATGGGGAGAGACTTAAGGCAGGAAGATCAGCCAGAAGGCTATTGCTATGTACAGTACAGGCATAAGGTGATAAGAGTCTGTATTAGGGCGATGGTGATGTGAAAGTAAAGGACAGAACAAATACGAGAGATGTGGTGAAGGCAGAAATTAAAGGACCTAGTAATACACTGGATATATGGAGTCTTACTTCATATATGAGAAAAGTGTCAAGAATAACAGGTTTGAACATGGAAGGATGGTGGTAATAGGGAAGTTTGGAAAGGGGGAGGGTTTAGAGGGGAAAGATAATGAATTCTGTTCTGAATATATTGTGTTTGAGATGCCTATTAGACACCTAATTTGCTGTGATGTGAGAGTAGAGTTCTGCAGAGTGATAAGAGCTAGCTATACAGATGTGGGAATCATTCCATAGGAGCTGATGAGATCACCATGCAAGATAAACAGGCCCAAGACAGTCATGGAAAATGCTCATGGCTCAAGGGGGCACGGGGTAAAGGTCAGATAGATGGGAGAACCAAGAGAGAGCAGGATAACAAAAACCTAGAGAGGAGAGGATGTCAAAGGCCGTGAGAGATCAAGAAGGAAGATTGAGAAAAGATCATTTGATTTGACAATCAAGGGTGCATTGATGACTTTGGAGGGAGGAGTTTCAGTTGAATGAGGAGCTTAGAAGTCAAATTCTAAAGGTTTTAAAAGAAAACAAGAAAAGAAAGTGGAGGCAAGCTTCGTGGCCAGCTTTCTCAAATTTAGTGATGAAGGGGGCAAAGAGGCCCAAGACGATAGCTAGCAGAGATGCGAGGATCAAGTGAAAGTGCTCTGAGAATGGGGGAGACATGGGGAAGTCTGTAGGAAGCAGGGAAGCATTCAGTAGACACAGAGAGATTGAAGATGAGAGATAGATGGAGACAGAGCTCGACAGTTGTCTGCATATTGTCTCCTCCATTAGAATGTGAGCTCCTCAAAGGCTAAGATTATTTTTCTCTTTCTTTGTATCACCAGCACTTAGCACAGCACCTGGTACATAGTAATAGCTCAATAAACGAGTGGTGACTCATTTGGTGACTAAGTATTGAAGGTCTGTTGAGCGAGACAGGTAAGTAGGCTGTTCAAAGTCTTCCCTTGAGGTCCAGCCTTGTGGCAAGTGGAGATCTTGTGACTTGTGAGGACCCAAGAGATCTGGAGTAGCATGAATAAATAGAAGTTTGCTCCTGGAAGAGTCTGGTCAGGAAGCAAGAAGCAAGTGAAAGATGGATCTGGTCCAGGAATGGCCTCTGGAGCACCATAGAAAACCGTGGAGTACAAAGACTTGAAAGTGGGTATCTTGGACCTGCTGGGGCTGGTGAGGCCTTTTTTGCCCTCTGTGAAGGCCCACAAAAAAAAAAAAGGCCTGGAGTCAGGTGGCCCAGGACATTTACTCCACTATGGCCCCCACTCACAGGCCTTTAGCTTTCCAGACCAAAGTGCTCCTCCCTGGCAACAACTCTCCTTTGTGTTGTCTTCCCTATTAGAATGTAAGCTCATTGAGGACAGGCATATCTTTACTTTTGTATTATATCCCCAGTGCTTAATTTATTTGTTTTTGTATTTTTATTATCATGACATAGTACTTGCTAGATGTATAGTAACTGGCTTTTTTAAAATTCATACTCAGTAAAATTAACCTGCACTACTAGTCTAAGTAATTTCATATTTTCAAATTCTGTACTGGTTATATGAAACTCTTTCTATAAGATGTTTGATCTTACAAGTAGGAATGATGAGGGCACAGTCTCTAGGAACCCTATTGAACTCTCCTTGAATCTTCCAACTAGATCTGGCCTTCCCCTAAGGCCATAAGCCTTACATTATCATTAGGCCCAAATCTCCACCTAGCCCAGCCCACCCTAAATCCTGATCAAAATATCTATACCTTAGCCCAGTTCTCTTTTGTCTGTCATCTCCAGGTAGCCTTCAGCTATTTCCCCACCCTGGAGTCTGACCTCATCTCAGTCCTCCTTAGACTCCTCTTCAAGACCCTCCCTAAACCCCTCCTCTAGTCACCCCAGACCACCCCTCAATCCTTCCCACAATCTTTGTGTATATAATCTCCATCTTGCCTCCGTGAAGGTGCTCAGATTCATTCTAGCTCAGTAGATTAAATCTGTCCCGCTTGTGAAAACAGGTGTCACAAAGGGTGGGATTTCTTAAGACAACCCATTATGGTGAATCCCTAATAAGCTTTGTCTTTTCCCTTGGCTGAGAAGGCTTTAGTCAAATTCTTTCAGCAGGACCTGGGCATGTCAGTATTTTGGGGTCTTGAGCACCCCTAAAAACCTATGGTTCCCTACCATCATCATTTTTCTTTAACTTCTTCAGGAAAACACTTAAAATTACACATTTTAAAGGAAGTTCTTTATTCTTCAATCTGTTCTCTTTTATTTGTAAGTGGAGGTGGGAGGGAAACCAACAGGATCAAATACATTATGAAACTTCTTCAATTAATTTTCATAGCAAGTTGTTTCGACAGCAAATACCCAATGTGGTGTTGTAGTAAAAACACCGGACTGGGGGTAGGGAGGCTTGGCTTCTACTCCTAGGCTTGCCATTGCTGGCCGCATAACCATGGACCAATTTTACCTTTCTCAGAAGAGACTCAGGAAAATGAAAAGATTGGCCTAAATGATCACTAAGGTCCCTTCCAGTCCTATAACACTCATTCAAAATGTTTCCTTCCCTTCCAGTTTATTTCAATTTTATATACGTGATTAAAAACTAGTTGTGGAAAAAAAAAAACCTCTAAAATTAACTGAATGTTCTGGGATTTTGGAATTAATTATGCTAATTCAAAAAAGAGACTGTGGTTGGGGTTTATATTTTCAGCAATGTCTAGGAATCCATGACTATAAAAGGAACAAAACTGCAAAGTCAGGAGACCAAAATGTCCTTGCAATGGTGTGAGAATTAAATGACCTTTTATCATAAACATTTTTATAACTAAGTGGGAAAGCCAACATATAATTGCAATCTTTTGTTATTGTTAGTCTTTCATTTTGAATTACATGGTGAAATTTTCCTGGTTTTATGACTGCTCTCTGAGTTGTTTGGTCTGTATTAGTTGTGCTGGTAAAACATTTCCTGGCTGCTTGGGTTTTTTTGTTCTATTTTAAAGCATTGCATAATGGTGTAAGCATCTGCATTGTCTTTCCAGTGCATTCTGCTGTTGTGGGTTTCCCTTTGAATGATGCTTGGTGTGGAGGCACGTACACCATTGGTTGATGTTTGAAGCGATTCATGAGAAAGTTCTTTCAGAGACATAGTTTGTCTCTTTCTGTGCAAGATGGCTAGGTGGCCCAATGGATAGAGTTACTACCTATGTGTGTTCTCTCTACCTTCAGTTCTCTGGTCTCCCCAGCTCCCTGGTTTCCACTTTCTGCTCTGCACTCTCTCTGTAGCTCTGTTGACTTGAAGTTCTTACTTCTCCTTGGGCTGAATTCTGACTTTAGAATGGCAACCTTCTGGGTATATATACTCTTTTTAGGACCTTCGGGCACCCCAATCAGCAAAAGAGTGTAGGCCTGGGGCTTAGTACTTAGTAAGTAAAGGGTGTAGGCCTGCCTACAAACAAAGCAAGCTTCCCTTAATTAGTCTCATCTGAGGCCTATTGAATGGATGGGAAAGGTCTTTCATCACTGATTGGCATCACAAGGGTGCAGGCCTGCTTCTCATCAAGCCTCCCTTAACTAGCCCCACCTGAGGCCTATTTGAATGGGCAGGAAACATCTTTAATCATTGATTGACATTATACTACCCCACCCCACTCCCAGATTAAAGAAGTTCTTTATCTCAAAAGAAAATTTAAAGATACTTTGGGAACCTTGTTATATTTCCCAGCTGGGTAGTTTGTGATCCTTTTAAATCTGATCAGTAACAAATGTGTTAGTAGAGAACCAGAAAAGAATTGAAAATCCAATGGACATTCTTGGAAAACTTCATTTCTCTGATATAGTGATTATGAAAAAAGAAATATTTGGTCCATGTATATATTCCATAAAAATTTTCTTCTGATGCCTCTATAACAGAGAATTTAGATTAGCTACCCTGAAGGTATATCTAGGCAAATATGAAGGCAAATATCTAGGCCCTCACTGGGAATTCTGGGCTGTGGGGAGAGAGAGAGAGAGACAGAGAGAGAGAGAGAATTCCTTCTTGTCATTTGGAATGTCTTGATCTTGGGGAAGGGAAAAAGGGGTATATGTAAGGAAGGAGAATGGGGTTCTGCTGGCCCAGGAACTTTTGAATTGCTCTGCAATGGTAGAAGGGGCAGGGAGAGTGAGGCAAGATGGACATAGGAGAAGAGATGTGCAATTTACAATGGATCTGAGGGAGAAGCGATTTCTATGAATGGGAGGCAGTGATGGAGCTCAGAAGGTAGCAGCTGTGGTGGGGCAGACAATTTGCTTGGAGTCATAATGAGCACTGATATGGCTGGAGGCTTTTGGCTCACTTCTTCCTATTGAAGGAACTAATATTCCTTCAATAAGCAGGCAGACACTTTTTGTATCTCCAGTCTTATCACAGTATCTGGCATAAAGGAAGCACTTAATGCATGTTTATTGATTCATTGATCAAAAGTCAGTTCACTTCTAGGCTAGAAAGTGAGTTCTTTATTGTAGCCTGGGTAAGGACACTTTGAATAAGGGAGTCTCAGAAAGACTTCAGTCTTTGATGAGAAGCAGAGTAGGTGGAGTAAAGGTGGGGACCAAAGAAAAGTTTATACCCCTGGGCTGCCCAGTGGGAGGAGAAAGGAGAAATCTGAGAGGATTCAGCTCCTCCTCCAAATTCTGTAAAAAAAAAAAAATTTTTTTTAAAGCATGTATTTTGTCATTTGCTTCACAGTAGCACCTGCATTTTATTCCTCATTAGGGGATGGCAGTGATCCTGTATTCTCAAAAGATATGCTAGGGAATCTCAATTTCTGATAGACTCTAACTGTGCTGAAAAGGCTTCAAATATGGTCTTGGTACCTGTACCTTTTTCTTTGGACTAGTTTAGTACGGAAAAGTTCATCATCAGTAGGCTGGCCACTGGAAGAAAAATGCTAAAATAGTCTCAATGATGTGTGTCTTTCTTTAGCTTCTTTGCTGACTGATAGAGTGGAGGGAGAGAAAGCAGAAGTACTAAGAATCTAAAAGAGCTGTTTTATTTTATTTTGAGCTATGTTAAAGATAATATAAGGGTCAAAAAGGGCAGAGCTCTGCTGCTTGCATTGAATGAGATAATAATTACTAAGGATAAGAAGGCTGAGTTGCTCAACTATAATTTTGCTTCTGTTTTCTTTGCCAAGGAGAATGATTTTTGGATTGGGAAGAATAGAAAACTAGTTAAAAGCTGAAAATGAAGACGTGAGAAGTAATGGTAAAGGTGTACTTAGCTGTTTTCATTAATTTGAGGTCACCAGAGTTGTATGAATCACATCCCAGGATAATACTAGTATCTGACATTTATACAGCTCTTTAAGATTTTGCAAAGCACTTTTCATTCTCATTTGAGCCTCACAACAACTCTGTTCATTTCGATTCAATTAGTTGCCACTAACATGTATTAAGCATCTACTTTGTGCCAGTATTGGGGTTAAAAGAACAGGGAAAGACAACCCCTGACCTAAAGGAATTTACGATCTAATAGGGGAAGATTGATAATACACCAAAAGGAAGCTCCTACGAGGCTAGCATTACAAGTATCATTCTCATTTTACAGGTGAGGCTCAAAGGAGTTAAGTAAATCACCCATCTCACACAATACATGTGTCTGAGATCAAAATCAAACCCAGCTCTTCTTGACTCCAGCATTTTATCCACTACACAGCCCAACCTCTGAAAAAACTGGCAGATGTGATTGCTATTTCATTGCCAGTGACCTTGGAACCATTTTGGAAACCTGGAAAGAACTGAAATTGGTTTCATATTTCAAGAAAGAGAAGAAAGTTTATCTGCAAACTATAGGACAATTAGTGCAACTTCGATTCCTGGCAAAATTCTTGAGCTCGTTAGCAAAGTACATGAGCATTTAGAAAGGGAAGCAGTTGCCACTAAGTATAAGCATGGCTTCATCAAAATCAATTTATTCCATGCTTATCTCCTTTCTACTTTTGACATGGTAACTAGACTGGTAGATCAGAGCAACACTGTGGCACAATGAATAGAGTGATAGGCCTGGAGTTAGGAAGACTTTGAGTTCAAATCTAGTCTCAGATACTTATTAGCTATGTGATCCTGGACAAGTCACTTGACCTCTCTTTGCCCCAGTTTCTTCAACTGTAAAATAAGAATAATAATGTTGCCTACCTCCCAGGGTTGCTGCAAGGATCAAATGAGATATGTGTAAAGCTCTTAGCGCAGGGACTGGCACACAGTAGATACAATGTCATTACTTTGACTTCAACAAAACATTTGACAGAGATTCATGCTAATCTTGCGGAGAAGAGAGAAGTGCACTAGATAAAAGAGTAATAAGAACTGGTTTAATAACCATACTCAAAGAGTGGTCATTATGTTTCAGTGTGGACTTGCAAAGAGTTTGCTACGGATTGACAAGTTAAGAGGCCTGGGCCCTCTGCTGGTCAACATTTTTTTTTTTAATCAGTCACTTGGATGTCGAGTTTCCTCTAGGTAGGAAGCAAAAAGAGAGAGCTATCACATTGAATGAAAGAGTCCAGATCCAGAAAGTTCGTGACTGACGATCATTCCATACAATAATTGGTTAAAGAGATGATTAGCTTGCAGAAGAGACTTGGAAAGAAATATGATAGATAACAGCCTTTGAATAGCTAAAGGCTAGTCATGTAAAAGGGAAATTAAGTTTCTCCTGCCTTGCCCTGGAGGATAGAAGTAGGAGCAACAGGCACCTAAGAGTCAAGTTGTTTGATGGGATGTTTGTTTTTTTCCACAAACAAGGATGGCCTGCAAAATACATTGAAGGAGGTGCTGCCATTTTTTTTTCTTTTCTGGTTTTGTTGTTGAATTCTTTTAAGAATAGGAGGTCTTTTCTTCCATTTTCCATTTACTTCTCTGAAAAAATTTGTGCCATAATCTAATGAATTTTCATGACCTTCTATGTAAGTTTTTCAATCAGAATATCCTTTCTGGGGATTTGATGGTTTAGTGTTTTGTCTGCCAAGAGAACACAAGGAAGGAAAAATGAAAATTATTTTTCTCTATATGTGCATGTATGTTTTATATATACATGTATATGTATATGTATGTGTTTATTCCAATCTCTTACTAAAATTTACATTAAAAGTTACTTGGTAAGCCAGTAACCTATGAAGTAGCACTCACCATCATGCCTTATCTTGAAACCTATACTTTGAATAATGTAGGTGTAAACAATACACCTTGTTTATGAATATTGACCATAATGAAGCATCATATAAGTTTAGTAGAGTATTAAGATTTACAATTAATTATTGGTGGTTGACTGGCCTCTAAAGTCAATATTTTTTATTAATGGGTGTTTAGACAATGGGCTTCAGTATTTCAGAGTTATCTGTGTTTGAAGTGAAACTTTCAAAGTATTTATTTGTTCTGAAAGTCTTTGTCTTATAAATGGATTTTATCTTTCTATGAAATTCTTCATCTATATAGTCAACTATTTTGGCCATTAATATGCAATATGACTGCTTCTTCCTCTTTCTGCTTAATATGGTCTAAATTCAGCAACCCACAGTCATTTTTGCTGCACTTAGAACCCCAGAATGTATATCTAGTTACATGAAAGAAAAAAAGGATCATATTTCTTTTCCTTTGCTGACTTTATACATAATTCAGAAAGCAACAACTTTGCATACATGTGGTCCACTCTTGACTTAGTACTTCCCTCTTCTTAGTTCCCAGAGAAGTCCGTGGATAGAAATACTATTCATTATTTGACTGCCAACAGAATTTCAATTTATTGCCAGCCTTGATGTACTGCTAATTCATCTAAATTGAATTCAGTGAGCATTTATTAAGTGCTCGTGATATGTAATGTTCTGTGCTAGGCGCCCAGGATGCAAAGACAAATATGAAAATAGAGAATTGGAGTCAAGAAGACCTAAGTTCAAATCCTGCTTCTGACATGAGCAATGCAACCAAGCACAAGTTCTCATGCAAAATGAATGGGACTGGCTGAGATAGTTTCTAAGATTCCTTCCAGGTGAACAGAGTCTTTGACTGGTAGTTTCAGGGATACCCGAGTTCAGATTCTGCTACAGATACTGTGTGACTCTGGGCATGTCACTTAATGTCTATCTTCCTCAGTTTCCTTATCTATAAAATGAGGATAATAATAGTTCCTACCTCTCAGGATTGCTTTGAGGATCAAATGAGGTGATATTTGTAAAGCAAGGCTTTGAAGACCTTAAAGTGCTATGCAAGTGCTATTATTATTATATGATCCTTTGAGAAATTGAAATTCTAATAATGCCAAGGGGTCATCAGTGGCATTTAATTGTCACCTATTAAAAATGATGCTTAGCTTCCCAATTATCTGACACGTATTATGCTTAAAGATTAGTGGAAAAAAATTAGGTTAACATTGTGCACTTTTAGAGGAGTGTCGCTGTCTATTTTGTGTCTTCATTGTAACATACAAAATAAAAGCATATATTCCACAGAGAACAGGATTTTCTGGCATTAACCATATGAGTAGTAGGACATCTATTTATATGTGTCCCTTGGTGCCTGGTTCTGGTTTCCTGCTGCCCAGGTGGCTGCCTTTCTGGCCTAACTCTAGCCATACTTCCTGTTCCTGAAGCTGGCCTGCTCCCAAGCCAGGTCCCAAGCTTTCATCCCCAGTCTTGTCTTGACTTCTCCTGGGCTAGAATTTATAGTCTTTCATCTACTACTACTACAGAATTATTATGTGGCTATCAAAGAGTGTGCTTTGGCACATTAGAATTTCATGAGAAAAGAATAGGAAACAGGGGTGTTGGCCATCAATTGGGGAATGGCTGAATAAGTTGTATATGATTGTGGTTGAATACTACTGTGCTGTAAGAAATGATGAAGGAGATGATTTCATAAAACCTAGGGAGACTTATATGGACTGAAGCCAAGTAAAGTGAGCAGAACTAGAATGTTGTTCACAGTAACAGCAATACAATAATGACAATCAACTGTGAAAGATTTAGCCACTCTGAACAATACAATGATCCATGACAGTTCCAAAAGACTCATGATGAAAACATGCTATCCACCTCCAGAGAGAAAACTGATGGACTCTAATACAGATTGAAGCACATATTTTTTCTTTGTTTATCTTTCTTGCTTACCCCCTCCTCACCCCTAGAACGTGGCTAACTTGGAAGTGTTTTGTTTAACTTCATGTGTATAATGGGTATTGTATTTCTTGCCTTCTCAACGGTGGGGGAGGGGTAGAGGGAGAGAAAATTTGTGATTGAAAATAATTTTTTTTAAATGCCCTGCAAATTTTCCTAGGTGTACCTCAAAACCCCACCTCATACTCTGAGACTTCTGTGTCCTCCAACTCTTGCCCCCAGCTGCAGCTTGTGGCCTGTTCTTCCCAGTCTGCTTGCAGTTGGAGAGGTCACAGTAGTAACTCTATATAAGGAGACCCACTTAAGAATTCTAGGGGAAAACAGTGAAAGAAGTTGAGGGCGTGGGAGGGAGGAAGGAGAGGTGGAGGAATTTCAAGCCCTGGGTATATGGGTCTGGAGGTCTGGCTGCCTAGGCAACAGACTCTTTTGTTGACAGATTAAATGCTGTTTTTCACTTAAGGGAAAAAAATCACAAAACCATAATGATTAGATTCTTTACAGATGTATGTTTTGTAATCTCAGCTAGGCCCTCACTGTGGCAAGGCAATCCTTTTATACCTCCCTCATTGTCTCACTATCCCACTAACCACCTTTTTAGCCTCATCAAACCCTCCCATAACTTCCCTCCCCTCAAACTCTCAAATGAAGTCCTGGCTTAGTATTTCACTGAAAAAATGAGGTCAATCACCAAAAGATTCCTCTTCTCCTCTCTTCCTCATCTCACACCTTCCAGACGCCTCCCAACACCATCTGTCTTCACCTCTGTCTCCCCCAAACCTTCCTCTCTTCTTAACTTTCCTGTTATTGTCAGGAGTAGCATCATCCTCCCAATCACCCAGGCTCATATCCTAGGTGTCATCCTGGTCTCCTCAGGCTTGTTCACTTCCCATATCCAATGTCACCAAAGGCCTGTCATTTCTCCTTTTATAACATCTCTTGTATATAGCCTCTTCTTTCCTCCGTCCCTATTGCCCACCCCCCCGGCAGGCATTTATTATCTCACGTTGGACTATTGGAATGGCCTGCTGGTCTCCCTCCCACAAGCATCTTCTCACTCTAACCCATCCCTCACTCAACTGTCAAAATGATCTTCCTATAAGGTATACCTGAACATGTCAGTGCCCCACTCAATCAACTCCAGAGACTCCTGTCATCTCCAGGACCACATATGAAAATCCTGTTTGACTTTTAAAGCCCTTTCTAATCTGGTCCCTTCCTACCTTTCCAATTTTCTTATACCTTACTCACACCCCCACACCCCCTCCTCCCTTTGGCCTCCATGCTGCTCTTTACACAATATACTCCATCTTGCGACTCTTGGCATTTTTACTGGCTGTCCATGCCTAGACTTCTCTCCTCATCTCTGCTTTCTGACTTTCCTGGCTTCCTTCAAGTCGCAGCTAAAATCTTACCATCTATAAGACACTTTCCCTCATCCTTCTTAATGCTAGTGCCTTCTCTATGTTGAATACCTCCAGTTTATATTCCTGTCTGTGCATAATTGTTTGCACGTAATCTCCTCCATCAATTAGTCTGTGAGCTCCTTGAGATCAATGTCTGTCTTTTTCTTTTCTTTTTATCCCCAGTGCTTAGCAATGTGCTTGGTACATAGTAAGTACTTAAATGTTTATTGGCTTACTTCATGCCCTGTAAATTGGTGAAAATGACAAAAAATGACAATGTTAGAGGGGTTGTGGGAAGATAGGCACACTAATACATTGTTGGTGGAGTTGTGAAACCTTTTTGGAAAGCAGTTTGGAATTCTGCAAATAAAGTGACTAAAATATCCATATCTTTTGAACTAGAGACTGCACTATTGTGATTATACCCCAAGGATGGCATTGATAAGAAACAAGTTTTTATACAACTGTGAAATGTTTATAGTAGCACTTTCTATGACTAAGAATTGGAAACAAAGTAGTTTCCCATTGATTAGGAAATGTCTAAACAAATTGTGGTATATGGATGCAATGGCATATTACTGAACTATAAGAAATGATGTGTGGGATGAATACAGAGAAGCATGCAAAGATCTATATGAACTCACACAGAGTTCTTGGCAAAGCTAAGAAAACAACATACACAGTAACTACAGTAACAATGTGAATGAAATGAACAATGACACGTTAAAAAATCAAAAGTAAATGTAAAAAAAATTATAAAGATCAAATGAGACTCAGATGAAGGATATGAGAAGACGCACCCAACCTACCCCTTTGTGTAGGTGAGAGGTCCACAGGTGTCACATATTGTACATGTTTTTGGTCTTTCTCAATGTAGTGATAAGTTATGCTGACTTCTTCCCCTCTCTCTAAAAAAATACTATTTATCATGTGGGATGGTTCTCAGAGGGGAAAAGGGGGAGGAATACATGAGATACTATGGTGATGTAAGAAACAGCAAACATCAATAAAAATTATCTTATAGGCAGCTAAGTGGTGCAGTGGATAAAGCACTGGCCCTGGAGTCAGGAGGACCTGAGTTCAAATCCAACTCTAGATACTTACTAGCTGTGTAACCCTGGGCAAGTCACTTAACCCCAATTGCCTCCAAAAACTATTTAAATGTGTTTATTGTCTTGCCAACTATTCTTCATAGCAAAAGCTATTGCTCCATTAGGTAAAAAAAAAAGTTTAAGAGGTACCAAACTAGATGTACCTTGCCCAAATACCCCCCCAAAAGACCTTCACCAAAACAAAATTTTCCAAGTTTACAAATACATTCTAATGGAATCTGACCATCCAGAAATTCTGAGGGAATTTGGAGTGATAAACATGTTATTAGGTTATCTGGGTAATGCTTCTTAGAGAAAAAAAGAGCCTTGACTCAAGTGATTAAGATGCACCAAAGATTGTTAAGAGAAGGTAGGAGATGAGCATTCCAGCTGGACCAGCAGAGTTGTTCAATGACTATGTTTGTGTTTTCTTTGCCAAGTAGAATGACCTTTGAGCTAGGAAGGACTGAACAAAAATGACTAATGGGGAGTTGATATCCAAGATAAATAAGGAGATAGTAAGAGAACACAAACTGGTCTCGGGACCCAGATGAACTACATCATGTGTTCTGAAAGAGAAAGAAGATGAGAAAGCTGAATCACTGTTCATGACATCTGAAAAAAATATGGAGAACATAAAGGGTGCTATAGGACTGAAAAGGGGCAAATGTCATCCCAGTTTCCAAAAAGAGAAAGAGAATGGAATTTAAAAACTACAGGCCAGTGAACTTGATTTTAATTCCTGGGAGAATTTTAGAATGCGTTATCAAGAAGATGGTTCGTGAACATCTAGAAAAGAAAGTGGTAAGCACAAAAACCAGCATGGCTTCATCAAGAACAGGCCATACCAAACAAATCTTTTTTCTTTGTTGATAGGGTTACCAAATTTTTTTAAAGGAATGCTGTTTAGCAAAATGTGTCATGTATATACATATATGTCTATATACACATATATATGTATATATTATCTCATGCTGTTCTTTTAGGAAAAGACAAAGAAGTAGAAGCTATGTGAGGATGCAGTTTTGAAGTTGACTGAATGGACAAACTCTCTAAGATCTGTCATTAATGGCTAAATACTGCCTTGGAAGGTGTTCTCCAGTAATCTGTGTTAGACCCTCTGCTATTTAACATTTTTATCCATGACTCTGATAAAGGCATAAATAACATTCTTATTGTACTCCCAGATGATAAAAAGCTAGGAAGGGGATAACCAACACACCAAATGATAGCCAGCATTTAAAAAGATATTGATAGGGTAGGAAATTGATCTGAGACCAATAAAATGAAATTTAAAAGTGATAAATGTAAATTCTTATACTTGAGTCTAAGAAATAAACTCTACAACTACAATGTGAGAGAGATATGGTTAAATAGCATGTTGCCTAAGATTTAATGTACTATGATCTTAATACGAACCAACAGTGGATAAGGCAGCCAAAATAACTAATAAAATTTACAACTGCATTAACAGAGGTATGGTTTCCAAGTGTAACCCTTGGCTCAAAGGGCCAGTTTTATGAGACTCTCTCCTTATTGGTGGAGATTGATTATTCAATGCCCTTTGCCTGAGTAAGGGGTGTATAGAATTATGGAGACCCTGAGAGAAGATAGATCTGGGCTCTTCTGGTTTCTAACTTTAAGAAATCTGTTTTCAAGTCCCTGAAAGGAGGAAGACTGGGAAGAAGTTGACATAGAGAGGAGCTGGCAATAACTAGCCTGGCCCTGTACCCAGTGTGCTACACTAGAGATTTTGGGGAATTTCCCCTTGGGTGAGATTTGGGACTTTCTCTGGTTTGAGTTGTTATATTGCTTCCAAAGGAAAAGATCATTCACTTTCTGTATTGTCTGATATATTCTCATATGTATTCTTTTTCTGATTTCTGTTTTGCTATCTACCTGTATAATTGGATTTACTTGCAATTCGTTATGTGTGTTCATTGTGGAACTGGCATTTGGTGGAAACGAAGTCAAGCCTCAGATATATAGCTTGGGGGCCTCTTTTCCCATTAAGGAATTGCAATCAGGAGTATAGCTTAAACCTAAAATTACTTCCCCTAGACTAACCATATTTAAGGGAGCTATAAGACAGATATAGTTCCAAGCCAGTACTCCCCTTTATTTGAGGAGAACAGAGTGGCCAATGTCTGGCCCCAAGCTTCTGCTTTCCCTCCTGGCAGGAATCAAAGTCTTTCTTGAAGGAGGGTATGAGGAAGATATGATAAAAATATCTATTCTTGACTCCCTGAAAACTACATCTAGACAGATCCATGTGGACATACCAAACTTACACAAGCAAAACAAAACAGCACTCATACACCAAAATTTGCACAAGAATAAAGAGATAGTTTGTCTGTTTTTTGCCCTGATCAGATCACAACTGTAGAATTGTGTTCAATACTGGACACCACAGTTTAGGAAGGATATTTGGCTGGAGAACGTCCAGAAAAGGGAAACTAAAATAGTGAAAAGGCTTGTTTGTACCACATGAGGATTAGTTGAAGAAGATGAGCCATTTAGCTGGAGAAGAAAAGACTCACAGGAGATGTCAGCTGCCTCTCTTCCTGTTCTTGATATGCTGCCATGTGGAAGAGGGAGTAAAACTTGTTTTACTTGGCCTCAGAAGGCAGAACTGGGATAAATATGTGGGTGTGTCAAAGAGGCATATTAAGTACTGATGTAAGGGAAAACTGACTAACATTAAAGCTATGGGAAAAGAGAATGGGCCGCATTGTGGGGTAGTGAGAGGTCTTTGAGCAAAGGCTGACTGAAGACTTATGGGCGACATTCTTCTCCAGATATGGTTAGACTAGATGACTCCTGAGGATCCTTCTAACTGAAATTCTGTGAATTTGTGAAACATCATTTCATGGGACACTTGGTCATCATGTATCACGGTGTTTATGGTGAGAATGACCACCATGAAGATAACTGAAGCTTTTGTATCAATATCAGTGATAGACGGTAATAGAGAAATTTTATGAAGAGCTAAATAAGATCTTCTAAACTAAATCAACATTTGGTTGACTTTAACATTCTTTAACATTTGGTGACTTCAACGAAAAGGTAGGAACAGGGAAAAGAACAAAAAGATGTTGCAGTCCATCGTTCATTTGTTCATTCAAGGAGCATTTTTTAAACACCTCTGAGCAGACACTGTTCAAGGTAGTGCTAGGTGCTTTAGTTACAAGAACCAAAATGAAGCAGTCCTTTTTCTCAAGGAGCTCACATTTTAATGAGGGGAAATGACATATAAAAAGATAAATCAATAAAAGATATATACAAAGTAATTACAAAATACTTTGCTGTGGTCATGGGGAGGTGGTGGGGAGAGACACTAACAACTCGGGAGATCAGGAAAGGCCTCGTATAGAAGGTAACTCTTGACTTGAGTGTTGAAGGAAGCTAGCTTTGCTAAGAGTAAGGAGGGAGTGCATACTAGGATTGGAGCACAGTCTATGCAAAGGAATAGAGGTGAGAGATGGGATGTTATATACAGAGAGCAGTTAAATAAGCAAGTTTTACTGGAAAGGTTCTGCATGTGCATGCACTTGTGTGTATAATCTGTAAAGACAGATTTGAGCTAGATTGTAAAGAGCTTTAAACAAAAAATAGAGGAGTTATTATTTCTATTCTATAGGCAAGGAATTCAAGCAGCCACTTGAACTTTATGATTGATTTAGTTATATGCTACAGGAAGGTCATCTGGGCAGCTTGATGAAGGATGGCTTGAGAGGAGAGAGATTGGACACAAAGACTCTAATTAGGAAGCTATTATAATAATTATTCAGGGGAGATGTAATGGGGGTCCGAATTAGGGTGGTGGCTCTGTGAAAGAAGTGATGAGAATGGATAGGAGAGATGTTTTGTACCTAATAAGAGGTGGCAATTGGCTGGCTATGAAGGGCGAGTGAGAACAAAGAGTCTGTCCTTCATACTGGAAGAGGACCAATGACATCACAAATGTTGGTAAGGCATAGTGTGTTTGATTGTGGCTGATTAGTTCAATATGAACTCAGAGAAGGCTCTACCATTAGCCAGGCACAAATAGTCCATTTGAACATTTGGGATGGAGGTGTCTCTAAATTTGTACATCTCACATTTCCTTTGTTCTACTGCAATTCGGTTCCTCTCATAGAGCACAGCACCTTTTTGATGCAGACGTGCCATGCTGGTCAATCCTGTGCCAGAGTCTCCCATACCTCACAATCAATACTAAAGTTCTCCAGAGAGACCTTGAGAGTGTCCTTGTACCATTTCAAACCTACTTGTGAGCACTTGCCTTGTGTGAGTTCTTTGTAAAATAGTCTTTTAGGTAAATGTACATTTGGCATTTGGGCTACATGGCCAGCCCACTGGAGTTACGCCTTCTGCAACTTTTTTTGAAGGCTTGGCAGTTCAGCTTGAGAAAGGACCTCAGTATCTAGCACTTTATCTCACCAGGTAATCTTCAGAATCTTCCTAAGACAATTCAAATGGAAGTGATTCAAACAAAGAGTTAAGGATGACATCAAGAGTATGAATCTGGGTGACTAAAAGGATAACAATATGCTTGACTGAAATAGGGAAGTTAGGAAGAAGAATGGAAATTTTTGAGGAAAAATAATGAATTCTGTTTTGGATATGTTGAGCTCGAAATGTCTATGGGACATCAAATTAGAGATGTCTAATATGCAATTGATGATATGGGATTACCGCTCAGTAAAGAAAGTAGGGCTAGAGATACAGATCTGTATGTCATTTACTTAGAGATAGTAACTGGTGGGAACAGATATCATCTAGAGACTGAGTAAAGAGGGAAAGGAAGAAGACATAGGAAGGAGGCTTGAGGTATACCCATAATTCAGAAGTAAAAAAACAAGACAGGTTAAAGGCTTGTAGACTTCACAGAAGATTCTCACCTATATATTATGAATTCTTTAAGGGGTGAATGAAGAGATGTTCTACATGGTAAGTAGAAAATAGCACAAAAAGAAAAACTGATTATATTCTAACAAGAAATGACTGGTTACTAATGTGGGAGTCATTTCTAGTTCAGCTGTGTACAAGCAGACCACTGTCTTGTAAGAGCAAAGATCAAACTCAATACCCAATTAAGAGAAGGAGTAAAATTGAGAAAGTATGTCATGCAATTAAAGCAACTGTAATTTCACCTATTCAAATAAACTATTGACAATGAAAAAATGGTAGATGAATAAAGAGACAGACATCAACACAACAATGAGGTAGTACACTGGATAAAGTGCTTAATAAAAGTTTATTGAATTGGACTAATATCCCCATTTTTGGACTAGCCAAAGTCTAAAGTCTCTTCCAGTTCTACATCTGTGATCCTACAGATCATAGGATCTCAGCTCATTCTGAAGTTGAGATAGATTAAATAACTTGTCCTTGCTTGTATAGTTTTAGATCTGGGATTTAGACTCAGTGCTCCTGATATGATGGCCAGCATACTTTCAACTGCCTACTGTTGTTTCTCACATACATAAAAGGGGAGATGAGGTTTAGAATAAAGAAGTAAACTCTGTAATTTGGTGTGGTAGAGGCAATATCCTATCCTCTCCTTCTTGGCAAGTTAGGCTAATTTTTCTTTAAAGGAGATTGAAATCATCTTCAAGACTTGGTTGGTTCAGGTGACTAAAGGCTTAAATTGTTGACATCACTTCCTTGTATCTTGAATAGAAAGCAGCCATAAAGAGGTCCAGGTCTGCTCTCTGACGGTTGGTTGGTGGATCACAATGGATACTGCAGGCCAGGGAACTTTGCTCAGCTGAATCAACTTGAGGTGACCTCAATATCTATCTTTGTTGAATATCCTCTGATAATGGCTAAATAAATCTTTTTGTTAACTGTTGAATAACCCCAAGTGTTTAATTTTTTTTTGTTGTTCTAAAAGCATACCTAAACTAGCAGGGGACTGGCCTGAATCAGGAGACATTTGGCATTTAATACTGGCTACAATTTGATTGTAGCCTAGTTTCATTGTTGTGGAGACTAGACAGGGAAGTTTTCAGTCATAAACTTGACCTTTCTCCCTCTTAGCTTTAAAAAAAAAAACCAACCTATTTTTTTTCAGAAGAGACCTGAGTTTACCATTTGGTGTCTAGTGGGAACCACTTCCTTCCCGTTAGCCCTAGAAATGGGAATAGCCAAAGGGAATAGTGGACCAGCTAGAATTCCTGGAATTGGAAGGCCCTGACCTAGGGTCTTGGAGAGGCAGTGGTGAAGGCACATATACCTGAAACCATGTGCCAGCCATGGAGAAAGGAACTACATGGTCCTTATGGTGGGAGTTCCCTATGCCCAGGTTTTTGGAGGAATGTTGAGAGTTGTGAACCTCATAGAGAGAGGCAAGGAGGAATTCCTGGGCAGTGTGATCCCAACATCTAGCCTTCTGAGAGGGAGAGAAAGGAAATTCCCAGGTAATATTGGCCTCAGAGCTGCCTCTCTAGAAACCCCCTTATTCAGGAGTTCTTAAATTCCACCTCTTTAGAGAACAGAAGTTTCTGAGCAAAACCAAATTTCTAGAAGAAGAGGATTATACCCAGGGCCTTACAGTAGCAGGAGCAATAAGCAATCTAAGCCATAACAAGACCTGATTCTTGCTCTTTTCTATTGCCATGAGTTATTTGTATATCACAGGCTTAACGGGAAAGGGGGTTGCCTGTCTAGCAACTCCAAGGCATTTCCCCTCAAGGCAGACCAAGCCCTAAGTGGAATGGAAAGCTTACCTGACTTTGTAAAGGGAAGGGCCTGTCCAGTACCGGAAGCCTCCACAACATTCTCTGTCTACTGCATAAACATTTGGAACCTGCTTCCAGAGATGCATGATGAGGTGTAATGGAGGGGCCCTGCTCCAATTTGGAGCATATGCAGGTATTCTATCACTATTCTGGGTCCTTATATTGTACAGTAAGGAAAAGCCTTTTCACTGGCAGGTAAGCCTGAACTGGGAATGAAAAAA
>CM053625.1:260077976-260145125 GCA_028646595.1 Phalanger gymnotis
GAGCAGGAACTTGAGGCCAGTAAAAATGATTTGGCTAAATACTATCTATTTTTCTGTGGCCTCCTGGTTACTCTTGTGAGGTGGGCTTTCTGGGCCTGGAGTCTTTTAGTCAAGATGTTGGAATGGGGAGGCTGGTTCACGGATCAGCTGCGGTAGGGCCTAAATAAATTTTTTGTTGCGTTCTACTTAGAAAATCTCTCATACCTTGCGATTTCGAACCATTCAAACATATACATGATTATATTTGAGATTATAAATTCAGCCTTCCTACTACACTAGGATAAAATATAAACTCCTTGGTTTGATATTTGGAGCCCTTTGCAGTTTGATGCCTAGTCTCTATAGTCTGATCACATATTATACTGCTCGTTCCTTGCAGCTTCAGTACTTGCCGTTGTCATACACAACATTCCATTTCTTACCTTCATGCCTTTTGTAGAAAAAATCCCCCATGCCTGGAATGCTCTCTCTTCTCTTCAAAAGGTCTGCCTTGAACCTCCCAGGTCTGAGCACTCTCATAGAGTGGCTACATCTTCCCCTTAGGGTTTTCTTGGGACCCCTGAGGGGTTGAGGTATTTCTTCTCCAATGCTATTACTGATGGCTTGCTTGGGTGCCTGTGCTTGGACCCAAATTCCAAAATCACATTTCTCTCTAGTCTCAAAACACTGTCTCTGGTAGTTTCTCCCCAGCTGAAGGACAGTATGCCCTAACAAAACATTTATCTCTCTTCCTGATACAGAAGCCAGCTGCACCTATAGAATTTATTAGTTTGAACTGGCTGTGTACTGGCTCATAAAGATATTTGCTACTCACTGGACTATTACATGCATTCTGGACTCCTCATTATGTACATCCTAGACTTAGATATATGTATACTCCCTATGTTTATCTTGTCTAACAAGATACTGATAGGGGGCAGCCTGGGTATTTCTCAGTCAGCCCTGACCATTAGTTGACATAGTGGCATTTCAGGCCTAAAATCACACCTCCTTATAGCTCCCCTTCGAGCTATTTCCTAGTGAACTCTGGGTAAAATGCCTGCACAATAGATACAAAAGTGCATGTTCCCTTAATAACTGACTGCTCCTCAACCACTCCCTAATCCCACCCTGAATCGCCTAGTTAGCACATTTGGCATATATTTTACTTTAGTTTATTTTACATAAATTTTAACTGTACCCCTCTAAGGTCACAGGTTCGGTAAGAACTCTTGCTGGTTGAAAAGTATAACAATAAATCTTTGCCACCTTGACTTAAAGAATGCTTGAGTCTGTGAATTCATTCCAGACGACCCTGTCTGGGAACTTTGGTTTTTGGGGTTCCTGTATCTCTCCAACCCCATCACTATCAGCTTACACCTCCATTCTGAATATGTTCCCTCACTCTCAGCCACTAGTGTCTAGCGTTCCCATTGCATTTAACCAAGTAACATAAATTTGCTTTTACAAATGGAGATTTACTTTGAAGATATAGTAAGAACAGAAGTACAGATATCCCCCCAATATTTCAAGGCAACTCTCCCCTATACTACCTTGATCTCTGGGGAGAATGGGTTTAGATTTAACACAGTTTCTACATAGCATTGGTCCCACCAAATTCAGGTCCCAAAGTGGTATATGCTGGATGAGTCATTGTTTTGGCTGGCTCTTGAGGTTGCTCAATGCTCCTTTAGGCACCAGTGATGTGCTGGTTGCAAAATTGGGCATGGACTCAATTCTCAGACTCTAACCATGGATGGCTTGTTCTTCTGGAGTTTTTTTTTAAATTTAATTTTTTATTTTCAATTCCAAGTTCTTTCCCTCCTATACTCCTACCCCATCCACTGAGAGCTCTTCTGAACTTTCAAAACTCACAAGATCTTAGCCTCAAGATTCTTTGCCCCAAACAAACAAAACACTTAGGCAAAGAACTAAGGCTAACAATGTTCAGCCTTAGAAGAAGAAGGCCTGAGGCCTCTCCCCTTATATCACCATTTCTTACCTGAAGCCATTGGCTAGGAGGAAATCCCTGGAAGTGGAGTCAAACCAAAAGAAACTGCTTGCTTAGTGCCTTTAGAATGAGTTCCCAGTGAATCAAAAAAACTTCTCCATGGTTAGCAGACAGGAACCAGTCACAAATGTCTGTGAATATTCCTGAGTTTTTGTCAAGGCACTTCTGCTCGTCATCACTGTATTCCCCTGCCTCTTCTACTTAGTGAATTGCATCACTGGTACTCTGCAGAGTGGTACATACATATACATGTATAATACATCAGTGGTATTCATAAGGACTGGGCTCAGTGGCTAGTACCGGGTTACATGTATACCCTCTACGAATTGGTCAATGTGTTGTGTCTTTACAGTAAAATGTGAGCACCTTTGAGGGCAGAGACTTTCCCATTTTGTATTTGTAAACCCAAAGCCTAGCATGGTATCCCCCACACAGGAAGTATTTAATAAAGCTTGTTGATTTTTCACCATGCCCGCAGCTAAAGGTGACTGCCAAGTCTCTTTCCAAATTCTTGAGCCACTTGGATCTCTTCTATGCATTTAACATATTTGAAATATTATATTTATGTCTGATCCCATTAAGTTTTAATAGGACACAGAATGTGCTTTTTGTGCCTCCAGTGCCGGAAACATAGCAGTTTGTTGAATTTATACATTTTTCTTAACTATTTAACCTGGGCTCTGTTTTTTCTCCTTCTGCGAGCCTATTTACCCTTTGCAGGGCAAAATTTATTTATTTTTTGCCTCAAAGGCTTTTTGCCTTCTGTTTTCAAAATGACTGTAAAAGGAAGTAAAATTTGTTTCAAAGTGTTTTTTTTAAGTAAATTTTTTTTCGGTGGTGACTTGCCATTTTCCAAGTTTGGTGCAGTTGAAAGATTGAGGAACTTGGAGTCACAGGACCCGAATTAGAATCCAAGTGGTGCCACTTTTGACTTTGGGCAAGCCGTTTCTCTGGGCCTCAGTGTCCCCAAATGTAAAACCAATGGGTTGGACTAGATAACATTAAAGGTCCTTTCCTGCTCTCTGATCTATGATCCCATATTTAACATCATATACTTAAACTTATCCTCTAAAACACTTGGTATTTTATTCCAGCGATGGGAGTAGATGCTTTCTATCAATTCTGCCGACTGGGACGCTCGTTCGTGCCTTTCTAGAGGGCTGGGAGGCTCTCCCCCTCTTTAAGGGAATCCCTGGGTCACTGAGAGAACAGAAGGAGGCAGCCAGCCTTCCCGTGCTAAAAGCAACTTGGACGTTCAGGAAGAGGAGGAAAAGTGCATTTTTTTCTAGGCCTCTCGGGCATCTTTTTTGGGGGGGTCATTTAATATTAATTATATTTTAAATATATTTTTGCAAGGGGGTGGGGGAATGTGACAATTTGGGGTGTAACATGCCACCGCCCCTCGGACCCCCAGTGACTGTGGAGCATTTAAAGCAGCTTGGGAATTGAGGGGTGAAAGGCAGGGCAGGTTAAACCCCCGTGGAGGGGGATGGGAGATGGGAGGGCACCCCAAGAAGCGGGAGGAATGTCAGCCCCAAACAATTGCCACCAAAGACGCGGAGGCGGCTCGGCTGGCTCGGGCCTGACCTTGGGGAGGCCCCTGGGGGCGCTCGGGAGGGTGCTCCCCGGCCGCGGGGGGTGCTGGGGGGGGTGGCGTGCGCCCTTCCCACCCCGCCTTGCCACCCCGGCCTTCCAGCCCCAGCTGGCGGGGCAGGAGCCGCGGTGGATTGTGGGCCGGGGGCCGTCGCTGAGGCTGCGGCGGCGGCGGCGGCGTCAGCCCGGGGCCAGGCCGGGCCGGGGCGGGCCGCGCCGGGTGTCGTGGCTGCAGACTCGGCGGCGGGAGCTGCAGCTCCTCTGGCGGCCGGGGATGTGGGAGAGGCGGCGGCGGCAGCGGCAGCGGCGGAGGCGGCGCTGCGGACCCGGGGAGAACTGCGGGCTGACTGGACGCCCGGCAGAGACGTGAAGGAGCCGCCGCGGCCGCCCCTCACCCGGGAGCGGAGCCGGGTCCCGGGGCCGGCCTGCGCCTCTGCGTGCAGCCCGGGCCAGCGCCGGCGCGGGGGCCGGGCAGAGGCCCGAGCCCGGCTCCCGGGGCGCCGAGAGCCGGCGGCAGCGGCCCGAGCCCAGCGGCAGCGGCGAAGTGGAGGTCCAGGGGCGTCCGGCCATGCGCTAGGCCTCGCCCAGGGGCGGCTGCCCAGGACCCGCAGGTACTGTGTGGGGTCTGCCCCCAGACCTCCGCCCGTTTGGGTGGGGGTGGAGGCAAGGGAGGAAGCGAGGGCCCGGGCTGGCTGTCCACCTCGGGCCCTGAGCCGGCCCAGCTGGCCACTTTGCCCATAGACTCTGTTCCTTCGCCTCGGGCCGACTGCGGTCACCTGCAGGGATAGCCCCAGTCCCAGCCCCGGCTGCTGGGCACGGGACCGCCACCCACCGGGCCCTCCCCCCAGTCCCAGGACGTGGGGAAAGTTTAGAGGCTGTGGCTTCCTGTCACCTCTCACACCCCCTACCCCCGGTCCTTAGCTACTCTCTGGATCCAGCCTTGCCCGGTCTCCTTAATCCCATCCTCCCTTCTCGTTCAGCCAACCCTGTTAGCCTGTTTTGGCGGGGCGGGGGTGGGGGTGGGGTGCTTTCCTCTCGTCTGGGAGACGAGAGTAACCCAGGAGTGACCTTCCTTCATCTCTGCGGAGCTGCAAACACTGGAGGGACCTCCTCCTCCTCCTCTTCCCTCCCACCACTGATAAGGGAACCCCTTTTATTATTCCCTCTGTGCCCAGTATAGGGATGGCATTTTTAGTGTATTGGCTGTACCAGAAGGCAGTAATATCTGTAAACTTTCACCTGGCTTTAAAAACATTTCATCAGGATTTTACCTTTTTTAAAATAACTGAATTAAGCATTTGTTCCTTTTTCAAATTGGTTGCCGGATTCTTGATTCGTAAAACTCAGAGCACTTTAATGAGAAGTGCTTATTAAGCTAATCGATTTAAATAATGAAAAACGCTTTCGTTTCTTCCCCCGTATATATGCTGGGTAGCTAGATCATGAGCATTGTGGCTTTTATGATCGATTAATTTGTGTTGTGGATTATGGTGGATAGAGAGTAAGTTTCTGATGTCTTAGAGTTCCCAGTTGCAGAACAACTTTTTGATTAATAATGTTTCCTGAGCTGTTGTAAAAGGGACTGATGGAAAGAAGGGAGTTGTTTATTTTGAATGTCTCTGTACTGTAATCAGATTCTAAGTAGCTCCTTTATGAATGTTTCTTACATGGAAATTTACATTGATCAATCACTACTTCTAGGTCTTGGTGAAAATGTTCATTTAGTATATATATATTTTTGTCATTAGTAATTGTGGCTTTAGAAATTTGTGCAACTTTACCATAATGGCTTACATTGGATTCATGCTCTGATGATTTATATGTGTGTGCATATATTTATCATTATTTTTTGTAAACCTAGTGTATTTATGAAAATTCTGGATGCAGGTTTGTTTTTTTTTAAAGAAAGGAGAATTATTTTCATGGTTCTCTGTAGAACAAAAAATCTGGTTTTCCTATTACTACAAACTTCAAGGATTCTCCATATTATTTTGTCATATGTCATGATCAAGGAGAGTTTTCTTTCTGAAGTGTTTTTTCACTGGTGACAACATATTAGGTAGAAAGAGTAGATTTTAAATGGGTAATGGTTATCTATCTGTACACATGTATGTTGAGAGTTTTTTATGAAGGTGTGTCAACAAAATGGGCTTGAATTAGAAACTAATGTTATCTTAGAAATCAAAATATAAAATAGTGTTATGATTTTAAGAAACTATCAGAAATCTTGCCTGTGGAACTAATTTTTTTTCTTTTTTTTCTATCAATTTCAAAATTGGTTATGAGGTAGATTTATAATGTAATATATAAAGCTGAACTTGGAGTCTGGAGGATTTGGTTTGTATCCTGCTTCTGATATTTTTTGTTAATTGTGCCCTTGGGCAAGTCATTTAAACTCTACTAGCCTCAGTTTCTCCAAGGGTAAGAACAATGATGCCTATAATACCTTTCTCTCAAGGCCATTATGATGCTTAACTGAAATAATGCATGCGAAATACTTCGTAAAATTTAAAAAACTATATAGAAATCAGTTATTGATTTTTTTGTCACTAATATGAACAAATAAATTTTTAAAATTCTTGACCTTGAAGATGACTAACTTAAATACTGTTATCTAGCTTTTGTTTTATTTGGAAATAAGTAGCAGTTAGAAAAAAATCATTAGTACCATTTCAAAAACACGTGTGAACAATTTAACACAATACTTCTCAGCATATGAAGTTTGGAGGACTGGAAAACATTAGAAATCATTGCTTCAAGACTGATTCACTTATTGGCATTCACTGTTATAAGGGTTCAATTCACCAAAATTTATTAAGCATTTATGTACATGCTACTGGTGATAAACACACTGGGCCTTCTTCCTGGAAGAAGACACTGTCTCTCAACTCCAGGAATCTTTAACTGGCTGGTCCTCATGCCTGGAATTCTAGCCTTCCTTAAGTTTCCTTGGCATCCTTCAAGTCCCAGCTAAAATCCATTCTTCTCTAAGAAGCCTTTCTCCAACCCATCTTAATTCGGGTGACTTCCTTCTATTGATTATTTCACTTTATCTTGTATATAATTTGTTTGTGTTTAGGTTGTCTCCTCCATTAGATTCTGAGCTCCTTGAGAGCATGGGCTTCTTTTTTGCCCTTCTTTATATCCCAGTTGCTTTAGTGTCTGGCACATAGGTGCTTAATTGATTGACTTTGTATCTTCTGTGGGTTGAAAGAGGTGTTATGGAAAAGAACTTTTGTTCGTCATAAAATTCTCTTCCTGTCATTTCCATAGATAATATGACAGGATCAGGATATTATGATTTAGGGAATAATATTAGCTAGCATATGTGTGTGTGTGTATGTGTATGTATATATATATATATATGTATATATATATTGCCTCCTATGTGCCAGACATCTTACAGATATTCTTATTCTGTCCTCATAACAACTCTGGGAGGTAGATGCTGCTATTATTCTTATTTTACAGTTGAAGAAAGTTGAGATTAAGTGGCTTTTCCAAGGTCACTTGACAAGTGTCTGAGGCCGGATTTAAACTCAAGTCTTTCTGACTTCAAGGCTAACCTCTTTATCCACTGAGCCCATCTACTGCTTGGAGCTGTAGGTTATACGATCCGTTGATTGTGTGGTTCAAGAACATTTAAAGCAGAGATGTAAACACTCACAAATTAAAATGGAATTGAGAAATGTTTTAGAAAATAAATAAAAATACAACATTTATTGTTCATTTGTTTTAGTCATGTCTGACTCTTTGTGACCCCATTTGGGGTTTTCTTGGCAAAGATACTGAAGTAGTTTGCCATTTCTCTCTCTAGCTCATTTTACAGATGAGGAAATTGAGGCAGATAGAATTAAGTGACTTGCCCAGGAGCACATAGCTAGTAAGTGTCTGAGGCAGGATTTGAATTCAAGAAGATAAGTCTTCCTAATTCTAGGCCCCATCTGCTTTGGTGTTCTATCCACTTCTATCCAAGCCATCTTGTTGCCTTTAAAAAGGAATACAACATAGGTAATATTAATTTTTTGTTTTCTAAGACAATTTGCTGTCTACAGGGATCTGTTTCTTCTTGAGTTTGATACCGGTGATATAAATCATGGTGGAGAAGGGAAAATTTCGGAGTTTAAAGAGTTCCCTTTGCCTTTGCTCTTAATTTGCCTTTACCTTCATTATAAACATATATATGATAGTTCTTCTAATATATCAATATATCATAAAATGGAGAGAGAGAGAGAGAGAGAGAGAGAGAGAGAGAGAGAGAGAGAGCTCTTTTGGAGCTATTATCCTTTTGGTTATAGTTTTTAAATTCTCAGAAATTAAAAAAAAATATGGTGTTGGGTGGCTTCTCTGCTCCATTACCACCTCAGAAAATTTGTAGAACACCTGCTTACTTACTTAACACTTATTTCCAGTAAAATTCTTGAATCTTAAAAACAGTTTACCAATTATTATACCTTTCAGATTACATTAGGAAAGTAGATAGACCTATTTTGCTCATACAGGACAGCTCTCCATATAGAAACACAGATAAGGATCAGAAACTCTCTCCACTTTGTCTTTATTTTATGTCATCTGAATATCTTTTTAAAGTGAGGAGGGAGAAGCAGGGAGAAAAGAATGGCAGAATTTCAGATAGTGGTTGGTAAAAGCTTCATATGAAGCTTGACCTCTTTGAAAAGGGATTTCTGAAGGCTGCTAAAATACAGAAAGCCTGAAGCTCCGTCAACCAACACTCCCTCAGGTTAGCCTTTATCACTGATTTAAACTCCCAGAACCAGTGTTTATGACCCCTTTAAGGATTTTAACCTATAAGGTTGGTTCATAGTGGGCATATCATGTTTCTGCTCATTGATAACTCAGAGTGGCCTTCTTGGGAGAAATGGTAGCAGAGAACAGTGACAAATGTGGAATTTCACAAATAACCCATGGATTTGAATAAATAGATGTTTAGTCACATGTGATGGCACACATGCCTATAATCTCAGCTGTTGCAGAGGTTTAGCTAGAAGATTGTTTAAGTGTCAGTACATGAACCCCCAGGAGTATCACCAGGAGGGGCAGACACTCAGGTCAGTGCTTCTGTGCCAATCAGTAGTGAGATCTGGGTTTGAGAGAAGCTGCAGTACTAAGGAATATGGGAAGCCCTAGTTAAAAAAAATGTGAAAATGGCAACTGTAACTTACTGTAAATATGAAATATTACTAGAGTTTCAGACATCTTGATTACTGGTATTTAAACTTTTGAAATTGGTGATAGTCTTAGACATTTTAGAAGTTTAGGAAGCCCAGTCTCCTCCCGTTACAGGTGAGATGTACAGAGAAGTGCAGGGACTTGGCTAAAACTTCATTGCAGGTGGTGAGTGTAGCCGAGATGGGGTCTCTCCCTGCCCAGTACTCTTTCTTTGCAGCACCTTCTAGAATAACTCATTTTCTAGAAATTATTTGTCTGTTACATACCACAAAAGTCTGAAGACACAGTCAGGAACCAGGATAAGCAAAACATCAGAGTTGGACATACTAAAAGCCTATGCAACTAGCTCCTCATTTTCGATTTTTATCAGACATTTTAAACAAGTATATTTATCTGGTTTCCTAGCCCTAAATGGATTAGGGTTCAGTTCATTTGGCAAACGTGCTAAATACCCGTGGTGTCCAAGGTACTGCTCTATGCCTTGGGAACACAAAGATGAGAACAGCCTTCAAGTGGCTTACAGTGTGACACTTACCTATGTAATAGAGACAAAGAAGTCTAGACACAGTGGTCACTTACAGTTTGAGGAGGGAGAGAACCAGAACTCTTTCAGCTGTGGGGAATCAAGAAGGATTTCTGGAAGAAAGCAGAGATGAGGAAATCCTGCATTCCAGACATGGCCTGGCCCATGTAGATTACAGGAGAAGTTGGAGATAGGCAGGAGGTGAATACTATTGATGCATGGGAGCAAAAAGTGAGAATTGGAAGCTTCTTATCAAGGGACAAGAGCCAAACTAAAAAACAGAAACAGAAATAACCAAAAATAATCTTTTGGGGTTGTTACCGAGTGAACCACTCGTAATACACCTCAGTAGCCCTTGTGAGCAACATTGTATTGCCACACAGTACAATACTATTCCTAATGATAACTGTGAATCACCAGTACTTTAAGGATATTAGATATTGTTATTGCAGGTACTCCCTTTGGTAATACCAGTTCAGAAGACAGTCTTATAAATAAGGTGCTCTGGCCAACAAATTCATGACCCTGTGGCTAAAGTGAAGATTGATGAACCTTAGCTGGTTCTCAAATCATAAACATAATATCTGACTGGGCCTGTACTCAGTCCTTTCAGCTCATTTTAAGACCTGCCAGAGGCTGCATGCTAGCTCAGCACTCGGAGTACCACATTTCAAATCCTGTCCCTGGCATTTCTTGCATAACCTGGGTAATTCACTTCATCTCCCTAGACCTTAGTTGCCTCATCTGTAAAGTGAGGATGTTGGACTAGATGGTCTCTTCCAGCCCTAGATCCAAGAAGCCAGGGTCACCTTCATATACAGTGGAGTAAGACTTTTTATTCAAACGTAGTATATATGCCAGTTATTTCACATTAATGAGGAAAAAGACATTTTTCTACTCTCACAAAATTGTGTCAACCTTTGTTTACAACTGTGGTAAAGGGAGAACAGGTGTGAGCACAGAGTTCAACCAGTTTGAACAAGTTTCTTAGACAGCCTTAGTTATGGAAGTATTTGGGATTGTAGTCAAGAGTGAGCTAGAAAGCTGCAAATAATAGCCGGATGGCATTTAAGGGAATGGGATGTGTTGTGTTTTTCCTTTTGTTTTAAAGACTTTTTGGTGCTGGGAGAAATTTTTGGTTTTAGAGTATTAAATCATGGATTCAAGATAGCTCTTATATTTGTAAAAGTAGCTTTTTTTTTAAGTACTTGAAGGATTGAGTGTATAAAAGACACCAAATGTGGTCATGAGAGGCGCCTTCCTCTCGATCTGTGAGAGAATAATAAGTGAGGTAATTCAGTGGATAGTTCTAGGCACTCGGAGTTGGGAAGACGTGAATTCAAATTCTGGTTCAGACACTTAGCTGTGTGACTCTGGTCAAGTTGACATCTAAGCCTCAGTTTCTTCATTTATAAAATGGGTATTATAGCACCTACCTCAGAGAGTTGTCAAGATGATCAAATGAGTTAATATATCCAAAGTCTTTTACAAATCTGAAAGTACCATGTAAATACTAGCTATTTCTTAAGTGAGATATTATGGAATCTTAATTATTATGTTAACTTATTCTATGTTTTGGCTACTTTTACTTTTTACTTTTCGTTGCTGCCTTTTAGTAAATTTCTAGAGGAAATTTTGAGAAAAAAAAGGAAGAATTTGGTCAAAATGACAGTGAGTATCAAAATAAACAATAAATTTCTTGATACTTAGTACTATTCAGAGGATATAGTTGAAATAAGGTACTGAAATATTTCCTTCAAACATCTAAGATGAAAATGATTAATACTTAAGCAGGTCTATTTTCTTATTGATGGGGATTATTCTTTTATCTGTTATCAACAATAACTCATCCATATCTTCTCATTCTGGGAGATCTCTTATCTAGGTCTTTCTATATAAATCTTTCACAAAGGAGCTATCTCTTCAGAACCCTGGAGCCCTGTCTCTGGTTCAGATAATTTTTTTAAAAAAGCTTTCACTTGTAAAATTAGCTCGTCAATTTATGTATTGGCTATAGTGCAATAATTCTAGACAATGAATAATCAAAACATATATAGTTGTTTTAGTAAGGCATTGCATAACTTTTCCTACTGAATTTTTACCTTCCCGTTTTTGTTTAACTCAGATTATTGAAATTACTTTAAAACATACATTGACTAAGTGTGAATTAGTTCGGGTAGGAGAAAACAACTCAGTATTGTTCTAGGAAGGAGTGTGCGTGTGTGTTTGGTGGGGGGAGGGTTACTGACCTTGCACATGAATTCACTGCAGATAAGTCTCAAAGAGAATAATTTTTATGTGGACAATTGAGAATTTAAATTTTAATGTTTATGTTAAAAGTGCTGTGCCACTTATGCTAATATATTTCCATGTATAGTGATAACTTATAAATCTTTTGGGAAACAACCTCCTCTGGAAATTCTCTAGGGCGAATGGAATTGAGGGAATAATAATAATGGCTGATAAATTTGTAATAAAATACTTCACATATATTATCTCATTTGAATATCACAGTTAGCCCTATGAAGTAGGTGCTATTGTTCTCTTCCTTGAGGAAACCAAGATCTTACATGTCAAGTGACTTTTGACTACATAGTTCAACACTTTTTAACTACACCATGGAGAACTCCAGTCTTCTCTTTGCTGGGTTGGTGCTGGTGACTTCTTCAGATGTATTTGGTCAGGATTTGAGACAGGCTTTGCAGAATCTTATTTGTAAGTCAAATCCATGCAGCCCCTTGCTGCATGGATTCTGGGAAGAAGAGGATCCAGAAAGATGTGAGAATAGGCCCAAATATAGGCTCAAAAGGCTAGGGGGCCAGAACCTACCTCATGTGGAAAGGAAGGAGCAAGGGTTAAGTATCCTGCTGAGGTACACAGAATAAAGAGAACATATGTTACATAATTGCAGAGTTGAAAGATCTCAATGACCATCTAGTCCAATGCATACCTGCACAAGAATTTTTTACAATTCATCTAACCTTTACTTGGATATATCCTCCAGCAAGGGGAATCACTGTTTACCAAGGCAGCCCATTCTACTTTTTGGATAGATCTAATTATTAGGAAAGTTTTTCTTAAATTCCTTCCTGGGCTATAGCTAATAAAAACCTTGCTGGCTATAGAACTGTACTGTTGGAATTCATTCTCTTCATTCACTAGAGGGAGTATCATTGTATTATACTTGGACATTTTCATTTTCCTTACTCATGATTTGATATGCTTCTATACCTTGGAAATATACATTCTTTACATTCTTATATAATCCAACAGTTTTAATAGCTGGTTTCATATATGACAGCTGATATTAATTAACGACTATTGCAAAAAATTAGGTGGAAATTAGATTCTAACTTCAGAAACTGGCCGATTAGCACAAACATTCTAGAACCCAGTCTTCATTATCAAACATTTTTATTGCATAGGCTAGTGGTTCCCAAGCTTTTTAGTCTCAGGTCTCTGTTACACTCTTAAAAATTATTTAGGATGTCCCAAAGAGCTTTTGTTTGTGTGGTTTATATGTATTGATATTTACTGTATTATAACTTAAAACCTCTTGTTATGAAAATATTTTGGCCTTGAGGACCCCCTGAATGGCCCTCTGGGGATGTGCCTGGGTCCCTGGACCACGCTCTGAGAATTGGTAGCTTAGGCTTACTTTATTTAAAGTAGTAGGATGCACAAAGATAACTTTGAAACCTTCATAAAATACTTACATATAACTATCTTCAGTCTTGTAAGAGCCTCAGACTTGTTTTTTTCTTTACTTTTTAAATTTTGCAATACTGTCTCCAGCTGAGCAGGTGCTGTTTGTTGTGATTAAACTTTGGAGGAAAAAATAACCTTAATGGTTAACATGACATTTTGGGTAGATCTGTTTCTTTTTTCAACTTTGAAATATTTAAAGAATGGTTGATATATTTGTGTAATACTGTATTATCTTTGGATGATCAAGTGCTGTTTACTGCCACTATTTTGTGGTGGAAAATATTGGTTAGTTTAAAAGATTTTTTTCTCCCCCAAATTGAAATATTTAAAAATGGCTATGTTTGCTGTATCATTTTTTTTTTTTAGTTCAGGTTAAACAATTTCATTTCCCCTCATTTCATTTTGCCTTTGAAAAGGACTTTGATAGGCCTTTTTATTTTTTTTGAGGGGTCTCCTTAATTCATTAGGGCTGGGCTGGGGGCAGGGGTAATGGGGAAGTGGATTAGTAAGTGGTATTTAACGAGCTCTGAAAGTTGAGGTAACTTAGGTCTATGGGACATCTTGGACATTACTATATGCCTCCTGACATTTTGTGGGATGAATCTCTTAATATATATTAATAGACATCTTTTTTTCTGTTTAGTTTGTTTAATATTTTTCAAAATGTGATTTCTCTAAGCCATCTTCATTAATATTTATTGGTTGAAAGAACTGGGGGATATTTAATTTGGAGAAGACTTGCTAGATCATGATAGCCTTCACATATTTGAGAGTCCATCAAATACAAGAGGGTTTAGATTCATGTTGTTTGGCCCTATATGGTGGAATTAGGAGTAATGGGTGGAAATTACAGAGAGACAGATTTTAACTTATAAGGAACATTTTTAAAATTAGAGGTCTCTCAAAGTTTGAATTGTCTTTGGGAGGTGATAACTTTGTCTCTCCCTCATTGAAAGTCTTCAAGTGGAGACAGGATGGCAATTTAGTAGTTTATTGTAGAGGGGATTCCTGTTCAGGTTGGAGCTGAATTAGCCAGCTTTTGAGGTCCTCTCTGACTCTGGAATTCCATGATTCAGAATTATTTGAAGTCTACGTCCTCAATGGTTATAGAATTAAGACTGATGATATTTAAAAAACAAAATGTGTAGTCTATTCTGGATAATCCCTACTAAAGAAAGGTAAAGGTAATCAGACAGTAACACAAAATGCTTGATCTAATATGTCTTTCGCATGCCCCACTGTACAATTTTCTTGCAACAGATTTTCTTTATATTAAAATTAGCTATCTTGGCTTATTAGTTTTAAATTTGTGACATTGTCATGGTCCTCTTCGAGAATGAAGGATAAACCACAACACAACAAACAGGACAAAGTAGCAAATAAGAATCCACTTTTACTTCTGAGGGAGAGGTAGTAGTGGCAGGTATGCATTAGTGAGGGCGGTAAAGGGCACAGAAACAAGAGGCTAGGAACAGTTCTGATACACAAGGTCTTAGCTTGTTGCATACCTTTGCCTAGTATGGAATAGTTACTTGTTTTTACTGAAGTTCAATGTTTGGGTGTTTGTAACTCAGGAGTACCTATAACTGACTGAAATGTATTTCTGACTGTTTTCTGATGTTATTTTGAATTTACTTGAACTAATGTGAAATGTCAGTTGTGTCAGAAATTCTGTTTGCTGTATATTCAGTCTCTTCTTCATGTTCCTTGTCTTTTTACCTTCTGCCTACAGACATATTTAGGTTATGCTGCTGCTCCTATGACTGTTGATTTCATTCCATGATAATGACCCCTGACTACCTTCCTAGTCTCATCTTCTAGTATTCCTCTGTGTCAATCCCACCCTTTATTCAGTTTGCATTAGTCATTATTTCCCAGGCATCTTTTGTGCTTTTCTGCCCCATACTTTCATCAATTCCCTACTTTTTAGGATATCCTCTCCATTCTCCATCCGTCAGGATGCTATTTTTTAAGAATCAGCTCAAATGCCACTTCCAACATGAAACATTTCCCTCTCTAGAACCCTTCGATTCGAGCTCCAATAATACTTTATAATTCTCTTATAGTATTTATTATACTGTCTTAATGTCCACTGAAATATATCTAGTGTTTTAGAATTTGCAAAATAGTTTCTCATTTGAGCCTTATGACAACTTTTTGACTAGGTTATGGTTATCATAGGAGATACTATTGTCATCCCCATTTTACAAATGAGAAACTTTAGTCTCAACAGGGTGAATGCCTTATCCAAAGTAGGCTTTGTCCATACTGAAATGCAGAGAGCACTGATATTGATTCTACAGCAGCACAGAAAAAAAAAAACAAACCTGAATGTTACCTAGTTAATAAGAATAATTGGTTAAACTAGGAAGCTGCCAGATGGTCTACCTCTTTCATCTCAGAGGTGGTGCTACAGGCTTCTTATCACCATCCAATAGAATAGGTGTTTAGGATCTCTGTCCCCAGGAGAGAGTGACCCAGGGTTTCTTATCTATGTCAACTGAATTTGTCTTTAGAATTTAAAAAAAAATTGGGGTGAGGGTGAGGCAATTGCGGTTAAGTGACTTGCCAGGGTTGCAAAGCTAGTAAGTGTTAAGTGTCTGAAAATGGATTTGAACTCAAGTCCTCCTGACTCCAGGGCTTGTGCTCTATGCACTATGCTACCCAGCTGCCCCTGTCTTTAGAATTTGAGGGCTCATTTTGTGCTACTATTTTGTGCACCAAAATTTTTTATTGTACCTGCTGGTCAGAGGTAGTATTTGAACCCATTTTCCTGTTTCTAAATTCAGTACTTTATCTAGTATGCCATGTTGCCTTGCATTATTCTGATTATTGGTACATATAGGTAATAATAATAATAACTGACATTTTTGTAACACTTTAAGACTGACAAAACTCTTTATGTGCTTTTACCTTTGTAGGCTAGTCATGTAGTGACATCCAGAGCGCTGCACTAGTATCACGTGCCAGAGTAACAGGGTTTTGCTAGCCCACATGTGCTAAGCCTATATGGAGTTAATCATGATCATAAGCATTGGTGAAAAAGCTTTAAAGCTTAGTCTTCAAGGCAACGTAAGATGTTATCAGGTAGCATTATCAGAACTTCTGATAATACATAGAAGGAATAGCATTTAACATACCCCAAAATACAGTTCTCTTCGTGACATAAAAAGAGGGTATGTTAAAAAAATAAAAATAGTTGTCCTGGAATCATAGATCTCAAGGTTGGAAGGGATCCCAGAGGCTATTTAGTCCAAACTGTGTTTAAACAAGAAATCTTTCTACATTGTGCCTGGTAAGTGGTCATCTAACCTTTACTTAAAGATTTCCAGTGAAGGCTAACATACTGCCCCATAAGAGAGCCAAAAGATGACTTTTGTTTAGTTCAGAAAGATTTCTCAAGCAGAAAACCTAAATTTGATTTTTTGGTAACTTCCACTCATTGTTCCTCTTAGTTCTTCCTCTGGGACCAAACAGAGCAAGTCCAAGCCCTCTTTAATTCAACAGCTCTTCAACAACTGTCAGGCCTCCCTCCCTCCTTTACACCCCTCTCCCCAGTGTTCAGGCTAAACACCCTCATTTTGTTCAGCATGAATCTTCACTAAATGGAGTTTACGTGGCTTCTGTGTCAGTGTTGACTTACACTCTTAGAGTTCAGTTCTATAGGAGGCAGCTTGGTACAGTGGAAAGAGCTCTGGCTCTAGACTTAGAGGAGCTGGGTTCAGATTCCATCTTGGGGACTCCATCTGCCATCTTCCACCACTTACCACTTCTTCTAGATCTTCACTAACCATCTCTTTGATTATATGCTCTAGAATTTTACCAGGAATAGAAATCAAGCTCATTGCCTGTAGTTTTCAGATTCTGTTCTCTTGCCTTAAAAAAAAAAAAAATCAGGGCGTTTACCTTGTAAATTCCTTCAGTTTTCTATTGATCTTTTATAGATCACTGATAGTGGCTTATAACTGCTAGTTCTTTCTGTATATACAGATACACTATATGTGTATGTGCACACATTGCATTATATATATATTTATGTACTTGTCATAGGAGATTAGGTGCTTCCTTAATATCTCCTTGCTTATCTGGATGTTAACTCTGTTAGACATTTATTTCAGACTTTTTCGTTCAAAGTTTATTTTCCTTGGCAGGAAAAAATTGCAAATAGGAGCAAAATAGGATTTGAATGGCTCTACCTTCTCTACTGTCAGTTCTCGTGGTCAGAGACAGGAGCCAAATTCTATCATCGTAGTTCCATCCATCCTAAGCACCAATCCTGGCTCTGATTTAAAAACATTTTTTTCCCAATATTAAAAAACACACCCCCCCCAACCCTCACTGAAAACAGCAACAATAATAATTTAAAAAACACAGTCCTTTTCTGTCATCCTTAGCTTTTCTCAACAGCCTCTTTGCATTTCTTTTTTTTTGCCATTTAGATTTTATTGTCAATGAGGACATAATCAAATCTATATACAGTCTAAAAACAGTAAAAAATATGATTAAAAATGTACCCAAGGCCAATCCCTTGCCTGACGAGGGGTTTCCATGATGTGGGGAGTGTGAATGGAGGACTGGTGTGGGCCTCGAGCATCGTACCTGGTGACTCTGGGTAAACGTCCCCGACAGCCCACCCTCTGATAGGAGCTTGACGGTGGGCAGGAGGAAAGGAGTTCTGTGTGCGTGGCCCGACTAGCAGGCCCCAAGTGCTGGGGGAGCATCTATTACCATCTACAAAGGGAAGGGAGGGTACCCCTTTTCTCTAGGAGTGGTTGGGCCTCTGGGCTGGGGCCCTCTTTGCATTTCTTAACTGTTGTACCCAGACACTATTCTTAGAATATTACACCATGCTTTTTCTATTCATCCTCTGTTAACTTTCCTTGTTTTTATCTAATATACATTTTTTTTCTATCTAAGGTGGTTGGCAAGTTTCCTGTGGAGTCATGTTTATCTTTTTAGACAATACCTGATGACACAGGTCAAAAGAATTATTTCTTTTGTTGTGTCTTCAGAATTTCTTTCCTGAGAGTTTCTTGTTCCCACTCCTGGTCTGACTTCCCATGAAGAGCTTAGTGTCCAGCCATTTAACCAGGCTTGAGCTGATTTAATTGCACCATTGATCTCCTTCCCCCAAGCCTCTTCCCGCCTAATCTTTTCATCTTTCCATCTTTCCACAAGAATAACATGAGATATTTTATTTATCTCTTTGTTTATCTGTGTCTACAGCTGACATAATTCTGCTGAACTTCCTTAGTTCATCATTGTCTTCTGAACTTATAGACATATATTATCATCTGTCCCATTCATTTTGAACTTAATTATGGATTGTTTTATATTTGTGCCTTTTGTAAATGTCTCAACCTATCTAATGATGGTTTCTGGTGGCTTATGTTTTTTAACTCTTGGTTCAAGGCTATAGATCCATTGTACTTGCATTCTGTAAGAAATTTTAATAATAACAAAAATAATCATAACAATAGGTAGCATTTATATAGTGCTCTAAGCTTTGGAGAGTCTTTACAAATGTCTCATTCGATCCTCATAATATTTTATCCACTGTGATACTAGCTTATCCCAATTATGGAAAATTCTATATTTCTAGAGGCAAGCTTGGTAGAAATTTCCCTTTGAAGTTTTTTGAAGGGTACTTCTGTTTTAGAAAAATAATGATAGTAGTTCATTGTATAATAGATAAATGATTTGATCTATATTTATTATTCTTTCCTATTTAGTTCCATTTGAGGGGTGATTTTATGCAATGGCTTCAAGCCACAGTTCTTCACCAGTGCCTCAAGCAAGTAGCAGTGATGTTTTCTTTAAAAAGGAGGTAGATTCTACTAAACATATTCGACCTGTACAGTCACTGCCAGATGTGTGTCCCAAGGAACCCACAGGTAATGAATTCTATTTTTAAACAGTAGAATATGTGGTGGACTATCATACTCATTGAGTGATGGAAGATTATTTGCTTTTCTTAAAAAGAGTAAATCTTAGTTCCCTAAAATAGTATAATCATATATTTGATAACTCTTTACAGTTGTAGGGCCTCTGAAAGTAAGGATTTGAATTAAATAAAGGTTTTTAGACATTTTTCTGAGGTTCGAGATAGGAAAATTAAGATTGTTATATACAGATTTGTTTGATTAAAATATTTACTACTCAAAGTGATTTTAGGTGGTTTGTGTAAAATAGAATTTGTTATTTTTGTTTTTCAGACTACACGTATGTCTCTACATATGTACATATAATGTTTAACTTTGTTATGCAAAATTCATAATATTATTTTCTAAAAAAGAACTTTTCCCCTTAAAAGCAACTGTAAAAACTGAGTTTTCTCTTCTTTATTTTCCGCAGGTGATTCACATAGTTTATGTGATGCCCCGTCTCTAGTTGCAGATCAACATAGATGGACTATTTATCATTCCAAAGTAAATCTTCCAGCAGCATTAAATGATCCTAGATTAGCAAAAAGAGAATCCGATTTCTTCACAAAAACATGGGGTCTAGACTTTGTGGACACAGAAGTCCTGCCTTCATTCTACCTCCCACAAATCAGCAAAGAACATTTTGCAATATATCAACAGGAAATCTCTCAGGTAGAGTCATTTCTTGGTCCTTTCCTCCCTCCCTCACTCCTTCCCTTCCTTCCTTCCCTCCCTCAACTAGTCAAGATGCACCTTCTTACTCCCATTGCAAATATATTAAATATCAGTTAAAACAAATTTCCACATTGGCCATGTCCAAAAAAATTGTGTCGTTCAGTGTTCTGAGTCCTTCACTTCTCTATCAGGAGGTGGTTAGCATGTTTGCTCAATAGTCCTCTGGAATTCTGTTTGGTCATTACACTGATAAGAGTTCAGTATAGTAGTATCAGCACAATAGTTCATCATAATTTCATCACATTTATGTACCATAATTTGTTGGTCCACTTCTCAATTTATAAGCACCTCCATAATTCCTCATATTCTCATTAAATTAAATTTTCATATTCCCATTCATTGCCAGCTCAAAAAAAAGCTATAAATATTTTTGTACATCCTTATAGTTTGTTTTGCTTGGGACTGATTCCTCCTTAATTTACTCTGCCCCTAATTCCTGGTCTCCCCTTCTCTTTCCTTTCTCTTATGTTCCTTTGGAATGAAATGTCTTTCTGTAGGGGTGTGTGTGTGTATTCTTCCTTTGTTTATCAAATTTGGTTTCAGTATGTGTCAAAGTGTTAAGCTGTTACTCTTGACTGTTAATCAATGACTTACTGTGATGAGATGTTCTTTGCTGCTACTTAAACTAAATGCATTGCATGCCAATATTTCAAGGATTCTAGATTCATTAATGTAGGTAAGACTTCTTCACTCTTACTCCTCACAAAACTCTCTGCGTCAGAAAATCATGAAGACATAGATTTAAAGCTGCAAGGTACCCCAGTTCTCACGTTTTACAGATGAGGAAACTGAGGCCCAGAGAAAGGGAAGTGACTCGCCCAAGGTCTCACAAATAGTAAATAGCAGAACTGGGATTCATACTATGTCCTCTGACTCCAAACTCAGTATTCTTTTCACTATTCAATGTCTCTGTTGAGCTGTTGATGAATGCGTATGTTGAACTTTCTGTTCACTAAAACTCCTGGTAATTTTTCACATGATGCCATCCCCATTATGTACCTATGTGGGTTTTTTTTTACCCAAATGTAGGAAAGACCTTAAATGTATCTCTGTTGAATTTTATCTTACTAGATTTGGGCCATCATTGTAGCCTTTGAAATCTTTTTGGAGCCCAATTCTTTATACATTGAGTTGGTTATCCTTTCCAATTTTTTCATTATATTCTTCTTGAAGTTGCTGTGGCTGAAAAAAAAAATGATCACATAGTAGCCAACCCTTTGAACTTTATGAAGCCTGTTGATAGGTATGAAATGTTAGGTGATTAATGTTTGAATTTTTAAATTGCTCCCTATTTTGGATACTCTTACTGTATTCTTAATAGTTTTTTCTAAGCCTATAATTTTTGTATACTCTTTACCAAACAGTGTAACAGTGCTGTTCATTACTGCATAGTTCAGTACCTGAGGCTTTATTCTCGTTTTCAAGAGGAAAAAAATAAGGCTCCCTTTTATTTCATGTGACTAAAAAGATCATTGCAAATTTTAGTGGAGTTCTAAACTGAATCCTTTTTGATAGAGGACACAGCAACATTTTGAAAATTTTCTAATAAAAATTTTGTCTAAATCTTTTGCTTTATCCGTAGCTCTAAGATCAGTGTCTGATTGTGTTGCTGTAATTAGTATAGATTGTTATATATTTTTAGATTTTTAACAAATGTCTCACAGAAAAAATTCTGCTTATCACAAAACTCCATCAAATATTTAAGGATATTAGTAAGCTTAATTGTTCCTCTTTTTCCTATCAGCAACAATATCTAAATTTCATTAACACTTCTTTGTATTTTCTTATGTGATCATATCTGTTCATATTTTATGCTGAAATTTGTGTGTATGGCCACATTATTAATATCAACATGATAATGTATTTGGCTATTAGTATTTAATTTTTTTCTACAAATCTCTAATGCTACTTTGATGTGGGATAGGTTGGCTAGAGTTTCGGGAGGATGTTTTTGTTTAATGCCCTTGGACCCACGAATTGTCCTGCTAATGACAGTTAAATGAATGTCTTATGCTACATCTTTTTTTGCATTCCTGGGTCAAAGTATGTCAGCAACTTAGTGACATTTTCTTGAGTATTAAATTCAGATTTCATTATTATATAATATCGGACATTTTTATAGCTGTTATTATTTTATAGTTCTTATCTATTATCCTCACAATAGCTCTGTAGATAGTTGTTTCCTCTGTTTTTACTAATGAGGAATCAATCACTTGTAGAAAAGTTATTTGCTTCAGGTCATTAAACGAGTTAGTGACAGGCGAGAGTAGAACCCAGAGCTCCTGACTCATTGTCCAATACTTTTTCCTATGCTAAACTGCCCTTTTGTGGACAGTGCTTCAGATTTTCAACTCCTGTACTGCACACATCCCCTAGAATGACAGACATGCTAGTGGTAGTTCCTGATCCTGACCTGGAATCAGAATAAGATTTTATGTTAGCCCATAGGATTTAGTGGTAATATGTAAATTATATCTGAATTTAATATATCTGCATTCAAAGGTCAGTGCTGCATTAAAAAAATAATTTTTTATTCTCCCTTACCAAGAATTTAGATGAACATTTTCCATTTGCCTTGCTTCTTTTGTTGTTGTTCAAACTCCACAGAGTTTTGTTAAATATGGAAAGTGGATTGGCCATTAGCATATGATCTTGCCACAACAGTATTTGGTAATAACAATAATGCACATTTATATGTTGCTTTAATTTATACAACATGATTTCCTCCAAATTTTACAGACAGTGAAACAGAGAAATTGACTTGCCCTTGGTTCATGCAGCTAAGAAGTGACAAAGGCAGATTTGAACCCAAGTCTCTAGATTCCCTGTCTAGTGTTACTTCCCATGTACCACACATAAACATACTTTTGAGTTAGTTGTATTCCCAGCTGTTGAGATAAATGACAAAAGTTGGAAAATATTGGGGTCATACTATACTAACATATTGAAACATTTTTATGATTTGAAAACTCACATTATCTTCTGGTACTGATGGCAAAATACTGTCTTGGTTTTTTTTTTTTAATAGAGAGAGAAGATTCATGAGAGATGCAAGACTATTTGTCCTCCAAAAGATACCTTTGATAGGACTCTCTTACATACTCATGGTATGGTGCATATTTTAGGATCATATAACATAGTACTTTGAGTGAAATAAGAACTTACATATTTGATTGAATGAATGAATGAAAAAATAACATTAATTTGGATTTATTTTCTCCGTAAGATTAAGTGCATATTCTACTTCCTAGTAATTTTTGTACTTTATTACAATAACAACTGCTAAAAGTATTTTTAACCAGATCTCCTCTTCCTTCTCCTCCTTCCCATCCCAATATATGTGTTTGATGATAGTAGCTTTGGCAAGGAAGAGTATTTATGACTAGGGAAAGTACTTTTTAAAAAAATTTCAGCCTTTTGTATAGAAAACCAATCCTTGACTTTAAGGAATTCTTTGAGGTGATATATATTTTGGAAAAAATTTTCTTAATTCTTCTATTCCTTAGATCAAAGCCTTTTATAAAATCTTTTGTTATTGTTAGGTTTCAAATTTTTTTAAACACAAAGTTTCCCTGCTGTATTTTCTACCTCCTGTAGGATTGTGTTAAAGTTCATAAAAGTTTGTTATAACTACCAAATAGACCAGATTTAATCTCATTAATACTTTATATTCAGTTGATCATTATAAAACATTTTGTTTTCTCTACTAAAGTAGACATGTAACATAAGTGATTCTTACGGCAACTGCACACTTAATGAAAACTGACCTTGAAACATTTAATATTTCCTGTTCAGTATTGTTTAGCACAGTGCTGGTCACACAGAAACCAAAAAAAATGAGTGACAAATGTACAAAGTTATTGCGTTGTGGTCCCCTAGTTTCAAGAAGTTTTGTTTGAGGTTACAATGAAATAAAAGGTTTTCATCACACATTCTTTTCTTTTTCTTGCAGATAAATCCAGGACAGATCTGGAGCAAGTACCTAAGGTACTTTAGAGAAAAACTGCCTTTCAGATTTTCAGAATTTTGTCTTCCAAGAATAGCTCACCCTGAGCTCCTTCTTCATGGGATCATAGATCTAGAGCTGGAAGGAAAATCAGAAGTCATCTAGTCCAACCCCCTCATTTTACAGATGAGGAAACTGAGGCCCAAGGAGGTTAAGCGACTTACCATTAAGCCTAATGAAAATCAAAGTTTCTAGTTAATTTTTCTTGTCTCTATATTAATTCAGGGGAAAAGTTCAGGGAAAAAAAATGAAGAGGTAGGGATAATTTTCATTTGGTGATGGTTCAGGGTAGAGGAGTCAGGAAAGGCTTCACTGAAGAAGGTGGTGCCTATGTTGGACCTTGAAGGAAGGGAAGGACTTCAGTGTTAGAGGTGAAGTGGTCTTATAGGAGAAGTCAATTTAGGGCTTGGGCACATGCCTGTTTTGCCTGTGAGAGGAGACAGAATGAAAACCTGGGAAGAAGTCAGTCCGGTTTGGCAGGAACATAAAATATAGAAAGGGGGAGTAGATGTGATAAAACTGGAAAGGTAGGTGAGAATCAAATTGTGAAGGACATTTAATACTAGGGTAAGAAGTTCTTATTTTATTTTGTAAATAATAATAACCATTGAACATTTCTGAATAGAGGAATGATATAATTAGGAAAGCCCATTAAGAAGATTACTCTGACAGTGTGTTAAGGATGGATTGGAGAGGACAGAGACTTGAGGTGGGAAGTATAATAAGGGAGTTACCACAGAAGGTCAGGCAAGAGACAATGAGTGCCTGAACTAGAGTGGTCAAAATGGAAATAGATAAATATGTTCTGATCCCCTACATGTATCCCATAAGGTTATGTCTTAAGCCTGCTCCCTTTTTTTTTCCCCTCCATGTCTTTTCTCTTGGTGACCTTAGCAGCTCTCATAAGTCCAGTTTTCATCTCTGTGTGGAGACTCTCATATATGTCAGTTGGACATCTTCAAATAGATGGCATTTGTCCAAAACAGAATTCATTATCTGACCACCCAGCCCCAAATGTTCTCTTCTTCTTAATGTCCCTTTTTTTTTTCCAACTGCACTATTGTCCTTCTATTCACTCAGGTTCGTAACCTTAGTGTTATCTTCAACTCTTCCCTTTCCTTCATCTGACCCTCACATCTAGTGCATTGCCACATCTTTCATGTCATTCCTTTGCTCTCTACTCACAAGACCCCCACCCTGGTGGACTATTACAGTAGCAGCCCAATTAATCTTTCTGCTTCATATCTCTCACCTTTCTGATCCATCCTCCATGTAGCTTCGATATTGATAGTCTTAAAACAGAGATCTTACTGCGTCTTTTCCCTGATCAAGAAACATTGAAGTAAAACTCCCCGTTGTATAGAAGATAAAACACAGACCTCTGTGGGGCATTTGAAGCCCTCACAAACTGCCTCCAGCTTATCTTTCCATGCTTATCTCATATTATTCCTTTTCACATTCACTGTTTCTGTCCAACTAGCCTACTTGTTTTATATGCATGATATTTTGTACGTGATATTTTATCTGCCTCTGTGGCTTAGCACAAGCTGTTTCCTTGTGTATCTGGAATGCCCTCCTTTCTTCACCTCCACCCTGTGTAATCCCTAGCTCTTCCAAAGCTTAGCTCAGTTGCCAATTCTCACCTTTCCTGATTCCCCTCAGTGGTTAGCGCCTTCCTTGACCAAAAAAAAAAAATGATTCGTATTTGTATTATATGTGGTTTTTATTGATTTACCAGTTTATATTGTTTCCTTCCTGTAGCATGTAAGCTCACTGTGGTCAAGAATGATTTAGTTTTTGGTATTTTTAATCCCGAGGGCCTACCACAATACCTTGTACACAGGAGATGCTGAGTTGTACTTGTTGAATGAATGAAAGAAAAGATCAGTTTAATTTTGGAGAGTTTAACTTTGAGGTGCCAGCAGGACCTCTAGGTAGAGATACCTAAAAGGCAGTTGGGAATTTGGCTGTTTCTTTTCAAGGATGTCCTTTGTCCTTTGGATGTGGATAACTATATCCATATTTTCTGAGTAACTTCCCTACCTAGCAGATACGAACATTCTCTAGGGGTGATTCTAGAGGAAAGATTAAAAAAATGGCAGGGAACACATTGGCCTCCAGTAGAGAGAGTGTGATCCTATCCATTCTACTGCCCCATGTCAAGCTGGTTTGATTAGATAAGGTATATTAATTTGGCTTCTTAAAAAAACCACACATTCCTTTTAATTCGCTTATGCTATTCACATGTAGTGTCTTACAGATTTATTACTCATAGTTTTATGAATGCTTGAAGGGATATGACAAGTAAAGTGCTTGTGAGAGATTGAGATGGTTTTTTTTTCTTTTAGATTTTTTTGAAACCAGATTTTGCCTTGGAAGATCCCTTAACATTTAATTCAGTTTTACCATGGTCTCACTTTAATACTGCTGGGGGAAAAGGAAATCGTGATGCAGCATCCTCCAAGTTGCTTCAAGAAAAGGTAAATTCTCATTGTGAGATTATTCACTGTGGCTTTTGAAAGTCATAGATAACTCCATTTTAGAAAAGTGATATCATTTCTTTGTAAGAATGTAATTACTTAGTTTTAAGTATTTCTTTTAATATTTTAACCTCACCGTTGGTAATTATTAAGCCTACAAACTTTAACTAAGAAAACAATAAAATCTTTTCTGTAAAAGAGTTTAGAAACTATATTGGTGGAAGGAGGAAAATTTGTTGTTCGAGACTTTTTCCCCCTCATATTTAAGAGAACTTTCATTTGAAGCTATATATTACATAGCATGAACATTGCCTTTTTAGCGTGAGCAAAAATAACAGACATTTACTTAAGCAGTCATTTAAAATGACAAATGAAACAGGGAGGATTTTGGCTCATTACCTTCTTTAAGTTACTAGGAGGCAGTGTAGTATAATAAAAAGTGGAGTCTGGAAACCTGGATTGGAATCTTGACTTCTTTTTTTTAACACTTAACTCTTCCTTGGGCAAATCATTTCACCTTCTGAGCTTTATTTTCCTCATTGGTAAAATGGAGACAGTAATACTTGTACCTTCTGCCTTGGAATTGTGAGGAAAATGCTTGGTAAATTTAAATCACCATATAAATGTGTTAGTCTTATTAAAGATTTTGTTTTTGATAAAAGTCTCATTAAACCATGAAGTGACAGTTTATAATCTCTGGTCATAAATATTGTCCTGTTTAGTCCACAAAAATGATTGTTTTGAATCAAAACTTTTTGTTTAAAAAAAATACAGTAATTTAATTTCAGCCTTTTTTGTACTTAGTCTTATTGGCCAGCATCTTTTCTTTAAAACTTATTGAGTAAATATGGGTGGATATTTGCATATACTAATTTGATTGTACCATAAATTATTAAATAGTTAAAACTGGCATTTGAGGTTTGAATGTTTGAGTACTTCATTTTAAAGTCATGTTCATTATTTCCAGAATACATGTCCTTTAAAATTATAATAGGAATTGAAGATCCACGATTTGATCAGACTCTAACAAAGGCATCAGTGTTTGGAGCTCTGTTCTTTCTCTGCAATTCAGGGTGAAACCATTTGTAGTGTCAGATTCCTTATCTGTGAAGAAAATGCTTTGCTTTACTCTCTAGTGACTGGAAGCATAACCCTGACAAGCTCCCCAGTAAATCTGAGTCCTCAACAATGAAGAACTTTTGTTGTTAGGGAAGAAAAGGGGAAAGGATCAGAGAAGATCCCTTTTCTCATAGACCACAATAAAGAGCCTGCCTTCCCTTTACCATCAATCCTACTTTGAAAAAGACTAGTTCCTTTAAATATGTTTGACATGATTGTACATGTATAACCTATATCAGATTGTTTGCTGTCTTGGCGGGGTAGAGAGAGGAGGGAGGTAGAAAAATTTGGAACTCAAAATTTTACAAGAATGAATGTTGAAAACTAAGTTTACATGTAATTGGAAAAAATAAAATACTACTGAGGAAAAAAAAGACTAGTTCCTTTGCCATACATTCATTTTAAAGTGTGGATTTAAAGATGGAAGGGATTTTAGAGATCTTTTCCATCCTCTCCATGTTACAGATAGGGAAACTGGGACACACAGAGATAAGTGACTTTTGAGATGATCCAGTCCACTATATCATGCACGAACTCTCCAAAGGGAAGATAAAAGCCCCTTTAAATTTTTCTTAAGGAACTTATTTTTAAACATCTTTGAAAGAAAATGGGAAATTGGATCTACCATTTTAACTTACATGGAGAAAATTTATAAATTCTAATTTAGGAAGTATTTATTGGGGTAGGTACCATTTCCATTTCTTAAAATTTTGTGTCTTTAATTAGGCACAAGATAGCCTCAGTATTGAAAGATTTAAGCAACTAGTTGTGAACAAGAATAGGATGTATAAAATCATGGCATATTTAAGGGAATATGTATGGTTAGGAAATAGGAAACATTGAAATGTTCTGGCTTATTGAGATTAGAATTCATTTGGTTTTGCAAAATACTTTAGTAATTAAAGTTTGGTTGTGTTTACAATAAAATATCACATGTAAATTGGCTTTGAGGACTTTTTTATTATAAAGTTTTTGAAAAATCTAGCGTTGAAAATGACACGGAATTTGAACAAACTGAAAATACAATTAATTGAAAGAATAGAGAATTCTTTCTCATCTAAATGATCCCTATGGAAGAACTTACTGTTCGATTAAAAATATTCTACACACGTAACTGGAAAGATGTTAACATGTAATTGAGACAGTAGGGTCCTAAAAGGAAGTTGATTGTGTCTTGCCCCCTCTCTCTTAGGATCATATCTCTAGAGCTGGAAGGGACTTCAGGTAGGCTGTCGAGTCCAACTTCCTTATTTTACAGATGAGGAAACTGAGGCCTGGGGAGGCTAAAGGATGTTCCAAAGTCACACAGATAGTAATTCTACATCCCCTGGAATTGGAGGACTCAGTTCATTGGACGTTCAAGTGTTTATTATGGGCAAAGCTCTGATAATACAGACTTTAAGAACATAGCTCAAGCGAGGGATATGAGATGTATATGTAAATGATATCATTTGGAATGTGATAATTTTGTAAGGAATGTCAAAAGAGACAAGCTGTGTGTTAGAAAGGAAGGTTACTTCTAGCTGCTGATGTTTGTGAGGAGGACTAGCAAAGGGCTTTGTGGAGGAGCTAGTGCCTAAACAGGGTCTTGAAGGAAGAGAGGGATTTTAGTAAGCTGAATGGTTGATCCAGGAGTCTTTTCTGCTGGAGTTTTTGCCCCTTCTTTCTTTTTTTAATCTTAGGTTCACATCTAGGTCCTACCATCCATGTTTGTGATTGATATATTCCTCCTATGGTCTGGTTGCAAGGAAATTTTCTTCGTATTTCCCTGCTTGTGGAACTTCAGTGATAAGTCTATTGTTCTAACAGAGTCCATAATCCACCATAGAGAATAGCATCAAATTTAGTATGTACCCTCTCAATATGGAGAAACCCTCTTTTTCCATAAATGGAATCCCTTCTACTGTGCCATTAGTAATTCTCATCTGCTAAATGATAAATCACAGAACCCGAATTGGAGGAGGCCTCAAAGGCAATCTGGCTCACCTTGTTCTTGAATGTACTCAATAAATTATTAACGTTTGCTTGAAAACCTCTAGTGCAAGAAAGCCCACCTTCTCCCAAGAGAGCTTGTGTCCCTTCTGGAGAGCTCTAATCCCTGGGAACTTTTTTCTTGCATCAAGCCTATGTTTGGGCTATTGCAACTTCCACAATTTGCTCCTACTCTGGCCCAGTGAAGTCAGGTATGATAAGGTTGTAGGAGGTGGCATGATATACATATATATACACACATACATACACACACACACACATATATGTGTGTGTGTGTGTGTGTATATATACACATATATATATATATACACACACACACACACACACACATATATATGAGGAAATGTGTTAGGAGGCATCTGGGTTTAAATCCTACCCTATGGCACTTCTTAGCTGTGTGACCATTGGCTCATTTAATATTTTTGAGGTATAAGTTTCCTTGTTTATAAAGTGGGGATAATAATAAGCTACCTTAGTGGGTTGCAAATGAGATAGTGTGTAGAAAGTATTTTGCACATGTTAAATCACTATATAAATATAATTGTTATTAATTATATCATGTCTACATTTGAACCTTTTAAATCTTTGTAGGACAGCCACCCTGTTTTCCTTGACTTTTGTTTTCTCCAGACTAAGTATCCCCACTACCTTCAGTGGATTCTTATATGGCATGAATTTAAAGCCCTTTGACATCTTGGTCACTCTTTCCTGGGTGATTACCAGCTTATTGGTGTTCTTTCTAAAATGAAACTGAACCTAGACCTGAATGCAGTCCTCCAAATGTGATCTGACCAGGACAGAATACAACAGCATTGCCATCTGCCTCATCCTAGAAATGGTACCTCTTGTAATTCAGCCTAAAATTTCTTTAGTTTGCTGGGTTCTTGTATCTCTCTTTTCACTTGTGTTGTACTTGCTGTCCACTGAAAATCCCATATTTTTTTTAGATTTATTGCTCTCTAGTTATGTTTCCCTCATCTTGTACTTGTAGAATTTATTATTTTTTTTATTCCAAGACTCTGTGTTTCCCCCTACTAAGTGTTATCTTATTAGGTTCTACTCAGTGTTCTAGCTTGTCAAGATCTTAATGAATGCTAACTGCCATTTAATGTGTTGGCTTTGTGTCATCTGCAAGCTTGACAAGCATGACATCTATGCCTTTACCCAAGGTGTTGATAAAAATACTAAAAAACATGGGGCCAAGCACAGATTCCTCCTCATACTTAACTGAGAAAACAGAAACCATTTGCAAGAGTTCTCTCTTCTCTTTTCTACACCTCAAGTCCCTCAATGGAAAGATCCAATTTGGAGGTAGAGATTTGGGAATCATCTTCATAGTGGTAATATTAAAGCTATGTAATTAGGTGAGATTGTTAAAGAAGAGAGTGTAGGCAGATGAGAGTAGAGGACAAAACCTTGGAGGGCATACACACTGGAAGAAGAGTAAGAGGAGGAAAAAGAACCAGTAGGTATCAAAAAGGAAGTAAAAGGAGGTAAGAGATAACCAGTTTTGAGTAATAATCCTGAAGCCAAGTTGAGAGAGCGTCCAAATATAGGAGAGGATCAGTTCGGTCCAATGTAATGGAAAGGTATTGGATTTGGGAGTGATCATTGGTGACTGTGGAGGGAATAGCTTCCGTGGCATGGTGGGAGCAGGGTGCTAGCGGGTGAGAGGTGAAGTCAGTAGGAGTACAGATCCTTTTTCTTTTTCTGACTAATTATTTTTTGGTCCACATAAAGGATGCTATAACCAGGAGGTTACCAGATCCAGTGCTCTTACAGATCTGCCTGTGCGATTGTTGTGGCTTCTGTATTTATTTTGGCTTGCGAGAAAGGCACACATTAGGAAACTTATACTTGACTGATTATAACAGCATGTGATTTTTTTTTCCTTCAATCCTTAAGCTGAGCCATTATCTGGATATTGTGGAAGTAAACATTGCTCATCAGATCTCTCTGCGTTCAGAAGCATTTTTTCATGCAATGACCTCTCAGCACGAATTGCAGGACTACCTCAAGAAAACTTCCCAGGCTGTAAAAATGCTTCGAGATAAAATTGCACAGATTGATAAAGTAATGTGTGAAGGATCTCTGCACATTTTAAGACTGGCACTTACCAGAAATAACTGTGTAAAAGTGTACAATAAACTGAAGTTAATGGCCACTGTGCACCAGACTCAGCCTACAGTACAGGTGTTGTTATCCACTTCTGAATATGTTGGAGCTTTGGACTTAATAGCAACAACCCAGGAAGTTCTACAGCAGGAACTTCAGGGCATTCATAGTTTCCGGTATGTACTCAGTCATGCTTTAGAAATAATGCCTTATGTGGCATGTGTGAAAATGTTGATTTGAAACATTTTGAAATATGTTTATAACTAAATGGGAGGGGGGGCAGCCTGCTCTTTCCTGGGATTTAGTAGTGTTTTCAAGTCGAAGTAGTAGTTGTATTAGTAGTAGTTGTAGTAACAAGATAAAAGTCCAAGTGTACTACTGGAGCATTTGGATAAAGGCATAAAACTCTCCTATTTGAAGAAATTAATATTTGTAGCTGGCTATTTGTAATTTTAACAGCACAGTTTTTTCTATGACTTGAAAACAGTTTAAGGATAATGAAAGCCCTTTAAAAATCTTATTTGTTCAACTGATTTTTAAGATAACAATTTGATAATAAGTTTGGGAGGGAAAAAAACCAAACCCAAACCTTCCTCATTGAGCTAGATATGACTGAATTACTACATGTTGACCCAGGTTTGTACTAGTATAACATTTTAAAAAATCCAGACTGAGGATTTTATTAATATAGGGAACTCTTAGTGGGGAAATTCCTTCTACTGATGTAAAAACTTAGTGTTTTAGAGAGTTGTTTGAGGTTCTGAGAAGGTAAGTTCAGGTTTTCCTTATGCTGAGATTAGCCCTCTTTCCATGTGCCTCTGCCTGTCATAACTCTTTATAGAAAATGAAAACGGGATTTTGATGAATATCTGATACTAGCTAAGTGTGAAATCTTATTCTAGGGGTCTTTTGAGAATAATTAAAGAGTAATTCTTTGAATATTCTTTTGCATTATTTGAAAATACTTTAAGAATATAAGGTTTGATTCTTTGAAACCATTTCAACAAAGTTTAACCTTGAGCAGCTAATATATAGATAGACCCATTTCGGTCCACCAAAGTTGACTTCATATGTTCAAGTGTAAACCCTTGTGTGGTGAAAAGAAATTGCATTCCAAACCTGGCATAATAAATTAGATGCAAACAGATTTTATTGGCATAGTTCATTAAGTAGAATATATGTGTATATATATATGTGCATATATACACACATATTATATGTATACATACACACACACACATATATATTCTTTAAACATTAGTTTTAAAGCATAAAACATTTTTGGCTCTAGAATAAAATATAACGATCATACTTAAGAGTGTAGCAAACTTTTAGTCAGATATTTAAAGTGAAGATTATGTTTCTGATGAGTATTATATGGAACTTCAACTATAGGTGCTATTTCAATGCCTTGTTATATTAAAATATATATATTCTCTTTATTCAACTGGTGTTTTGAAACAGAACAAACATCTTCCTGACAGGCTTAAAACAGTCTTGATTTTAAAGGAACGTTCATACATTTGAAATTGGATTATTGTTTTCAATCTTTTTATTACAAATATTGAGCAATATTTTCATAAGAAAATTTTTTGAAAGGAAGAGTTGGATTGTGAGAGATAATATTAAGGTAGGATTTGGATCTATGCTCAGATTAAAATTGGCAAACAAGGAGAAACTTTTAAAAGATGAAAAAGAGGAAGGAGGTTGAAAGGGTACTTAGCATATGGCATGGTGAAATCCAGGAGTATAGCCAGGTCGGAAATTATGAGGTGGTAGTCCTGGGTTATTTCAAACTTCCATTTAGGGAGCCCCCTTTAATCAGAGGGAGGGACTCCAGGGGCAGGAGGTACTTAAGCATTAGGAATTTCAGAGTTGATGTGGTCTTGCAGGGTGATGAGTTTCTGGAGACCGTGATGAAGTCCAGGAGTTCAGCCAGATGGGAAATGATGAGATGGCTGCCCTGGGTGCCTTTCTTAAATAATTTTGATAATAACTTGTTAGAACTCTATCTTACTATAATCTGTATTTCCTCTCAGTAAGAGATTTTGGACAAGTAGGTATGACCAAGACAGATCTGAACACTTTACATTTTTTTCCTCGTTTATTTAAAAAAATTTTTTTTTATAAATTTATTTTTTATTTTTAGTTTACAACACTCAGTTCCACAAGTTTTCGGGTTCCAAATTTTCTCTTCCTCCCTCTCTTCCTCCCTATCCCCCAAGATGGCATGTAAACCACTGTAGGTATATATCTTCACATTGAACTTATTTATATAGTGTAGTCCAGTTGTAAAGAAGAATTATAACCAGTGGAATGAATCATGAGAAAAGAGAAACAAAACCAAAAAAAGAAGGAAAAGAAAAAGAGAGAGCAAAAAGTTTGCCTTGATCTGCATTCAGGCTCCATAATTCTTTCTCTGGATGTGCATAGCTTTTTCCATCATGAGTCTTTTGGAGCTGTCTTTGAACCTTGCATTGATGAGAGGAGTCAAGTCTATCAAAGTTAGTCCTTATAGATACTGTGTGTCTGTAATCATGTATAATGATCTCCTCCTTCTGCTCTCCTCACTCAGCATCAGTTCATGTAGGTCATTCTTGGTTATACTGAAGTCCATCTGCTCCACATTTCTTATAGCACAATAATATTCCATTACATTTATATACCACAGTTTGTTTAGCCATTCCCCAATTGATGGGCATCCCCTTGATTTCCAATTTTTTGCTACCACAAAAAAGAGCTGCTATAAGTATATTTGTACATACTGGTCCATTTCCCACTTGTGTGATCTCTTTGGGATACAGCCCTAGAAGTGGTATTGCTGGGTCAAAGGGTATGCACATTTTTTTATCCCTTTGAGTATAGTTTCAAATCGCTCTCCAGAATGGCTAGATCATCAGTTCACAACTCCACTAACAATGTAGCAATGTTCCAATTTTCCCATGTCCTCTCCAGCATTTATCATTTTCCTGTTTGTCATGTTAGCCAATCAGACCAGAGAGATGTGGTACCTCAGAGTTGTTTGGATTTGCATTTTTCTAATCAATAGTGATTTAGAGCATTTTTTCATATGCCTATAGATATCATTTCTTCCTCTGAAAACTGCCTTGAACACTTTACATTTTATGGGGGACCAGCCTTGGTACATATTTTCATGTAATAATAGTTGTCATCAAGTTAAAGAGTAATATATAAATTAACAAAATTGAATTTTAAAATAAATTTACTACTATAGCAACTCATAATTCAGAGAACATGCTAGAATACAGAATTACTAAGAAAAAGGTATTTTCTAATCATAATAGACAGTGGACTTCAGCCTTGGGTTCTATGGTGATTGCTTTCACTGATTCCTAACAAAGCTTTTAGGCAAGTGATTTGGGATTTCTTCCTTCATTTGATCATTTTATAAAATTAAAAAAAAAATACTTTATCAGTTCCTAGAACTTTGAATGAGTAAATCATTTAATCACTCTTAACCTGTTTCCTTGTTTGTAAAAGAGGGATAATGGTGTTTGTACTACCTGACTCATAGGATTATTTTAAGGGAAGTGTAGAGAAAAATTGATTCCATGAGGTGTAGTGGACAGAGCTTTAGGTTATTAGACAGATATCCTGGATCCTGGGCCTCCCACTAACTAACTGACCTTAGACAGGTCACCAACTGCTTTAGGTTACAGTTTCCTCATCTGTTAAATTAAGAAATCGGACTAAATGACCTTCAGGATTCTTCTTCAAGATCTTCTGAAATGTTTAGTGTGGAATGTGTTCTGTGCGGAGGGTGTGGATATTTTACATCTAAAAAGATTTAACATGCGGCATGCTCTTCTTTGCTACAGTCACTTGTTTTACATAGACTGATATTGAATTCCCAAGATCTTGACACATTCTTTAATTCTTCGTCATGAAAGTGCTTTTATTATAGTGAATGTTAGGCACACTTATGACGGACATACTCTTTTCTCGTGTTTACTGGAGTCTATAAATTTTCACTTAGATTTAAATTAGATGTGTTCTCATGCCGCAGAAACACATGCTCTCTATCTCTTGAATAAATTTTTTTGCCTTTCGAGCCACGTGGCATGGTCTAAGACAGCGCTGTAGTATTCTATCTCTATTTGGGAATTTCTTTGCTTCTCTCAGTATAGCAATAGATTTATCAAAGTTTATCATTTCTTCGATGGGGATGAGATTTCTAGGCCCAGGGGAAGTAAGAAATCCCTTAAATTTTTTTGGAGCATATGTCATTTAGTTTAATGAAGGTGCTCAGAACTTCTAACAACAATTTTGGTATAGCCTTGAATGAAAAAGTGAGTTTCACTAACAAAAATTAGCTTAAGTTCAGTACCATAGTCTCTGACAAATGTGTTTTCTTATAGCAGTGGTTATCAGCTGTTTTTTTTTAAGTAAATGTTTTTCCAACTTCAGTGACACTAGATGATTGCATTGTATAGGAATCAGTAATAGCCCTTCTAGCTGCCAGATCTCTCTGAAGGTTTTTGCTTGTTTTCAAAGTACCAACTAGGTTGTTCCGAAGCACTGATTTTTTAATTCTTGAGGCTGTTGTTAATTTTCAGCTACTTCCCTTTGCTCTTTAGTTTGACTGATACCATTTTGTTGAGGGCTTGCGTGTTGCGTGGAACATGACTTCCTCACACCAACTGCTGTATTTGCAGTTGTTGTTGATGTATGATCTTTAAGAGTTATAGTTTTATCTCCTTGGAATAATATCCATGTTAACCCAAAAGAGAGTAATGAAATGTATGTATGGCATAAAATCTATCACTTAGCTGACAAAGAACTAGCTAAATAGGCAGAAACCACTTCAGTCCAATTTCATGTGGTCAGTAGTCATATATTCTGAATTAGCTTCGTAGCAGTACAAGTACACATGCATAACCATTGCTTTCACAAAACAAAGCTGTATAAAAATTCTTGCTTGTCCCAAGTAAGTCTCACATCGCTGTACACTTGTATATATGTACACATGTGCACATACATTTGTAGTTAGTCCATAAGCTAACTATGGGCCAGCACTATACTAAGGACCGGGAATACAAAAAAAAAAAAGGGCAAAAACACTGTCCCTACCCTCAAAGAGCTCACATTTTAATAGGCACAGCATTCAGCTCACTGTGTGCATTATATGTATTGCGTAAATGGGAGGTAATTTTAGAGGGAAAGCCCTAGTTGGGGTGGGGTAGTAGATTTAAAAAAAAACTTATTATTTTTTTTTTTTTTTGCATGGGGTGGGCAGGGCAGTTGGGGTTAAGTGACTTGCCCAAGGTCACACAGCTAGTACATGTGTCAAGTGTCTGAGGTCGGATTTGAACTCAGGTTCTCATGACTCCAGGGCCGGTGCTCAACTCACTGTGCCACCTAGCTGCCCCTAGAAAAACTTCTTGCAAAAGGTGAGATTTGAGCTGAGTCTTGAGGAAAGCTGGGAGGCAGAGGTGAGGAGGGAGAGCATTTCATGCTTGGGGGAGAGCCAGTGAAAAGGCCTAGAGTCTGGAGATGGAGTGTTGCATGTAAGCAATAACAAGAGTAAAGTAGAACACTGGAAACGGAGGAAGGGACCATTTTGTAAAGGACTTAAACAGATTTTACATTTGATCCTAGAGGTGATAGAGATCCATTAGTGTTTATTGATATGTGTGTGTGTGTGTGTGTGTGTGTGAGGGAGAGAGACATGATCAGACCTGCCCTTTAAGAAGATAACTTATGCAGCTGAGTGGAGGGTGGACTAGACTGGAGAGACACTTGAGGCACGGAGACCAGCCAGAATGGTGAAGAGGGCCCACATTTACTCCCCTCCCTCCACATATTCTGGACTACTCGTAGTTCCTTAGACTTGTTGTTCTTATCTACCATCTCCATATCCTTGCAGTGGCTGTCCTCTATGCTGAGAATTCTCTCTCTCTTCACCCCTGTTTTAAAATCCTTGACTTCCTTCAAGACTGCATTCAGTTACTACCTTCTCTGCAGAATGCTTTTTCTCATCCTCTTAGCTACTGGTGCCTTCCTCTCTAAGGCTATCCTCCATCTACGCTGTATATATCTTATAAACTACCTGAGGACAGAGGCTTTTTTGATTATTTTTTTTTAAATATTATCTCCAGAGCTTAGTATGATTTTTTTTTTTTTACCACAGAGATCTTAATGAATTTTTGCTGATTGACTTGAATTTAACAAGATTTTCTAGTTTGTTTCAAACCTTTGTTCTTCCAAAGGTGTTAGATTGAATGCTGCAAGTCTCTGAGTAGGTATGGATTTTTAGAATGCAATGATATGGAAATGGGATAATTGGGCTTACAAGTCTACATTGTAGAAACAGTATTGTCTTTTGATAAGTGTAGAGCAAAACATCATTTTATCATATTTTTCCCACATGCTGCAGGGAGCATTTTCATTATCAATCTGATCAATGCTCGTTCGCTATCTCTCTCTCTCTCTCTCTTTCTTTCTCTCTTTCTCTCTCTTTCTCTCTTTCTTTCTCTTTCCAATAATTGGGGAAGAATTTTAACAGACCATTCAAATGATTTATTGATGGCGTGGTAACATTCTTCACTCTCTTTCAAACATTGATTAACTAGAATTAATATGCTTCAAGATGAATTATATATTCAGGATAAGAAAACAGAATCATCTCAGTTTGTCCATGGTTTTCTAAAATATTACTCTGCTTCAATGGAGAGGAAAAAAAGAGAAAAATAAAGGATATCTGCTGTGAGGGACACATTTCAAAACTTAAGCCATTCTTCAGTCTCTTCCTTATTTGCTTCAATTTGGGGAAAACATAGCCCTTCTGGCTGAGGCCAGCTTCTTCTTTTGTGCTCTTGATTGTACCCATGTCTACTCCTCTCTCTTCCAGCTGTCCCAGAAATTTGCCTCCTCATTTATTTCCTTTCATCTTGAGTCTAATTTTTCAGTAATTCCTTCCCTATAGCTTACAGAAATTCCCAAATCTTAGCCATCCTAATCCCTGCCCTCTACCTCAAAAGCTCCTTCGTTTTGACCTGTCATCCTGTAAAGATATCATTCTCTATCTATATGCCCACTCTTCTTTACAACCCAAACTCGAAAAAGGATTTGTCAGCAATCAGTACTCCATTTCTTCATCTCTGAACTCTTTACAATCTGCAACCTGCCACTTGACTCACTGAAATTGCTTCCTCCAAGGTAATCAGAGGCCCCCCTCAACTTCTGAGTTAGCCAACTTTGGGACCTTAGGGAGCAAATATACTGTCTCACATTCTGGTGGTTGCTGTTAGGTTAGCTGTGGGTAGTAGCAGTAGTGGGCCAGCATTGAGGGGCAGGAAGAACCTGGACTTCCGCCTCACACTAGCATGTACCCATTGTCCAGTCAAAACCTCCCAGTGCTCCCAGCCCACTTTTTAAGACTAAATTTCAGAAAAGTTGCCAAATTACATCAATCTCCATTGGAAGGTCATCACACTGATGAAATCACAGGAAAAAGTATATTGATAGTAGGAAAAAATACACAAATATAACAGGGAATGTATCTGTTGCTCCATTTTGCCAAATACCCAAGTGGCTGGTCTCTAGCTCAGAACTGCAGCCTGGTTTTATACTTGAGGGGGGCAAAGGGAGATGGAACTTTTTCACATATATTAACTGACAGTAAGCAGACTCCAAGCACCTTTTAAGTATTCCAGATCGTTGATAAGCCAGATAAGGATGACCTTTGTGTCCTTGCTTCATTCTGTGGGAGAAGGGACCTCTATGGCTGCTAGACTATATCAGCTGATAAATCTCATCCCACCTTGTGACCTCTCTGCTTTTGACATTTGATTATCACCCTCTTTGCTGATAAACTCTCTTCCCTTGTTTCTGTGATGTTCTCTCAGTTGTCTTCCTAGTCTCTTTTCCTAAATTGTCATCCATCTGTCATCATTCAAAACTGTCTTATATTTTAACTCTCTTCTGTCTCTACCCTATGTCTTCATGAACCTTTCAAGTGCTACTACATACTTCTCTTGAATCCATTATATATTGGATACAAAGTGTGTATGTGTATATACATTAATGTAGACATTTATACATACATGTACATATACAAATAGTGTGTTTACTTATATGTAGGCATGCTGTACCCTCCTCCCAATAAGCTTTTTTTGAGGAAAGGGACTGTCATTCTTTATATCCCCAGTATCTAGCAAAGTGGTGGCACATGATAGATACTAAATAAATGCTCATTCATTGATTCATGAACTCTTATAGGTTCACCTGCCATTTCTAAGCAGATTATTCCCAAATTTGTGTATCTAGTCCCTTATCATTAACTAACTGCTTTCTAGACTTACCTGCTTATGTGTATATTTAGGTGGTATTTCAAACTTAACATGTTCAAGAACCAAACTCATTATCTTTCCTTCTAAATGTACTTTTTCTCCCAGTTTTTTTTAAAGGGAATCCTTCCAGTTAGCCAGGTTTACAACTTTGCTGTATTCTTATCTCTTTTTTTGTGCTCTTGATCCTGTCCTCTCATGTTTTCTTCTAGGAAATTGCCTCCTCAATCAATTTTTTCTCATTTTCATTCTCTTATTTCTGGCTGCCTGCTGGACATGTGTATGTGGGTGGCCATTTCATATCTCAAACCAGAGGTATCTAAAACATAACTCATTTTCACCTCTCCTAAATTCACTCTTCCTCCAAACTTTCTCCTTCTGCCTTTTCCAGTCAGCCACCTTGGAGTCAGCTTTGATTACCCCCTTTACCTTGACTTCCATAGCCGACCAAATGCTGAGTCTTATGGACGCTACCACTTAAACACCTCTTATCTGTCTCCTTCTGGCCACTGCCTTGGCTACTGTAATACAGACTTTTAATTAATCTTCCTACTTCCATTCAAGTCTTTCCCTGCTCTACTGTACATATCTGGCTAATTAATATTTCTAAGACATGGGTCTGACCATGGCACTTACTGCTCAAGAACTTCAATAGTTCCTATTGTCTCTGTGATAAAATACAAACTCTTTAGCTTGGCATAAAGGCTTCTACAATCTGACTTTCATGTTCCTTTTTAGATTAATTTTATATTACTCCCCTTCACATACTTGTTGTTTCTGAAAAACTGACCTGATTTGATCTTTTTTCCATGCCTATTAATCCTTAGCTTCCTTCAAAACCCATCCCACTTGGCACCTCCTACACAAAGCCTTTCCTGATCCTTGCAGTGGGTAAGATTGTCTGCTTTTTTAGATTACTTTGCATTCATTCATCTGTGTACATGTGCTGCCCCTTCCCCCAAAGTAGAGTGTGAGCTTCTTGAGATGGTGGACATTTTGTTTTTGAATCTCCATATAGTGCCTTATACATAATAGACACTTAAATTTTTTTTCACTTGTTTGCAGAATTAAATTGAAAAAACTATGTTTTGAAAAAGTTTTGCTTATTATTTTTAGGTCTTAAAATGCATTTTTAGATTTTAACGAATATTTAGATAATATCTTTGTGTTTCTTTATAGGCACCTCGGATCACAACTTTGTGAATTAGAAAAACTGATAGATAAAATGATGATTGCAGAATTTTCTACTTATTCTCATAGTGATTTAAATAGACCACTGGAAGATGACTGTCAAATTTTAGAAGAGGTATGTATTTTTAATTATAGAAGAAAAATAAGGTCTTTGTTTATTAACAGTTCCCTTGCTTTTAACACATTTCTTCCAAATTAAGTTAAGCAAAAATTTTGTTAATCCTTTTTACTATATCAGAATTCATAAGCTAGTAAATTATAATCATAACTTTGTTACCCACAAACTATGTGAACTCAGGCAAGTCACTTAACCTCTCTAATTCAATTTCTTCATGTGTAAAATTGGGGAAATGATGTCAGCTATGTTTATAGGTTCTTTTTTGACCAGACCTGTAATTTCCTTGGTGTAAAAGCTAGGGAAACCATCATGTATGCCTTAAAGAGTATTTTGGAGTACTGAGAGGCTAAGTGACTTTTTTTTATAGGAAACATAACTAGTGTGAGTCAGAGGTGGCACTTGAACCTAGGTGGTCCTCATGTTGAGGTCTCTCATCTCTTCAGTGTATCATGTTGCCTCTAATAATCTTTGTAGATTATGAGGGTCAAACAATTTCATATATTTGACAATTCTCTGAAAAATGAAAAATACTCTATAAATACAAGGAATTATCTAGTTGTCATGTTATGTCAGTACTAATAACAATTCTTTTTGTATATACTTAGGCACACTCATAAGCAGCTCATTTAACAATAGTTATAATACTTACTGTATAGTTGTATAGTGCTTTACAGTTATTAAGATCTTTATATATTTATTTGATTTGGTTCTTAGTATAAGATATGAGTCTCGCAGCCTCCACTGTTTGGAATATCAGTAAGAACCAGGGGAAAAAAACCACTAAAACCTCTCGTCAGCCATACTAGATGTCTTAGAATTCATTAATCAAAAGAGATCCTTTAGTCCTTCACTCATAAAGTCTTTACTCTTCTTTAAGATGGTAATAAGTTTAGTTATTGGGTTTATCAGCCTATCACAAAGTAGAAATAGTAAATTAGAAGAGGCACATAGTACACAGATAAAAGGTAATAGTAGAACATGGAAGAGTGGAAACAAAGAGAACAAACAGAGAAAGTATGAGATTCTGTGGCCAGTTAGAATAGGACTGTTTAGCCCTGTATACTGGACTTCACTAACCCTTGAGGAGGGTGATACTGAATTTACATCCATAATTGCTATTCCATTAAATTATGTTCAGTATGCTTTGTAAGTAAAAGGAGTGTATAAACATTTATATAGTGCCTATGGTATACCAGGCACTGTGCTAAGCACTTCACAAATATTATCTCATTTGATACTCACAAAACCCTGAAAGGTAGGTACTGTTATTATTCATATTTTACAGTTGAAGAAACTGAGGCAGACAGAAGTTAAGTGACTTGCCTGGGGTCAAACAGCTACTAAGTGTCTTGAGGCCAGATTTGAACTCAGGTCTTCTTGACTCTAGGCCCAGTGCTCTATCTACTCCAGAAAAATTTTAGAATACTATGTTTTAGTTAGATTTTCTTCCAAAATCATTAACATTTTTAAAGTGCTTCATTTATTTTATTTTATTATTTTATTTTGGGGAAATCTCTTATGCGGAATACTTCTTTGATACTGTCAAGCAAATGAGGTACTTTTGTGTATGACACAAAAAATGTTGCATAAGTGTTTAAAATGCGATACATGGTAAGAATGATAAGGACATATCTAATGGATTGGCATATTCAGATCTGGACAGCAAAGAAAGACCAAAGCCGTTCCATGGGATTTGTGATTTTTGTTGTGTAACCTTCTTATAAGTAGCCAGACTTTGCCTTGCAACACCAATCTCAGTTGAACCATTTTGGTGCAGTTAACTCAACTAGTTAACTCAACTAAGTTAATGTATTCAAAAAATAGAAGAAAGAATTGTTTTCCTTTTTCACTGATTAGTAGGGAATACCATTTGCTGGCTAGGGATCTGGTCCCCCTGGTAGTCAAATCCATGCTTTTGAATATAACAACTCTTGAATGAGGTTGGTTGTTTTATCCATTAGGTTATTTTGAAATGTGAATTATTAATATTTTCCTTCTTTTAATAGGAAAGACTAGTATCCCTTATATTTGGACTTTTAAAACAACGAAAACTCAATTTTTTAGAAATTTATGGTGAAGAGATGATTATCACAGCAAAGAATATCATTAAACAGGTAATGACATTTTTCTTTGAGAGATCTTTGTGTGTGAAATGAAGTGAATATGGATTTGGATGATTGAATGTGTGAGTTCACTTGTTATTCCTGTTCTTTATTTTGTTTTAAGGCTAACTCTCCAGGACTGACTTTCCATATGTGAAATGTAAAGTACATTGCTGAAAGACTACCAGTGAATTGAACATATAGATGTAGGGTTCTTATTTAAAGGGAACAAAATTTCACAGTTATTCTCATACTTTAAATTTTCTGAAACCTCTTCACTTTAAAAAAAAATTCCCAAATTCTTATCAGTGTGTAAGCACATTTTTTTTTCCAGAGTCCAGTCTGTATTTTGAGGATTGCAAAATCTTCAAACTCATCCTAATAATTCTAACAGTGGCACAGTGCCAGGGGTGTATCATGATAAGTAAAATATGGTAGGATACCCGCAGTACTGAGTGTCTAAAACTTCTACTCTTCAGATAAACTCTCAAATGAAGTACCTTGTTTACTTCCAATAAGGGTATTATGACAGACAGAATTGTTTAGCCTAAGTTTTGTAGCCGTGTTTTAACTCTTATGGTTACCTTGTGTTTCTTTGAATTGTTTCACGGCTTTTAATACTGTGGTAAAACTGTTATGTAAACTTGGTTTTCAAAAATCTTAGAACAGTTTTAAGCAGTTTTAGTTTAAATAATTTAAATAACTCTTGGATGGTTATTCAGAAGAATATTTACGCTTACATATGCTAAAGAAGGATATATTTGTGCAATACAGTAAAAATGAGTTATATAATTGTATAGGAACAAAGAAGCAAATATCTTTTTCTCTTAAATTTTTCAGTGTGTGATTAATACAGTCTCACAGATAGAAGAAATAGACACAGAAGTTGTTGTGAAGTAAGTATAAATGTAGATTGGGGGTGAGATGGGGATGTTAAATGCCTTAAGCTCAAGCAATAAAAACTATAACCCCTCCACAGTTAAAGTAATGTTTATATAATTATCAGAACACTTAAGAAAATCTCTAAAGACTAACTTCTCAGATCTACCACATACTTACGAATCATACCTTTTTTATTATATTCCATTGAGTAGTATGGAAATGACCCCAAGTTGTTGAATACTTGGTTCCCACCACTTATTTTCCATTTTTCCGTGTTTTCATTCAGTTTTCTCCTAATTTAGAAAAGGATAGTAATAATCCTTTCTACTCCAACTAATACCATTTTAATCAGGTCTTTCATTATCTCTTAACAAGGGCTATTGTGGTCTTTCTGTCTCTCCAATCCATTTGCCACACGGCTACCCGAGGCATCTTCCTAACATATCATGTCACCGACACATTCCTACTCAGAAATCTTCATTGGCTCCCATTGACTACCAAATAAAATTCATGGGCTTTTCATATGGTTTCAGCTCATTCTTTCAGCTTTACTTCATACAATTTTTCTTTTTGTGATCTACTTCCCAGCCAAGCAGGACAATGCCCATTCTTACCCTGTCCCTCCTGCCTCTCAGCCTTTGATTCCATAACCCCTAATCTGAAAAGGATTTTTCTCCATTTCTTGAAGTTTGATCAAAGTCTAAATCAAATGTCAGCTCTTTCATCAAATCTTTCGTTATATCCTTCACTCCAAATGAAAATGATCTCTTCTTAGCCCCTATATTATCCTTTGTATTTTAGTTATTTGTATACATGTATTGAGAAGAAAGTCTGTCATATCTATCTTTCTGTCTGCCTCAGGGCCTTTGTCTTCCATTAAGCCTTTCTTCGGCATTCCTCTTTCTCTGAATCTCTAATGCCACCGTATTTAATCTCTTTCCCTTGTTTAGTTATGAGCTTTTAAAAGTATTGTGTACTGAAGTGTTATATTTTTAATCATTTTCTGCTTATTTGTGTGTGTGTTTCACCCCTGCCTACTAGATTTTAAACTTCTTTAGGGGAGGGAAACCTTTTATCTTCGTGGCCACAATTCTTTGTAATATGCATATAATGGGTATTTACATACTTATTGGATTTAATTGAATAAATTCTCAAGCTACAGAGGAGCTCATTTAAAGCCAAAAGGTCTTAGAGTGTTATTATTGTTCCTTATTGTTGTTATTGAGTCCTTTCAATAACGTCTGACTCTGTGACCCCATTTGGGGTTTTCTTGGGAATGGTACTGGAGAGGTTTGCCATTTCTTTCTCCAGTTCAGGAACTCAAGCAAACAGGGTGAAATGACTTGCCCAGGGTCACACAGTTAGAACACGTCTGATGCTCGATTTGAACTCACAAAGATGAATCTTTGTGATTCCAAGCCCCATACTCTGTCCACTGTGCTAACTGGCCGCCCCATTAGAGTAAATAAGTAATCCTAATTTTGTGAAGTACCTCATTTCATGAAATAGTTTTGGGTTCTGTAATTTTATTTTCTTTTATCTTTTCACAAATGTTTGGCTTCAGCTATATTAGGAAAAATTCTTTATGGTTAACAGCAGAAAATAAATTACTAATTTTTAAAAGATTATTCATTCTGTTGAGAAAAGATGATAATGTGCTTTTATTTTTGTTCCAGAAATTTTTTTTTACATTCGGTCATAATTCATGTATTTCCCTATAAAAACTTTAGTACTTAGGGTTTAATCAGTGATCATGAAACTTATTCACTTGGAAATACTACACAATAAACTTTCATACGTTGATATAGTTGATTAATCACTAGAGGTATTCAACAAAGAGAGCCTGGAGGACCATCATTTAGAGACAAACTTCCAATTTCTGTGAATCTAGTCACTTAATAATATATTAATAAAAATATATAGTGTATAGAATCCCAAGCCTGGAGTCAGGGAGATCTGAGTTCAAATTTGGCCTTAGACACCTCCTAGCTGTTTGCCCTCAATTTCCTTATCTGTAAAATGAGGATCATAATAGTACCTACTTTTTAGGGTTGTGAGGATCAAATAAGATAATTTTTGTAAAGCCCTTAGCATAGTGCCTGGCACATAGTGATACTATCTAAATGTTAGTTATAATTGTCATTATCATCATCATCATCATTTTTATTATTATTATTACTGTCATTATCATTAATTTGCTTATTAATTATTATTAATCTCAAGAAGAAATTGAACTAGGTATAAAGGAAATGCAGGGTGGGGGGTAGCACTGTGGTCTGTGTATTTACCAGTGAATGTTGTGCTTTCCTATAGTCTTTTTATGAGACAACCTGTGTAAACCAGGGAAGCATGCAGCAATGAAAAAGAACTGTAGACCAATCTAATATTGTTAATGAGAAAAAGTATATAAAGTGCTTTGCAAAACTTAAAACAGTATATGTATTAACTAGCTGTTATTATCATCAACCAACTGAAAAATTCCAATAAAATTCTAGCCAAAAAACTGTCAGTATATCTAAAACATACTCATAATGACCAAATTGGATTTATACCAGAGATGTAAGGATCATTCAACATTAAGAAAGCAATTCATAATTATATTAAAAACAAAAAGATCCACACCATGTAACTATATTACTAGATGCTGAAGAAGCTTTCTGACAAAGCACAACAATCATTTATGCATATGAAGCCTATACTGAGAAGGGACTTTTTAAATATGATTCAAAAGTATATATCTAATACCAAAAGCTAGCATTATTTGCAATAGATACACTCTAGAAACGTTTATAAAAAATTCAGGACTAAACCAAGGATGCCTCTTGTCATTATTGTTTTTTAAAATTCTAGCTATAGTAAATAAGACGAGAAAAAGAAATTCAAGCCATTAATAAAAGAGGAGAGAAAATGATTCCTATTTAAAGAAGACATAAGTTTACTTAACCCTAAGATAATCATCAAAGAAATTAATTGACATGACTAATAGCTTTAGGAAATGAGCAGTATATAGAATAAGTTCTTCTCTACAATAATAACAAAATCCAGGAGGAAATAGTAGAAAAGGAAATCTTATTCAAAATAGCTACAAAATACATAAAATATTTGAGAGTCAATCTGCCAAGGCACCCTCAGTATTCACAGAAATGTAATTACGAAACACTTTAAAAAAACAAAAGAATGACATGTGATTGGAGTAATATTTATTGCTAATGATCAGATTATACCAGTATGATTAAAAAATGGCAATACCTGATAACTTATTTTACATATTTAGTGCTATGCAAAAATACCAAAAGAATACTTTAAATTGCTACATACAGTAATTTATAGGAGGGAATAAACTGTCCAGAATCTCAAAAGGGGAATTATGAAAAAAAAAGTAGAAATGAAGGAAAAATGTTGCATGTACAGACCTAAAATTATACTGTAAGAGTATTAATCATCAAAACTGGTGCTAGTTAAAAAAAAAATAGAAAAGTAGATTAGTATAACAGAATAGATGAGAAAGAAACAGAAATGGTTTAACTCAATAATCCAGTGTTTGACAAACCTGAGAACATAAATTACTATTCCACCAGAATTTCTAGGAAAGCTGGAAAGAAGTTTGACCAAATTTAGGTTTATACCAACATCTTAAAAGCTTGGAATGATATGCAGCTTGGAAGATTAGGCTATAAAAAAACAGAAGAGAGTGAATGAATGAAAGAGCATTTATTTAGTGCTTACTGTATGCTAATTCTTGGAACTAAAAATAGAAAAAAATGAGATAGTCTCTGTTCTCATGGAGATTTTTAATTGGGGAATATAATACTTAAAGAAAGTTCACTTCAGGGAAGATGGAAAGACCTATAAATCAGTAGGTCATATGGCAGTGCCTGTGAGTCTGGAATGTGCAGCCCAAATGTAAAACATCACTTTAGTATACTAGAGCAGGCTGATTGAAAGGCCTTGTGGGCCTCTATATTACTAGAAAGTTAGTGACTCTCAATTCATCAAAGCAGTGTGAGTGGCCATTTTATGCTTCCTATCTGTCCAGATTGGGTCTGGATGAACCAGGGTCAAGGGATCGGCCAGGGAAAAGCAAGGTGTGGTTTGTTTTTTTTTTTGTTTGTTTGTTTTTTTTTAACTAGCAGTTCTTTTTGATTGGATGCCCTTGATGAAATCTGTGTGGCAGTCCTGGATGGCCCATTAGGGTGTCATGTATAAGACCAAGAGTCATTCCCCCGTGTATAGTAAAAGGATTTTAACAAAATTCTCAAAAGAAGAGTTGTAAACTTTTAACTATATGAAAGATTGCTCCAATTCATTAATAATGAAAATCACAACAACTCTGAAGTTTCTTCAGCAAGTGGTCAAAAGAAATGACAGATTGGGAAGAATTCTGGGAAGATAGACATGGTAATGCTGGTGGAGCTATGAATAGGCCTAACTGCATAATTTGTAATTATGCTTAAAGAGCGAGTGAATTCCTCACCTTTTGACCCAGAGATGCCACTGCTAGGCCCAAGCAAATAAAGAGACTGAAAGGTTCCATATACTTAAAAACATTCATAGCAAAATTAATTGTGGTACCAAAGAACTAGAGACAAAGTAGATGCCCATTGACTAGGAAGTGGTTAAACACTGTGGTACATAAATGTAACAAATGCATCACAGTTTGTTTTAGCCATTTCCTAAGAAATGATGACTGAAGAATTCAGAAAAGCTTTTCATATATATAATATATATATATATATATGAATTGAGCTAGGATAACAACATATCTAATGACAGTAACAATGCAAATGGGAAAAAAAAAAACAAATGGAGCTGAATCCCATGTTATTGTAATGGCCAAACCTGGTCCTAAAGAAGAGATGAAAAAACTAATGCATTTCTTTATGGGTATGGAGAATTACATATACTGTTAGCCTAGGTCTGTGTGATTTATTTTGCTATACTGTTTTCTCCTCTTTATTTGTTATATGAGGTGGCTTGCTAGATGGGCGAGGGAGGGAAATGTTTAGAAATGAAAGTGAGGTATAAACAAAAAAAATTTAAGTTAAAGGAAAAAATACCGTTCCCTGAATTGTTTGTGTTTTTGCAGACTTGCAGATCAGATGAGATTGATGAATTTTCCTCAATGGTTTGATCTCTTAAAGGATATTTTCTCTAAATTTACAGTCTTTCTCCAGAGGGTTAAGGTAAGGCTTATGTAATTATCAGTATATTCTGAAAACCTTTACATGTTAGCTCTTCAGATACTTAATATATCATTGAATCAAACTTGCCTACTAAAATCCCTAATTATGCTGTGGAGGTGATGTTATGTCGTTGAAGATTAAACCAACAACAATTCTCAAGGTTCTGCAGTAACTCATGAAAACTATCTCTGGAGGGTAGAAGGGTGGTGATCTATATCAGTGGAGGTGATTTCTACACTGAAAATGTTATGAATTTTGTGAAACACTGAAATATGGAATCATTTAGAATAAAGTATAATTTTTTAACTTTTATAAATGTTTTATGGAGACCTAAATATTACAGACACACACACACACGTCAGTACATAAAGGTTATTTTCTGATAACATTTTTCATGTTAAATTGTTTTAAGATTTGTATATGTTAAAGTGAATAATTATTTAAGAAGAATAGCTAACATTTATGTGGTACTTTAAGGTGTACAAAGTGCTTTACAAACATTATGTTATTTGACTTTCACAATAATCCAGTGAGCCATGTAGCCCAGGTGGCATTATCAGCCATTTTACCTGTCAGTAAGATGAGGTTGAGAGAGGTTAAATGATTCCCCCCACTACTCATGAGTGGAGTTTGGAATGGGGAAGGCTCTCCTGGAATCTTGGAATCTCTTTATATATGGTGGTGCTTTCATAACAGTGATTCCCACCCTGATTTTCTAATGCTCCATGGTTTTTATAGTTGTTTCAAAGGTGGTATTTTGTAATGATAAAATGTTGTAGTAGACAGTCAAGGTGGCATACATCAGTAATCCTGCTAATAGGGAAGACTTGGACTCATAATTTATACAAGTTAAGGATGATCTGGTATCCATAGTAAGTTTGGCACCAATATGGTGAGCCCTTCAGAGCAGAGACCCATCAGACCTCCTAAGGAGAGGGTGATTGGTTGAATTTTTAATAGGTAGAAGTAAGTTTATTAGTTGGCTAGTGGTATTGGTAATAGCCCACTCTTCTCATTACAGCTGAGATGTACATGAAATGTATATATACGTGGGTGAGGAGATACTAGAAGGAAATCTAAGGAAGGACTATTTGTATAAGTATAGACAATAGCAATTTGAATAGATGGTAGGGGAAAATTATGACAGATGACCAGTAGATACTCAGACTTTGGACTTGGTCATTGAGACAAAGGTGGACAAAGAGAAAACCTTATGCCATGAAGGTAAAGGGCTTTGGAAGGGTGCAGTCAGTCACAGTAAGGAAATGTGCTTGCAAGCATGGGTCTGGGTACTTTTTTGAGGGGGTAAGATTTGAAGAGCAGTGAGCAAACACTAACCTTTACATTAGTGATCCCTGAAGATATCAGTGTAACATGTAAAAAAATTGTCATCTATTATAGTTCAGAAATCAAGAAGCATATTCATTGTCTACCATAGTAGAATGAAAAGATCATTCAGCTCTATGATAGAAAAAATCAAGAAAAATACTCAATTTTGTTCAATTTGTTCTGTATAAAAAGACAAGAAATTATGAAATTCATTTTATTTCTAAACAATATTTCTTGTTTTGATATAACAATCAAACCAGCCCCTCAACACATTCTCCTCCACTCTCTCACTCCCCCACCCCAAAGTAATTTCAACCAATAGTATTTTTCTGTTTTTCTAGTTTATGGATTAATAGAAGGGAGAGATGTGTACAATATTTTGGCTTTAACAATTTGATACCAAAATTGTCCAGTGTATTTAACCTGAGTTTTGTTGCCTCTTATTGTCATTTACAATTTTAGTTATTGTGTATGTGGTTATATTATACCTATGCTTTCTTCATTCTGTATCATTCTGTATAATCAATCACTCTTAGAAAAATTTCCATCAAGCTATTTGATGTGATCCCATTTCTCTCCCCTTCATTAAAAACTGAGAAAAGCAATCTCAACCTGATGCCTCTATTTTCTTACCAACCCAGTCACTCTTTAACTCCTTGAACTCTGGCTTCAACCTCTAGTACTCTACTGAAATTGCTCCCTCAAAGGTGTTTAGTCATCTTGTAATGATTAGTTCTCATGACCTTTTCTTGTCATCCTCTTCATCTTCTTTGCAACGTTTGACTGTGTTTAATACCCCTTCCTCCTAGATACTACTTTATTGGATTCCTCGATACTATATACTATTGGTTCTTTCTCTTTAGTTATCTTCTTCACTGACTTCCCTTTTTGCTAGTAGCAACTAAAATTCATCCTGTCTAAAACAGAATTTAGTGTCTTTTCTTCAAAACAGAGTCCTTTGATCTCCCTATTTCTGTTAATGATACCAGTAGCCATCCAGTCCCCAAGCTCAAAACTTCAATATTATCTTAAATTCTTCTTTTTCCATATTTAATGAGTTACAAAGTCCTGTGAATTTTACCTTGGCAGTATCTCTTACGTCTTTCCCTTCTCTGTATCCACTGCCATCAACCATAATTCAGGTCTTAGTACTTTCTGAGATGATTGCGATAGCTTCTTAGTTGCTTTGTTCCTCTCTGAGTCTCTACCCACTGCAGTATATCCTTCACATCTGTGCCAGATTTATCTTCCTTATGCCTCCTCTAGAGACCTACCCCAGAGCCACAACTTTCTGTTGTGGATGCCCTGTGTCTGTAGTTTGGTAGATCTTAACAAGCTAAAGGGGTTCAGGTGTGACTTTGAGTATCTGTTTTCTGAGGACTATTCAATCTAAGCAAGGGGAGGTGTTCCACCAGAAGACTGGACACCAACTGATGAATTTTTTGGCCACAGCAGCTCATGAAATGTAGAGAAATTATCTGTATTAGTGAAGGAAATCCCCACACTAGTGCGATCATAGTTCTTATAAAATATCCCCATATGCTTGGCTCTCATTGTGTCACTCATGCTCACAACCCTTCAGTGGCTTCTTATTGCCCACAAAATAAAGACCAATAAACTCTTTATCAGAGCCTCAAAAGCCCTGGAGAAGCTGCAGTCCTGGCTTTCAAGCTGCTTGTCTTCATCTCTCTCTGTACACTCTTGTCTGATCAAAGTGAATTATTGCTTAGGAGTATTCTAGTGCCTATACTCCACACTAGTCCTGAAATAACCTTTCCTGGTTCTAACTCAGCTCAGAAATGATTCGTAATACCTGTACCACTCCTATGTTCTCATGTCCTGTTTTACACATTGCTTGTATAGTAATTGTGTGTTTGTGTAAGCTTAACAGTCCTTCTGCTTGATTGTAAAGTCTAGGAAGGCAGAGACTGTGGCTTAATGATTTTTGTATAAGATTTTCTCCACCCTAAACTAGTGTACTGCTTTGTACTATGATGGTAAGCAAAATGGGCTCCTTAGCACTTAGTTCAACAGGTGCCCTTGAAGAGTTTGGCTTTTGTTTTTGTTGAGTAATTCAGTGTATTTCATTGAATCTTACTAAGTGCTAAGCCCCAGGCCCAAACCCCTATAAAACCTATATGGGTGTGGATTGGCAACTAAGGTGGAGCCCAAGGTGGGGCTAACTCCAGGAAGGGCCTAGTTTACATGTCTGGGACAGCAGAGGCTCTTAGGCCACGTGGGTTTAAGGTGCCTCTTTGTGACGATTTTAGGTCATGTGGGTGAGTCGCATATGCGACTCACCCCTGACCTGACAAAGATATAAAAACCAGGGGTTGGCCTCCTCTTCTTTGGAGCTCTTTGCTGCAGCAGTGGTGGCGTGTGTGACTCTGGGCCAGCCCTTGTTCTGAGCTCCTGGGCTGAATGAACCTAGATGTTGGTAACTATGAATTGTATTGGGTCTGTCTGTTGATGTTTGTAATTTGTTTGTATTTTGCTCTGAAGTTCAGTGTGCTGGCTTTTTCCCCTGAACTAAGTGAATGATATTTGTGTGCTGAATTAAAGTAAGTTTGCCAACCCCATCACCTTGCTTTCTTTAGTTAAGCAGATCAAAAGAACTTGTGCTGTCCAGCAGCTTTCTGGGTGCTGGCTGTGGGTGGATCTTTCACCCCCACAGAAGCTGCTAGCCAGATTGTGGAAACATGTACTTAGTCGATACTTTTAAAATTCTGGCTTAATGAATGAATTATTTAGAAAATGCTAAAGTCTGAAAAATGATCACAAATGACTGATTCCTCACCCTAAAAAATTCCAGGAAAAGGTTTTGGAGTATCTCCAAATAGTCTGAACAGAAAAATATAGACAAAATTGATGTTCTTCCTGCCTTACATCAAAACTTAAGTGACTTATTATAATTATTGGAAATGAAGTAGTACTTTAAGTGTTACTATTTCTTTTTCTACTGAATAGTTCTTTTATAAAGGTGGACATCTTCATTGTATTGTAAAATTAAAGTGGCAAATAATAAAAAATTAGTTTCCCATCTGGGGAGGGGAGAAAGAAGTTCACTGATTTAGAATAAAAGGTAAAAGAACTTCGAAAAATCTTTTTAAAAAGCATTTTATGTTTTATTCCAGGCAACATTAAATATTGTTCGAAGTGTTGTCCTCTCAGTCCTTGATAAAAATCAAAAGACTAGGGAACTAGAAGAAACTTCAGAACAGAAGAATGCTGCAAAAGACAATTCATTAGATACAGAGGTGGCATATTTAACCCATGAAGGTATGTTTATAAGTGATGCATTTAGCGAGGGTGAGCTACCACCTGGAATAACTGACACTACCTCTCAAAGAAATGCATCTCCAAGCAGTGAGCCCTGCAGCAGTGATTCGGTATCCGAACCAGAATGTACTACTGATTCTTCATCCAGTAAAGAGCAGATATCTTCTCTTACACCAGGAGGTGTAGAGCTTATGTAAGTATACAGGCTGTTGCAAAATATTGACCGTATTTTGGCAAATTGTTAACAGTTGTTTCATTTAGATACACTATTTATTGTGTTGACAGAAATTTGTAAAATTTGAAACTTGAACCAGATTTTGTGTTATAAAGCTGATTAGCTTAAAAGAATGCATACAACTCTTTAAAAGAGAAAAAAAAGATTTGAAACCTGTGAGTTTTGTAATATTTAAAAAATGTAACTTAAAATTTTTATTGATCAAGGCCAAAATCCAGGTGGATCTGTGCTTTACTCTTAAATAAAAGAAAACTAACGGTAGCAAATTATTGCCATTAATCTACTTATACAGAAATTAAAATGCCTCTCATAAGTGAGATTGCCACCAAAAATCCCTACATTCTGTTTTAAGTATATTCCAGAAGAGACAGGAGGTTACTGCTTTTCACTACATTTCTTCCAAAATTATTTCTTTTCTCTATTTAGACAGCCAATATTATAGTTTGAGTGTTTCAAACAGTTGAAAGCTAATTTTCCAATGCTGACATATTGTTATTTTCACCGGCCTACTTGTAGAAGGTCTAAACAAGAAGGTACCTTCAAAATCACTTAGTTCAACAAGCTGTATAAATTCATTTTAAAAATCTTACTTTATTCTCTATTATCTTTAAGAAAATTAGGTAATTTATGATGTGATTTACAATTTAAATGTGGAATTCGTTGTTTTAGTACATTTGGTATTATAAAATATTAATAGGATAAAAGCAAGTAGGAAATGGAATGCTGAAAAATGAACAGAAAATGTGCAAAGAAATACATTTCCTCTTGATTGAAGGAAAATTTCCCTAACAACTGTCCTCAGACAAATAAAGCGAGTGTAAACCTTTCTTCATGTGTCAATCCTTCAGATAGTTAGAACAGTCTCATATCCCTTCCTAAGTTTTCTTTTCTCCAGGTTAAAATATCCTGAATTCCATTAAATAACCCTTGTGTGATTAGGAATTCCCTCTCCACCTTGCCTTAGTCTGATTACACTGCAGCTTTTCAGCATCCTTAACAGATTGTGTTTAATCAATTAACAAGCATTTATTGAACACTCACTATATTCAAGACAGTGAACAGGACATATTTAGAATATGTCAGGCCTATAACTGCCCTCGTTTGTTAATGAAGTATGTTATCTGTGATGAATCCTAAGCTAAGCTCTCATTATCTTTTAAAAAAAATTACGCTTTTTAAAAAATTAAATATTTTTTCAAATGGAGATCACTATTTCTCTCTCCCATACTCTTTCTACCTCCACCCCTCATAGAGGAAGCAAGAAAAATAAGACCGCTGTTACAAACATGTATGGTTATGCAAAATAAATTACTTCATTGGTCATAGCCCAAAAAAATTATGCCTCATTCTGCACTCTGAGTTATTAGGAGATAAGTAGCCTCCATCATCATGAGTACCTGGAGTAGTGGTTGGTCATTTCGGTGAAAAGAGACACTAAATCTTTCAAAGTTGATAGTCTTTTCATTATTTTTATTGTATAAATTACTCTCCTGGTTCTGCTCACTACACTGCACATCAGTTCATTCATGTCTTTCCAGATTTGTGTGGAATCATCACCTTCATCATCCTGTACAGCACATTAGTATTCCATCTTTTTAGGCATTTCCCAGTCAAAGGGAACCTCCTCAGTTTCTAATTGTCTGCCCCCCAAAAAGCGCTGCTGTATTTGTACACATGGGTCTTTTTCTTCTTTCTTTGATCTCCTTGGGGTAGAGACTTAGTAGTGATATAACTGAGTCAAAGGTTGTACACAGTTTGATAGCTTTGGGCATAGTTCCGAATAGCTTTCCAAAATGTTTGGACAAATTTATAGCTCTACCAGGAACCTGTTTCCCCACAGCCCCTCCAGCACTGGTCATTTTCCTTTTTTGTCGGCTCTGTCAACCTGATGAATGTGAGGTGGAAGCACAAAATTGTATTACTTTGCATTTTTTCTAATTGTTAGTGACTTGGAACATTTTTTTCCACATGGTTATTAATAGCTTGAATTTATTTTTCTAAAACATGCCTGTTCATTTCCTTTGACCATTTATCAGTTGATGAATGACTCTTAATTTTACAAATTTAAATCAGTTCCATCTATCTATCAATCTATCTATATGTATATGTATATACACACATATACACATAGGTATATATATATATATGTATACATACCTGTGTATGTGTCTACACATAGATGAAATGAGACCTTATCAGAGAAACTTGCTGCAAATAGTTTTTTTCCAGTTTCCTGCTTCTCTTCTAAATTTTACTGTATTGGTTTTGTTTGTGCAAAATGTTTTAAATTTTATTTAATCAAAATTTTCCATTTTACCTTCTGTGACCCTATTTTGTGTTTGATCTTCAATTCTTCCTTTATCCATAAATCTGATGGTTAATTTCTTCTTTCTTCTCTAATTTGTGTATGATGTAACCCTTTATACCTAAGTCACATATCCATTTGGAGCCTATCTTGGTTAATGGAGGGAGATGTTGGTCTATACCTAGAACTTACCAGACTATAATTTTCCTAGCATTTTTTGTCAGATAGTGAATTCTTGTGCTTGACCTTTTGTTCTCCCAAATGAACTTTGTATTTTTTTTCTTAGGTAATATTGTCATTTTTGTTATACTAGCTCAGTTTACCCATGAACACAATATATCTCCAATTATTTAGAGCTGTCTATTTGTGCAAAGTGTGGTTTGTAGTTGTACTCATATAATTCCTGTGTGCTTCTCGGTAGTTGGGCTTCCAAATGTTTTATATTTTCCATAGTTATTTATCAAATGGAATTTCTCCTTTCATCTCTTCCTGCTGGAATTTTCATTAGCCTTTTTGGTTGCCATCTCATATGGCCTATTTGTATTGGGTTTGCAATCCTCTAAACCACTCCCCACCCCCATGTCTTATACACGAACTATTATCTGGCCACACTTCTATCATCCTTTACTCATGTAGTTGAGTCATTGAACCCAATTGTAGAACTTTATACAATTATTGTTGTTATATTTTATCTTATTAAATTTGGGCCATCATTCTAGCCTGCTGAGTTCTTTTTGGATTCTGTGTTGTCCAGCATTTTAGTTTCATTTATCCAGTATTCTGTCCTCTTTAGATTTTATAAGTATTCTATCTGTGTCTTCATTCAAGCCATTGATAAACATGTCAAACTTGCCCAAAGACAAGTATCTGGGGGCATCCCTCTAGAGATCCCTCCTAGATTTTCAGCAATCTACTAATCAGTACTCATAAGGCCTACTTATAGTCATGTGGATTTTGAATTGTTTGAATGCTCAAATGGCATCTTTCCAGCTTCTCCATATCATGGAAAACCCTGTCAAATGCCTTGCTGAAATTCAGTCATAGTATATTTGTTACTTCCCTGATATTTCAGTGTAATAATGGCCAAAAAAAATTATTCTTACATGAATTGTTCCTGATGAATCCATGCTAGCTTATAAAAATGAGCTCTTTTCTTTCTAAATGACTCAGAGAGCATCCCTTTAATAATATATCCTGAAATGTTGCCAAGAATCAAGGTCAAGCTCATTAGCTCATAATATGAAGAATCTCCTTTCTTTCCTCTCATTTTAAAATCAGGGCCTTCATCTGTTTGCAGTTTGGGGTTTTCCTCACACTCCTCTCTCTTAGTTTTCTTTCTGTCTTTCTGGCCGCTCCTTAGTCTCCTTTGCTAAATCACCATCTGTGTTCCACTCCCTGTGTGTGGCTGTATCTCAAGTAGAACTCTTTCTTGGGTGTTTTTTCCTTTGTACATCCTCTCTTTTGGGGTTCTTTATCAGGTCCAGTAGTCTCAGCTATCGCCTGTATAGAGATGACTCCCCATTCCATATATCTAGTTACAGTTTTTCTTCTGAACTCTATTCCCACAGTATCAACTACTTGTTAACAACTCCAGCTCAATGTCTTAAAGGCATCAAACTCAACATGCCTAAAATAAAGTTCCTCCCCAACCCTTACCCCCATCCCCAGAGTCCTTGCTAACTTATTTCTATTGCAGACACCTTTCCATCCTTCCAGTCGCTCATATTTACTCCCTTCTCAGGCTTGACTCCCTTCTCCCATAGCCCATCCATCCAATTGGCTGCAAAATGTTGGCTCCAAAGTCTTGTCGGTTCTACCTCCACAATGTATACCTCACGTCCACTACCTTGTTTCCATTCAAATAGCCACCTTTTTCAGGCCTACAATTCTCTTTCACTAGGACTATTGCTGTATCCTCCTAATTGGTGTTTCTGTCTCCACTTTCTCCCCTTTTCAATCTATACAAATTTATATTCCTAAAGCAAAGGTTTTACTATGCCATTCTCTTGCAAACTCCATTCTTGCCTCTAGGATAAAATGCAAGTTCCTCTATTTGACATTAAAACTCTTTGCAGTCAGCCTCCAGTGTACCTTACCAGATCTCTTTCAATTCCTTTCCTTTTCTTTTTTTGAGAATAAAAGGTTAAATTGATATTGTATTTTGTTCATTCAGTCCCAAAATCCATAGTAGAAATTATCCATAAAAGTAATACAAAGCATGATATGTAAGAACTTCAACTCTCTATTGCCTGTGGAATAAAATATATCCTCTATAACAATGATTTTCTTTCTGTAAATAATACTTTATTTTTTCTAACTACATATAAAGAGAGTTGTCAACATTCACTTTTCGTAGATTTTGAGTTCCAAATTTTTCTCCTTCCCTTCTCCCCTCCATAAAACAGTAAGCAATCTGATACAGGTTATACATGTGTAATCATGTTAAACATATTTCCACACTAGCCATGTTGTGAAAGAGGAAACAGAACAAAAGGGAAAAACCATGAAAAAAAAAAATGAAAGTAGGATGCTTTGATCTTCATTTAGACTCCATAATTCTTTCTCAGGATATGGATAGCATTTTCCATCATGAGTCTTTTGGGATTGTCCTGGATCAGGGTTGAGGAACCTGCAGCCTCGAGGCCACATGTGGCCCTTTAGATCCCCAAGTCTCTTTGACTGAATCCAAACTTTACAGAACAGATCCCTTTAATAAAAGAATTTGTTCTGTAAAACTTAGACTCAGTCAAAAGGCTGCACCCAAGGACCTAGAAGGCCACATTGCCTCGAGGCTGCAGGAACTCCATCCCTGTGGATAATTGCATTGCTGAGAAGAGCATATATCATAGTTGAGCATCACACAATGTATAACATTGATTTTAAAGTTTTCTACAGTCTGACTAATGGACATGTTTTCAGGTAATTTCAATATTACTACCCCTTTACTTACTATGAATTACAATCCAACTGGATTATAAGCTGTCCTGCAGTTTATATACATGCTGGTATGATTTTTTAAAATATATTTTCATAATTCATTATTTATTTTAAAGCATTCTTTTCTTTTTACATTTTGAGTTTCAAATTCCCTCCATCCCACTGAGAAAACAAGCAATATGATATTCATTATATATGTGAAATCATGTAAAACCTATTTCTGTATTAGCCATATTCCTCCCCAAAAGCAAGAGAAATAAAGAGAGAAAATTATACATCAATTTGCATTCAGAGTTCATCAGTTCTGTCTCTGGAGGTGGAAAGCATTTTTTCATCCTGAGTCCTTTGGAAGTGTCTTGCTTCATTGTACAGGTGATCATCATGATGACTTTGATGTTACTGTGCACAGTATTCTCCTGGTTCTTCTGATTTCACTTTGCATCAGTTCCTATAGGTCTTTCCACCCTCATCATTTCCCACAGCACAGTGTTACTCCATCACAATCATGTGCTACGCCTTTTTTTAGCTATTCCCCAATTGTGAGCATTCCCTTGATTTCCAATTCTTTGCTACCACAAAAAGAGTTGCTGTAACTATTTTTGTATATATGGGTCCTTTTTGTTTTTTCTTTGATTTCTTTGGAATACAGGCATAGTAGTGGTATTGCTAGGTAGAATGGGTATGCACAGTTTCATAGCCCTTTGGGCCCAATTCCAGATTGTTCTTCAGAATGGTTGGACCAGTTCACTGTTCCACCAATAGTTCATTAATGTACCTGTTTTTTTTTTCCTCTCATCCCATCCAGCATTTGTCATGATAGATGAGAGGTGGTACCTCAGAGTTGTTTTAATTTCATATGACTATAGATAGCTTTGATTTCTTCTTCTAAACTGCCTGTTCGTACCCTTTGACTATCTATGGGGAAATTATTTTTATACTTTTTACACATTTAACTCAGTTCAGTACTCTCTAAATATTTGAGAAATGAGGCTTTTATCAGAAAAACTTGTAAGCATTTTTGATATTACTTCATTGTCTATGGTACCTTTTAGCATAATGTAATTCCCATGATTATCTCTTTTAATTAGGTCTGTTTTTGTTTTTGCTTTGTCTGAGATCATGATTGCTACTCCTGCCCTTTTTTTGCTTTAGCTGAAACATATTAAATTCTGCTCTAGCCCTTTATTTTAACTCTGTGTCTTTTTGTTTCAAGTGTGTCTCTTGCAGACAACATATTGTTGGATTCTGGTTTCTAATCTGTTCTACCTGCTTCCGTTTTATGGGTGAGCTCCTCCCATTGATGTTCATAGTTACGATCACTAATTGTATTTTCCTCCATCCCATTTTCTTGTTTCTTCTTCTCTCTCTTTTTATTCTGTCCCTCCTCAGAAGTCTATTTTGCTTCTAACCACTGCCTCCCTTAATCTGCTCCCCCCCCGCCCTTATTTCTTTTCTTCCTATTTCCCTATTGGATAAATTTTATTTCTTTATACAACTTAGTACGTATATACATTCTTTGAACCAGCCAGTTTTGATGAGAGTGTGGTTCAGACGTTGAAACACTCCCTCACCTATTTTCCCTTCCACTGTAAAAGCTCTTCTTTGCGCATACCTCTTTCATGTGAGAAAATTTTCCCCATTCTTCCTCTCCCTTCCCCCCTTTCCCATTCCATCCCTCTTTCTCACTCCCTTACTTTTGGGGATTATTCTAATATAATCGACTGACATCTGTGCTGTCTGTCTGTGTAAACTCCTTTTAACTGCTTTAGTAATGATAAGGTTCTTACAATTTGCATGTATCACCTTCTCATATAGGAATGTAAACAGCTTAACTTTATTGAGACCCTTATGATTACTCTTTCATGTTTATCTTTTTCGGCTTTTCCTGAGTCTTGTGTTTAAATGTCAGATTTTCTATTCAGCGTTGATCTGTTTTCTAAATATATATTATGTGCACCCCTCAATCTTAGAATGGGAGCCCTCTTGGGGGCAGCTAGGTGGCTCATTGGGTAGTGTGCTCGGTTTGGAGTCAGGAGACTTGAGTTTGAATATTGTTTCAGATACTTCTTAACTTTATGTCCCTGGACAAGTCGCTTAACCTCTTTCAGCCTCAGTTTCCTCATCTGTAAAATGGAGATAATAATAGCGCCTCCCTCAGAGAGTTGTTGAAGATTAAATGAGAAACATGTAAAGTTCTTTGTAAATCTTAAAATGCATTATAAATGCTAGCATATTATTATCGTTATTGTTACTGAAGGCAGGAATGCTTTTGTTTTTGTCTTTAAGACCAGCGCCTTAAACACTGTATGGTGCTTAATAAATGCTGGTTGAATTCTTCCCTTCTTTCTCACATTAAACCCTGGTTCAGCTTTAGATTCCATCTCTTTAGATTTTCCCTCTTTTTTTCCCCTACTTCAGTTCAATTCATCAAACGCATATTAGTATTTCCTATGTGCTCAGCAAAGATGGGGGGGGGGGGTGGAAAGCCTCTTTCTTTCCCAGGCTTACAGTCTGCTAAGAAAAATATGATTGTTTTGTGAGGGAGGATACTAGCAGCTCGTAGGATCAAGAAAGACTTCATGCAGAAGATGTTTGAGTTGAATCTTAAAGTAAGTAAGAAATCCTAAAAGATAGAAGAGAGGAGTGAGTGCGTTCTAGGCATATGGAATGGCCACTGCAGAAATAAGCGTACGGAAAATGGAGGATACGGTGTGAGCATCCGCAAGAAGACAAGTTTGCTTAGACCAAAGTTTGGGAAAGAGAGGAATGTGTGATGAAATGGAAGAGCAGGTTAGGGGCAGGTTGTCAGGGGCTTTGAATTATAAGCCAGGGTGGAGAGCTGGTGTTCTTTATATCTTTTCTCCTAGCGGTGAGAGAGATCTGCATTTTATACACACATAATTTTTATTTGGCTATGAAAGAAACGCATACGTAATGCAATTCCTATTGTTCTCTGTGCTTCCTAAAATTGAGATCCATGGTTCTTTTTAACTTTTGTGGTTGGTTTTTCTGCTGTCTACTGGAGCAAAACATTAGAGGAAGAATATGAATTTAGGGCCTGTGATTCTTAAGCTAATACTCTTTTTCCTGTACCACATGAATTTCTTGTTTGATTATTGGGACAGAACAGTGGCCTTCATCCTTTCCTTGTTTTTATTTCCCTAGTCTGAAATCCAGACTCCCTCCCCATCCCTCTCCTTCATATTGAAATTAGGTTTTCTGCTATGGAGCTTTCAAATATAATTGAAGTTCATTCTATACAGCCTTGAAATAGAGATGTTAAGTCTCACTTATATGATTCACATACTCTGAGCACATTAAAGAGCTATTTCATCACAAATAGTATTATACATATTGTGTAATACAGACTTTCTTTTAATTGATTGTTAAAGCATTTCTTTATTCTTTCTCAGAGTATGTTTGCTGTAAAGAAGAATGTGCCTTCTCATCTTACTTGACTTATACATAATCTTATGTCATTTCCAGGGTCAGTGAGGACATGAAGTTGACTGACTTAGAGCTGGGGAAGCTGGCAAATAGCATCCAAGAGTTGCTGTATAATGCTTCAGATATATGCCATGATCGGTCGGTCAAATTTCTTATGGCAAGAGCCAAGGTTAGCTAACTTGACTGAGCTTCAGAGTTTAAAAATAAAACAAAACATAAAGCACTATATAAATAAATATGAGCTATCACCAGGATTATCTATTTTATAGATAATGTGAGGATTTTAGTTCGTGGAATAAAAAAAAGTCCAGAGTAGTCCAAATAAACAAAATGTAAAACTTTGGGCTGTTATTGATTTTTAAAATGAGTCAAAGTCTTCTTTTGAAATTTTGTTGGTTATAATTTAAAATCTCTCAAAACAATTATAAATTATAAAATACTTTGATGCTTTTAAGTTTTCCAAATGATTTTATTAGTGAAATTAGTGAAACTGGGAAAATACTTTTAAAAAGTTTACAATGATTGATATGAATTTATTTTCTAATACATATTCAGTTCCATATTGTTGATCTGGTGTGCTGAACTATGGGAGGGGATACAGGTTAGTAGAAGTCTTCTTCAAGGAACCTGGTAGGTAGGATGACATGAGACACAAATCACAGACTATAAGGTAGACTGTTAATACTATTGTAGAGTTACAGAGAAAGTCTTATGGGGATTCCAAGGGAGAGGAGATTGCATTTTAGTGGACACATCTGGAAAAACTTCCTATAGGAAGACTGCATTTGAAATTAATCATGGTAGGATTTCAGAGGGTGGGGGAATGGAACAAAAGAGGAAAATGAAGTATTTAGGGACAGTGAGTAAATCGGTTTGGTTGGAGGGCAAGGAGAAGTCGGGCTAATTAGAATGGTGACAATAGTTGTATATTTTTAGATTTTGCCATCAAACTTTTTTGTGTCTAGTTGCTGGAGCAATAATATAGGGAGATTTGATTTATCATTCTGAAACAAGCCATTTTAGGGATTTAAGTTTTTGGATTATATTTGATTTTAATTTATAGGTTTCATAATTGAATCATGAGTTGGTGCTCTGCTAACTTTCTGACAGAAGTTTTTTGTGTTGCTTTGTAAATTTAGGATGGCTTTCTTGAGAAGTTGAATTCCTCTGAGTTCGTCGCGCTTTCTCGATTAATGGAAACGTTTATTTTAGATACTGAACAGATCTGTGGACGAAAAAGCATGTCACTACGTGGGGCTCTTCAGAGTCAAGCTAATAAATTTGTAAATAGATTTCATGAAGAGAGAAAAACCAAACTCAGGTATCACCAGTATTCATTTTAGCTTTTTAATGTTAAAAAATTATTTTTCTTTAACAAACTACATGTATCTGTGTGATAGAACACCTTACTAGCTTGAGCAACATTAGCTTAGCCCTTTTTTAAAAAATTAAGTTAAATTGGAGAATTAAAATCACCTTACTGGATTTTCAGTTATAATATTTAATTATTTCTTTTATGAATGTAATTAAATAGCACACAAGAGGAATATTCTTATCAATGCCACATTAGAAAGTTGCTTGGTACTTGCAGCTACTTCATACAAAATGAAGCAAAGTCATCTCTGCCTGAGTTAAGAGCATATTGGAAATACAGCTTTAGAAAGGAGAGTTCTTTATTATTAGATTGCCCATCAGAGATTTCATTTCATTGAATTATCTAAGTTTTCTGCAACTCACCTAAGCTTTCTTAAATCCAATTTCTACCCAGTTAATTTTAATTATATTTCTATCCTAGCAATAAAGAAGTCATCAAAACATTTTCAACTTTCACCTTCCTCTCTGTTTTTTTTAAACTTAACCTTTAATTTTTAAATAGTCTCCTGTTAGAGAATGAACGGTGGAAACAAGCTGATGTGCCTGCAGAATTTCAGGACCTTGTTGATTCCATAACAGATGGGAAGATTGCTTTACCTGAAAAAAAATCTGGAGGTATTTGCAATCTTTTACAAACCTAGTGTTGTGTTTTCCTCTCTCCCATCTCTCTTTATTTTACATTGTTATTTTTATAATGTATGGAGAAGACCAGCCTAACTGGTTGGATGCAGGGTGATGAATTTTTCCATTCAAGTCTAAGAGACTGTCTACCAAGTTGTGAAGGGAATGTGGTATTCATAATTGGAGAGATTACCCATATTGTGGAGATCCTTGAAGTTCTAAAGTATATTTGTATATGATGTTTTAAAAATTTTCCCCTACAACTGGGCTCCATCTTATTCTATGAAATTTTCATAGTTTGTAGAAATTCTTGAGGTAGTTTATCATATTGGATATAATTTGCAACTAATTAAGAACTCTTGTTACTTTTTGGTTTGAATTAAAACCTCTAAAATAGTAATTGTGAACACAGAAGAATTGAATTTGTCATGTTTTTGTTCTGAAAAGTGAATGACTTCATTTCTTCTTTTTCCTCAGAGGATATGTATTAAAGATTTTTTCATTCTCTTTATGAGACAGAACTTCTCCCTGCTTTTTGCTTCCTCTCTGCAGTATTTATTTTTCTTGTTTGAGATTGCTCACAAAATGGTAGTTAGACCTTTCAAGGGCAAAATGAAAGGTGAAAGCCTTAGGAGTATATTAACATTTTACCACTTGTCTAAGGCATTTTCTTCCACATAAAGTAGCAGGACTCTCCATGGAAAGCTGAATTGGTTGGCTGAAAGATTAGAGAAAATTTTTGTCTTAATCGTTCTCTACAGACTCCTACTCCAAGGACTCATTGGGTCAGTAGCATGCAGCCTCTCTCTGGCTGGTCTTTGGAGCGCGAAAGGCCCTACCGATTGGCTTATTGGCTCACACTTGCTGCAGATTGATTAATTTTTCTACCACAGCAAATTTAAAGACTGTTAACCAGAGATTGTGATCTGCATCTGTAAAATAAGTTCTTACACTGATGAAATAAATCACAGATCCCCTGAAATAATGTTTTTTAATTGGAGATCCTAAATTGCTATATTTAATACCATATGCTGGAAATATAGCAATATTGTGTGTAACAGACCTTACAGATAAATTTGTAGTTTTTGCCCAAGAGTTTGTGTTTAAATATATCAGTGCTCTTTAAATTTTGGAAATTAGGGAGAATTTGGTAATTAGGGAGAACACATAACAAATTGAAATGGTAGCTCTCTGTTTTCAAAGGAAGAATACTGTTAGAAATGAATTGGTTTCAATCCTTAAACAGAGGGTGATTTGTTCAACATTTTTCCAACTTGTTTTAAATATTTCTGCAATAATTAATGTTTTTGTTGATGGTTTTGTTTGTTTGCTTCTTTTAATTTCTAACTATAGAGGAGCGAAAGCCAGCTGACTTCCTGATAGTTGAAGGACAACCATATGCTGTTGTTGGGTAAGTTGTATTTTTTGCTTGTGACATATTTATCACCTTTTTAAAAACTGAAGTTCTTTTCATTTTCAAACGTGGTAGGACTATTTGGAAGGAAAGTTCAAATTTCTTTAACTCAGAAAAAAATCTTTTAAACTACCTTTCATATGCCTCTTGTCATAGTATTGATTCATTTGATATCATTAAATATTGTTTACACAGATATAGCATTAGTTCTTAAAATTTTAAATTTTAATTAAATTCCTATGAAATGTCAGATAAAATAATGTTCAAAGCTTCCTCTTTAAGAAAATCTGTGATGGGGGGACAGAGCCAAGATGGCGGATGGGAAGCAGGGACTAGCATGAGCTCCCCTCCAAGTCCCTCCAAAAACCTATAAAAATGGCTTTGAACCAATTCTAGAACTGCAGAACCCACAAAATAGCATAGGGAAGCAGGGCTCTAGCCCAGGACAGCCTGGATGGTCTCTGGGTAAGGTCTATCCTGCATGGAGGTGGGAGCAGAGCAGAGCCCAGCGTGGGCGGCACGGACCGACCAGACTGGGAGCCAGGCGGAGCGTGCCCTAGCGCCCTGAATCATTGAGCTGTGGCAGTTACCAGACTTCTCAACCCACAAACACGAAGGACAATAGAGTAGGTTAGTGGGAGAAGCTGCTCGGACTGGGATAGAGTTTGCTGTTTGCCCACCACCCCCAGGGGCAGCAGAGGTGGGGCAGCTACAGAACTACAGCTGCAGTTGCTTCTGGCCCCAGGCCCACCTGGTGGGAGGAATTAAGTGCCTGATCAGAGCAGGAGTGAAGAGCCTGCTGAAGATCTAAGTCCAGTCCTGCTTGGGGGTTCTTGGGGAAGGAGGAGTGCTGGTGTGGCAGAGCTGGTGCATCCCCCCCGGCTTGGAACATAGAACTCTTTAGTCTACAAGCAGTCATACCCCGCTGAAAAACTCAAGGGTCAAGTGAGTTGGCTGGGAACATGGCCAGGCAGCGAAAACGCACCCAGATTCAGTCTCAGACTCTGGAATCCTTCTTTGGTGACAAAGAATACCAAAACATATAGCC
>CM053625.1:260145625-260196122 GCA_028646595.1 Phalanger gymnotis
TACATAATGATATGCATGTGGCCCATGTTGAATTGCTTGACTTCTTAGGGAGGGTGGGTGAGAAGGGAAGAGGGGAGAGAATTTGGAACTCAAAGTTTTCAAAAACAGATGTTCAAAAACAAAAACAAAAAAGTTTTTGCATGCAACTAGAAAATAAGATACACAGGCAATGGGGCATAGAAATTTATCTTGCCCTACAAGAAAGGGAAAAGGGGATGGGAAAGTAGTGGGGTGACAGACGGGAGGGCTGACTGGGGAACAGGGCAACCAGAATATATGCCATCTTGGAGTTGGGGGGAGGGTAGAAATGGGGAGAAAATTTGTAATTCAAACTCCCGTGAAAATCAATGCTGAAAACTAAATATATTAAATAATAAAAAAAAATTTAAAAAAATCTATGACGACAATATTTGAATGAAATAATGTAAAAATAACTTACATAGTAAATTCTTGATAATACATAACATTTTGAACTTTCCTTTATTCCTACCCCTTTCCAAACTCAGAATCCACATAGATCCTAATATACCAAGAGTGGAGCCAAAGTATGAGAGGGTTAAGTAGGGCATATATTTGTATTGCATGTGTGTATTGGTATGTGTATCTCTGATTTGCTATGTCTCTTAACTTTGAAGCCAAATACATATAATTTTTGGATTGGTTGTTTTTATTTTGTATATGTTTTTATATCGTGTCGTCTTCTTTCCTTCTCCATTAACACATATGACTAAAGTTATTTAAGCATAACAACTAGAATTTTATTTATTCTACAAAAACTGGATGTTTAATGAAGGAAATTTTAATTTTAAAAAATATTTTCTGGCCTAGTACTAAATTTCATTCTTCATTTTGCAACAGTAGTGTAGCTTTACTTCCTTTTAAATAACACTAATTTGATTTCTGTCTATTCCAATACTGCTTATCCAGCACTACAAATCTTTTAATATTTAATAACTTAAGTCATTGTTTGTTTAGGTTAGGAAAATTAGATCTTTTATTTCGGTTGTCAACAGTAACTTTAATAGAAAATTTTGTGATGTACTGATGTAATTAGTAACGTTATTGTGAGAGGAAACGTGCAGGTAAATTTTTCCCCTCCAAAATTTATGTGTATGTTTCCTCCACAAAAGTATTGCTACTGATTACTTAAGTACATCATTATTGTGGGTATTTTCTCCATGGGTGAAGATCACAACATCACATCTTGGGAGATATGTTCATTAACTTACTTAGTAGCTAATTTACTATTAGCTAAATTTCTGGATTTAGTTAGACTGGGACTCAGAAGACAGACATAGTGGGTAACCAGGCTCAGACTCAGAAGCCTTTCCAGGTTGTTGGTACCTTCTAGAGCTTGGACTTTGATGGTTTAATGTGGCTGATTAATGTATATAACCTTGGGAATATTAAAAATTAATAAAATGACAGATTGGGAGGGAGTATCACTTTTTTAGAAATGAATTTATGATCTTTATTGGATTTCTCATTTTATATGCTAAATTGGCTTGATTTTCTTTTTGCAGTAAACTTTGCATGTTGGATTGTCTTTTTTTCCCATTCACAGAACAGTATTGCTATTGATAAGAATTATCCTTGAATATTGCCAGTGTGTAGATAACATCCCATCTGTTACTACTGACATGCTTACTCGTTTGTCAGATTTATTGAAGGTATGTATGATTTTTCATGTCAATGTGGAAAAATTGTTTGAACAGATTATATACTAACTTTGTACTTCTTTGCTTTTGTGATCTGATTTGAATTTTTGAGTTCTGAGACAGCATGTCAAGATAAATTAACTTTTTATGATCTTGGTCTTTTGACATTTAAATGCGTTTGAATCACAAAATGTTAAAAAGAAATGTTTGAAAGAGAGCAGCATTCTGCCTCTCATTCGTCATTTAGTGATTCGTCATCAGAAACCATGTAGCAGCTCTTTGATAGCTGAAGTCTGAAGATTTGAGCTATCTTAGTTGTTTTCAGTATGTTATGAAAATGAAAATTAGAAGTTCACTAAATTTTTCATAATTTATCTCTCCAAGGTGGGGGATTTAAAAAAAAAAGTAATTTTACCAAAGCTAGTAAAGTGAACAAAATGGAAATGTTGTAATTCTTTTCTTAAAATGAGTATCTTTTGACTAATTTAAGCTTGGGATAGTCACATTTCAGTCTGCAAGAAAGTTTGTGTTATGTGTTACAGTTCTGAAAAAGGACTTTTGGAGCAGAGTGACTAAGATTGATTTTTGAATGCAAATTGAAAATTTTATTTTAAAGCCTGAGAAGTTGTGTAGAAGCTTTGATTATTTTTCTTAGACTATGAATGTTAAAGCTCCTTCCCTCAGAAAGATTTTTTTTGGTCTAGATATTTTTCTTTTTGGTCAGTAGATAAGAAGGAAATACTTTATATGTAAAATATTTTTAATCTGTGCATTATGTTTTCCTCCTTCCTACCCATTAGTATTTCAACTCAAGAAGTTGCCAGTTAGTTCTTGGAGCAGGGGCTTTGCAGGTCGTTGGCTTGAAAACGATAACTACAAAAAACTTAGGTATGGACATCTGCATTTAAAATTGTAGCTTCATGTTGTAAAGTCATAGCAATGTCCCCAGGTTGATTATTTTTTTATTGTACATTGCATTTGTATAACCTCAACCATAGGCTCTTAAATTTAACTAGTACATGAAGGAAGGAAATCATTTGCCAAAGGGGTATAAATCAAAAAGCAAGACCACCTTTTTCCTCGAGGAAGAAGACAAGGGAAGTGGTTGCTAGGGAAATGAGTTATGGTCTAAATAATCACAATGATGTTGAATATAATAATCCAGCAGTCAGCAGACCTGCCCTTCCAAAAGGCAGTGCTATTGATACGAATACAGTTCTGTGTGTCACAGGTAGAATGAGAGTGGAGGAGGGAGAGGGTACTGGTGAGGAGGCAAGGTTGAAGATGGTCCAAGGGAAGGCTTAGCTTTTCTCAAGCATGGTAAAGACCACCTCTTTTTCATTCATGATCATTATTGAAAACTAAGCAAATGGTATAAAGTAGAGAAGTATTGTTAATATTCAGCATGAATTATTTAGAAGTTGCACTGTTTTGGAAAATATGTTAAAATATGCTTTAGGATGAAAGGCACCGTCTAATGATAGATGGCAATAGATTGGTCAGTCATGGTGTTATATGGATAGAAATTAGAATTGGATTATATTGGGAGCATTATTTGGGGGAAAGACCTAAAGTAATAAACAGTTTATGGCCAGATGATTTTCTTAAACGTGGAGAATATGTTATCTTTGGCACTGCTCTCTTCATTGACAAAATCAGCTGGGACTTGTATGTAATTATGATATTTTTGCATAATAAAGTTATTCAATTAAAGTTAGTTATAACCTTTTCTTTTTTTTTCCCTCCTCTTGTCCATTCTCCCTGAATCTTACAGCCCTTTCTTCACGCTGCCTCCAGTTAATTGTACACTACATTCCTGTGATCCGAGCTCATTTTGAAGCTCGCCTGCAGCCTAAGCAGTACAGTATGCTCAGGCATTTTGATCATATCACTAAGGTAATTTTTCTTGTATTTTCCACTTGGGTTTTATAAAATTAATTTCTTAGTTGTTAAGTAGATGTACCTGGGGATTTAAAACCCAGACTTTATTTTTTTTTCATTACAGGATTACCATGACCACATAGCGGAAATCTCAGCAAAACTTGTAGCGATCATGGATAGCTTATTTGACAAACTGTTATCTAAGGTAATGTTGCACGGAAGTAATGAAACATATTTAAAGAGCATAATGGCTTTTTAATTTAATTAGGATCTTTTGTATATAACTTGAAGAGAATGTAAACTTTTTGAAGTGGCTGTTCTGAGCTTACCAGTCCTGATCACTAATTGGTAGAATGTTATTTAGGAAAATGGGGATGGTTAGGTATCTAGTAAATTACATTCTTCAGACATTAAAAAGCATCAGAATAGTACTCTCAAGTCCCCAAGGTAGGTGAGATAATCCATTAAGAAAAAATACAGAAAATATCGGGGATACTTAACATGGGACTTTGTATTAGTTTAGTAGGAGAAAGCGCATTTTTTCTTCCAAGAGACAGATTTTAGTGTGAAATCTATAATCCAAGTGTGTCCTAGAGGTAGTGGAAGTACCAGGCAATTCAAATTTAAAATTCCACAAACATTTATTAAGCACAGTTGCTCCACTGTTTATGGAGCACTGTGCTAGATAGACATGGGTCAAATACAAAGTTTAGATAATTCAGGGACACTGTACTCATAGAGCTTATGAGTAATTTGACACAGACAAATAATTAGAATACAAAATTGTGTAACTGTAAAAGAGGTATCAATCAGAGGCTGTATTAGGTCTGAAGTGGAAAGGGTTTTGCAGGGGATTAAGAAACACTTTCTGGAAGAGGTGACATTTAAGCTTTAAAGGAGAGGCAAGAGTTTAAGAGGTAGAAAGAGGGAAGGAGTGGATATTCTATGCATTGGGAATATCGTGAACGAAGTCTCACGAGTGGGAAATTGTGAGATGTTGCAGGGAGGGCATTTGGCTGGAATATAGAATAGGGGAGGAATATAAAAGAAGCCTGGAAAGACACAGGAGTACCAGAGTATGGAAGCTCTGAATCCATACTAAGTAAGGGATTTGAACTTTATCTCATAAAGAATCATTAACGATTTTTGTGTAGAGCAGGAACATGACCATATCTGTGAATAAAGAAGATTAGTCTGTGGTAGGATGGGGAAGGTTGGAGTGGATTGGAATGGTGGAAAGGAAGAGTGAGAATAGGAAGAAAACCTGTTAGAATGTCATTCTAGTAGTACAGGTGAGTCATACCTAAGACACGAACTAAGATGGGGGCACTGGGAATAGTGAAGCAAGGATGGATGCTGGAGATAATGTAGAGATAGAATTGATGGGATTCTGCAGCTGATTAGATGTAAGGGAGAAGAGAAAATCAGTGATAATATTTCAGGTAGAAGAGACTGCACGAATGGTGGTACCAGCTGACAAGAAATAAGTGACAAAGAGAAGAAGGCTGGAGGAGGGATATATGTTTTGGTTTTAGACATGTTGAGTTTGACATGACAGCATTGCACCTAGGGAGAGGTGTTCTATAGATACACAGGGCTGTGGGGCTTGAGCTCATGAGAGGCTAGAGGTTAGCAATAGAAAGGTTTCTAGTTTCATAGGAAATTTCATTCTGGGTTATAAAGGAACAACAGTAACATGAGAGCCTCTAGTATGGTTCGAGTAAGCTTCCTATCCAATATTTATTTTTTAGTTACTTTTTTCCTTTTTTTAATAATAAATTTTTATTGTTACCATTACATCACCAAAATTTTTCCTGTTATCCCTCTGACAACCATCCCATATAACAATTTTTTTTAGAAAAGAGGGGAAAAAAAACCAGCATAATTGATTGCTACATCAAAAGAAAGTGTGATTATATGTCCAAATTATTCAACCCATGGAACTTCTAGCTCTGTAAAGAAATTACTCCTTTTTTTAATAGGACAGGTGGCTTAAGTCAGTACGAGTGTTTAGAGCTATTAAAGAAATATCACAATTTTTTTGACTTCTCTAATATTCTATTCCATGATATTTGTTTTGTTAAAATATAATAGATATTAACGTTTCACATTTTGCCAAAGAACAGTACTAGATGTGTTTGCTAGATTATTTAGTTAGTTAGAACCTCGTAAATAAAATAATCATTTAATTGTTACTGAGTATATTCCAAATGTGACAAGTGTGTGTTGACCTAAAAATGATGATTTGGACTATACCAGCTTGCTCTCTTCAATCTTATTGATTAAAAAGTAGAATTTAGGTGGTAGCTAAAAAGAGTCTGGACCCAGTATTTGCCTTTTGATTACTTGAGGAAAAAAAATTAAAATGGTAATGTATATCATATACCAGTGGCTCTCAGATTTCTTTTGCTCATTGCATAGTATTCTTTGCTGTGAGGGATCATGGCATACTGGACTGACTTTACAGTTGACTTGAGAACAAGTATTTTTGTTTAATTCTTTAGAGTTCAAGGTCTGACATGTTCTCAGATTCCTACATAAGAGTAATAGGCAGGTTTGGCTTTTTTCGTGATAGCTATGCTTAGCATTCTCTACATTATAGGTAAGAAAGATTGACATTAAACAAAATTATTTAGAAATTTTTCTTTAATCTTGCAATAACATAATATCCAAAATTTGGTTGCATACCCATTGCAAATCTCTGTAAATATTTGACTATGAAATAAAGCAGAGTTTAATTCCAGGCCAGCAAAATAATACTGAATTCAGATCTGAAAATACAAATACTTTCCTTAGATCCTTTATTCCTCTTTCTTAAAAAAAAATTAGTCTTTTTCAATACTTCTTAGGGGGCTAGAGGAAACATTTTAACATTTAGCACATGGCATTTGTAACCAATTATTCTCTAACATAAAATAGCATGGGGATATTTATAAGTTTTTCAAGATTTGCATAGAGAGAATAAGTAGAAATAGAAGTGGTGGAGTGATTTCACACTAGTAAGACTAAGTGCCATGTGAGTTAGGTAATGTGGTGGTATATTACTTATGGTTGGTGTTTATATAGCTCATACTTTGAAATTTGCAAAGCACTTTATATGCATTATATTATTTGAGCCTGAACAACAACCCTAAAGATGTCATTCCCATTTTACAGATGAGGAAATTTAGGCTCAGAGAAGTGACTTACTCAGGGTCACATGGCTAGTATCAGAGGTGGGATTTTAATCTAGGTATTCCTGACTCTCAGTCTAGGACTCTTGCCATCATACCTTAATGCCTTAAGTTAGGGAGTACAAAAAAATGTCCAATATGGCCCTGAGTGAACTTACGTTCAGTGAAAGAATGTGAACATTTTCTTATTATCTTCTGTTACCAGTATGAGGTGAAAGCTCCTGTTCCTTCTGCCTGCTTCAGGAATATCTGTAAACAAATGGCAAAAATGCATGAAGCTATATATGAACTCCTTCCAGAAGAACAAACACAGGCAAGTCTCTGTTCCTGAAACTGCATTCATATACAGTCACTTAGTGCTTGTAGCTTCAAGGTACATGTTGTTTTTGACCCAATGAAACGTCCATAGTTAAAATCTGTGCTTGTTAGTGTTAGTTAGTTCGTCACATTTATTTCAGTTAATGTGTTGAATATTAGTTGACTAAAGATATAATTTCTAAAGTCAAAGCGTGTCTCGATCTGATAAGCCCATAGCAGTTGTAAAAAGGCAGATGTCCTTTCAAAAATGTTTAATAACTTTAAAAATCAGAGTTGTAAGTTATTGAGAGGCATGATATATTTTCCCACGGTTATTGGAATCAAATGAAATATAGGAGAATTTGGTGGTGTTATTTATAGGTCAGGGAGCTCAAAATCAGTATACTTTATTGTTAACAATATATTGCAGGCAAGTTGCCCAACTCATTTGAGTAGCAAAATTCGCAAAATTATTCTTTGGCACCTTCTTACTTCCCTCTCTGTATTTTCTCTTACCTTGTGGGACTCACCCCCAGACAGTTGTGTCTTTTGTTTTTTGTAATGTTTATTAATTTTATTTATTTATTCAGGGTTTTTATGCTATGTACTGGATGGCATTACTATGGTAAACCCACTTAGGCTTATCCTCTGCTGAAGGTCCCATGTTCATTTTGAATTATTGGTTCTTTTGTTCTTTTCCCAATCAAAACTTCCACTTTCTCGGTGCCTGCTGACCTCCAGTGAAGGGAGAGTGATACTGATGAGGCCTTTCCATTGTTCTTGCCTGCTGTTCCCCCTTTCGTTGCTGTACTTCTTCCCCTACTGGTGCTGTTTCTCCTTTTTTTAGTTTTTCTTTTTTATTATGAACTCGATCAACACAAACATTTTCACTGTATGAAGAACAAAGTGATGCTACGTATGAAACCATCAGCTTCTGTTATGTACTTTGTTTTTAAAGTATATGATAAATTTTTTAAAATAATGTGTTCTGACTATCTTTTTTAGAACTTTGTTTTCTTCTATGCATTTAAAATACTTTATCGATTTTTTTTTTTGCATTTCTCTCACAACCCACTAAGTCTACATCTCTTCCCCTCCCCCAGAAGCCTTCCCTTAAATAAATAGAATCAAGCAAAGCATACCAAGCAGTTGTTGATGCTACTTCATTTTGTGGTTTTCCTCATGCAAGGCGACTGGCTTTTTAAAAACCTAGTTTATTTTTCTACCATGAACGTATCTTACTTCTCAGGTGCCCTGGGACTCAAACTGAAGTACTCAGAATGCCAGGGAGCACATGCAGTACACCTTGTAGGGCCCCTCACTGCTTGTCCTTTTCTTGTTGGCCTCTCTTACTTCACACACAAAATCCCTGACCATTCTGCTGTTCTAAGCCTGCCAGTTCTAGTCGAAAGAGTATATTTGTCTCTCTGTGCTTTATCTTCATTCTTTTGTCTTCTCATGGACTTTTCACGAAAGCTAGGTACTGTCAGACTGTGGTAAATTTTTATGACATGTTATCATCAATCCCAAGGATCCTCCTTAGATAAAAACCATGTAGTTTTAGAGCACGGAAAAGGGGAAAATGTACAACCTCACAAAATCTTTATGAGAGGGAATGCTTGACCAGGTGACACCGTACTCAAACTTTTGTTTCAGCAGTAATGTAGTATGGCTTCCCTATAATTTCTAGTACTCTCATAATGGGCGAGTCTTTCCCTTTCTAAACATTAACTTTAGTGCCTAAGTGAAGGGATTTTAAGGTTCGATTCATTTAGGAGCCTAGTATATGAAAGTCACTGCGCTAAAAAAGGAAGATATGGAAGACAAGAAAGCAGGCATCCTGTTGGATAGTCCTTTCCCCAGAGGCGGGTGTACTGTAAAGATTCTGTATGGACTAAGATAAGTTAGCACAAAGCAATGTGAAGAGGGAGAAGTGGGCAATTGGGGAAGTCTTGCTGGGGTAAACATGGAAGAAAAAGTCTCCTAAATCATTCAAGTTATCATTAATTTTTATTGTCTGATCCAGACTGTGTACACCAGAACTCCTTTTGTAAGAGGCAGGAAGCCAGGTGGTGCAAAAGAAGGTTTTCATTCTATAGAGAAGGCAGTCACATTAACAGGGCCGCCATGACTAATCTTTTAAAGTTTAGTTTCATATTGTAGGTTTTCCTTTAAAAAGTAACGGCCATTCAGAGGCTCCTTTTATTTTCCTTTCCAGGAGAATGTCAAATAACTTTTTTCCCCATGTGTTTCCAGATACTGTTTTTAAGAATTAACGCAAGCTACAAAGTCCACATGAAGAGACAGTTATCTCACTTAAACGTGGTAAACGACGGAGGACCTCAAAATGGGTATACTTTTAATGTATTTTTCCCTTCTGGATTGCTTTATTAATTTTTCTCTTATGGTTCCATTTTTCCCTTTTGTAACTGTCACACCTAGTATCTGACCTCCACTTGTTTTTGACCTATACTTTCCCCTTCCATTTAATGGTGTTGTCTTCAGGGAACGAGCATCTTCTACCAAAATGGGCATTTTAGAAAAGATCTTAAAGTAGTTATTTTACCCACTAGGGTAAGTTCAGCTTGGTATATTCCTATTTCCAAGGCACTGGAATTCTAAGCCCTTTTTCTCTAATTATGAAGTTAAAAACTTTGTACCTTCTTAAAGGAATTTCAGACATCAGCAAGTTGGAGGGAGAAGTATTTGGGGAGGGCTGTTGAGTCCTGTGCTAGGAAGGCTGGCCTACACTAATATTCTTAAGTTATCCTGCTAAAAAATATTTGGAAACTCTTTACCCCCAACTTATTCCCAATTAGACACAGATAACAGTTTTAGTTTAGGTGTTTTGTGTTGAAGAGGAAGAAAGAAAAGAGAAAAATGCTGTATTTACTTATTATCAGTGTACTTCTTTTTGCACAGATGATCATTGGACTGATTTTACTAACTAAATTTTAAAAAAGATATTACTAATTTGAGGCTATTATATGTAATTTCTGCTAAAGGAAATATCCAGGAATATGATTTAAAAACCCCTGATCTGTGTTGGGCAGGAACCTCATTACTTCTATCCCCATTAATGAAGTCTAGTTTGATCTTCAAGCTTTGGCAGTTCTAAGGCAACCAAGTTACCTCATTTATTAGCCAGTAATCTTTGTTATGAATTGATTTCTTTTGCATGTGACATTCTTATAGCTACTTACTGTCAGTCTCTGTATATCATTCAAATGAGTCATTTTATGTCTATTAAGTTCTTGAAAGGACATCATCCATGAAATTGTAGGCTTTACACTCATCAAGTACATAATAAACTGAGATATTGAAGCAGCCTTTGTCCTTTAAATGAGCCTATAAAGTATGTGTTATTTTCACTGCATTATTTTTTGTGCACCCTATTGAAAGCAGTATATTTGTTAAATATTGGTGTTAACTAAAAAGAATTTATCCCAGTGTAACTATCTCCCCAACAGTGCTGCTGAAGAAATGTTAAAAACATTTTATGCTAAATTGCCATCCAGTTTCTAAGTTCATGTCTTCACATTGTTAAGGTTTTGATCTTTTTGAATCGCTATTCCCTTCAGCCAGTGTACATACTGAGCACTACATCATAAGGATGGGAACCTCCTCCACTAGTACAGATTAACAGTGGTCTGTCCAGAATTTATTGTGAGTGTTCTTGGGGTATTGAGAGGATGAACCTGGGTCTTCCTGATTTTAACGTTTGCTGTTCTATTAGATTGTGCTGCCTTTCATTTTAAAAATCTGTTTCTTGAGCAAAAAACACTTTGAATCTAAAATTTTTCTTGAATTAAATGCAAGGCCTTTGTTGAACTGTGTCCCATATTTAAAAACTCTGTAACTTCAGGTACATAGGATGAAGGCTAGAATATGTGGTGACTCTTGAGGGCACTTACCATTCTTGTGACCTCCATAACTGAGTGAGGTGCACAGGACTGCAGGACACAGCCAACAGAGCTCTGGGTTTGGGGACAGGGAGTCTAGAGTCCAAGCCCCACTCTAATACTTAATAACTGTGTGACCCCGAGCTAGCCATGTCACCTTTTTCAGCTTAAATTTCCTTATCTTAAAAAAAAAAGGTAATTTTTTTTTCAGTTACACGTGAAGGACAATTTTTAACATTCGTTTTTAAAAATTCTGTATTTCCAACTTCTCTCTCCTCCTCCCTCCTTGAGAAGGCAAGCAATTTGATATAGATTATATATATGCAGACACACAAAACAGATTTCCATATTAACCATGTTGTGAAAGAAAACACAGACCAAGAAAAAAAAAAGGAAGTCAAAAGTGTTCTTTGATCTGCATTCAGGCTCCATCAGTTCCTTCTCTGGAGGTGAATAGCATTTTTCATCACAAGTCTTTTGGAATTGTCTTGGATCATTGTATTGCTGCTGACAGCTGTCATTTGATTGATGATTGTACAATATTGCTGTTACTGTGTACAGTAAGGTTCCTTATTTTTAAAATACAGATTTGTTGTGAGGACCACTTGAGATAACCTGTGAAGTGCTTTGCAAACCTTCAAGTCTATATGAATACTATTATTAAGTTGAGATTAAGAAGGTGAGAAAATAAAATTAGAGCAGTCGTGATGGCTGGGGAAGAGTACTGAGGCATGGAAGTCATGGTGAGGATGAATAAGAATTGACTTTGGATAAGGCTAGGGGAGACAGGATGATAGCATGACAGAATTATGGAGTATTTGATCATGGAAGTACACTTGTGAGCATTGGTGGGATCAAAGGTGTGACCATCCTTGTGCATTGCTGAAGTGTTTGAGGAGACATTAAAATGTACGTCAGCACCCCGTAGTTCAAAGGCAGGAATCGGTACAGAGGAGTCTGAACCAGGCAGTAACTGGCACTAAAAATATTCTACTCTTTTCATTGTGGGAGGGGAGAAGAAAGGGAGCTGGAGTAGGTAGTGGAAAATGAGATGGTAAGTGAACAAAACAATTAGTTGGTTTCTCTAGAATTTGATAAATGCTTCTTGATAAATCTGTCCAGTTGCTTTAGAAAATTACTTTAGGACTGAGTTGTTACTGGATTATTTACCCTTCTCCCCATCCCCCCAATAAAAATACAGAAACTTGTAGGCTTTTATTTAATTTTATAAATTATAGGTTGCTGTTTTGGGGATGGTGCTTCAGGTATGGCTGAGGCATTACCCACCTATAGCCACAATTTTTACTATAAAAGGTAATTTTCTCTCACTGTTTTAATATGCACCAGTTTTTTTAGCTTCCTGTCATTTACTCATTAAATCCAATCCTTCAACCTAAGGAGAGGACAGGGCAAAAAAAACCCTATCTTACTTATGCTGTGGTCTGTTATAAGTAAGCATTTATAGGCCGTTACCATGTCATGACTCTCTCAATCTTAAAATTTTGGAGTCATCCTAAGATCAGATTTCATATAAGGTGACCCTTAAGTTACTCAGCCCCCTTATTTTACAGATGAGGAAAGTCATAACCACAGAGATTAAGTGACTTGCCTAAGGCAGTCAGGTGGCAGAGCCTAGAACCCTGATTCCATCATCACCCAGTGCCTTTGATTTTAAATGCCCTGCACATCACATTTTTTTTCAGGTAGTATACTGAAGCATTTCACAAAGCAAAACTCATTAATAAACTTACTCTAATATATGTTAGTTTATTCCTTATTTAAATATCTTATGTGCATCTACATTATAGTAGCTTAATGATATATTTTCTAAGAGAGAGGACTTGGCTTCTAATTGGGTTTCCTAGAATAATAGATTTGGTTTACATTGAGATTAGTTAGCCAAGGGTCAGTTAAGGAATTTAAATATTTTATTTTCTGATTTTTAGGTTGGTTACAGCAGATGTAGCTTTTTACACTGGAAATCTTCAAGCCTTAAAAGGACTTAAAGATTTGGACCTAAATATGGCTGAGATCTGGGAACAGAAGAGGTGATGATATACTGGAAAACTGTGTATTTGTCAGACCACAAGATGTATCTGAGAAGAATTTTGATGCCTGTCTCAAATATTTAAAACAGAGCCCAAAAGCATGCATGTAGGGGAAAGGGAAGGGGAAAGTATCAGTGTTGGAACTGGATTCAGTGGGAACTGCAAGGAATGTCCTTTTTTGTGCATCCTCGGTGAGGGATAACTGATCAGGTGTCTATAACATTTTTCATTCTCTCTGGAAACAGACTCAGGTTTCTTTGGACCAAATCCAAAAGAACACATAGCTGTAACACAGCTGTAGTTGACTAGAATGCTCTATATACCTTTATATTAAAAAAATGCTTTGCATTTCTTCCAGTGCAATGAAATTCATATGGTGTCCCACCTTATTTAATGATGGTACAATTTAAAATATTAAAAAATCTTAGTCAACCTCTGTAGAAAATGTTTTCTCTATGAAAGTAATGCTGTTTGAAAAATTATTTTTTTACAGATCTTTCTATAAAAAAATAAACATCTTTTGATTGCTTGGATTTAGGGTTCCCCTTTTTGTTTTAGTAAGCAGTTTCACATTTCGGGGTTTGTGTGTCTCATACCTTCTCTTTATACTGCCATCGATGCTGACCGAGTAAAGCTTTCCAGGTTAGTCTGACCACTTGAAATGCTGATCATTAGTGATGATGATTAAAGAATAAGATGTTGGCATTAATTTATGAAGCTACTAATTTAAGTACTTTTCAGTAATAGTAAGTAGGGCTGGTGTTCCATATCTGTATTTTTATATTTATAAGACAACCTATGAAGAATTTTTTTTTTTTGCCTTTCTCATTTCTGGCAGGGGTAAAAATGCTTATTTATACAACTCTGCCTACTTGTGAAAGTTTTTATTTTAAAATTTTATATGTTACCTAAACATTGCCCCCCTTAGGTTCTTAATTTTAAGTTACTTTGATGTGTGCTGTCTAAAGACCAGAGAGAAGTAGAATTTTTTTTAGCATAATATAGTACAGGCTGCTATATATAAGCTATAGTATTATTGGGGAAGTGAGTATGAGTTGATGAATGGAGTTAACTTGTTTGGAGACTTTTTATAAACACTTTACCTTCAATATTAGAATCAGTAAGCACTCTACAAGTAACAAAGTGCCTGTGCTTCATCTCACATTAACAGTCTTACCTAAACATGTCAGAGTGCCTAACCTTGTAATGATTATGTACAACCAAATGGTCTTATGTTATGTTAAGGTTTCCTCAGAAAGGCAAGCCTGTCTTTTTCTTTACCATTATGAAGATGTCATCAGTTCTTCAACTGTCAAAAAAAATAAAGCTATGAAAAATATCAAGACTTTTAAAGACCAACTTCTTTTAATAGTTATACAGCAAGATACAGTTTAGTGTTACTATGGGGCTTAGAAGCATGTGGCCCAGGAACAAGCATGGAAGAATTGGAAAAGGGACTATTATAACAAAGGGCACAGTAATTTTAATGACAAGCAGACAACTTGCAGTGCTGTTTGTGAACTTTATTTGGCCATTCTGAGAAATCTGATTAATCTCTTTTCTCCTGAAGATTGCTTCAGTGTATGATTAAAAATAAAAAAGCCAACCCAACACCACAAAGGGAGGGTGCAGTAAAAGGAAGAGGATAAGAGGAAAACATTGCTTACTATTCATTGACCCCACAGGACAGACCGGGGCAGGGAGGAGGAGAGAGGCAGAAAGGAGCCAAATCCAATCCAATAAGTGATTTCCACCAAGCAAAAATAAACACACGCATACATGCGTACACACAGAGGCTTGAATAAACACGTTCTTTGGAAGGAAATAAAACCGCTTAATCTACATCCTCACAATGAAACATGATGAGGTATTAGTCCATTTTATAAAGATAAAACCAAACAAGATTCTTGTAGATGCAAAAATTTAAGTATCACAATTTCAAGCCTTTGCAGTCATTTAAATATTCTGCAATGGTGAAAGATTACTTCATAAAAATGATATAATTGAAAAATTATAAATGTGCACATATATATTGCTTCACAGCTTTATTTTTAAATTACAAGCAGTTCAAAACGACCGGAGCCAGGCAGGCCTCTGTTAAAAGATCTTCCAGCAGAGCCATTCCCTTGGTGAGACCAGCAATATTGCACTTAAAAGTTAATAATACACAGATCTCTTCAAAGAAGAAGTAGTATTGCTTTCAGATGTCCATCTGTGCTTTTAAATAAGAGCATACTGCAGAAAACTCTACTTTAAAAATTAATACTTCAGGGTACAGTGAAATAGTGGATAAAGCACCTGCCTCTATTCCCAAACCTTATTGAACATTCCATTTGTGAAAAACAATTTAACTCATATAATCAATAAAAAATATGGAACATTTTTTTCTTCAGTGGTCCAAGATCCGAAGGTTACCAGATACAATTTTATTCTCTAACACAGCTCCAGGAGGGATATCAATTCTGTCACCATGGTTTGCAATGATGATAACCGTTCCCTAAATTAGGAGGAAAATAAAAAGGTGGTGCTTTACAAAATTTCAATGAGTAAAAGGCAGCTTTATATTTCACTCTTCAATTATCATTGGTTTACTCTACTGGCTCAGCAAAATTTCCTAGCCTTCGGAAGAGGTCAGTCAAGATGCAAACTGCATCTCCTTCCCAGGAAGTTCTAAAAGGCACAGTCAGCTCATTATCACATGAAATTTACAAACATTACTATAAATATTAGACACTCGGTGCTTTACATAGTTCCCTATGACATTATTCCTATTATAGCAAAACTGACAGGTCCGGACTTCTCACGTCCCTGTGAAGAAGTTGAGGAATGGGCACAGGCCAATGGTGGCCAACCCAGAAGACTCTCTGCTGCTCTGGATGATTTCTCTATAATCATGCTCTTACCCTGTGCCTACATATACACAGGCTTGGGAGAGAAGCAGTGTCAGAGGGAGCTAGCTGGCCTGGAAAGACAAGAAGACCTTAGGTTCAAGTTCTACCTCAATGCTGTCTAGGCAGCTCTTCAGACTCTAAGTATCCCCAATACCAATGAAACTAAGAGCGCAGTTCTGACTCCTACAAGTCAAATGCTCCAAAATCTGCATTTCTTTGGTTAATCCAAGGCTTCCTTTGCAAATGAGGAAACTGAGGCCCAGAGAGACTTCTTGCTTATATAGGTAGAAGTAAGTAGCAGTGGTGGCACACACACCTAGGTCTTCTGACTCTGAATCTGCTGCCTCAAACAAAACAAGTTACAGATTTAGAGGCAGAAGGGACATCAGGCCACGCAGTGCAACTTCATTTTACATGGGAGGAAACTAGATCCCAGCTGAGGTGACATCATTGTCAAAGTCACCAAGTGTAAGAGGTGGAAGTGTGAACCTAGGTCTTCCTTCCACTCCACTTAACTGCCTTCATCAAAGTATCACAGAACTTAGTTGCTATCAACAACACTTATGACAGCAGATAAGTAACAAAAATCAACTAACATTTGAAAGGCTCTTTATTATCTCATTTAATCCTCACAACTCTGTAGATGCTATTATTAACCTATTTAATAGATGATGAAACTGCCTGAGAGATTAAGTGATTTGGCCAGGGTGACATAGCTAGTAATCAACTGAGGCCGTATTTGAATTCAGGTCTTACTAAGGTTGACACTATGATACCATCTATAGATAAAAATGAGTAGATTTTATTCAGTTTTTTACATTTCCTTTAAGAGCGCCTAGGGAACAATTTAGGGTGGCCTTCTTTAGTAAGAGAAGGCTTTGGTGCAGACTAAAGCTTAAGATAAGGTTCAACAAAAAATACTTTAGTTGATTTACTAAGAGAATAAACTACTCTAAAAGCTTCAGAGACAGAATTCCCAAAGGTAGAACAGGCATCTGAACTGCATTCACATTTATATACTTAGACATTACCTGTTCTGAGATGTTAGCATTAGCCTCAGCAGTATTTACCACTGAATATGAAATAACTGCTATAGTAACCCAACATCAGTGCAGTAGTCAGTGTGCTTCTCATTTAGAAAATAAATATCATGCCTTCTGCACATCTGAACTTAAACACCTTCCCTATAAATAATAAAACTAAATACAAGGCTAAAAACATGAAGTCCATTTCTTAAAGTTTCCATATTAAAAAAACAAAACACCCCTCCCCATGCCCTAGTTTCCATTATAATTTCCACACCTTTAATGAGACATTCTTGCCAAATGTCACATCTCCAGACACTGTGAGATGATCCAGTTCAAGCATATCTGGTATACTTTCAAACCGCCTTAGGTAATCCTGGACCTTACACAGGGAAAAAACAAAACTTTATTAACATTTCATTTCAACGAGATATACTTAGCACTGTAAGCCCTGAGAGTATGAAAACACAACAGCACTGCCCCTACCCTGTTACATGCTATTTTTTTTTAAAGTTAACAAGTCATACAAACAGAAGTTGAAATCCTGTCTTTACCCAACTTGAATTCATCAGTAGCCACACCAATAGTCTGAAAAATCTACTAACTGCTAAGTACTGTGAAGGAGGGGAAAAAAACCTCTGCTTCCAAAGAACTTGCAGTCTAGTTGGGGATACAAGACTGAAACAGACAGAAAGGTTACTGACAATAAACATCGAAGTGCCAAGTAAGCGAGTCAAATAGCTATTACAGGAGAAGCAGAGATCACTGGGTGAGGAACATTTGGACTAGGAAGTCAGGTTGGTGTTAGGCAAAGTCAGGTTGGTGATATGCAAAGAATCAGATGAATCAAAGGCAATATGAGCTACTGTGACTTGTTCTAATTTCCAAGGATTTAAGCAATGGCTTCTGACTACACACATTAAATATTTTGGAAATATAAAAGTGTTTGCCCATAAATAAACTGACTAAAGACCCTACTCTAGATTAACAATGGATTTTTATTATCAAATGGCACTTTGCTCGTGTAGTCTTTTTATGCTCAGAGATCCAAAAACAGACTGTATTCAATATTTTGAATTTTGAAACAGATTTGACTGTAGAAAGTGGCATACAAAAAAGAGAACAGTGCCTTCATAAGATCATCATTTTTTTTCCCAAAGGTAAAGCCAAGTATCTCTACAGTAGCCTACCTTACCTACAAAGGTTTGTTACCTTAAAATGTGCTAAGGTCAAAATAATTAAACTATGAAGACAAAGGCTTCATATTAAAATGCTAAAAAAATACAAAATCTCATTTTTGCGATGTGCAGTTTCACTCACAGAATCAAACTGATGTTTATTTTAGGAACGATACCTTTGTAAAAGAGCTTCCTAATTTAACCAAGGGCACAGTAGGAAACTCTCGCTTTTCACTCATTGTTAAGGATCCTGCGTTAAGGCTGTAGAGATTTGACATCACAAGTAGAAGATCGGATGTAGTTTTAACAGGCAGAAAACGGCTCCGGGGAACATTAATGCCAAGAGAATTCTCAAAACTTTTAATAGCAGCTCCAACTGCAGTCTCCAACTGAATAACGTTTAGGCCTCCATCCAAGGTCTGAAAAAAGAAATACACTGGGCTGTATACATACTTGTCAACTTGCCTCTGAGATATTAAAAGCCCCCTGAGATCCACTGAAACTTACTAGTGGAGATGTACACAGTAAACATGGGTATCTTCAACTACTCTTCCCCATGTGCCTGCTCACCTTTGGATTGACAATGATTTCCATATCAATGGCGTTCTGCTCCTGCAGTCTCTTGACTGCTGCTAGAGAGATCCACAGGTTGTTTGTGTTAAATATTTTGAATTTTGATACAGACTTGAATTCATCAACGTGGGCTTTTGGCACTTGAGCAATTTCCACCAACCTCAGTTTGCCCTCATATTGTGTGAGGGTACCACCCTAGAAAGACAGGGGGAAAAAAGTAGCATTGAGAGTTTACATGCAGCCCCAAATCTTTGGTTTTTATACCTATACTAGATTTAAAAGAAAAGCTCTAAAAATAAAATACAGCAATGATGAATTTATGTATAATGCAAAGAATCACCTATTTGAAATAACCAGGAAATTATGATGGAAAACTTATAACATCTTATAAATCACTGTTTACCTCTACAACACCATAAGTAAATGTTACCCTCTTCACTTTATAGACAATAAAGACTGGACTATGTGACTTTAGGTCACAGCAACATTATCTTATAAACAGAAAGTTAATCTGGTTTTCTTAATGCAGGATAATAATAAACCATCCCTTCATCTTTACATAGCATTTTGAGGTTTAATAAAGTGTTTTTGTCATGACTATGTGATAGAATACAGTGGTTATAGACTCATTTGATTGAGGTTCAGAAAAGTCACTAGATCAACTACAAGTCCTGACTCAAATAGCCTTCTGACCTGAGGAAGTCTCTTAAGGTTGCTGTGCCTCCCCTTCCTTATCTGTAAAATGAACAGGTCTGGACTCTGCTTTCTAAGGTCCTTTGCAGCTACAGCAGGGATTTTTTCATTCATTTCACTGTATTTTTATCTCCAGTACATAAAATATATTAGATGCTTCATACCTGTTGATTGGCTGATCCTACAAAAGTAGCAATGCAAAAGTCTAGTCTTTGTTCACCTGGTGTCTAGGTATAAGACTAATACCTTTCTCATGGCTAATCATATCGGATTTTAACGTGTGATTTGGGCATGGTTTGAACTAATGTGCACTTACATATATATATACACACACACACACATTTGAATCTGGGTAACAAGTTATGCTAGAACAACATTTTATCATACAGACTATCTACAACTTAAAAAAAAAATCTGTTAAAAATTCAGAAGGCAGGGCAGCTAGGTGGAAAGAACGCCGGCCGTAGAGTCAGGAGGACCTTAGTTCATATCTGGTCTCAGACACTTACTAGCTGTGTGACCTTTGGCAAGTCACTTAACCCTGATTGCCTCCAAAAATAAATTCAGAAGGCATTTTTCATATGAAGGGTTATAGATGATGGCTAGCTTACCAGCCCCACCTAGCTCATAATTACCTAATTTCAAGACAAGAAAGTACTGTTTTAACAAAACGTTTGTAAAAGGATATCCTTTGTTCTTTACTTGTACTCTTCTCACTCATCAATACCTTGCAATCTGGCTGCCAATCTTACTACTTAACTGAAATTGCTCTCTCTAAATTTACCAGTAAGTTTCTCAAGTGCCAAATCCAAATGTCTTTCTTTCAATCCCTAATCTTCTTGAATTCTCTGCAGTATCTGACAGTGTTGACTACCTCCTCCTGGATATTCTCTCTTCAGACTTTTCCTGACTTTGTGCTCTCTTGCTTTTCCTACCCTGTAGGCCTTTTGAAGTCAATATATATAGACTAACAATTCTCTTTTCCCCCTTAAGCCTCCACCTTCCTTCCCAACTTCCCTACTGATGTTGAGGGTATCACCACACTTCCAGGCATCCCTCAGAGCCATCCACATATCCAGTCAGTTGCCATGTCTTGTCCCTTCCACTTCCACAGCAGCTCTTGCAATTTTTCTAGTCTTTGTACTCAAGCAGGCAGCACCCTAAATTCAGACCTCATCCTCTCTCCCCTGGACTGTTACAGCAACCATATATTCTATAACGCAATAATTGGTTTGCCAGTCCTCTCCCTCACCCCAAAGCACAAATCCCCTGCAGACTTGTTACACATGACTCTCCACACATTCTCAAGCTGCAGCCACACTTCCTCATGTATCACACCCTGCCATCTCCACTGCCTCCCTTCCTTTGGACAGGCTGTTTCCTGTGCCTGGAGTATGTATGCTTCCCCCTCATCCATGTACTCTTAGTGCCCTAAATTGCCTTCACAACTCAGCTCAAGTGCTACCTCCTACACAAAGACTGCCCTGATTCCCTCAGGTGTGGATGGCTCCCCTCTTCCTCCATGAAATTATTTGCATCTGTATGGTATTATATGTGTATATGTTTTGTTGTTGCCCTCCATCCCCCCACCCCAATAAAAGGACAGAGACTGTCATTTGTGTCTTTGTCTCCCAGTGCCTAGCACACAGCAGGCATTTCCTAAATGCCTGTTGATTGATTCCATCTCCTAACCTGATTTAGGATTCAAAAAAATGCAGTCCTGTAGCTCAATATGGTACCAACAAAGAAAACTTGTGACCTCTTGAACCAAGCACTGGACTTGGGATGGAGAGTCCTGGGCTCATTTTCTGCCTCCCCCACTTTCTAGCTATTGGCAAAGGTAGGGAGCCACAGCCTACCCTACCAGTCTCAAGGCGGGGCAGCACACTTACCCTGAGACACCAAGAACATGTGGAATGCTCCCTCATCCTTGGCTGTCTTGGAATAAAGGCCTCTCTGCCAGCCTGGCAGTGTCAACAAGGCCTTTCTTAACTCCACTACAAAGTGAATTGTTCGTGCAGGGCTCGAGAGGCCTCAAAACTTATCTAGTTCAACCGATCATTTTATTCGTGAGGGAGCTGAGCTCAGAGCAGGGCCCAAGAAGCCCAATGAGAGACTGAGCGGCAGAGCTGGGGCTGAGCCTAGGACCTCATATCCCATCTCAATTGGTCTTCCCCTCTGTGCCAGTTCTACTTGTGGTAGCTCCCAAGGCCTGAGGAATGGGGATCCTTCAGTGTCAACTGAGGGACGCCTGCAGTGTAAACCCTTCCAGAGGCACTACCGAGTCCTGGGATGGCTCTCTAGAGACTAGGAACAAGCTGGCCTACGTATAGGCACCTCCCCTAAAGGAGGAATTTGGCCAGGTGGGAGGTGGGGAAGAGGGGAAGCCAGCAGGCAAACTCCTCTGGCCTTTACCTTTAGAGCCAGTTGGGGAAAAACAAAGGCCACATAGGTGATCTGGGGGTGAGGAGCTGCTACACAAAACAGCATTTCAGAGAAAAACCTGAATCCTAAGAAGCTAAGAAATAGGACATCTGGAAGTTGCAGTGGGGGAATGATTTGAAGAAGTAGCTTTGAGGATTTACTTTCAGTTTGTCTCTCGCCACCTTACGTTGGATCCCCAGAATGAAACAAACTGAACTGGTTAATGGATTAGGATGCAAGGAGTGTTAGGGAGTGACAAGAGGGAAGAATACCTGAAAGGGGAAGGAGGAAAAAAGAAGGAAGAGAGAGGAAGGAAAGCGGGGGGAGGGGAAAGGGAAGAGAGGAAGTAGGGAGGATAGGAAGAAAGATTTCTGTGGACACCCCAGTAATTTTCAGTAGCTATAACAAAGTACTTTGTGCCACCTGCCCTCACAGCCACCTAACTTCTTGCTAATTGGTACTGAGGCAAGTGCACTTTTTCAAGCACAGAGATAATTAACCCATGGATAATCCAAGTGATGACAGTGAAAAGCACACTGGATTTGGAGTCAGAGGTTGTGTGACCTCCAACAGGTCTCTTAGCCTCTCTGGGCTTCAACTACAAAGCTCTGAGGAGAAGTGGGCTGGAGGATCCCAGATCTTAGGGACCTATGATTTCACAGGGTAGGAAGCTCTCTCAGGCAGAGGAGCATCTATTCTGCCACTTACAGTCCTAGAACTACCTGAGGGCACTGAGAAGTTAAGGCTCACACAGCCAGGATATGTCCGAGGCAGGTCTTGAACCCAGGCCATCCTGACTGCCAAGTCTGAGCCCCCGAGCGCTCTCCCTCTCTCCCCCACTACACTACAGTGTCTCTCAATTATGATCATAAACATTAAAAATACAACATATATAGCAATTGTACAATTTGGGGGGGGGCAAAAGGAAATAAAAATGTTAAAGAATTAACCTATCAGTCAAAATGAAATTAATTAGCAATTTCTTTTAGCCTTTACCTTTACATCTGCCCTTGTCTTGTTTGTGACTTCCATGACAAATTCGCAACGTTTTCCATTGGGTGGATTCATAAGATGGTTAAGAATATACAGATCCACTGTGGCACCCAAATTATCTATGTTGGACACAAAAATGTACTCCTTTCCCTCTCCTATAAGAGTATCAAGCAAACCAGAATTGTAGAAACTGGCATAAATATCACCATGACCTGGAGGATACCAAGCTTCTGTATTTTCCCCTGAGTAAGACACATCCTTTGCTACAGGCAGTAAAGATTCTTTATTAATTCTAGGGTACCTGAAAAAAAAAAGAAATCACTATCAACTCCAAAGAAGGGCACAGACCCTCATATAAATGACAATACATCTAAATAGAAGTTAACCCCCTTTCAAGGACCATTTCTGGCAAACTTTTAAACCACAGGTTAAATGAACTGCATCCTTTTAAGAAAATCTCCTATGGAAAAGCTAAACTTACAAAATAAGCAAATTCAGGGGAAGACGCTTTCTCTTACAAAATGACTCACTATAGGGTTTCTCTGAATGCTGTTCTTTTTATAAAAAGCACAAAAAATTGCTAGGCATGCAGGAAAGGGGCAGAGGAACATTAAGGGAAGTCCAAAACAAATCAGAAATGAATGCAGTAAAAATCACTTAAGTGTCATCAGTAGGAAAGTGAATTCAGGAAAATAGATTTGCAGACTACCTTAGGAACACGTCTATTGTATAAACTGAAATATACCCCAATCAATATTTAATTTTATTTGTTAGGAAAACCAAAAAACTGTAACAGCATTTTATACCATGCCATAAGTATCTAAAAATTCTCTCAATCACTTCCCCTTCTCTATAGAAAGTGGCCAAGGGATAGAACTTCCTCAGAACTTTCACCAAATTGTTAGATGTCAAGTGAAATGTTTTTTTCAAGGGGTCAGGAGAAAATATACTACAAGCCAAAAGGGTTTTCTGATCAAGCCCATACACTTTGTATATTTTTCTCTGAGCAACTGTCCTATGTAAAGATAGACAAAATTTTTTTTTTAAAAAAAGAACAATTTTGGTTTCAGAGTCTTAACATAGGGATGGATACTTTCTGTACTGGCCAAGGCCTAACAGTTCTATTCTGGAACCCATTCTCACTTATATTTTCAGTTAAAGCACAAAGCAACTTAAAAATTCACACTTCCAAGAACAGAAGCAAATGCTCAACCTTCGATGGCAACAATCATTTCAATTACAATACATTATCTCCAGAGGCTCTGAGAGTAATGGAGAAGGAGAATCACAAAATGAACAACCTCTGAATCTCTCACGAAGTTAACACGCTCCATCCAGGTTTTATATCCACAGTACCTGCTTTGATTAAAAGTGTAGATTTTCACACGACAATGACTGTACTTCTGAAGTATTTTTTTGGTATCTTCATCGGTGTTAAAAGAGTTCATCAAAACAAGAGGAACATCTGTGTTGTATGTTTTGTTCAAGTGCTAGGAAAGAAGGTATAAGTGAGATAAATATTACTCGGTTGTACTCTTTGTCTAAGCACTTCAAAGTTTCTCTTCATTCATAACTATAACACAAAACCTCTCTGAAATATCTTTACCGATTTACAATTTAACCAAGTGCACAAGTCTTTATTGAGTACCTACTATGATGCTCAGAACCTGGGAGGGGGAGGGAAGAGGAAGGGAAGGAGAAGGCTTCCAAGGTCACAGTCCCTGCCCTCCAGATACTTCTTGGTCCAGATACCCTTTAGATGTCTGAATTTCCCTCCAATTTAAATTTTCATTTTAAACTTCTCAGATATACTTTGGGATTACAAAGGAAGATGCCCGAGTGTACCTTAACAGCTAATGTAAAAAGTATAATTAATTAATTAATTATACACACACACACACACACACACACACACACACACACACACACACATAATTATAATTAATACCCCCACTTCCACAATCCCATCAATGTAACATCTGCAACAGAAGGCAGTGGGGTATAATGGAAAAGGCACTGGATTTGGAGTCAGGGCACTTGAGTTCAAATCCCAGGTCTGTGATTTACTACCTGTGTATCATTTAAAACAATTTACAAACTTTAAAGTGACACATAAATGTCAAATATTATTACTAGGACAGGGATTGGTTTGTGACTCCACTGATAATCATGATTACCTGATATGAACTTCCAGGTGAGGAAATTCTCTCTACTAATAAAGGTCGACTTACACAGCCAGGCAAATCTTGAACTTTAGCCTTCCTGGCTCAAAGGGCAGCTCTCAATCAATCAAGCCATGCTGCCTCTGATTACTGTTATTAGGTAAATCAATCACTTCATTTCTCTGGGCTTCTATTTCCTGGTATATAAAATAGGAGGGTTGGTCTAGATGGCTTGTAAGGTCCCTTCCAACCTATCATTCTAGGACCTAAACTCTTGGCAGAAATGCTGGTATTAACAGGAGATTGAGGAATTCTAGTGACCAATCCTAACAGATTCTATTTAAGAGTGAAAGCTTTTGAGCTTAACTAAGAATTAAGTTGGGGGGGCAGTCAGACAGTACCTACAATGGCTTCTTTCCTTTAACATGTGTAACAAAAGAAAAACAACAAAAAACACCAAAACCCAACCCCAGAACAACTTTATCACCTAATTTTACTAAACTCAATTTTAACATCATAATTTATTAAATATTACTTACCTCAATTTGCTGAACTGTCAGATCCAAAAAGGTATTTTCATTCCGCACACCAATCAGACTTTTGGGGCCTTTACAGCCCATGCTAGTTCCCAAACCACCATTCAGTTTTACCACCACCAACTTATTCAGGACAGAAGATATATTATCAGGTAAGCCTCTGGCCTTTATCTTCTCATAAGGCTGAATCTAAAAAGGCCGTGGGGGCGGGGGGAGGAGACACACAAAAAAAACCTACTAGTTTAAAAAATTAAACACCTTAAGTAAAGATGAAAGACAGGTCAAAGTCAAATAATACAATCTTCTTTGATGAGTTTCTGGTCATCTATTGCAAAGACTACAGAGCCGTCTAATGAATTCCTTTCAATATCATACTCCTTGTTTTCTCTCCAGTTATAACCCCCTCAATCTATACTAACTCAATGTCAATTAATTTCTAGTCTGTGTCCGACTATGTCAGCTCCCTTGCTCAAATGGTACATTTCTAATCCCTATAGGAGAAAAAGTCCAAACTCTTGGCATTGAAAGCCTTCTACAATCTGAATGAGGCAGCCAGTGGCTCACGGATAGCGCACTGTGCCAGGAGTTCAGAAGACTCAATTTCAAATTCAGCCTCAGATACTTTAGTCACTTAACCTCTGATTATCTGACAAAATGGATCCACTGGAGAAGGAAATGGCAAGCCACTACAGTATCCTTACCAAGAAAAGGAAAGGGTCAGCTACGACTGAACAGAAACAATCTGCATTCCCTTTTCTGCCCCTCGCCACTCTAACTTCATTCTACTTTTCTTTGTGGAGTTTCAGACACATCTTGCCCTGCCTGTTCCCTCTACATGCATGGCTATAGTATCCTTCTCTCTTGCCATCTCTTCTGTAAAAACTTTCTGGAGAGCTTCCAGAAAGAAGGGCCCCTTTGTCTAGTTCTTGGTCCTTCCATCTTACTTCATCCTACATTTATATGACCACATCTTAAACACCCTATTAATGAGTTCCATGAGAGCAGAAATTGTGTTATGGATCCTTAAAGTAATCTGCACCATCCCACATTTGTCCTGTATAATTACTGAGTTTTCAGTTGGAGGAAAAACACTGTTTCCATTAGCGACAATGATACATAGGTATAATTCTTGGTAGCATACCTCTATTAGTGTAGATAGTGCCAAACAGGTTTCGAGACTATAAACTTCAAAAGAGATGTGATTTTTCTCAATGATTCCCAGCAATTCTTTCATTATAAAGTTTTATAAACTGTTATGGCCCCAAACACATAACATCACTTGTTGGTCCAGTATCTAAACTATGATGGTCCTGGAAGCTTTTCTGGCTTGGGAAGGACCTCCCAGAATTTGCCATCTGATTATAGTATAGCTTTGGACAACTTATGGCTACCTCCTTACCATGATTAATGATCTGAGTAGAATAGTGGGTCATTGTTAAAGGTATTGCATTGTAAAGAAAAAAAATCCTTAACAACTAAAAGGAAATTTGATCAAAAGAAAATGAACCACATAAGTATGGAAAAAAGTTAGGAGACTAAACATGCATCTGTAATGTTCTGTTAACACCAGATAATAGATTTTCTCGTAACACCAGATTTAGATTCCCAATGAAATTTAAAATCTGAGTTATTTTCATAAATACAAGAAAATTGGCTTAAGTAAAAAACTATTTTTAAAAATTAGAAGTGGGAATAACCAGCATACAGTGTAATAATGTAGCACAGTACACGGGGGCAAAGAAGAAGAGGGTGAGGGAGACAGAAAGACAGAGACTGAGAGAGAAGCAGACAGAGACAGATGGGCAGACACAGACACACACACAGACACATTTGAAGAGAGGGAGAGGGAGAACTCCATAAGTCCCACAGCAAAATACAGACAAAATAGTTAATTCGGTATTTTTACTAGAGATACTTGGCAAAAATTCAAGGTTTATTTTTATGATGTTCCTTTACAAAAGTTATTAGTGAATCAATGAGTTAATCACTAATTCAGTTAATCAAATATTATCAATTACTTAGGCTATAAAGACAAACTGAAACTAATAGGAATGACCCCAATGAAATCCAAAGTACCTGGTACCCACATAACCAATCTGGGCAAAAGGGGGGCCCCTGATTCTGACATATGTGAGAACTTCTACAAAAATCTCACTGTTTGTGACAGTGAGAGAGGGTAGAACTAACTTCCTGTACATCTGTGGGTGACTCTTTGCCCTCTCCCATCTTTTGCTTATTTGGCCTTTTCTTAAGCTACACTAAAACTATTACTTTGTTTCCTCCTAAGTGTAATGTACCTTTAGGCAAATTTCAATCACCATTTTAGGGAATTGAACAAAGTATACAACTTTACAAAGACCTTTTTCTGAGGGAAGTAGGTAAATTCCTTAAGAAAGGTCCCCAGTATTTCTTTTCACATTTATACTTTACCAGGAGAATAAAGATGTGAAACTAATGGGCTTGGTTTTAAGGAAAAGTTTAGGGTCATTAAAAGCACCAACTAGCCCCCTCCCTTTCCTCCTATAAAATTCTGGGTACTTCTCTGAGGCACTGCCTCAGTGACTGCCCAAGGTAATACTGATGGAGCAAATCTATGGGGTGTCCCTCCAACTACAGTTCACATTCAAAACTGTTATAAATGCAGATTCAGAAAATAAACTGGCAGTTCTCTTTTCAAAGTCTGATAGGACTTACAACAGTTCTTTCTCTAGTATTAATGAAAGATTAAATATGTATGAAGTTGTCATTTTCAGCTGGGCAAGTTTAAGTTCTGTTTCCTATAAACAATATTGATTGGGTCCCAATCGCCCACTTACCAAATTATGAGTTTTTCCTTTGTAACTACAGCCACCAGGGGAATATTTTCTGAGCCAAAAATCAGTACACATAGTATGAAAAATATTCCATTTGCAAAGCCTCATTAGAAATTAACTTTCTTTTCTTGAAATTGTAACTCTCTCAGACAATGATACAATCTTACCATACTGTATCAATGGCCCAAATTTATGACATAGCTGATCAAGGTTAGAGGTTTACTCTATAAGCATAGAACAAATTCCATGCTGGGGATGAATCATTGATTTTAACATAATTTGCACCATACTCCAACCAAAGAGGCTAACTGGCAGCATCATCTCAGTAACATCTTGCAATGCCACATGTCCTTCAACCCATCACTTAAAATAATTTATGTTACTGTATTTAATATTAGTGAAATTCCAGAGAGACTACCTATAGTGAGAGAGAACCATGAAGCCACCTTTTTGTTATTTTAGTCACAAGTCTCAAGCTGCCAGCTTTTGGGAGCCAGACCTGAATACTGTGTCTTTTTGTTTTATGAAGGAATGGGTAATGGATCTTTGCCATGTTCTTCCAAAGGAGTCTAAGTTCTGTATTAAAACAGTGTTCATGAGCTGAATTAAAAAGCAATACACCCAACCACAGTTAGGATGATGCTACGCAAACTATAGTCTCTTTGCCTGCTTACAAGGGACAAAGTGGTTAACATGAAGTGCAAATCTTTAAGTCAAAGGGAAAAAGGGGAGTTACTTTTTAAAAGTATCTATGTATAAAATTGTACAAGAAAGGCATGAATATAAGGCACCATCCAAAAAGTCTTCCATTCATTGGTTAAATTTGTACCTCTGGAAAAGCACTACAGAAAAGGTCCAAAGGCAGTGTCTAAAGTCCTAGATTCTAAGTTAAGCTCAACCATCAAAACCTTCTGGGAGATAGGGGCTGCAGCAGCAACAGCAAGAGCCCGCTATGTAGTCTAAAACATGGAGTTTAATACACATCACTCATTTACAACCACATTGGAAGAAAACATACGAGATTCACAAAAAGCAAACTAAAGAGTATTTTAGAAATAGGGTGATATCTAACATTAAAATTACACAGAAGCAATTTTCTGCGTTTTAAGGTTTAACTTTTATTAGCTGGACAGAGTACACAACATTTCATAAAAACTTCACATGCCAGAGAAACGTAAATTATAATAGTGTGTTTAAAAAAAATAAACAATACATGACTAATTTCCTTATAGTAGGGAATTTTCTTCCCCATTTAGCTGATCTCCAGCTATTGGTATATGTATGGTTAAGCTTTCTAGATAATGGGTTAACATTCTGGCAGCCCGTAATCCATTTCTGAAGCTCTCCAGCAATCCCACTGGGAAGCTGAATGTAACCAGAGACAGAGAGTGGACAATGTTGAGACACCTCTTCCTCACTTAACAGCACTGTTGGTATCTCATCCACCAGGGTAATATGATATCAATCAAAAGTAACATCTGATTAACCCAAAGCTTCATGAAGCTTAAGAATTGAAACTATAAAATTCCAAGTACAAAGTATCTCCTTCCTGATAAGACACTGATGCTGGTTACATCTTTAAATGTAATCACTCTGATTCAAACATAGCATTGGTTTTGTTTGTGCAAAACCTTTTTAATTTCATGTAATCAAAATTATCCCTTTTACTTCCTATAAGCCTCTGTCTCTGTTTGGTCATAAACTTTTCTCTTAACATGGATCTGACAGGTACATTTTTTCATGATCCCATAATTTACGTATGATATCACCCTTTATGTTTAAATCATTTATCCATTTTGACCTTATCTTAGTATATGGTATGCTATGTTGGTCTTTGCTTAGTTTCTGTCAAACTGCTCTCCAATATTCCCTAAGATTGTTGTCAGATGGTGAGTTCTTGCCCCCAAAGCTTGGATCTTTTGGTTTATCAAATATGAGATTACTATGGTAATTCACTACTGTGTTATTATGTACGTAATCTATTCCACTCTTATTCAGTACCAAACTGTTTTGACTATTACCACTTTGCTTAGCATCAAACCTGGTACTGCTAGGGGCATTTTCTTTTTTAAAAAACAATTCTGTTTTCAGTTCAGAGTTTTCCTACTCCCTTCTCCATTCCCCACTCACTGAGAAGGCAAGAAAAACAAAACTCGTTACAAATTTATACAGTCATGCAAAACAAATTCCTGGATTTGCCATGTCCAACTCCAGACCTCCATTTCCAGAGAGGCTCAGCTCAGACATCTCCTCGTTTCTCATATGGATGCACTACTCTGGGATTTCTCTATTATGCCCCCAGGAAGCTCATTATTAGGATAACTTCATTATTCTGTAAGATCAGCCTTGTTCCTCCCACCTCATCACCACCATCTGTCTCTGATTGGAAGAATTCCAAAGCTCCATTTGGGGAGAGCTTAGCTCAGACATCTTCATTTCTCTCCTGGCTGCACTACTTTGGGACTTCTGTCCCCCTCTTTATCTCCCATTTTTCAACTTCTTTTTGTGTTTTGTCTTCTCCCAATAGAGAGTAAGCTCCTTGAAGGCAAGGTCTTTCTTTTTTCCTTATTTGTATCCGCAGAGCTTAGTACAGTGACTGGCACACAGTAGGAAGTTAATCAATATTTACTGACTGTTGACCCTGGGCAAGTCACTTAGCCTCTGTTTGCATCATTTTCCTCACCCATAAAATAGAGATAATAAAAACGCTGACCTCCCATGATAGTTGAGAATATCAAATACCATACTATTTGTAATACGCTAAGTACAGGGCCTGGCACACAGTAAGTGCTAGATTGTGGTTACTGTTACTATTATTCCTAATAGAACAAGTACTTACCTATGCTTCCTCCCTGAAATAAAGGTATGCAGATGGGGAAGAGCCAGTAGAGGGATATTCACCAAGATAAAATAAAGCTAATACTTATAGTTTAAATTGTAAATCTTCTCTACTAAAGTCCATCTCAAATTCCTCAACAGATTGCTGGGGAGAACCTGGGTTTTCTACAGCTATGCTGCTTCCTTCTACCTCTCCCCCAACCACTAATGGTTTATTTGAACATCAGTAACGGCCACACTCTTGGCTAAGGAAAAGAGAACTTTTTAATCATAGTAGAAGACAAAAGAAAAATCACCTGGGGCTATACCTGATGGTTGGTCCTTCATAAACCCTAAACTGTATCCATGATCCACCCCACTTTCCACTCAGTCAGTCAGCAAGCATTGATTAAGTGTTTGCTATGTACCAAGTAAAACAAAAAACCATTAACTTTTATATGTGTACATGTAAGGAGGAAAATAAATCCCACCAAAAATACACTTAATGTTGGTGCTAGACAAGTTCCTTTCCATGTGAAATTCCATGTTTCTGAATTCTGAATGACTGAATTTCTATGTGGAAAGGTATCAGAGGTCATTAATCCAATGCTTATCTGAAAATAGATTCCCCTCTACACTATAGTCAGCAAGGGAACTCCAACATCTGCACAAAGACATCCAGGAAGGGGAAATCCTCCTCTCTCCAGGGCAGCTCATTTCAGTTTCGAATGGGTCTCATGGTCAAAAGGCTGTTTGTTCCTAAATTCTGCCCATTGCTTATAGTTATTGTGCTCTAGAGACTTCCACATAACAGATCTTCACTCCCCTACTTGAAAAATTTTAGTGACTCCCTCCTACATCTGAGATACCAATCCCTCAGCTTAGCATTTACAGCTTTTCGAAAATGCCTGTAGTCCGCCTCCAGGTTGATTTCATATTACGTCCTTTCAAACAATCCACCTTTGAGCCAAGACAGCATATTGACTCTCCCCATAGCTGTTCTCCATCTCCTCCATTGCCTGGACTTTCCCCAAGCCCTCCTTACCACTGCCTCTTAAAAGTTATTCAATTTTCTTTAAGGATCATGTGCTACTTTCTAAGGGAAACATTTACTTGGTTCCCCTAAGTATCAGTACCCGCCTGCCCCTCAAATTACTGTTTATACATCTGTGTATATCCTGTATTACCAAGTACAATGTTCCTTGGGGGGCTGAGAGTGGTTTTTGTTTAGTCTTTAGGTCCCCAGGGCCTAGTATAGTGACTTGTACATAGAAGGCTCTTAAAAACTTGATTACTGGATTGGATTAGAAATACTGCTATCATTCTCCTACTCCCAGATCTTTTCCTCTCTAGACTAAACAATCTCTATAGTACCTTTTAACAATTTTCTCAAGGCTATTCATCATCTTAATTGTATTCAATCAACCTTTTATGAAGTACCTTTTATGAAGTAAGTAAGCTTTTATGAAGCACCTACTATGTGTTGGCACTGTACTAGACAATGGGGATACAGACAAATGGACTCCACAAGGAGCTTACATTCTTTCTGGATCCTTTTCACTTTAACATCAAAATTCCTAAAATGAACAAAACATCATACTACAGAGTGCACCAGGACTAATCCCACCACCCCACACTCCTAAATTATAAGGAGTCTGTAAGTCCACCAAAACCCCTGGTATGTTTCAGATGAATGGTTGGCTTGTCACGCCTTCACCAACCTATACTTATAAAAATATTTTTCAACCCAAATGTCACAGGTTGTTTGAAAAAAACAAGCACTATTTGCAAAATAATACCTCCAATTAATAATTAAATGGATGACTTAAAATTCATTAGCCAAATCTAACACGAAGATTTTATACTTGCAAGAGCCTAACCTCAAAGAATCAGTGAGGATGGGAGGGAGGGAAGCATTTTTAAAGAAATAACTTGAAATAATCATAGAATTAAATAAAAAATTAGCATTTGAACTTTACTGTTCTTCCAGTAAAGAATGAAGCAAATGATATTCTACAGATGAACAGGCTAAAATTTCAGGTTGTTTTTGTTATGACAGCATTTATTTTCACACCTTTGATGCCAGGCTAAAACTGAGAAATAATATCATATCCCATAATTAGTAAATTTCCTTCCCCTCAAACCAACAATATGTTTGGTTAGCTGAAGTATCACTATCTTTTAAAAACAATCACTCCAATATCAAAAAGGCCTCTTCTTTAAGATGGAAACCTATTTATGTACTATCTCCAATGTATCAAGGGTTGTGAGAAGGAAATAAAATTCCTTAGTAATTGCTCTGTGCTCAGGACTATGCTAGGTGCTCTGGAAGATACAAAAGCATCATTATCATCATCGTTATATTTACACAGCACAGTGAAGTTTGTAAAGTGTTTTATGTCATTTCATTTGATCATAGGCATATGCCTAATGTCGTATATAAACACCCTCTAATGCAGGAGTGGGGAACTTGCGGCTTCAAGGCCACATGTGGCCCTCTAGGTCCTCAAGTACGGCCCTTTGACTGAATCCAAACTTCACGCAACAAATCCCCTTAATAAAAGGATTTGTTCTGTAAAACGGGAACTCAGTCAAAAGGCCTCACCCAAGAACCTAGAAGGCCAAAATACCCCTGCTCTAGTGTAATTAATCTATGCAAAAAGCTGAAAATACTTTTTTTGCCTCTTAAGCAACATTAAAAGAATGAGAGATGCCCTTGCAGTAACTCAACAATAATATTCAAGGCTCCAGGTAACAAATGTAACCCATTTTCATTCTCTAGAATTTCAAAAAAACAAGAGGAGAGGAGGCTGGCTCTGTGAGTCCCATCTAGTGAGTGACAGAAAGTCACAATATGACACTATTTCCTCATCGATGAAATGAGGATAACAGCATCTAGACCTTACAGGATTGTCCTGAGGCTTAGATAGAACAGTAAAGCATCAGGCAAACCTAAAAGCGTCCCGTTGTCACCACTTAAGAGATCATAGTGGTGTCTGGGAGGAAGCAGGCCACACATACTCGCCACAGTAGGTGGCGAGAACCCTGGACTTGGGTTTCTCATGCCAGCTCTGTTCTAAGGTCTCTTTAGCCTGAGAAACTGTGAGTAATTTATGAAGCAGTAGACTACTCAAGTCACAACCTCTCTGGGCCTCAGTTTCTTTGTACTTAAAAATGAGAGGACTGGATTAGATCTCTAATCTTCACGTTTCCTTTTATCTCTAAAACCTGGAATTCTATGAAAAAGGCAGACATTTGGTATTTATATCATGCTTACTCTGTGCCAGCCACTGCACTAAGAACCTTTTAAAAACAAACATTATCTCATTTGATCTTCACAATAACCCATTATTATCTTCATTTTATAGATGAGAAAACTGAGGCAAACAGAAAAGTGACTTGCCCAGGGTCACACAGCTGTGGAATGTCTGAAGCCAGATTTCAGGCATCTGATACTAAAATTTCCTATACAAAAAAAATCCAATACTAAAAATTCTCCAAGGCTTTCATTTACCATTGCTCACAATTCAGTCTCACAACTAGTCTACTCAAGAGATTTTACGATACTCTTTGGAGGAAAGCCAAAATTCTCAGAGAAGCAACTAAGGGAGGTAAAGAGGCAAGAAAGCCCCACTTTAACACCTGGTCCTGGCTGTAATTCCACTGTAACGGTGAAATCTTTAATATCCTGTACATAGTCCACACCTCCATTCTATTAAGCCAGAAACCCCATAAGGATCTCTTACTCTCTTGCACACATATATACCAATTTCCTTTTATCATCCTATCCCAAAGCCTTATTTCTGATTTACATTACACAGCTAAGACTGTTTCCAAAGATTTTTTGAAAGTTTAAATGAGTACCTTTCTTTCAAAGCATCTGTTAAATGTGTTGATTCATATCAAAGCTTATCAATTTATTAATTAAAGCTTATTTTCTTCAGGAAAAAAAAAATCCCTAAAGATTTCTACTACTTCAGAACACCAAAAAATTAGAAGTGGTTTTAGTCAGAGTGAGACTGCAAAAAATCAGCAGATAAGCATAATTCACCTACAAATGCTAGGGAAGGGAGTGAACAAGAAAGCAAAAACAACAGAGGGAGCTTATTCAAGAATCTTAAGGAATTGAACTAGAATATAAAAAATAACATTGGGGCTCTATTTTAGGTCCAGCTCTCACATGTAAAGACAGTACTTTGAACTCTAGACTGCATTTAAGATTCTTTTCTTTTTCCTCTATTCTGATTAATATATTATTAGCTAAAACTACACTCTAGACACCTCTTAATTCTATGCCAATTTTAGGTCATTTAGAATTTGCTAAAAGAGGTACAGGTTTAGACTATACAATTGAAGGGTACAGATAAACTTCTTTAATCCCTAAGTTATAATCTATTCACTCTCTTCTTCCTAAATTCTTATTTCACCTCTATATCCTAGAGGAAGGTGCTGAGGAAGATGCAAAATGAAATCGGGTGAAGCCACCATCTGTAACATTCACTTACTGAACAATCATACCATTCAATAGATATTAACTAAGTCAACAATATGTCCATGATAAAAATACATAAAATACAGTCCTGGATCTTAAGAAACTCTTAATTTATGAAAGGTAAAAAGATAGCTAACAATTATTTAGCACTTTAAGGTTTGCAAAGCTCTAAGTAGACATTATCTCGATTTGTAACAATCTGAGTCTCAGTTTCCTCATCTGTAAAGTGGGGGCGTTACTATTTATATTATGTACTTCCTAGGGCTGTTATACAGAGAATTGTCTTCATAACAACTGTGGTGGGTAGACAGTAAAAATATTTCTCCCATTTCATTAAATGAGGAAACTGAAGCTCAGAGCAATTAAATGACACTTAAATAATGTTTGCTGTAGAATTTCTTAAGAATCAGGATTATGTCCTATCTGTATTTTGATGAAAGAGAAATTGTTTTTAACTTGGGTGATTAGAAAAGGCACTATAAGAGCATATGACATGTGCAGGCTGAAAAAAAGGACGAACAAGGAAAGAAGGGATTGAGGAAGAGAAATCATTGCAGGCCAACAGTGCAGCACAGGGACAATGAATGGCAAGTACCTTGTGCACACAGAACAGGAAAGGCTACATGGAAATATAATAATGCTTATTTAGGAAATAGCAAATAGTCCTATTTAGCTTGAGAACTGAGTGTGTCCTGGGAAACAGAATAAGGTAAATACAGAAAAATAGAGTGAAGCCAGATTGGCAAGACCTTCAATGCTATGGTAGGGTTTGGACCTTAAGTATCCAAGAAAGAACCATCCAAAGTTTTTAAGCCAGACCAAAATGCCACATGGACCAGAGGAGAGAGTAGAGGCGATGGCAGCAGTGTTCTACTGCCAATAAAATGAGAGGGCCTATGAGACCAGGGTAGTCACAGTGGGAAAAGAAAGGAAGAGACAGAGGAGAGTTCTGCTATTTAACCACAAATGATCCTCCCAACACCATGACAACTTTTCCTTTAATTTAAGGGAAGGTCTCAAAATATGTTAAACCCCTCCATCATTTCACCCAAGGCTTACCGAATCTTCTGGAGGCCTCTGGATTTTCCCCCAATCCACAGAAGGTCCCTTTTCTTGTAAGAATCTATGGAATAACTTCCGAAATCCTTCAAGGTCTTTTTTAGTATGCTAAGAAAAGAAACAACACTCGATATTTGAGCAATAGGCTACATATGACAGAAACTATAAAGCATACTTAAATGAAATCTTTCCATTTTTAGGTTATAGAATACACACAATTTTATGCATTTAAAACTTAAAAAGAGACCTAAAACTAAAGAATGAAACATAATTGGGGAATATAAAAAGGAGGTATTAATAATTTTTCTTAGTACTGTACACCATAGGGACATCACCTCATAGGCTCCTCAAAGAATATCCACAAGCAGAATAATGACTTGCTACAAGGAACACTGAGTCACCAATAATAGCATTAATTTCAGAAATTTCAAAGAGATCCTTCTAAAATTACATACACATGACCTTATTAGTTAGTTCAGAAGATGGCAGGAAGAATGGAGATAGAACAGGGCAGTCTGTGCATATGTAAGTACGTATACACACACACAAGGGAGTTCTATCAATAAAGGTAGTTTACTTTCATTCGACAAAGATTTTCAAAGTGAAAGACACAGTGTTTAACAGCGCCAAAGGTAAAATTTGAAAAAAAAATTCTAAGTTTTCCATTAAGTAGAGACACCAAAAGAAATATTTACCAGTTCTGTGAGATTACTAACATTTAGTATTGCATTAAATGTCAAACCTCTGCTATGATCAGCTTTCATATCAAACTGCTGGCCAGTGGAGAAAGCACTTGGTCTGGAGTCAGAAGATATGAGTTCAACTCTTGCCTCTGAAACCTGACAAGTCCCTAAACCTCTCTGAACTTCAGTTTCTTTATCTATAAAATAAGGGACTGGAATAAAAGGTGTTCTAGCTCTAGTTCTAGCATCAGGGAGAGTCTGCACTCCCTCTGGTTCAGGAGATTGTCTTTGAATTACTATGGATGAAAAAGAGTTACCATCAGGCAGCCAAACTTCTGGTGATAAGCCTAAACTGGGCAGATGAACAAAAATCTAGAGATATCAGAGTTATCTCCCCTCCTAACTAGAACCCTGTATTGGAGAAAAAAGAGACTAGAAGCAGAGAGACAGTGAGGAAGCTATTACAGTAGTCTCTGAGAGATACCACTGACCTGACTAAGGAAGTGGCCCTGTGGGGACAAAGAAAGGGACAGAAAGATCAGATCTGTGGATTCTACATGACTTTGCAACTGACCAGATATGTGAGGCAAGGGAAATTTAAAGATGACTGTAGGGTTGTGAACCTGGAAAGATGGTGGTAACCTACAGAGAAACAGAGAAGTTTGGGAAAGGGTGGGTTTAATGAGAGAAAGAAGAAGATAATCATTTCCATTATAGACAAGCTCAATTCAATGCATATTGGACATTAAGGAGATATCTAGCAGGCAGTGACACAGGATTGGATTCATATTTAAATGTCAGTATCAGTTTCACAGAGGTAATATTTGAACCCATGGGAGCACAGAAAAAAAAAAGCACCCAGGACAGAATCTTGGGGGAGATGGATGATGATGATCCAGCAAAGGATACTAAGAAGGAATGGTCAGACAGATAAGAAGAGAGACAAAGGAAGGAAGAATAACCAAGAAGAGGGAGCGGTGAACGCGTCAAAAACTATAAAGAGGTCAAGTACAATGGAGACAAGAAAAGGCCACTGGGTTTAGCAATTAAGAGATTATTGGTCACCTTGAAAAGCTTGCGAGAAGTTGAATGAGTGGTAAGGAAGTAAAGAAAGATGATTCTCAGAGGTTGGCACTAAAGAGAAGAGATATAGAAGGATAGCTAGAGGACAGGAAAGGGTCAAGTGAAAGTTTTTTGGAAAAATTTTATAAACTTTACTCTCAAAGACCAATAATAAAGGAGGAAAATTAAAAGAACAGAATCTTACCCTTATTTAGCAGCATATAACCAAATAAATTAACAACAGAAACAAAACGTGTCTTCATTGTGTCTTTTTCCAAGTCCTTCTGAGCTAAGACAAAATATTTTAAGAAAACCTAGGCATATCTGTCATCCACATAGAGAGAGTAGATAAGATAAAGAGCAAGTTCCTTGAACAGATAGGAGGGGAATAGGATCCAGACCACAAGCAGGGAGATTGGCCTTAGCAAGGAGAAGGACTACTTTTTCCTCAGACTTACATTTAGAATAGAATGGGTGTGAGGATAGAGGAGAATTTTGAATATGGAATAGAAATAAGGGCACTCATGACAGACTGCCTTAATTTTCTCCATAAAGACAAAGGCATTTCCTGAAGGTTTGAGATAGTTGCTAAGAATAGGAAGATAGTTGATTGTTGTCCTTTGGTTCTGGAAGAGGACCAAAATGACACCAGTATTTTGGGGCCAATGTACTGTGTGTCCTACTATGGCTGATCCAACTAATATGCATCTGGAAGGCTCTACCACAGGTCAGCACAAATAATTCACGTCATTAGTGATCATCCTTGTGGGTTAAGTGAGGTAAAGTGAAGATGGGAGTTCAAGGAAGTAAAGAGGCTGATGAACTTTACAAAGGTCAGGGTGTACTTAGGGACATTAATGTGCATACAGAAGTCTTCCAGTATGAGAACAGGAGTTTAGGTAGAAAAAGATTTTGAGCCAGATATTGAATTCCTTGAGAAAGGAGGGAGAGTGACTTGAAAGCCAATAGATTATAGGGAGAAAAATCTGGACCAAGTGATAAGAAAGGGAAAGTAAACCTCAAAAGAGAGGTTGAAAAATAATGGCAGTGGAAAGGGGATAATGAAGTATAAATGAACAGCCAAAAAGGTGAGTTGTTCTAAATCCAGTCAGTCAATAAACATTCATAAAGCACCTACTATGCGATAGGCACTATGTTAAGTTCTGTGGATACAACAAAAGGCAAAAAAGTCTGTGCCCTCAAGGAGATTACAATCTAATAAGGGAAACAACATGGAAAGAATTATGTACAAACAAATTCTATCGAGTTTCTATGAAAATTGGAAATAATGGACAGAAGGAAAGCATTAGCAAAAAGGGGGATAAGGGAAGGCTTCCCGTAGAAGGTGATACAGCAGTTGGTACTTGAGGAAAACCCATTGTATCAGAAGGCATGAAAGAATGTTCAGTCAGCATTAAAAGGTGGCCAAGTGTAATAATACAACACCTTCTATAGAGATTCAGGTATCTTGTGAGCACCAGAAAGGGAAAGAATATGAAGAGATCTCTAGGGGGCATAATGGAAGACAAAGGAGGTAAGTTACTAGTATGGGCTGTCTGTCTAATCTCCCACCAAAAGCTTGTCAAAAAAAAAGAAAGAAAGAAAGAAAGAAACATTTTTTTCTCCTATTTACTGATTCAAAGATATAAAACAAAAATCTCTTTGTCAATTTTGAAAAATGAGAGTTGTTAAAATGCTTAACTATTGGAGGAAAAGATATCTTAAATACTTTGACATTTCTTCAGATTTTTAACAATTTATCCAATTTCATATAGAAACATATTCCATCCAGTGCTATTAATTTATAAACAAATTCAACTTTATTTTTCCTTATATCTTCTCATAGATGATGTTTTCAAGCTGGATAAGAGAAGGGCCAATGGTGCCTACTTATCTAGTTTAGATAAGCCTTAGAGAATTGTTCATTGAGGTTAAGTACCTTTCTCAAGACCACACATCTACTTCTAATAGAATATAAGCTCTTAGAGGGCAGATTCAGAAACTTTAATGTGTCTTTGTATCTCTTAGAACAGAGTAGGCACTTAACTGTTGAAATGAACTTGAATGTCAGAAATTGAACCTAGAACTTCCTGATTCCAAGTCTAGCCTTCCAACCATCACGCCACATTACCTTTTATAGATGCTACTTTTTAAATTGATACCATCAGGAATACTTGAATTCCTACCTCAGATTCATTTTGTGGTGCAGTTGAAAGTATTTTCTCTAGTTCCTTCTTCACTGATAATTCCAGCTCTTGTCGAATGACTTCTTGGAACTGGGAAGTACCACCTTGAGACATTGCTTTGCTAAGATCTTAAAAGAAAAAAGGAAATGGAAATTAGAAATTAAAATAAACTATCTAGGTAAACTATCTTATTCACTCCTGGAATGCTTCTATCACAGTCCTTAGGGAAGTCCTTAGTTCTATTCATGTATCCTCTTAACATTTTAATACATCATATGGAATACAGAACCAAATCCAACTATTTGAGAGGCTATGCATAACTAATGTCCTACAATATCAATGCATATGCCAGTGAGGTTGGTGTAATAGATTGGGAATTTTTATCAGTATGGTATGATATAAATGGGATTGAATTTGGTGGCAGATCCAGACTTCAAACTTCAGCTCTGCTACAAAGCTTGTGCCTCAAGGGGTCCTTAGTTTCCTCATCTATGAAACAAAGGGACTGGACTAGATCTGAGGTCCCTTCCAGTTCAAAATATGATCCTGTGATCTTCATCCTAGCATTCCACTTAATATATTCTCATTTTCCCTATTCTCCTTCAAAATTACAACAAATCAGAAGGATGGCCAGTAATGATTTTTCACAAGAGATGCAAAAAGAGCATATCACTGGCAGGAACAAAAGACTTGTCTATATTACCAGTAGAAATAGATGACAGAAGGCCTTCTAATTTGAGGATGTCAGTTCTTTGATTTTATAGGGAGAACTTTCATTTTTGTAATCCTTGATTAAAGATAAACCTAAAAGGGGTTGTCGATTTCCATTTAGAAGGCTTATCCAGGTCTCTCTGGCCTTAGTGATTTGATGGGAGGGGCAGGGGTGCTTTTTTCTCTTCTCTAGTTTTCCAGTTCAATAAAGTCTCAGATTCTCTGTCCCAGTTTCCCTCAACACCTCCCCCCTCAATATTTTAAAGCAAAGCTGGATGACCACTTATTAAGTATGCTGTAGAGGGAATTAGTTTGATTGGAGGTTGGACTAGATGGTCTCTGAAGAGCCTTCCAATTATGGGGTTGTGACATCAGTTATTGTCTATGGCAGGCAAGCATTGTTTTTATGCTTTAAATAGTCATACAAAAATAAACTCAACCAAAAGCACATGAGTAAAGAAAAACACTGGACAAGAGTACGAATCAAATCATTTTTATTGTAAATACATATTCTGTGCTCTTGAGGGTAGGCGCAAAACCTTTAAATGTTAAACAAGCAACAGCATGTGTTGGAACTCAAAGCAATAGTATTAAAGCAACTGTATGGGTCTTTTAAAAACTGTACCAATCTTTTTTTTTTAACTCCACCTTCTACTTCCAAATTTACCCTTCTCCCTCCAATACACAGTGAGTCATTTCTTGTAACAAAGGACAAAAAAGAGGAAAAACATTTAGTAAAACAAACCTATCAACTAAGTCTGACAGTAAAGGTAATGTTCTATATCCATGGTCCCTCTACTCATTTTTTTTTCATCTTTTCTAGGGACAAGTCTGGCCATGATAATTTCACAACTTTCAATTTTGTCTACTCTTTCCTTTTACATTACTGAAGTTACTGTATACTTTTTTTTTCCTGGCTGTTAACACCAGTTCATTTAAGTGTAATCATGCTTCTTTCAATTCTTCATATTCAGTTTCTTTTGGCGAAGTAATATTCTAGCACACTCACATACCACAATATGCTTAGCCATTCCCCCAATTAATGAGCATCTAACATTATTTCCAGTTCTTTGCTCTCCAAAAAAGCTGTGCTATAAATATTTTTCTGCACAAAGGATTTCCATTTACTTAGTAGTGGGATTACCGTGTTTATCTTGCTAAAATATGTATACCAAAAATAAAAGATACCACACATTAGTTAAAGAACCAGGACTCAGAAACATTTATCCAATGTTCTGCTATACAAATATAGAAATCCTGCTTTTATCAAGTACTTAGGCATGACATAAATGGATTAATTTAACTACAAAATATTCACAATAAAGTTACCCACTGTTGATAAGCCATTTGGTGATATGCCAAAGACTTAGGTAAAATACAAACATTTCTGACAATGTTGAGATGTAGGGATTACTTCTCTAAAAGTGATTAGGACAAGTCCTCCTCTGGTGACTCCATGCTTGTTTTCAAATGAAAGGCAGATAGTGAGCTTCCAGAAGCAAATATGTTGAGGGGTGGCAAAAATGGCAGTTAGCATTTTATTAATGGCACTGCTCATTTTAAATTAAGCCCAAAGACAGGGAACCAAAAAGCATACAACCTGTTTCCTCTTTAATTTTTTTTTGGAGGGGGGGGGGCGAAGGGGAAAGGATGGGGCATTCCTAGGTTAAAAAAAAAAAATTTTTTTTCCCTTGCATTCCAGCACCTAGAACAGCGCCTGGCATATAGGAGATGCTTAATCAGTATTTGTTGAACTGAATTAGCTGAAAAAAGCTTAATCAGGCCAATGGTGTTATTTCAATTTAAGCCCTGTTAAGAAGACCCACACAAAAAGCTCTCCTTTAACAACCTGGTACTTATAAGATAAAAAGGAAACTATTCCAGATAAATGAACTACAGTTCAGAATTCATGGAATTCTGCCTATACTATGTGACAGAAGTAAGAATTTAAAAAACAAAACACTGAACTTAAATATTATCTGGTCTAATACCTTCACTTGACAAATGAGGAAACGAAGCACCAGAGAAATTAAATTCTAGAAAGGGCTGATGCTAAAACTAAGTTTTTAGACACCTACTTCTCCCTCATCCCCAGAGTAGAAAGTCATTTACTAATTAAAAAAAAAAGGTCAGAAAACATTTTTTTATACAAGTATTTACATTACAACAAGTGTAATGTCAGAGAAAAAACAGAAGTAAAAACTAATCCCTCTCCTCCAAGAGTTTGTAATTTAGAGGTCCTTTGAGTGGTACGAGCTCATAAATACAAAGTAACCTGAACAGGTAAATTGGGGGGGTGGGGCGGGGAATGAAAAGGAAGTGAAAGGCTTCAAGGAAAGCCTTGAAGAAGGTACATAAAACATGTTAAGAGGAGGAACTGTATTTTGGCATAGTGGAAAACTTTAAATAGTCATAAAAAAATGTGCAGAGGCTGTTAAGTAATGTTGAGTTGGGGAACACTGATCTAGTGTGTCAAGTACAATGAAAGGGGAATGCTATGAAATAAGATTGGAAAGGTAAAGATGGGACCAGAGGTTATATACAACAGTGATCTATAGAATGAAACTGTTCTTTCATGCTTAAACAGCCTTAAAAAGGTATGTGATTACATCTGCGTAACCCTTGGCAATTCTCATAGTTCTGTCACCCATTAAAGTTACTGAACCTCTCTAGACTTTGGAAGGAAGGAAGGGAAGAAAGAAAAAAGGGAGGGGAAGGAGGAATTAAATACGCTTCCTTCCTATCCCTTCTCACCTCCCTTCATTTTCTCCCTACAACTTAGACTTGAAATGTTTCCCTTTGGTAACTACATGATATCTAAAAGTTGTGGGTCACTGCAGATGACTTATTTCTGTCTCAATCTCTCTTCTCTCTCTCTCTTCCTTCCCTCTCCTCTCTGTTAACCTTGCTGGTTCTCATGAGGTCTTCTCCAAGGTCACTCAGGAAGTAGGAAGACCAAACTGTACATGCAGGTGCTCCAAGCCCTGGTCCACTAGCCTTCTCAGCCACCAGCTCTATGTTTTAAAATACTAAAGCAGTGGGTCCCATTTCACAAACCCATTGGGGGGTTGTAAACTAATTTCATTTAATGGCTCCTTAAGTAGTAAATAATTGCCCAATTATTTTACAAATATATTTTCCCTCTGTGACAAGCAGTTGCATATGTGATGCATTACAAGTTTATTCTCCAGTGCTCCTGGAGTTTTTTTTTGGGGGGGAGGGCAAAAGTTATCACTGTAGTTATTATAAGCACTTAATGATTAAGTAGAGGAGGTAAAAGATGGGAGGACGTGTAAAAAACATGCTCTCTGACCCAGAAGCCACTTTTCAACATGCTTATTACCCCTGCCTGACCCCATTGCAATTACCTAGAATGGAAGTTTATTCTCATTGTTGTACTTCCGCCCTCCATTCATCAACTCAATAAAATTAAATGCCTACTGTATGCAGAGTTCTGTTACAGCAATTAGTTATTTTGTTTAGGAATGGCCTATTAAAGAATTCCTAAAATAACATAACTGCCTTTCCCGATTTCAGGAATATAGAATTGATCCTCTTTGCTTCTGAAGAAAGTCAAAACTGGATAAAGTTAATTAAAAATGAATAAAGAAGAGGCCATTATATGAGATTAAGGTCACTGGAGACTTGAGGACAATAGTTTTAATAGACTCGTAGGAATGGAAGGGCTGCAAGAGGTTTAAGAGGTTGAGAATATGGAGGCAGTGAGCATGAACTACTCTTTCTAGAAGTTTGGGATTCACCTCATCCCTTATTCTTGTAGGGACAGAAACAGGGCCAGACAAGTCAAATAATATGCCCATGGTCACACAGCTATCTAATACTACAACCTAGGCTAGAAGAGAGTGTTCTCGAGGCCTGATCAGTCCATTCTCTTTTCCCTATATTGGATAGTTTACTTCTTATTTTTCCTTAAACCTAGCTCCAATTAGTCTATGCCTTAAGAACTCAAAATTTTCGTTTCAAAAGTAGTATCAGTACATCTTGATATGACCAAAGAATCAATCACAGCACTTTGTATCTTACAAAGTGGATGTGGCAATAGTTATTGGGAATCTGCTTCATCCATCCTCATCTTGATTCCTACTACAGATACCCTAACTGCCAAAATCATGTCTAATGCACAAATCTAATCATATCACTCTTAATCTGTAAAATAGTCAGCAGCTTCCTAGTCTCCAGAGTCAAGTTAAAATCATTAAGACCTTTCACAACCTGGAGGCACCAACCTACCTTTCATTTCACTCCCTATTACTCCCCTCAATGCCCACTTCATTCCAAGTGCAATTCTCTACCTCTTCAGTGACCCCTATGCTTTTATGTTCCTACTATATGTTCAAGTTCTGCCCTCCCAGCTCATCCTTTCAAGCCTGACTCAAATGCCACTTTCCCTCAATATGGACCTTCTACCACCTAGGATATCTCCTTTTATGAATTTCTAACGCACTTAATCTTGTCTACCTTAATTATACTGGGTATGTTATCCTAATAGATCTCAAGCTCCACAAAGGGTAAGAAAACACATTTTCTCTACATGTAGTCATGCCTCTAAACACAGGGCTACACACACACACACGTATGTTTTTCCTTGACTGAATATATGGACATTCTCCCACCTTTTTGCCCTTATTGTCTAATCTGAATAGTTCTTATCTTGCCCATAAAATTGTAAGGGAAGGGATTGTAGTCATTTTTCCTCATATCCCACACACATACACATGTATATGCACATGCACATCTAAAGCTACATATTATGTATAAATACTATTTACATAGGTATCAATATATGTTGATGTTATGCTCACACAATAAAATATCTATTCTGTCCAGAGCACAAAGCTACAAAGAAAATGATTACAATCTCTTCCCTTACAATTTCATTGGGAAGATAATAACTATGCAGATTGGACAATAAGGGCAAAAAGGAGGATGCCCATGTATACAGTCAACGAACGTGCTAAGGGCTTGGCTATATAGAGCCTATAATGTATATGTGGGCATATGTGTATTAATATCAGCATGTATATGTGTATACACACATACACTGATCCAATAACCCCTTTCAATAGACCTTGCCTGAAGATACCTGTCAAAGTGAATTGCCCCAGTTGTTAGCACCATTTGTATACATCCCACTACCTCAAACACCATCACCATGTACTCATATAATTGTGGGCAGGGAATTTCACTTCCATATTTGCATTTACCATCACGTGGTATAGTGTCTGACACACAGGAGGCACTTACTATATGACTGACTTAATGAAAAAAAGCAAGTAAAGCCAAGGACTATATAAATGTTAGCTACTGTTAAGTCTAATTTCCTGTAGAATGGCATTTTTTTAGTTTGACACCATTACTCCCTCACAGCTCTGTGGTGTGCAAGGGTTTATAACCTCATAACCACTGGTGAGGTAGGGAGTGTATTATGCCCACTTACAGATGAGAAAAACAGAAGCCATTAAGTGTTAGAACTAGAATTGGGACCTAGGGGTCCTAATTCCAAATTGAATGTAACTGTTCATAAAGGAGCAAATTTTCTAATTTGAGGTAAACTGCAAATTGCAAAAACAAAAAAATAAAAAAACAAACCCCACAAGATTTATTTCAATCTTCATGATGCTTCCACTTCCCAATAACCACATTTCCCTTCAACATCAAAGAAGCAGGTGGATAGTCATTTAACTTCTCTTGGCCTCAGTTTCCTCATATGTAAAGTGAATGGATTGGATCTGATGACCTCTGAAGTTCCTTTTATCTCTAAATCTATGGTATTATGATCCTTGCATATCTTCAGGCTCATCACCCATCATTATGTCTCAACATTTCAGGCAGGTGTTAAGTGTTTGCTAATGTCCCAATAATGGCACATGAAAATTTCAAACTAACATTTAAAGTGGACTTGCATTCTTTGAGATTGCAACTGGACAGGCTAAGCAGTGTTAGGTAACAGAAGAACAAGGAGGAGAAAAATATAATGCTGCTCCCCTGTGGCATGAATGATCTATTAAATAACTGTTTGTTCTCTCCTCACAACCAGGTCATGAAGAATGAGAAATTAAGAGATCATTCTCAGGGTAGCAACTGCTCTACTTTGACTTGGCAAGGTCAAAGTCAACAATGTGCTGGTAGCTAAAACATTCTTATGGATGTTTATTAAATGAGTATCTTGGTTCTTGGCCTTTTGAAGCCCAAACCAATAAGGTCTGTGGTTTATCAAGCATACCCAATCTGAACTCTTTAATCTGAATTAAAATATAATTCTGTCAGCAATATACTCTGTTGTCTCTGAAATTTCCTGTTTCCAGGTATATCTATACACTAGGACTGAAACCCAGGTTGATGTTCCTCAGACCAATGCCTATGTATGACACACTGACAGTTAAATAAAGCAAAATACCTAGGAGAGTCCAACTTTCTTCCCTACACTGGGGAGGGAAGTAGGTAAAGAATGGGTATCCCCAAACATTCATTTTAATTTAAACCATGCATATGCCATTTAACACTTTGGGAAGGTAGGTGGAAGGATAATACTGCAACCAAAAACTACTGGTTTGTGTGAAATATAGTGCTATCGAATGCAGACACTATGTTCTTATCCAGGATGATGGTGTACTTCTTTGAACAATATGAAAAAAACTTTGGTTGAAAAAAACTATTGGTGCTTACTGACCATGCCCTTTCCACTCATCTTTTATTGAAATGTCAGAAAAAATCTATAGGGTTATCATTTGTAGCAGAACTTAGAATTTTTAAAAAACCCAATCCACAAAAAAATACATATATAATAAACTTGTCAGATTTTAAATTTCCAATTACAATAGAGAAACAGAAAAAGAAACCATGCAAAAAGGTCCAGTGCTTATGTCTGGAAGGGTGGAGGGTTTGGGAAGGAGAGGAAAACGTGTACAACATTTCAAAAGGTCTATCAAAGAACATAAAGTTTTGTGCTCTTCATTACAGCCAAAGCTATTTGTTTACTGAGCAGAGCCAAATGTGGCACAACAGAGCATCCAATCAGTTGAATAAGAGGAAGGAAGGGCACTGAGTTTAAGCCAGTTCTAGATCCCAGGGCTCTAGAAAGGTCCCAAAGGCCTATTAAGACATTGGGGTGTCTGTTAGTTCATGAAGCTGAAATAAAAGGGCATTGAAATATTGCACTGGAAGAAGTGATGCTTCAATACAGTCTTTCCACCAAAGAAACCCCTAATGGTTGATACAGCAGAAGGGTGTCTAAAATGACAAAAGGCTGAGAAAGCAGAGGGCAGACAATCAAGATTGGCTTTTGCTTGAATCCCCTAAGCCATTTTACCATAGTCCAGTGTTCCTCACAGTCATTCATTTAATTCCTGACTAAAACCAAAGATTTATAAACATAAACACACAGAGGTGTTTTTTCTTAATTTGATTTATAGGGATTGACTACCTCTAAAGTTTTGAAAGTTAACATGGGTCAGATATAAGGCACTTAAATAAGGTTGCAGGTTTACCACTTTTAGAATATATGCCCATCAAGAATATGGATGAAAAAAACTAAAATTGGGCAAGAGTTTATGAACTGTTCAGTAACTGGAAAATCACAAATTAAGATAAACACCATTTATTGCATTGTATCCTTTTACCATTCCTTAAATATAGGCTGTCTTCTAAGCAAAGAAAAATAGATAAAAGCTTTTATGTATCACTATAAATATTTTATTACCAAGACTAAGTATTTTTACTGTTGGCACAAATGGACCCAAAGGCATTTAAATTGTGCACAGGACTGTAATATTTCATTTCCTTGCATTCTTTGAAAAGTTTTAAGATTCCAGACATAAGTTCAACGCAAAAGGAGCATCATCATAGTAGGCCCTATTACAGCAATAATACTATGAGGACAGCAACTGGGAGAAGAGAAACACAGCTATCCATCCAGCCAATTTTTCTTTGCAGCTGGTCAAGAATGCCTTATCATGTGCAGGGCTAAGTCCCTAGATGATATCACAATCTTTTTACACATTATTTTTAAATTTAGTAGCTAACATGCAAAAAGGGAGAAATCAAAAACCTGAAAAGAACATTAGAGGCCATTTGTAGATGAATACAATAAGGCTCCAAGAGTTGACCAGGCTTAGGAAATGTCACCCAACACTAGTGATCGCTAGACCAAGAACCCTGATCTCCTTCATCAGAGACCAGTGCTCCCCTCCTGCCCTCATCCATGTTTCCTCTTGCTCTTTAGGGATGGGGACTGGATCTGTGATTCCACTGCTGTAGGGCACTCCCAGGTAGTGAGCTCCCTCTTTCACTATCTGTGCCTCCTCTGCCACTGTGTTAAGAGAAGTGCCTTCCCACGCAAGTAGTTTTCAAGCTTCTTCATCTCAGGACCCCTTTACACTAGAACTCTTAAGAGCTTTTATTTGGATTTATATTAATATTTGCTACATTAGACATTAAAATGTGTATTATGAAAAAAAGTTTTGGCCTCAAAGACCCCCCCGAAGGAGTTTTGGATCCCACTTGAAGGTGACTTGCCCAGGGTCTTACAGTCAGTAAATGTCAGAGGTGGGACTTCAAGTCAGGTCTTCCTGGCTTCAAAGCTGGCAAAATCCCAATCTATCAAATCAGCTAGCCTCTTATCTGTTTTTTCTTCTTGGAAAATAATTGCTTTCAGTACACAGTGGTATTTTAAAAGGTATACTGTAATCACAAGGCTACCATAGATACTACCTTTTAATTAATTTAAAAGCATCAGAAATTTTTTTTTGCAATTTTCTACATAACAGGGCAACTGTTATGTACAACTATTATATTTCTACATAACAAGATAATGCAATGGCCAATTTCTCTATTTGCTCTCAGAAATGGTCTAAAAATAGCTATGTGCATGATAATTTTGAAAACCACAGTCCATTGCAAGAAAGTACCCTAAAGTTTTTGAGGAGACAGAGCTTTCAACTCAGTATCCTCCTTACTATGGAATAATCATATTACTAGCTAGGAAAATGTATACTTGGTGGAAGAATATGGATATTCTACAACAAATTATTTGCAACTCAGCTGGGCTAATTAATTCAGAGCCATCTACAAACCTGAAAAAGTCACAGTTCTCTTAAGTCAAACCTCATGTTAACCTAAATCCCTGTAAAACATTGTTTTAGAAAATACATGATTTGTTGCACTAGAGGGTATACAGCCTTTAGGATAGGTGTTCTTAATCTGGTTGTCTGTGAACTTAGA
>CM053625.1:260196622-260224219 GCA_028646595.1 Phalanger gymnotis
GCTTCACATAAATTCACATTTTACGCAAATTTAACTTTATGTAAAGAATTTTGAAAAAAATCTGCCTTCAAAAATAAATGTTAACATTACTTTGCAGTACTGTGTGTAGTCCCTCTGCTCCTGCCCCTTTATTTCTGTGGCCTTGACGTCCGTATTGCCCGCCGCGTCCCCCCCCCCCCCCCCCCCCCCCCCCCCCCCCCCCCCCCCCCGCGCCTTGGGTGTCCTTGAAAGGTGCGCTGGCCCTGGCTCCCTACCTCCACAGGTACAGAGCCAAATGGTCCACTGACATAAAGTGAGAACTGTCTGTATTTCAATATAATTGGTTTCTTTTGTAATTGTATTTAGCCAACTCAACAAGCATTTATTAATTACCTACTATACATGAGAGCCAATGCCAAGGGCTGGGGATAAGAAGAAAGGCCAAGAAAATATTATTTCGTGCACCTAAAAACATTATTCTGAGCAATCTATAGATTTCACCACTGCCAAAGGGGTCTAGAATACACAAAAAAGTTAAGAATTCCTGTTTTAAATGAAATTTACCATTTCCTTCAATTATGAATTAAACAAAAAACGCTCTGAAAAGAGGTTCCTACGCTTCACCAGATTGCCAAAGGGGTCCATCACACACAAAAAAGGCATAGAACTCCTGTTTTAGAAAGATACCAGCTTAGCAAAATTCCCAAACACTCATACGGGTTGAGGCCAATGCAGTCAAATGATTTATGTATTCAATCTGAAACCCACCATTGGTTTCTAAGATAACTTTATTTTACTAGTCTAAGAATTCTCTGCAATAAGCCTTTGGTCGGCTTATGTTGTTTCATTCTGCAGGGAGCCCCAATTGAGTCTATTGGTAAAGCTCAATAACTCAACAACATAGGAACACCAGGGTTGCCTGGGACAGGAAGAGGTTAATGACTCAGGTTCAGAGGTCATATATTTAAGAGATTGGCTCTGAAACCAGGTCTCCCTGATTCCATGGCCAGCTTCATACATATTGTGACTTGCTGCTTATTATTAAAGAACTATCATTTTGAAGCAATTTACATTGTCATTTGATTCCTACAACTACCCTGTAAAGTAGGTACTACAGATATTATTAACTCCCCTCATTCTTTTCCTCTTGGAATTCCTAACTCCCTTCAAGTTTCAGGTCAGATGTCACCTTCTATCATGGCTCTCAAATTGCCATTTGTTCTATACGCTTCCACCTGAATACCTCGTATTATATTGTGCTACCTTATGTATATATGGTTTATCTCATAGAATTTAAAGATTCTTGAGAGTGAGAATTGTAGTACTGTACACATACGAGATGCTGAGTTTATTGAATCTCAATTTCCAGATGAGGGAACTGAGGCTCAGAGTATTTTGAACAACATGACAATAGTGTCACAACTAGTCAGCATGAAAGTGAGAATTCAAATCCAAGTGTTTCCAGAGTCCAGGTCCAGTACTCTTTCCATTATGCCATGTTACCTTTACCTACTTCTCTAAAGCCCAAAGAACTAATATGCAAAGCCTTCCCCTCAGCATCAAAGGCACCCCAGGTCCCCATCTTCAAAGCCTGGCTTCAAACTAGCTCTTTGGTTTTTGAGCCCCAAATTAGGAATAACAATAATGCTGAATTTCCATTTTTATCTGAAGTTCTAGCAAGAGCATGGTAAACTTAATCAGACTAACTTAGAAATGTGGCTAATCAAATTTTGGTTAACCAAAACTTTCAACTGTGAATTTTTACTTATAAAATCCTAATGTAGAAAACTTTTATGAAGTCTGTAATCAGGGTGAAACTCAAGATCACGGAGCATTATGGCAATGTGATATAGTCCTTTGTATAGTGCCCTACTGCATGGCACTCCCTCAAGACTTAACTGGTAATTGTAATTTTATAAGAAAGGCCTGGAAATTAATCTAGACCTTTGCTTCATCATCCATAGTCCTGAAACTCTAGAATTCAAAGAGGCTAAACACATCCTGGTCATCTGAACAAGAAAGAACTCAATTAGGTCCTAGGATTAAGGCCTAGGTCATGTGTAAAAGGCACCAGAATGGGTCCAATGACGGTGCTCCACCCCCAACTCCTCCCTTGACCAGCTGCTATTGGAGAGGTCTGTCAGAGTTAATTGGCTGCCTGCGAATTTGCTAAGCTTAAGCAACAAAAAGGAAGTCTCTCAACTTGGCAAGAGGGGGGAAAAAGGCCAGTGATCTGCCTTTTTTTAATCTTTCTCAGCACCTAAGAAAGTGTTTGTACACATCAGGTATTTAATAAACAAGTTATTGAATTAATTCTGTAAGCCAACTTCTAATCAATGTACAACTTAATGATATCTCGTGTACAGTATATAGACAAGCTCTTGGATCTTTGTTTAACATATAAGCAAGAGGTCTTCCAGAAGAGTGACCTCCCTAAATGGATACTGGTATGAATGTCTTTGAAGAGTAAAAGAATGGCTTCCACATAATAACTATTGTCTTATTTGATTCAATCCATCAATTATTTTCTCTTTGGGTTTTTTTTGGGGGGTGGGGCAAGGCAACTGGGGTTAAGTGACTTGCCCAAGGTCACACAGTTAGGAAATACATCAAGTGTCTGAGGCCAAATTTGAACTCAGGTCCTCCTGACTCCAGGGCCAGTGCTCTATTCACTGCGCCACCTAGCTGCCCTTTTTTATCTTTGTTTTTTTTTTTTGCATCAATTATTTTCTCAATCGTTATTCTCCTTGACCTCTCAAAGCTGCAGGCTTTGACACTGTTGACCACGCCTTTCTCCTTAATACTTTCTTCTTTCTGGGTTTTCAGGACACGACTTCCTCCTTGTTCTCTTCCTATTCAGTCTACTTTACTAGATCCTATCCGGAGGCTGCGGCCTAACCCTAGGTATCCCTCAGTTCTGTCCTCAGCTGTCGTTTGTCCCTCGATACTACCTGATCATCTCATTGACTCCCATGGATTTAATTATCACGTCTATGCTGATGATTCTCTACCCATCCTGCCCTAACCTTTTTGCTGACCTCCAACCTTACACCTCTAACTCTGGAACTGGATGTAGTCAACATCTTGAACTCAACATGTCCAAAACAGAACTCATTAGCCTTCACCTAAACCCTCCCACTCTGCTTTTCTAACACTGTAGAGGGTATTACCATCTTCCAAATCCATATGGTTGGCAACCTAGGAGTCATCTTGAATTCCATGTCTCACTACTATATTCAATCTGTTGCCAAGGCCCATCAATTTCACCTTTACAGTATCTCTCAAACATGTCCCTTTCTCTCCTCTGATGGTACCACCACTCTAGGACAGGTCCTCATCACCTCATGTCTGGACTGCTGCAATAGCCTGCAGATGAGCCTGCCTGCTCAAGTCTCTCCCCACTCCAATCCGTTCTCCATTCAGCCCCTAAAGTGATTTTTCTAAAATGAATGTCTGATCACATCACCCCCTACTCAATAAACTCCAGTGGCTTCCTATCACCTCTAGGATCCAATACAAAATCCTCTTTGGAGTTCTCCTTTAGAGCCCTTCATAAGCTAGACCCTTCTTGCCTTTCAGTCTTCTTAGATCTTATTCCCTCATGTCTTATACAGACATACTATCTCCCACATATTCTTCAATCCAGTGACACTGGCCTTGTCTGTTCCTGCAACAAAACACTCCATCTCTTGGCTCCCCCCCACATTTTCTCTGGCAGCTGCCCATGCCTTAAATGCTCTCCCTCCTCAACTCTCCCTAATGACTTCCCTGGCTTCCCTTATGTCACAACTAAAGTTTCATCTTTCACAGCAAGACCTTCCCAACACCTCTTAATTACGGTGCCTTCCCTCACTTAATCATTTCCTATCTATCCTATATGTAGTTTGTTTGTACATATTTGTTTATCATCTCCATTAGATTGTAAGCTCCTTGACAGCCAGGATTGTCTTTGGCCTCTTTATGTATCTCCAGTGTTTAGCACAGTGCCAGAAACATAGCAAGCACTTAAAATATTTACTGATTGATCTCAAAAGATGTCTGCATATGCATATACTAAATGCGATCATTCAAGTCCAAAGGTAATTTCACAAAATCTAAATAGCTATCGGACAGAAATGAGCATTAGCCTCTAATACATACAATTACTCCACACACTTCAAAAACAAAGTTTCATCAATATGGGCACTCCATCCACTAATTTAAACTACATGCCCTAGGGTTTTATGTGGGTAGCCAGAATTTAGGCCCTTGTGGCCAACCTTCTAGGAATAAGCTCCTTCTAATTTGGCCAGGTTAGGCCCATAATCAAAGCCTAACTTAGGAGGACCTGCCAGACTCTGAGTTCTGCTGACATAAGCCTTTGATAATTAAGAATTACTGACTTCATGCACTAAGATGCATCAGAAGAGTTCTCTAACTGAGGAAAACACAAGTAAGTTTTGGTCCTAAAATTATATTATATAAGTCACTGAATTCCATGGTCAGGGATCTCCTCCAGTTTAAGGTTTCAGAACTTAACCAACTTTCAACAATGATAATGTTTCAAACTTTGGGCTCATTTTCATAATAAAGCCAATGGCTTATCTGTATCATGTTTTGTAAATGACTACATGGTGACATTTATGTATCAATAAATAATATGACTGGAAAAGGTTATTTTCTTACAGATTTTTATAGAAAACACCCAAGAATTTCTGCTGCTTCTATTAGTGATATAGTGCTAAACTTAAGACATTTAGCATTTACTATAAGCAAAAAAGCACATGATTTCTTTAATTTTCAGTTTCCTCTTCTGTAAAATGGTGATAATACCCATACTACCTGTCTCAAACGGTTGTAAAAAAATGTTTTGTAAACTTTGAACATAAAAACAATAACAAGAACTAATATTTCAACGACCTGGATTTCATCAGTGTGGCTACTCTCTTAACTAATACTTACCTTAAAGTCTCTACAACTTAGTAGATTATCTTTTAGTTGCCAGGGTTGAAAAATTCATCACCTTGAAGACAACAAGGTGATGAACCCCTATAAACTTGGCTAGGGTTGGTCCTCAGAAAACAGACATACTATCTCCCACCAGAGTCCCATTTGAAGACTTTCCAGTCAGAGTTCCATAGGCAAAGGCTTGGAGAACTCAGTTTTATGAGCCATCAGAATAGGAATTTAGTGGAGAAATGACTATTCTATAACACTACTGCTAAAGATGAATTCCAACTGTTTCTGCATTGCTAACAAAAGGGAGGGGAGAGTGGTGGTGGAATTTTTCAAATTCTATAATACCAAACATTACAGTTACAAATAAGAGTGAATATAGTAATTTTCAAAATCTTAAATCGATAAATACTTGGAAATCAATCGCTAGCTTACTTGGTTAGCATGATAATGAAAATATCACTATTATCTGATAAACTCTAACATGTGTGGAATCTTTTCCATGAACCTGCAGATCAATAGACAGAAACTTATCCCCTTTCTCTAAATCCTAGTAGTAGTTACTTGAACATATTTTCTTGGATCAATTCCTGCCACCTTGGTATATATCCTTTACATTTATCAATTTTTGAAGACATAGAAAAAGTACAGAATTTTATATATATTTTATATGTTTTATTTCTATTCCCTTCTGTGCATTTAACATTAGTATACTAACCTCATATAATTTATTAAGTCCTAAAATTTTGTAAAATTTCTAAGTCATGTTTGTAATAATTTACTAATTTAAAATGCTATTTAACTTCTAAATATTAACTGGGTCATTTTTATCATCAATATTTATTGAGCAATTACATTATCAGAGTGCTGGGAGATAAAGATAAACAAAGAGAAATAATGATGAAGCTTACAACAGCATATGCTAATGATAACTTGGTAGTAAAGACAGTGTTACATAAGCTCAAAATCAGTTGCTTTGGGAGGACATAAGAAAAAGAAACACAACAAAATTACATTCTTGTTTCAGCTAAAATAAAAACACCAAACTCCAACTATGGAGCGAAATCACTAATGAATTCTATTAATAGAGCTAATAGTGGATTTACTCTTGACATAATTTGGACTCAGTGATAAACAATTTTTAAATGTCACATTTTGTGCAGAATGACAAGTTGTCAACTTAGGAGAAATCACTACCAAACAAGAACGAATACGATAACGGGAAGAAAGCATGAAATAGAGACATCTATCTCATATGTACACATTACCTGCTGTAGAAATGGAACTTGTTTTGGAATCCGCTAAGCACATTTATACAGTCATTACATATATGAATTAGTGAATAACACTACTTGGGAACTTATCCAAAAACAGCCCTTAAAAAGCACTGGTGAAAAGATAATTACTAATTGCATAATCAGGGGCAAATGACTTAACCTAAGCTTTTGTTTCCTCATCTGCAAAATGAAGATTAACAATACTTATACTACCTACCCTTATACTTGCAGGGAAAGTACATTTGAAACCATAAAAAGTCCAGTAGAATTATTATTCCTCAAGAGATTTCAAGCCCGAGCACTTCTCACCTCGACAACTGCAAGTTTTCTAATTGATCTCCCTGCCTCATGTCTCTTCTCACTCCATTCAGAGGCCATGGTGGTTTTCCTAAAGCACAGGTCTCACTATGTCATCCTCCTAGCTCAAGGAGTGCCAATAGCTCCCTATTACCTCCAGAATCAAATATAAACTCCTCTATTTGGCATTTAAAGTGCTTCATAAAGGGACTCTTTCCTATCTTTCTGGCATTCTTACACTTTACTCCCTGCCCTCCACACATGCACTAAGTGATGCAGAGACATCTACAACCTACTTGCTGTTCCTTGCACAGGACACCTCATCTGCCATCACCGTCCCTTTGCCTGGCCCCTTATGGACTTCCACCACACTATCGGCTTCCCTGGCTTCCTTCAAGACTCAGATCAAATCTCAGGAGGCCTCTTACTGTCCTTCTCTTAGTCCTAGTATCCCTCTCCCTCCTCTTCCCTCCAAGTTATTCCTGCCTTCCCCTTGAGAGATCTCCTCTACCCATTTCTGTATAAACCATATTATTTTCTCCCCTTCCCTTAAAATGCTAACTTCCTCAGGGCAGGGGCAAAATATTTTTGTCTTTATACCCTTAATGCTTAGTATACAGTGCCTGGCATATAGTAAACTTTCAAAATTATTCAATTAACTTCATTTTCCTCCTGGGACTTATAAAAATAATGACTTTATTGACACTTAATAGCTGTGTCGTGACCCCTGGCAAGTCACTTAACATGTCTACTTCAGTTTCCACTGTAAAATGAGAATAATAATGGCACTTATTTTCCAGGGTTGTCACAAGGTTTTAGCACAGTGCCCGGCACATAGTAGGTGCTCTATAAATGCTTGTTCCCTCCCCTCTTGAGTTTCTTCTACGTAAGATCAGAGACAGAAAACAACTAAAACAAGAATTCAAGGAGTTAAATTTGACATTCTATTCTAGAAGATACATTGTAGCCATTTTTACTCAGGTCTCAAATCACAGTGCAAGCATCTTCCACCATAAACAAGGTAAAATATGGTTGTGGAAATTTAATCACACATGGCACTTCTGGGCTTAGTGCTGAAGGCAGCAAGCTGGTTAAAGCATCCCATGTTTCAACAATAGTGAGCCTAATTTCTACCTTAAAATATTTCTTAAATCCAAAATGTTTTAAATAGTTGAATTAACAAAGCCAAATGTTAAATTCCACAAGATTCTGATATTCCTGGGTGTGAAAATTACATCACTTTCCAACAAGGTAACTATTACTAATAGCCCTTTTTTCTTTTTGGAGCATCTGTTTATTCGAAACATCATGTGAAGCTTGTGAAGTTGTGAACTTTATGACTGCTGGAGTCTGCAAAAAATGGCAACAACTTTCAAATTCAGAGGTCTGCAAATACACGGTATATTTAACTTGCATACAAAAAGTGTGGCAAACTAAGCCTAACGGCACTGTAATAGTTTTTAAAGACAACTTAATTTTAATTCTTATACTACACACCTTCCCAAAGCATCGATTTGGGCTGTGTTTGGTTGAAGCACCTCTTTCTAATCAACCTAGAATATAGTGGCAGATCTTCAAATTTTAAAGAAATGTTAATTAATCTTTTCATACTTCAAAAGAGACAAATATCACAGCAATGCAGCAAAGTCATTTCTCCGGCTGAAATGACCTCCAGCTTCTATGGGCTAGTTAGTGCCTCTTTCGCAATAAATGAATCTGAAACTCAAACCACGTAGACACTCGGAGTGGAAACTGACACTGCTAAACCTTAAAGAACAGTCCTTACCGAAATCCACCTGACTGGTCACCTCTCTCGGCTCCTTTTCCTGGTCCGCTTCCACACCCCCTTGTTGGGAATGGAGTTAAACAGCAGTAGCTCCCGCTGCTAAAATGTTATTTTATTACTAACAGCAGCCACCGTCCCATGCCACCCACAAGTGCTGCTAACCTGATTTCAAAGGAAATCAGGAATGAAACATTAAGAAAAGGGAGAGCTGCATACATCATATTCGTTGGTAAGGCCGATCCATTTGCTCGGCTAACAGCTTGACAAGAATTTTGCAAAAGGTAATTTAAAGGAGTTATTTCCACTTCGAAATCGCCCACCAACCTCCCAAACTGCCAGGACGACCAGCAAGCACAATAAAAGCAATTCAGGAAATAAGGAACGTCTTACCTTGTACAAATATCGACATTTTGGGGTTTAATAAAATAAATACTCTGTAGTATAAATATAATTATATATATATATATATATTTCAACAAGTCACACTGTAGAGCAGGTTCTTCCTCTCCTGCTTAACAACTCGACGTAGTCCTTCCACCCACAGTTGACAACTCGAAGGAATATATTAATTCAGAGCAATAAAAAGTAGCTCTTAAACCAAAAAAAAAAAAAAAAGAGGAAAAAGTATACCAGGGGGAATTACTCCTTTTCCAGTTTAAAAAAAAAAAGGCAAGTCGGTGGGATGGAGTCCGCTTTTTCCCAGTCCAGCCTTACAGAGCGCTCCAGACCTAAATGAGAGCCAGCTGGAGACCCAAGTTAAAGGTAAAACCCCTCGAATTTAAATTTCATCAATGAAAGAGGCGGATCTGCGGCGGCTTCACCGCCCCCTTGTCCCCCCACCCCCCGAGGGTGGGATTGCAGCAGGGCCGGCGGTGGCTTCCTCCGCCTCCTCCTTCTCCAGCCTCCGGCCAATGGGCAAGTTCCCCGGGAAACCCTCGGTAAACACGGCACTCAGCCCCCTCCCCAAGCCCGGGTGGGGGCCAAGGGGCGTGAAGGCACGTCCAGGGCATCTCCGCGGCCCACAGCTCCGGCGCGTGATCCGGGCGGCCCCCTCCCTGGCAGCTGCGGCACCAGCCAGCCCGGGCCTTGTCCGTCCTGGGGGGTGGGGGGGGGGGGGCACGCGAAGCCCATGTGAACGCTATATAAAGCCCACCTACCCAAGCTGGGGAAGGACGAGGGGAGGAGAGAGACAAGGGAGGGAGCAGCCCCCTCTCCTCTTCCCCAGAATCCCCAGCGCCCCAACCCCCCAACCGGGGAGAGGCCCGGGCCAGCGCGAGAGTAAAGGGGTGGGGGCGCCGCTGGGGCTCTCCAAGGACGAACCCTTCTTCCTCCTCGCACCTCCCGGGCTCGGCCGCCCAGACCCACCTTCCTCCACTCCTCAGTCCTCCAGGCTAGGGGACGTCGACTGGGCCCCAGGGAAAAAGCTCTGCACTGACAGGGAGGCTGTGTCCCCTCGGAGGCGCCCTCTCCTCCTTCTTCTTCTTCCTCCTCCTCCTCCCCCCGCCCTTCACCCTCCCCCCCAGGCCCCGCTCCGCGGAGCAAGCGCCACCTCCCGCCCCGAATTTCGGCCAGGCAGCTACGGCGGCGACGACCCTGCCTCCCCCTTTCCACTCCCCCATCTCCAGAACTCGCCACACACCCCAGTCCCGTACCGTCCCCCCAGCCCCCGACACGCTCCCCACCCGCTCCGCGCACCCCTCCCCCGCACCCCCACCTCAATGCGGAAATGTTCCGGCAGCTTTAGACTGGCAGCCGGCGCCCCCCAGTCAGAAGCCAGAGCAGGTGCAGGAGCTGACCAATGAGCGCGGCGGAAGGGGCGGGAGCCTTCGCTGGGGCAACGGGGCACTGCGCCGGCCGGGGTGGGGCGAGGGTGGGACCTGGGAGTCGGCCCCTCCCAGTAAAAGAGAGAGTCCCGGGGACCTCTCCCGCCCCCCACCCCAGGCCTTCCTCCTAGTACCGTTTCCAGCCCTGACCTCTCTCACCCGACCTACTGTCTTTTATCAGAGGCTGCTAGAGCTGGGATCTCGAGACCATCTATAGTCTTAACCCTCCACCCCCATTTTATAGATGAAGACCCTGGGGTTAACCAGCCAAAGGCTACACAGGCAGGAAGGATCAGAGGGTGGAACTCGAATCCAAGCCCTGCTTCCACCAAATGGCCCCTGCTCCCCACAGACCATCTCCACCTTATGAGCTAGAACTACCTTACCGCCTGCCTCTCCTCCATACTTCCCAAGCTCTGCCGAGAGCGCGTCCATCCTGGCCGCCCTCGGAGGCCGCACCGCTAGAACTTCTAGACAGTTCCCCGCTTCCGCTTGCCCCGGCGCCCAATCACTGGGCTCTGGCTGGGTCCCGTGCAAGAGGCAGCTTCGAACCCAAGTCCTGCCTTTGGCCACGTGGTCGAGTCCTGGAGACTCGGTCCCTTATCTTACAACGTAGCGCTCAAAGGAGATCTCCCCAACTCAAGCCCACGGCCCTTTATCTTCTCCTTTCCCTTCTTATCATGCTGTTCTCTCCACCCACTACAAGGAGCATCCTTGACCTTCCTCCACTTTCCCCGGAACTTTGGAATGTGATCCTAGTCCAAAGCACCCTTCACGGGGCTGTGAAAAGATCATCTTAAGTACAGCTCTGACCATAGTGCTCCCTTGATTAGGAATCATCAGTGGCTCCCTATTGTCTTTAGGACAAGGTGCCTTAACCTGGGTTAGGTTTAAGGGCGTCTGTGCACTTGGATGGGGAAAAATTGTATGTTTAATTCAATGGGGTTGGTTTCCTTGGTGATCCTATCTACTTTGTTTCATATATTTTAAACATTCTTTTGAGAAGGGATCTATAGATGAAGCCTGTGGCTCTCTCTCTCTCTCCTCAAATTATATCGTATTCATGAATCTGTTTAAAATGTGTGTCTGCCACTAGAACATAAGCTCCTTGAGGTCAGGAACATTTTTTTTCTCTCTAAATCCCTCTAAAGTAACCTTACAGGAAGTAGACCCTTAATAAACCTTGGCTTCATACTACTTTCTCTCTTTTTTTGTGGTTTTTCCCTTGCGTTCTGGTTCTTCTTCCCCAACATGACTAATACGGAAATATGTTTAATATGATCGTACATGTACAGCCTGTATCAGATTTGGGGAGGGGAGAGGAAGAGAGAAAAAATTTGGAATTCAAAATCTTGTGAAAGTGAATGTGGAAAACTACATTTGCATGTAATTGGAGAAAAAAATTAAAATACTATTAAGGGGGGGGGGGAATAAATCTTGGTTTCTTCTATTCCAAAGTGGGAAACACTGCAAAACAAAGGAGGACAATTTTCATCTGGAAATGTGAGCAAAAGACAGCCTGAAGCAAGACCATTTGTATTTGTAACCTATAAAAATGCCCCAACTCTTTGTGCTTAGAGAAAGAAAGAAGAATGTTCCAGGGGCCTTGAGGCAGGTTTCCCCACCCCTGGTTAAACTATCATTATCCACAGGTAACCACTCTGTGACAACACAGCCACTGTAAAGGGGACTCTGACTCAGTCACCACCACTGGCCTGAAGAGATCAAGGACAAAGGGCTTCAGGGCTATCGAAAAGTGGTTTCATTTAGGACTCTTAGAGAATGCATTTGGATGGGCACTGTCCTTGCTATTTACTAAGAAAAACAAGAACAAAACCAGCAATAAACAAAATTGTGTAGTAGGTGACCCTTGTCTCTGGTGCTTGGCTCTTTCCTTCCGATGTCTCCTCCTGGGGCACATCTCATATCAACACATCTGTCTTGCTCTCAGCTAGCTGTCACTAATGTCACTCTGATCCCTATATTTGCATTTAAATAAGAAATTCTTACAAATACAAAAGAATGAGAATCTGAAATGATAAAATTTCAAGCACTGTGGCAAGGGGTAAGGGAGATTATTTTTTTGAACAACGATCCTGGCCAACGTTCATACCATCACACGACAGTAGAAAGAGTCTTAGTTAGGGAGTCAGGCCTCAGGTCAAATCTCATTTCAACAGTTATTAGTTGTGTGGACTTGAAGAAGTCATTTAAACTCTCTGAGCTGTTCTCTCACCTGCAAAATGAAGACAATATTTTTACTATTTGCCTCACCCAGTTTTTGTGAGCCTCAAATGAGATGCCTGAAAGTATATATAACACATCGTAAACATGTATATAGATACACATATACATACATACATGTATGTGTGTAGTGTGAATGTGTGTATATATACAAACATATATGTGTATTTATGTGTGAGTGTGTGTGTGTGTGTGTGTATGTGTGTATATATACCAGCTGTGACTCTGCTTTCCTTGTAAGACCAGTCCTGTCCATGAATATTAGTAGCTGTAGCCCACGCTTCAGATTTCACAAGACAAACAGCTTGGTAAATGGCACTGTCTACTCTAGGGTACAGGAGCTAAGAAATGATTCACATTATGGGCCAGGAGAGCTCTTGACACTGTCACAAGCTACCTCAAGAAATCAGGGCAGCATCAGAAGTGTGGGACAGCTATGATTTAACTAGGGCAAAGTGGTGAGTTTTATTCAGCAAATTTAAAAGTCGAGGTGAAAAGGGGTGGGGGTAATCTTTAATTTTATGGCGCTAGATATTCTTCTTTCTCCTCTGGCCCTGTGATTTCATCAGTATAGAGAACTCCCTGGATTGAAACTTCCTCTACCAATGCAAGTCAACAACCCATTATGACTTACACTCTTATGGTTGTCTGGAAGGACTAAAAAATTAAGAAACTTGTCCAGGATAGTTGATTAGTTGGGTTTGGCAGATTTAGAATTTGGGTCCACATCTCCTTGACTCCAAGGCCTGACTAGACCAAGCTGTTTTTTTGCCAAGTGCTTTATTGAAATTTTGTTAGGGGGGGAAACACATACATATACAGTGTATGTGTGTATACACACACACACACACACATACACATAAATACATATATATAGTAAAAAGTGCCAGTGATTGATTTGCTGAAAAATAGCTGCTAGAATTAATACTATAATATCAAATTCAAAAGAATTACACTCCAGAAAACTCTCATTCAGCTATAAATATGAATTTCTTAAATAGAACAAGAAAGCCTAAAATCAAAATTTCTCCATTGTAATGACAAAGGAAGTTGTGGGATTTATGATGTCCTACAGATGGAAAGGAGATACCACTTGGAGCTTTCTGTATCCTTTATGTACCATGAAGGGATGTAATTTAAAAATAAGAAGTAATGCTAGTACAATTGAAACTTAGCACATAGAAGATGTGATAGACTCCAGGTGTAGAAAGAGGCAGATGTTTTTGGATGTGAACCCTATGGGTTCATTTTGATTGTTCCAAGTTTTTCTTTCATTTCTTTTTTTTAGGAGAGGGATGTGGGGTGGTGAGGAAGGGAGGTTAGTGGTATGCCAAGAAAAAAAAAGAGCCATTGCAACATTTTAAAAAGTGCATAGAAAAGAACAGGAGGAATCACGGACAAGCAGGACAGTTTTGAAAGCAACATGTGGAATTTGTTACATACAGAAAGAAAAAAAAGAAACAGTATGAAATGGATATTCATGTTTTCATATACAATCCTCTTTTTTCTCCTATTTATATGGAAATGTTCTTTTTTGATGTGTAAGTCCAAAATTGAAAAAATAAAGAATCTTAACCCACAATGAGGGCTTTGCAGTTAGGGGAGTACCACAATGGTCCAGCCCACTCCTACCACCCAGGCCTAAGCGCTACTCAGCAGTCATAGGGCTGTCTATGGACCAGTTAACCCACCACTAAGTAAGGCAATCAGTTAAGAACATTTATCCCAGGCTGGCCAAATGTGTGTACTGCCCCACAGCCCAACTATTTCTCATTGACATCTAATTTCCAAACCCCCAAATTTTGCAGTCCTTTCCTTAGATGGGGAAGCATCTCAGTGTCACCGTGAATAAAGTCAGGAAGACTCATCTTCCTGAGTTCAAATCTGGCCTCAGAAACTTACTAGATGTGTGATTCCGGGCAAGTCACTTAACCTGTTTGCCTCAGTTTCCTCATCTATAAAATGAGCTGGAGAAGGAAATGTTAACCTGCTCCAGTATCTTTGCCAAGAACACCCCAAATGGGGTCATGAAGAGTCAGACACGACTAAAACAACTGAAAAACGATAACTAATCAACTTGATTAGATTATGGACCTCTTCCTGGAGGACAGCCTTCGTGGGGATAGACATACACCTATCCCCTTGCTCAAAAAATGCAAGTAAACTCTCTGATTGGTCGCCAGTCAGTAACTAAGACCATCTTTAAGATGATCAGAGACAAAGAAAGAGGAGTGGGTTGGACTCTTGTCCAAAGAATCCACATTACAGTAGAAAGTGGTCTATGAGACAGAGACACTAAATGCCTCTTTTTCTTGTCCTTAGATTTTTAGATCAGTAGGGATTCCTCTGCCCTCCCCTTTCCTCCCCAGGAATAGAAACTTGTGACTTGCAGAAGAGACAAACAGAGGAGAAATCTGAGAATGGAATTCCTGGATCTCCAACTCCTGGCTACCTTTTTTTGCCTTTCTGATTCCTTATTCTGAGCACAAGTAAAAGGCTGATAATCCTGAGAATAGATATTTCCAGGGTATGGGGTTACCTGGTGAATAATCCTGAGTTCAAGAGTTCCCAAAATTGAGAATTCCTGCCTTTGAGAGTTAGGCACCCCCAGCTTCTCAGAGTGAGATTTCTTTAATACCATGCTTCTTGGAGGAGGAGGGTCCTTCAAAGAACCATAGCATACAGCTGAAAGATTAAACTATGCCATGAGGGACCAAGAAATTTGAACTTTACCATCCCTCAGTGATATTGCTATACATTACTCTGATGGTAAAGGTCTGAGGGAGAGGACTTTAGCAGTCGCTCAGAGTATCTTTTTCTTCAATGGGAGTAGTCTCTATGGTCCAATACAAATGCTTTATGTTTCTGTATATGTGGCCTGTTGTTGTTCAGTCATTTAAGCAGATCTGACTCTTTGTGCCCCTATTTGGAGTTTTTTTGGAAAAGATACTGGAGTGGTTTGCCATTTCCCTCTTCAGTGCATTTTAGAGATGAGGAAACTGAGGCAAACGGTGTTAAGTGACTTGCCCAGCGTCAAACAGCTAGTAAGTGTCTGAGGCCACATTTGAACTCAGATCTTCCTGACTCCAGACCTGGTGCTCTATCACTGTGCCAGCTGGCTGCCCCACATATGAGTCCTTACAATTCTTTTGTGCCTATACATTTTTCCTAGTAAAGGAAATAAAGACTGTCTTGTACCTAATACTCAAATTGTGCATTAAGGATGTGTGTGGGAATGGCAAGCTTGTTATTCACTTCTGGGAAAACCTAGTCACAGGCCATACCTAAAGTTTATTTTAAGATTTCCATGGAGTTTTCCTGCAGGGTGGAGCCAAAGAGACAAAGTAAGAAATTTATCCCTTTAGGAACTGGGCCTTGAGATTTTAACCCAGCTTTATGTAAGCCCAGAGTCCTGGGAATTGGGGAGAGGAGTGTGAAGACATACTTGGGCTATAGATGATATTTATATCACACCTAAATTTTCCACTATGCAATTTCCACCACTTTTCCCTACCTCTAGCCTATGGGGCTAATCCTTCTAACAAGTGACAACTGCCCTTGAAATACTTAAAGAGATCAGTCTCCTGCCCCAAGTTTTCTCTTCTCCAGGCTAAATACAAGTTCCTTCAAACAAGTCTTAAATGGTGTGAACACAAGGACTTCAACATTGTGGTTGCCCTTCTCTGAACATTTCCCAGGTTATTGGTTTCCTTCCTAAAATATGGTGCCTGGGATTAAATACAATCCTTCTGTAACCAGGCCGTTCCCTACATGTAGCATGAGGGGTATCATTGTGTGGCTCAGAGGAAGGCAAGTGGATGTTTCTAGCTTCTTCTTCCCCTACCCTTCTCCAAGGGATGCTTTAATTCCTGACAGGAGGAAAAGCAGGAGATTGGGCCAGAAGTTTGGCCACTCTGCTCTCTTAAGAGAGAGGGGGGAGTGGGCTAGAATTATAACTATCTGCTGCCTTAAATATTATTAGTCTAGGGAATGTGGTTTTCGGGTTCAAGATAAACTGCTAATTGCTATTTCTTAATGGGGAAAGAAAGATGCAAGGCTTGATTTCCTTCCGCTAAATGGCAGTTCCACAATGAACATTGCATAGCAAATAGCAAAAAAACCCACTTATCCAAGTCAATAGCAAAACATAAATCAGAGAAAGTATATACATAGGAGAATATGTACTGGACAATACAGAATGAAAGGGTTCTATCATTAGGAGTAAGATAACTCAGCTCTACCGAGAGAGGGAGTCCCAAATCTCAAACAAGGGTAAATTCCCCAAAGTCTCTAGTGTAGCAAGCTGGGGATAGGGACATGATGAAGACCACTAGCTCTTTCATGTAAGTTTCTTCCCAGAGTCCTATTCTCCTTTCAGCAACTTGAAGTGAAGTTGGCATAGGCCATCTTCTCTTTGAAACTGGAAACCAGATGTGCCCAAAGCAATTCCCCGAAAGGACTCTAGAGACTCAAAGAAGGTCAAGAGACTGAACCTCTCCTGTTATGCTCTTGCCAACCCCACCCCACCCCTCATGCAGGCTCACAGCATTGATCTCCACCAATGAGGAGGGAATCCTATACCAATGGGCTTTGGACTTAGGATTATACTTCAGATATGATTTAACCAGGACAGAGTACAGAGGGCCTAATCACTACACTGTTCCTGGATACCAATGTTATCTTTTGCATAAAAGGGTTTAAGATTACATTAAATTTCTTGGCTGCTATATCTTGGTGTTTACTCACATTGAGCTTGTAGTCTTCTAAAATCCCCAGATGCTGTCCAGATTAACTTCATTGGTCACACCTCCCCCACTTTGTACTTATGAAGCTGATTTTTTTTGTCAAAGTATAAGGTTTTAAATTTATCCTTATAAAATTTCACTTATTAGATTTGGCCCAGTGTTCTGAGAGTTCTCCCTCCCCACCCTATGTCATCTGCTAATTTGATAAACTTGCCATCTATACCTCATCCAAGTCATAGATAAACAAAACACTGCCAAGCACAGATCCCCAAGGCACTTACTTGGAGACATCCTGCCAAATTAACATCAAACTATTTACGATTACTTTTAAAAAAATGCGAATCATAATGTGATTTCTTACATTTGTTTAATGGTTTTAACTTTTCAAGGCTCTTCCACATCTAGTACTTTATCTGATCCTTGCAACAACTCTAGAAGTAGATTATTATCCCTATTTTACTGATGAGACAACTGAGGCTCAGAACAGTCAAGTTAACTACACTCAGAGAAGTAATGGGAGAAAAGATACTAGAACCTCATCATTATCAATTCTATGCAAGATCAGTATTTTTGACACTAGGATATACCATGGAAGGTCTTCTTGGAGCAGAGCATAACACACCTGTATCTAATAAAAGTCACTCATGATCATTCCAGTAATTCAACCAGCTCCAGGTCCACACGATTGTGCTCATACCGAGCTCACATCTTTTCCTCAAAAATAACTTAATAGACTTTGTCATATGTGCCATTAAATATTAGTAAACATTGTCTACAATATTCCCCTGATCTACTCATTCAGTAATTGTCCAAAAAAGTAAGCTCAGTCTGACATCATCTAACCTTGTTAGAGCCACACCAACTGGTTGTGATTGCTATCTCCTTTTCTAGATATTCATTAACCATCTCTTTGATAATGCATTCTAAAATTTTTCCAAGAATCAAAATCAAACTTGCTGTCCTATTGTGTGCAGAATTTATCCTCTTACCCCACCACCTTTTCTGTTTGTTTGTTTTGGTAAATTGACATTGCATTTGGTCTTCTCCAGTCTTATGGCACTTCTGCTTCCCATAGTCTTTCAAATGTCATTGATGGTAGTTCAGCCATCATATCTGCCAGTTGTTTCAATACCCTAGAACAGTGATGTCACAGTTAAATAAATTCAGGGCCACTAAACCATACAGAAGCATTCTTGCAGGCTGCATATTGATTCAGAAAACCACATACAAACATTGCCTATGTTTCACTGTATTTTCATTTATTATGTTAAATATTTCCCAGTTATATTTTAATCTGATTTGGATCCCATTCAGCACTGGCTGTGTGATTGACCTCTCTGCCTAAGAAGTATTTTATCTGGCATGAGTATCTTGAACTCATCAAATGCAGCTAAGTGATTGCAGATTATATCCTTGTATATCCTGAGTATCAAGTCCTTCTTAATCAGTTTTGTTCTGTCTTACAATTCAAATACCCTCCTTGGCAAAGTAAGGAGTAGGAAAATAAAAGTTGAGCAACTCTGCCTTTTCTCTGCCATCATAGATCATCCCATCCACTCTGAACAGTGATTCTCTGTTTTCTTCATTTCTCCTTTTTTTCTCACAATAGACTTATCAAACCCAAAATAACCCTTTCTGTCATTTTTATCATTCCTTACCAGACTCATTCTGAGTTTTTTTTTTCCTTTTAGCACTCCTGACACCACTCTTACAAGATTCTGCTGTTCTATCTTGTTGACTATTTTCAGATGGAAGGGACCTTAGAATCATCCGATCCGACCCTTTTTGTTTTACAGATAAGAAAACTGAGGTCCATAGAGGTTAAGTGATTTGTCCAAGGTCACATAAGTAGTGAGTGACAGAGAGCTTGCACTTAAGCCCAGCTTCTTTGATTCCATCATAGCTCTTTTCACTACGTAGTGCCGTTTTCCATTCTGATTTTGAAAAAGACATAGAGAAGATTTCTGGCTAAGTCTGGAATGTCAAGTCAAGTCAAGTACCTATTACAGTACTTGTGCTAAGGCACTGTGCTAAGTACTGACTTCCTTGTTCTTCCCCAACTCTTGACATAAAATCTAAAATTTGCCCCAGAAAAAATAATGATCAGTAAATCCAATGAGAAGTTACAGGAAGTGACTTCTCCAACCCTAAAACTGCACAAAATGTCAGTCAACAACTTAATGGCAGTAAGAAAGAAAGGCAAATAAATCTATAACCTCCAGCTCAGCCAGCAAAGGTCCAGAGATCCATGTAACTATGCAAGGTTCTGTGTCTAGAGGCAGCAGGAGAGGATGGCTCCTCTAAGAAAACACTAGAGTGGCTGTAAATCCACAGTAGTGACCTTGAGAGTCCTGAGGAGCAGTAGAAACCAATGAGGGTACTGTAGGGACCAACATGGTACTACCACCGTGTTGTGGCTCAAACTAAGAAAGCCCAGAGCCTTGAAAATCCAACACTCTGAATCTCAAAGATCCAGGGATATTAACCCCAGGAAGTGGAATTCAGTGCAGGAACCCAGGTGACTTTGGCCAAGACCAATTAGGGCCAACTACCACACTCAAAAGTGTAACAGAGAATAGAGCCTGGTACTGACACAAAACTTTAATTCAGGAGCTAAATTTGGAGAGGTAAGTAAACCAATGAAAACACTGACCAGCATAAAATTTTTTTTTGTAGATGTAGCTGTCTCATGGGGAAAGAGCAACTCTATATTAACTGCGAGCAGAGACTCAAAGAGAAAAAGAGATTTTCCATAAGAACTAAATAAATACTTACAAGAAATTAAGAGGTAAAAAAATGAAATAAAAGGTCTGGAGAAAAGAATTGGAAGGAGAATAAATAGCTTGGAAAAGAGAAAGTAGTAAATTTTACCCAAGTAATAAACTCCTTAAAAATTAGCATAGACCAGATGGAATCCAATGACTCTATAAGACAGTAAGAAATATTAGAACAAAATCAAAAGATGGAAAAATAGAAAAAAAATGTAAGATATCTGGTATCAGAAACAACAGACCTGGAAAAAAAAAAAGGTCAAAGAAAGATACCTTAAGAATCAGTAGACTCCATAAAAATCTTGATCTTAAAAAAAAACCCTAGACACTATATTTTTTAAAAATCAAAAATTAGAACTTCCCAGATCTGTTATAACTAGAGGGCAAAATTAAGATAGAATGAACCAATCAATTCCTGAAAGAAACAGCAAGAGGAAAGGTGTCAGGAATGTCATAGATAAAATCCACATCTCCCATGTCAAAGAAAAAAAATACTGCCAGCATCTAGAAACAAGCAGTTTAAGTACCAAGAAACCATAGTCATGATTATACAAGACCTAGCAACTAAAAGGACATCATGGAATGCAATGTTCCAAAGAGCAAAAGCTATAGGATTACAAAAATAGCTTTCCCTAGAAAGTGAAATAAAACAGCTATGGGGCAGTGGTGGGAGTGAGGGGACGGGGAAGAATGGATTTTTAATGCAATAGAGAACATTCCTGCATTTCTGATGAAAAGACCAAAGCCAAGTAGAACTTTAAAATGCAAAAAAAAAAAAAAAAAATCAAGATCAACTTAGGAAAAGGCAAATTTATTTGAGAAATTAGAAGGGACTGTATGATGATGTCATCATACAATCTAACAATCTAACAGTATGGAAAGAACTATGTCCCTTCAGAACCTTAATGTCTTCAAAGGGTAGTAAGGGAGTTAAATGAGAAAAACAGAAGAATCTATGTGTAGATTTTCTTTTTAATTCTGAGGGTTTTAAGAGGGGAAAGGGAAGGGAAAGTAAAAGAAATACAGTAATGGAAAAAGAAGGAATAAAGGGGTGGAACTTGCTTTTTCTCATAATTAGTGTGCATGGGGAGAAGAGTATATAAACATGGAGAAAGGAATTGGAGCAGCAGATCAACTTCACTTATCTGAATGAGATAAAGGAGTGGTGAACATTCACACAAACATTTTGATGTAGAACTACATCAGACAACAGAGAAGCAAGCAGGAATGGGAGGAGGGTAAATGTTAAGAAGGAGAATAATGCTAAGGAGGAAATAATCATAAGCAAAACAAACTACCATGATCCTGAAAGGGAAAGGGGAATTTGCGGCTGGGGCAAGAAAATCAGAGACCTCAAATCTAAGCGAGTGATTATCAATTTGAGAATGGCTGAAAAAAATGTGATTGAGGAACGTGAGGAAATATTATTGTGCTATAAGAAATAAAGAGAAACTTTCAGAGAATCCTGGGTAGTATGAAGTGATACAGAGTGAAGTGAGTGGAAATGGAATTTATACAAAGGCAACAGTATTCTAAAGAAAAACAACTTTGAAAGACTTAAGAACTCATTAATGCAATGACCAACTGTGCCTCCAGAGGACCAGTGCTGAAGCATGTTACCCACTTTCTGACAGAGAAAAGATGTACTCAGGGTGCAGAAAAAGACATAATCTTGTGCATAGTCACTAAATGGCCTTGTTTTGTTCAACTATGTTTAGTTGTTACTTTTTTTTTACACCCCACCCCTCTTGGGTTTTTTATTCGAAGAGTGCTGAGGAAGAGAGGGTTAAGCAACAGTCATGCCAAGAAAAAAAAGTGAAGGCCATTGGAAAATTTTTTAAATGCATGAAAGAGAGCAGAAGGAAGTTCAAAAGGAAGCATAGATAAGCAGGGGAGTTTTGAAAGTAACATGGAATTTATTATGTGCTTTAAAAAGGCAAGCAGTATAAAATAGAGATTTACAGTTCCATATACGTTTCTTTTTTCTGTGTTCTACTACATATATGGGAATGCTTTTTTTGGGGGGGGGGATATTTAAGTTCAGAATAATAAAATCAGAAAAAATATATTGACAATTCTTTCTTTGTCCTGTAAAGACTGATTCCTGCATCGTTGTCTTTTTTAAAGTGGATCAGTTAATATCTAGCAGGAGTCTAAAAGATGAAACAGAGGACACCTTCAAGTCATTTTGAATAGTCCTTATTGGAGATACATGTGTTGATCCATCTGCACAGAATGTATCATTGTTATATACTAATGGAAACTTTTTTCTATGTTTTTTAATTCTCTTTATTTTTTTAAGATTTGGATTCTTTAAAGACTCTTCATTAATCATTAATGTCTATTAACTTACAGTTGCAGGAATTGTGAATGTTTAGCCTAGGGAAGAGAAGACTCAGGAGAGACGTTATGGATTGTCATGTTAAAGAGCCATTAGAATTGATCTACTTTGGAAACAGGAAAACAACAACACACAATGATTATACCAATATAAATAGAAAGAGAGAGCAAACAAACATAAAAATAACTAAATTTGCCTATGAAATCAATTGAGAAAATTCACCTCCCTCCCTTAATGATATAGGGAACAATGGGTGAGGAATGTTGTATATACTGTCAGACTCAATGAATGAGTGGGTTAGTTTTGGTGAACTGCTTTTAAAAAAATATTTGTTGTTGCAAGAGATGGCTCTTTGGGTAGGGTAAAGGAAAGAGACATGTTTGTAAATAAATGGGATGTGAAAACAAAAGATATCAATCAAAAAATAGAGGACTTTAAAAATAATTGTTCTGCTTGGGTATGGATGGCATAACTAGGAAGAGTAGATAGAAGCTGCAAAGTGAGACAGGTTTCAGCTTGCTATGATGAACAACTTAGAAGTAGAGCCACCCTCTAGTTGGGTGGGTTGACTTGGTAGATGGTGAGATCCTGCTCACTCCCTCTGATGTCTTCACATTCAACTGAAATGGGATGCTAGAAAGGGGACTCTTATTCAAAGATGCATTGGACCAGGGAGGTGGGTGGCCCCTGAGGCCCGGTCCAACACTGTGATTCTATGATTTTATGGACTCTTTAGTATAGGAACAAGTTTAAAATCTAGACTGCTTAGCAAAATTTTGCAAGAGTCTTGCCTTCTCTGAAGCCCTTAAGAAATACCCTGATTTTGTTACCTGAGTGTTGAGTGAGAACAAAAAAGGGAGGACTCTTCTATGGAAATGGTCCCAGAACGTTACAGAGGCTATGCTGTAATGAGTCTCTACTCTACCATTTATGACCTGTGTGACCATGGGCAAGTCAGTTCACTTGTCTCTGGACCTCAATTTCCTTATCTGTAAAGTGAGAGGATTGGATTAGATGACTTCTGAATTCCCTTTCAAGTCTAGAATTATGATCCTATGACCTATGCTTCTCTCTGTGTATATATGTGTATATATGTGTACGTATAGTGTATTTGTATGTGTATGTGCATATATATGTATGTATATATGGAGAGAGATAGTTTTATCTCTAAATACAGTAGCCAAACTTGTTTTTTTTTCTTCTCTTTAAAAAAGAAATCTCTTTTCCCCCATATGATGATTGAATTGATTGAAGTGATCCTTACCTTCATATCTACCTCTTCCCCAACTTTTTCCCACCAGGGAGGTCCAAAAATTTGGCTTATGGTACTAACACCTTGGCTTGGTTTTCTTGTCACCCAGCTTGTCTGGCTAAAGAGGATACTCTAGGCCTTAGCCTCTTGTCCTGTTCCCTGAAAAGAATTTTTTTCTTGTTTTTTTCCTACTTACCCCTATGGGAAAATATATATGGTATTAAAATCGCAAACAAGGGAGAGGAAAATGTAGAACTTTGTAAGTTCTAATCTTTCCCTGGGCTTCAAAGACCTTTTAGGCACAACCCTCACCCTTGAATTTGCCATTCATGAGCTCACTAAACTCCCATGTTTGCCACTCTGGATAACATAGACCCTTCCCCTTATGGGTGCCCAAATTTTCCTCTCTTGACTTCAGACCTTCTTAAACTAGAATCTAGCAGTTAACTTCCTTGCCCCATTGGTGATGTCAATGGTTCAAGCCACTGGAGGTTCACACTCTCTCTTCACTTGGGATTATTCAGAACAATGTTCTCTGTTCTGGTAGGATTGCCTGAACCCAATGTGCTTGCCAGATAAAATGTCTAGTTTTGTCCTTTACATGAAGTTTCAGCTTCTCTACCTCTTGCCCTGATCCCTTTCTTCTCTGGAAGCTTTATGGTCCAGGACTATGAAGTTAGGCCTATATGTTCTCTTTCCCTAATTTTCAAATCCTCATGCTTTTCTCAATCTTACCAGATTAATTTAAATTTCCCTTTCTTGCTCACAGATGTGTTTCATAGTAGAACTCTCACAAAATTCCTATTTCTAATACTCACCTGGCTCTCAGCTCACCAGAAAAGCTGAAATAATAGATTGCAACCAATTGGACAACCAATAGCTTTCCCTGGCATTTTTGCTTCAACCTGCCATGATCTGGTTGAGCTTCCATATAAGGAGAGAGACTTCTCCTCATTTCTCACCTGTCTGCATAACCTTGAGATTTCTTTGACTGACTTCTCCACTATGTTCCACGAAGTTCTTTATTAGGCTAACCTCATCATGCCATAAGATCTCATCAGCCTTGGTACTCCATCTCATTCAGGAGGACTAGCACCTCCGCTGTGAGGGCTTGCTGAGCCATTTTCAGAGCTACTCATCTACCTCTGATGTCCACCTTTCACCTCTCACCTATGGCTCCAAGAAGCTGTAGCATGTGCGGTGACCACACTCTGGTAAACCATCTTAACAGATGAACTAAACCAGGTTGAAGGTAGGCCTCAAACCCCTCAGTGAGTTAGGGGTAGATCTACTCCAAGTGTGTGAAGACTTTCCCCTGGTGGAATGGGCAGATGAGAACAATTTGTTCCAATGATCATGAAGCAGGTCCTGTGGAGTGCCCTAAGAACTTGGTCAGTCACTGAAGACACCAAGACCATCCACCGCACCCCAGGCCATCTCCAGTTGTACTGACTTTTGTCCTGCCACTGGACTTTGATGACTCTGGAAGAGAGTGAGGTTGATGACTTTGTGCAACTCTGCTTCACTGAAATCCAGTTCACCCATGAGTCAAGACATCACCCATGATGTCATTGGTCCTTTTCAAGAAACAAAGGACAAAAAACAATACCCTCTGTCTCACTGATTGGAGGGTAGGCCCATGAACTCCAAGTCTCTGCACATCTCATTTTTTACCAGGCTGCACTACTTTGGGACTTCTCTGACTGTCTTCTCTACTCTCTCCCTCCACTCCCCTCTCCCCTCCCACCCCCCACCGATTTTTCAGCTTCCTTGTGTGGGTTGTAAGCAGCTCAATGGTACACTGGATAGAGGCCCTGACCTGGAGTCAGGAAGACCTGATTTCAAATCCTACCTCAGACTGTTGCTAGCTGCATGACCCTGGGCAAATCACAAACCTCTGCTTGCTCAGCTTCCTCATCTGTAAAATGGGGATAACAACAGCACCTACTTGCTAGGATTGTTGTGAAGATCAAATGAGATAATAGTTGTAAAACTCTCAGCATAAGGCTTTGCACATAGTAAGCACCATATAAATGCCGGCAATTATTATTATTATTGTCTTCCCCATTAGATTGCAAGCTCCTTGATGACAGGGGCTGACTTTCTTTCTTCCTTCCTTCTTTCCTTCCCTCCTTCTTTCTTTCCTTCTTTCTTTCTTTCTTTCCTTCCTTCCTTCCTTCCTTCCTTCCTTCCTTCCTTCCTTCCTTCCTTCCTTCCTTCCTTCCTTCCTTCCTTCCTTCCTTCTTTCCATCCATTTATATTTGTATCCCCAGAGCTTAGCACAATGCCTGGCACGTAGTAGTCACTTAATAAATATTTATTGACTGACTGATTAGGTTCAAATAGTCATAGCTAATGGTCTCTCCAGAGGAAGGGAAGAATATAGGTTAATAGTAAATAATAAACAAAAAAATAAGAAAAACAGTTAATAGTAAAAAAAAAACCAAAAATAGTAAAAAACCAAACCAAAACCTATATAGTAAATATTTTCTTTGGTTCCATTATAGTTTACCTGGTATTATACTTATTTATATTTCACACTTGCCCCTTGTTAATTGTCAGCCCCTTAAATGAGTAGACTTTGTCCTTTTCTGTTCTCGTTTATCTATGTTTGGTATTGGTATTAATTCATTGTTTATGTTACCTTTTAGCTAAATGTAGTTTCCTTCTTTATATCTTTTAATTAAGTCTATTTTCGCTGTTGCCTTGCCTGAGATCAAGATTACTACCTCTACCTTTCTTTACTTGAGCTGAAGCATAATTGATTTTTTCTTCAGCCCCTTATTTTTAATTCTGTGTGAGTCTCTGTTTCAAGTGTGTTTCTTGTAAACAACGTATTGTTTGATTCTGCCTTCTAATCCATTCTGCTTTCCTTTTCTGTTTTATGGCTGAGTTCATCCCTTTCACAATTATGCTTGTTAATTGTACATCCCTCTATCCTGTTCTTTTACGCTTTTGCTTCTCTTTGTTTTCTACCCCTTCTTTATAAAGGAAAATTGGACAGCGAGAGAGGAGGGTGTCCAGAATCAGTGCTCTTCAGTCTGCTTCCCTCACCCAGAGCCCAATCACAAGTTCTTATCTTTTTAAAATTTTCTTTTAAATCCACCCTCCATGGTTGGAGTTTGTTTTGCTTGGAACTAATCACACCATTAATCTATTCCCTCACCTCTGCCCATTCTCTCCCTCTATTTCCCTATTGAATGAAATGTATTTCTGTACTTAGCTGTGTGTGTGTGTGTGTGTGTGTGTGTGTGTGTGTGTGTGTGTGTGTGTGTGTGTGTATTCTTCTCTCCTTTGACCACTTCAGATGAGGAAGTGTTCAAGTGTTGTCCACTGCCCTCATCCTTTCTTCCTTGTTTTTAGTGTCTTATACTTTTGCATCCTGATTATGTAAGATAGTTTTCCCCGTGCTTCATCTCCCCTTTCCTACCCTAGGAAATTTTTCTCTCTCTCTTTCCTTTCTTCTTTTAAGATCATCAAAATATAACAAAACTCTCTTTCTTATAAACCCCCTCTATGACTGTGGATGATGATAGAGCTCTGAGGGAATATATACATCATCTCTTCACATTAAAGAGTTTACCCTTATTTGGTCCCTCATAATTGCTCACTCATCTTTACCTCTCTACATTTCTCTTGATTCCTGTTTTCATATTTCAAAGTTTCTACACAGTCCTAGTCTGTTTTGTTTTGTGTTTTGTTTTTGGATCAGGAATTCTTAGAAGTCTTCTATTTCCTTAAACACCCCCTTTTTCTTCTTTAGGATTATGCTCAATAATGTTGTGTAAGTTATTCTTAGTTGTATGCCAAACCTTTTGCATTCTAGAACATTATATACCAAGTCCTCCACTCCATTATAGTGGTGGTGGCTGCTAAATCTTGTATGATCCTTTCTATGGTTCCTCAGTACTTGAATTCTTTATGGTTGTGTGAAATATTTTTTTCTTTGACCTGGAAGCTCTGGATTTTGGTTAATGGTCCAGAGGGTTTTCATTTTGGAATATCTTCCTGGAAGTGACTAATGGGTTCTTTCTCTTTTTACTTTGCCCTCTAGTTCTAAGAGATCTGGGTATTTTTCTTGTATGATTTGTTGAGTATGCTATCTAGGCTCTTTGGCTTTCAGGTAGTTCAATGATTATTAAATCAA
>CM053625.1:260224719-260241532 GCA_028646595.1 Phalanger gymnotis
TTTTTTTTTTCTATGAGACACTTTACATTTTCTTTTACTTTTTTTCAGTCTTTTGACTTTGTTTTAATATTTCTTGTTATCTCATGAAGTCATTCACTTCTATTCAGTCCATTCTAATTTTAAAAGTATCTCTTGCTTTGGTAAGGTTTTGTGTCTCATGTGAAACTATTAATTTTCTTTCTAGTTCTTTCTTCTATAACTCTCATTTCTTCTACAATTTTTCGTTTAGGGCTCTTGTTTCACTTATAAAATAATTTAAAATTCTTTAAAAAATACTTCTTACTTCATCTCTTCAAGGAATTCTATTTGAATTTGTGTCCACAGTCTTTGTGTATTTATATTGGAGTGTATTTAGCTTGGTTTTTTTTTTTTTGAGGTTTTACTTGTAGATATTTTGGAATCTTTCTGTTCTTCTGCATCTTGAACACCCCTGTCAGTGGGGGGATATAATAATTTTTTGTGGTGGAGTTCTTTTTCTTTTTCTTTTTTGCTCATCCTTCTAGCCTATTTCCTAACTTCAGATTTTATATTAGGGTGAGGCTCTGTATAATTATGGAAAAACTATCAGGCTGAGCTTGTGTCCTCTTGGGTCCTACTACTGCTGCCTTGAGGCATTAAGTATTATGTACTACTATCTCAGAGGCAGCTAGGTGGCCCAGTGAATAGCCTGGTGGGCCTGAAGTCAGGAAAACATGAGTTCAAATCCAGCCTCAGATACTTACTAATTGTGTGATCCTGGGCAAGTCACTTAATGTTTGTTTGCCTTAAACCACTGGAGAAAGAAATGGCAGATCGCTCCAGTGTCCTTGACAAGAAAACCTGTTGGATGGTATTGGCATGGGGTATTGATAGTATTGATGGGGTCATGAAGAGTTGGATATGACAGAGCAACAACACCATTATCTCAAGGACAGCTCAGGTTAGGGGCACATAAGCACTGAGTGCTCCCAAATTGGTTCGATTCAGAACATGATCTAATTGCTGCTATTCTGGTTGGAGCTCTGCCAGTTCCTTACTTGTGTGTGGGTCTGAGCAGCATATCTATGGTATTTCTCCTGTTTGGAGTTCCTATAGACTTTGCTGGACGGAACCACTAGCAGCTAACTGGAAAGCTCTGCAGGCTGAAGCATCTCTTCGTTCGTTCCATTCTCTGTGTGTACTGCTATCAAAATGACTTTCCTTAAATGAAGATTTGCGCATATCACTCTGCCACTCATTAATCTCCTCTATGAGGCATCTCCAGTCATCCTAATCTATGTCTTGCCACTGGACCCAGATGATTCAGGAGAAGAAAGTGAGGCTGGTGGCTTTGCACAGTCCTCCCTCACTTAGATCCAATTCTCTTGCCTGTCATGGTGTTGTGTAAAAAATAACAGCGAGACAAACCTGGATTCAAGGTAGATTTAAGTGTGGATTTATTGGCCAAGCGCACGACTGCCTGGAGTATGCACTCAAATCAAGCAGTCCCCAACTGAGGGACTACAATGCTTATAAAGGCAAAAACCACAATTACACAATTAGGGAGGGTCGCTAGCAGAAGCAATGATGTACAGAAGCAAAGATCAGCCATTGGCTGGATTCATCAGCTCAGAGCTAATTTGGGAATATGGCACCGAGATTCAGGGGTACGACCATACTGTGACACAGGGTGGTCAGCTTCCTAGAATGGGTGGCCCTATTAGGTCATGATGGGTGGAATTTCCCAGAAAGTAACCCCTCCTTGATCAGCTGTGGTCGAGTGGAGGGACCTAGCTTGGTCAGCAGAATAGCTGCACCATAACCCAGGGTGTGGGGCTATTTGGTAACCGGGGGGTTTCTCCTTAAAATAAACTTATACCTTACCTTAGCAACTGATCCTTGCACATAATGCTGATGTAGAGAGAACATACAGAATGCTGAATCATGAGGAGAGGGGGGGGGTCAAGGGACTTGCCTTGTGCAATCTACCCAGACTACGCCTGAAGCCGTTTCAAGCCATTTCAGGGTGTAGGGCAGAGACAAAGACAAGAATATAAAGAGGTTAAAGGTGGGCTCAAAGGGGATTAATGGTGGGCTTCAATTTGGGTGTAACAGTGGCATCACCTCCCTGATGTCATGGTCCTCTTCAAGAATGAAGGACAAAAACCAACAATCTCCTCTAGAACCAAATATAAATTTTAACTTTTCAAACCTTTTTCAACTTTGCCCTAACTTAACTTTTCAGCCTCATGGACAATTACTCCTCCTCCCACTCACTGTAAGCTGGTATGTAAGTGGGTAAGGCCAAATCGGCCTTTTCTCTGTTCTTTACACACAGCATTCCACCCGCTTCCTTCAGGTCTTTGCACGGCTGTCTCTCAGACCTGGAACGTACTCCCTTTTTGACTCTGCCTCATGCCATCCCTCTCTTCATTTAAGGTACAGGTCGCATACCACCTTCTACATAAAACCTTTTCTATTCCCTCAACTGCTAATGTCTTCCTCAAACTACTTTGTATCTAAACACTTTGCTTTTAATTATATTAATTCTGCATATACTTATATATGTCCCTGTTGTCTCCTCTGTTAGAATATAAGCTCTTAGTGACTGAGAGCTTTTCCCATCATTTACTGTATTTGCATTCCTATCACATGGTACCAGACACTGAGGTCCTTTCTCGAGCTAAACTGTCAAGCATTCAAACTCTGCTTCAGAGAGCACAACTCTGATGGGCTGGCCTCGTTGTTTGAATGCAAAACGCACACTTGCCAAAAAGACTGTTTTATGGAGAACTCATACAGGGCAAGAGTTACATGGTGGTCAGAAGTGATACAAGGAGTCTCTCAAGGTTTCTCTTAGGAACTTTGGAATTGATTTGCGACATGGGAGACAATGACACAGGACTGCCCAGCATGCTGTACTCACATCAAAGAAGGTGCTGGGTTCTATGAGCAAAGCAGAATTGAAACAGCTGAAAGGAAATGTAGGATGTGCAAATTTGGAGAATCTACCCCAAATGTTCACACAGACTATTTGTGTCTGACCTGTGGTAGAGTGTTCCTAGCTTGTATTGATCTGAATAGCCACAGTCAGACACAGTGTAACTTGACTCCAGTATAGTGATGTCATTTTGGTCCTCTTTGAGAAAGAAGGACAATGACCAACGAACCAACAGTGCCTAGCACTTAGTAGGTACTTAATACTTGTTGAACTTGATAAATACTTGTTGAACGATTGATTTCCCAGAGTCAGACGGCTAATAACTGCCAGAGGTGAGATTTAAAATAAAGTGTTCTAGCCTCCAAATACAATGCTTTACCAAATCCTTTTTTTTTTTTTAAATCAAGCCCTGGTTTGAGCAGCTGTTTAATACTGTGACCTAGCCATCATATTACCTTTTAAAATTTCCTTAATGCAAACCTTTTTTCAACTAGAAAGCAATGGTTACTGTCCATTAATAATCTTCAATTTCCAAGCACACATTGCCTAAATCTATTTGGGAATTATGAAATGAGAAAAGAAATATAATGCATTTTTAAAGATGAATTGTCCTTGTTTCATTTGTTTCTACACAGATCAATCAATCAGGTATTTATCAAATGCCTACTATGTGCCAAGCAGTGTCAATACTGCAAATATGACTGGAACAATACCTACTCATGAGAAGCTTACATTCTAATGGGAGAGGTAACAAGTATACACACGCACAATATAGATACATAGATATCTATGGAGATACGTATGCATATATACTTGGCATTTCCCCCATTAGAATGAAAGGTCATACATACCCACACTCATATATATAGAGAGAAAGGAGAAAGAGCATGAATATTAAGTGAATAACTACAAATGTATACAAAGTATTTAAATATAAAAAAGTATGGTAGTGGGGCTACCTAGCTGCTAGGGGAATTCGGAAAGACTTCGAGCAGGAGATAGTGTATAAGCTGAATCTTGGTCAATTGGTTGTTGTCCTTCCTTCTAGAAGAGGATCAAAATGACATCACTTCGCTAGAGTCAACTTTCAATATGTCTGACTGTGGCTAATCAGATCAATACAAGCTGGGAATGTTCTACCACAGGTCCAGCACACATAGTCCGTTTGAACATTTGGGGTGAATACTCTAAATTTGTGCACCCCTGTGTTTCCTTTGAGCTGTTTCAATTCTGCTTTGATCACAGAACACAGTGCCTTCTCTGATGTGGGCACACCATGCTGAGAGATCCGGTACCAGCGTCTCCCATGTCACACAATCAATTCCAAAGTTCTTGAGAGAGACCTTGAGAGTGTCCTTGTATCGCTTCTTCTGACCACCACGTGAGTGCTTGCCCTGTGTGAGTTCTCCATGACCTCATTGTTATATGCTTGTGAAACCTTGAAAGTCTACCAGAACCATGCCAGGAAACTGAGTCACTTCCATTTGAATTGTCTTAGGAAGATTCTGAAGATCACCTGGCAGGATAAGGTACAGACACTGAAGTCCTTACTCAAGTTAAACTGCGAAGCATTCAAACTCTGCTTTAGAGAGTGAAACTCTGATGGGCTCCGATGTTTGAATGCAAAACATTCACTTGCCAAAAGACTTTTTTATGAAGCTGAATCTTAAAGGAGGAGAGGCGGAGGTGGAGGTAAGGTAGAGATATACCTCCATGAGGTGAAGGTGAGGAGGGGGCTCATTCCAAACCTGTGAAAGGGCCAGGGCAGAAGCACAGAGAGGGGAGATGGAGTATTGTGTCTGCAGAACAGAGATAAGACCAGTTTGGCTGAATTGTAGAGCAGGAGAGGGAAAGCAGTGTCCATGGTGGCTGGAAAGCTAATATGGGGCAAGGTGGCTAAACAGAGGCTAAAAGCTAAACAGAGGAGCTGATATTTGGTTTTATAGGCAACGGGAAGTCATTGGAGTTGACTGAGTAGAGGAGTCACATAGCAGCATGGAATTTAAGAAAAATAACCCTGTGACTGGAGGAAGGGTGAAATTGTAGTGTCTGTGATGGCCACTGTGGGCACTTTCCTATAATAGGTGCAGTGTGTTCCCAAACACTGTTAAAAATGAGCAGTGGTCAGATTGTCATCATTTTTCAGCCCTTTATTCTTCTCTCCTTAGCCTTTGACTGATCAGATGAAGGGTATTTTGGCAATAAAAGGTGGGGATGGGGGGCATTTATTAGTCACAGAAATAGCTGCTTCTTACCCAAAGTGTATGGCCAAGAGAACATCACCATCTGGATGGTAGTAGCTTTGGCACTGGCTCTCAGCAGCACCCCTCAACTCCTAGGCCACACACATTTGTTGCTAGTAAATTGAGACAAAACTCAGAACACCTAAGTTAGAGTCCAATGAAGCAGAATAATTAGTATTTCTAAGAAAAAAAAGTGACATTTTCATGATTGAATATTTAGGGACAGTTCATTATTCAATTTACAAACATCCTATGCATGTGAATAGCTATTTGCATCTTCCTTCTTCTCTCCTCCAGTCTTCTCTTTCCTGCCCATTTTTTGAATAGCAGTTAAGTTGGTGGGGGAAAGAAAGAGGGCCCACTGGTCCTCAGGTCAGAGATAATTGCCAGATACTGACTGGATCCAACAACGGTGTATTTCACTTGTGACAAGAGGTGACCAAAGAGGGTTAACTGGAAGTAAATATCAAATAACAGTGAGACAGATGACTAATGGATGAGGAGTCTCAAAATAAGTGAGGTTTCCAAATACTTGAGAAAGAGAAAGACTTTATTCTTTCCTGCTGCCAAAACCCTATTATTAAGGAAACAGGAAGTTTGCTGAAACCAGCCGTGAATTTAAATTGGGACATATCCTTTCACTGAATCATGATAATTTTCAAAGTATTTTTATGCCATCTCAAGTTTAAGTCAGAACAGTAGCAATAGTTTCACTTGCCTGGGAACCTTGAAGAGATAAGAGAACTATAAACCATGCAAATACTTTTCAAAATAAGATAAACCAGCCTTGTGAGTAATTTTCTTTTTTTTTGTGATAAGTTCTTTTAAATTTTTTTTCATTTTTAGTTTACATCACTCAGTTCCACAAGTTTTTGAGTTCTAATTTTTCTCTCTCTCCCTCTCCTCCTCCTCCCCCTCCCCTCCCCCTAAGATGGCATGTGATTCAACATAGGTTCTACATATCCCTTTGCATTAAGTTTATTTACATAATAGTCAAGTTGTTAAGAAGAATCATAACCAATGGAATGAATCATGAGAAAGAACAAATGAAACCAAAAAAGAAGGAAGAAAAAGAGAGCAAATAGTTAGCCTCCATCTGTGTTCAGACTCTGTAATTCTTTTCTCTGGATGTCCTTAGCTCTTTCTATCATGAGTCTTTCTGAGCTGTCCTTGAACCTTGCATTGATGAGAAGAGCCAAGTCTATCAAAGTTAGTCCTTACATACGTGAGTAATTTTCAAAAGCCATCAGGCCGGCAAGAGTGAAACTTAGAGGGAAGGGAATAAACATTTCTTAAGAGCCTACTATATGCTAGGCCAGGGGTGGGGAACCTGAGGTCTTGAGGCCACATGTGGCCCTCTAGGTCCTCAAGTAAGGCCCTTCGTCTGAAGAAGTTTTGGTCCAAAGGGCCACACTTGAGGACCTAGAGGGACACATATGGCCTCAAGGCCACAGGTTTGTTCTGTGAAGTTCGGATTCAGTTAAAGGGTCCCATTTGAGGACTTAGAGGGCCCCATATGGCCTCGAGGCCACGGGTTTCCCCACCCCTGTGCTAAGCATTTTACAAACATTATCTCATTTGATCCTTACAACATATCTGGGAGGTTTGTGTTATTATTATCCCTATTTTACAGTTGAGGAGGAGATGGGCAGACATTAAGTGACTTGCCCAGGGTCACATGGCTAGTAAATGTCTTAGGTCAGATTTGAACTCAAGTCTCCCTAACACCAGGCCTTAGGCTTGCTCACATTTGTCCATGTAACCTTGTCCTAGCCTACCTTTGGAAACTTCATAATTCCCTGGGAGTTCTTTCTCTCTTTCCTCATTTTGTACACTCCTGAGACCAAGGGAGTGGTGATATGTTTTGAAGTCTATCAGTCTGTCAGATCTGAAAGTCTACTACACCTATCACATGATGATTTCAGCAGTGTGCTGGGCTATATCATCCATCACCCTTCCTAGTGTCTTGGGACAGAAAAGGGTAACACTTTTCATCAGCAGCACACTACCCTTGAGGCTTGACAGAGCTACTGCAGACCAATAAAATGGTGTAATTGGACTACAGCTTTAAATTTTAAAATAAAGCGGATAATACATTTTTTAAAATTAAAAAATTAAGCAATAACAATGCAAGTAAAGCATTTCCTATTAAACCATTTAGTGTTATATGTGTTAATATTTGGGATTATTTTACTTGATTTCAAAATCTTAATAAGGAGGGGTGGTGGGATAGAAAGGAGTCTATCTAATCCTAATTCGTATCCCCTTTTTAACCTGTACTGGCACAGGGAAAGTGGTATGGTGGAAAAAGCCATGGATTCAGAGTTAGGTACCTTGGGTTCAAATCTTGGTTCTGTAATGTTTCAACCTGCATGACCTCAAGCAAGTCATTTAATCTATTTAGGCCTCGTCTTTTAAACCTTGGGTGATTCACTTAATCTCTCTGGGCCTCAGTTTCCCCATCTGTAAAATGAGGAAATTGGATGACTCAATGACACCTAAAGTTCTGTTGAGCACTAGATCCAGGGTCTATGAGCCCATCCCATCATGCACCTGTTGAAGACTTTTTCAATTGGTTTTCCAGACTTTGCTGCAGAATAGCATCTCTGCCTCTGATCTGGTTTACTTGCTTTTAGATAACATCTCTTGCTAAAGTCAGTAGTGGAAAAGAAAAGACAAAAGAGAAGAGAAGAAAAAAAAGAAAAGAAAAGGTAAAAGGTCTTTTGTTCCTTAGAATTCCTTAGGAACTAATTACATATGCATTACATTCACTACCTTAATCAAGAACTAAGAAGATTCATACCTTGGGGAACTTTTCTTTGGAAAAAGTCTGAACTTTGGGGTTATTAGATGCTATTAAATGAGTGACATTGTTAGAAAATTTTAAAGTAACCTTTCTTCCCCCTTATCTATAACTCCTTAATGGAAAAGGTTGAGAAATACATCAGATTCATGAGAGCAATATTGCCATATCTTAGACCCAGTGGAGAAAAGGTTATTTTATGTGCTTTATTTAAGATGATCAAAAGGATATTGATGTGTTAAAGTTAAGCTACTGTGGCTTTTAATTTCTTTTTTCCACTGGCTTTGTGATCTGACTGATGAAGGTACTCCTTCCACTAGTGCCTATTGCCATTAGTTGCCATTGCTTCTCAACCTGAGCGATTCTTGTGTGTATCTTTCATAAATTCTCCATAGATGCTCTATCTGTGGCTCTGGTGGTTTTCCAATGAAACTTTCGATATTTTGTGGAAACAAGTGAAAACCCTTGGACTTCCTGTGTGATACCGCTCCTTTTCATTATGTGACCAGCCCTCCTTTTCTGATCATACATTTTCTGTATACATTTTATACTACTTATTGTGTGAAAATTGTATTAGCAATTTTGATTCTTTGGATGGTGTACCACGATGTTCTCTGCCCCCCCCCCACTTCGTTTATTGTGTATATCCTCCCATTGTATGTAAGCTTCTTGGAATCAGAGACTATTTCATTTTTGTCTTTATATCCTCATACTAGCTCAGTGTTCAGAATAAAACAGGCCCTTTTAATAAATATTTTCTTTTAAAAATAGATTTTGTTGACATCTTTAGTTTTAACATCACCTAGATTTCCTTTTCTATCACTTCCTCCTTCTAGAGAGCCATCTTTTATAAGAAAGATTTTCTATTAAAAACAAGAAGAAAAAAAGATTAAACAAAACCAATCAACATAAAAAAAATCTGACATTTTGCCATGTTCCATACCTCTGGAGCCAACCTCAGCAAGAGAAGGGATGATGGGAGAGGGATCTTCTCAGTCTTTTCCTTGAGGACAAGTTTGTTCTTTATGATTTGGCAGCATTCTGTCTCAATGGTTTTGTGATAATCATTGTGTATATGGGTTTCTTGCCTCACTTTGCATAAGGTCATAAAAGTGTTTTCATGTTTCTCTGTATTGATCATATTCATTTCTTATAACACAATAATTATATTCTGTTATAACCGTGTTTCACAATTTGTTTAGCTGTTCCCAAGTTGATGGGCGTTTACTTTGTTTTCAGTTTTTGCTACCATAAAAATTTAATAATCCTTATTGTTTGATTCTGATCGATATAAAAAGATGGACTATTCGATCAGGCACCTTGAGGTCTTTGAAAGTCCTATGTATATTCTCAAATATCATCCAAGTAGGCTTTGATGGCTGCTTTTCCATGGTGGCCCACATTTTCATAGTCAGTCAATAAACACTTATGTTTATTATATGTATTATATATATGATGTTTGGATATATTGTATATTATATATATATTATGTTTACTATATGTGTTATTACTATGTGCCATGAACTATGTTAAGTGCTAGGAATATAAAAAAAGACAAAAGATAGTCCCTGCCCTTACAAAGCTCACCATCTAATGGGAAAGACAATAAGCAAACGAATATATACAAATAACCTATATACAGGATAAATAAAAAATAATTAACAGAGGGAAGGCACTAAAAAGGCACTAAAATTAAGAGGGATTGGGAAAGACTGCCTGTAGAAAATGGGATTTTTGGAACTTAAAGGAAGCCAGGGAAGGTAGTAGACAGAGATGAAGAGGGAGAGCATTGCAGGCATGGAGGACAGTCCCAGAAAATGCCCAGAGCCTAGAGATAGAGTGATTTCTTCATGGGAAAACAAGGAGGCCAGTGTCATTGGTTTGAAGAGTATATGACAGGGAGTAAGGTGTAAAAAAGACTGAAAAGGTAGGAGGAGTCTACGTTACAAAGGACTTTGAATGCCAAAGAGGGATTTTGTATTTGATCCTGGAGGCAAATGGGAACCACTAGAGTTTATTGAGTAGCAGGGTTGATGTGGTTGAATATTTTAGGAAAATCACTTTGGTGGCTGAATGGAGGATGGTTTAGAGAAAGGAGAGATAGAAATATGGCTGGCAGACCCACCAACAATCTATTGTAATAGTCCAGACAGGAGGTGATGAGAGCCTGTACCAGAGTAGTATCAGTGTCAGAGGAGAGAAGAGGACATATTCAAGAAATGTTGCAAGGGTGAAATCAACAGGCCTTGGCAATTGATTAGATATGGGGGATGAAAGATAATGAAGAGTTGAGGAGGGCACCTAATTTGAGAGCCTGAGAGATTAGGAGAATAGTTAATTCTCAACAGTAATAGGAAAGTTAGGTGGAGGCAGATTTTAGGGGGAAAGATAATAAATTGGGTTTTGGACATATTGAGTTCAAGATGTCTGAAAGATAGTTGGAAATAAGAGATCAGAGGCCAGCAGAAGGGATGGGTCAGGATAGATAAATCTGAGGATCATTGATATACAGATGATAATTAAATCCGTAGGAGCTGATGAGATCACTAAGAGAAATATTATAGAGGGAGAACAGAAGTGAGCCCCAAACAAACCCCTGTGGGACACCTAGGGCTAGTGAGTATGATCTGGATGAGAATCCAGCAGCAGAGATTGAGAAGGAGCAGCCAGATGGATAGGAAGAGGACCAAGAGAGAATGGCATCCTGAAAACCTAGAGGGAAGAGAGGATCAAGGAGGAGAAGGAATCAACAGTGTCAAAGCCTGCAGAGAAATCAAGGAGAATGAAGATTGAGAACATTGGATTTGGGAATTTAGGAGATAATTGGTAACTTTGGAGGGAGCAGTTTCAGCAGAAGGATGAGGTCAGAAGTCAGATTATAAAGGGTTAAGAAGAGAGTGAGAGGAGAGAAAGTAAAACCTCTTAGCATAGATGGCCTTTTCAATGAGTTTAGCCCCCAAAGGCAGAAGAGATAGGGGATGACAGCAGAGATGAAAGGATCAAGTGAGGGTTTTTTTCAGGGTAGGAAAGACATGGATATGCTTGTAAGGCAGTGGGGAATGAGCCAATAGAGAGGGAGAGATTTAAAATAAATGATAGAGTGGGGATGACACAATCCATTTGGGGATGCAGAATGTAATGGGATCATTTGAACAGGTAGAGGGGTTAGCCTTGATAAGGAAGAAAACCATTTCATCGGAAGAGACAAAGGTGAAGGAGGAGAGATTCTCAGAGGCAGAAGACACCTGAGTGATAGGATACGAGGAAGAGGGGAGAAAAGGACGTTCACAGTGAATGGCCTCATTTTTTCTATAAAATATGAGGCAGAATTGGTTGAAAGATGTAGCGAATACAAGATCTGCTGTGTCTACTTGTTGATTATCATTCCCCACCCCCTTGACCTCAAGTTGCATGTCATTTAGTAAAGCAAACAAGTTTTAGAGGTATGCCATGTATATATAAGAGTCTTCTGTTAATCAATTTTATCAATACCAAGAGAGGCATAAAACAAGAAAACCAGTACTCTCTACTCAAGTCCACCAGTGTCACTGAAGATGTCCTATTTAAAATTTAATATAGCCTTAGCTAATGCATATGGTACTCCTAATTCTATTTCTCTTTACATTTCTTGTCATTCCATATTATATTATTCCTCATGGCCATTTTTTATAACTACAATAATATTTCATTGCACTGATATGCCATCGAGAAGTTGTTTTCAAGTTTTCTATGACTACAAATAAAAGTTATGTATTATTTTGTAAGAAATGGGTCTTTTTTCTTTTAATAATATATTTGAGATATATTTTCACAATGAGATCACAGGGTAGAAGAATATGACCAATGTTATGTTTTGTTAAATTGCTAGATTGCTGTCTAAAAGATGATATCAGTTTAAATTCTATCGATAAAGTAACAGTTTACCTGTTTCCCCACAGCACAATTTTTATCACTTTTATTTGTATATGTGCCAGTTTGAAGCTCATAAGATAATTCCTTAAAACATTTAAAATATGTATGTTTTTGGTTATTGGAAAATTAACAAAATTTTCAGATGATTATTTATAATTTGTCTTTCCTCTTTTGTAAATTGTCTGTTCATATGCCTTGGTAATTTGTTCTTTAGGGACTGAGAATTACTCATACATTTGTGTCAGTTCCTTATAGGTTCTGGATGTCAGACTTCTATTAGATCTATTTACTGCCACAACATCCAATGCTAATCTGTTACTTTGTTTTAAATTTGGTGATTTTGTTTTTTATTGTGCAGGATTTGTTTTTCTTTTTGCATAGTCAAATAGATCTATCTTATCCATATGTTCAATAGATAGACATGATAAAAAGATAAAATGATTTGTTCCCCTCAAAAATAGTAATAAATATATTAATTTTTCTTCTGACTTCTATGGACTTAAAAATATTTAGTTCTCTAATCCTATTCATTATTCATAACCTTAATAATATTCATTCATTGCAGTGTGTGTTGTGGGGGTGACTCATTTTTCACCATATTGCCAATCAATTTTACCCAACAGTTGTTGTAATATGATTGCATGTTGTAACGTGATTTCTTTCACTAATCGTGACAATAATAACACTAGTTAACATTTACATAAGAATTTTAAGGTTTGCAGAGGGCTTTACAAATATTTCCTCATTTTATCCTCTCAACAAACATAGGAGGTAGATACTAATGTTATCTACATGTTATCCACATGTAAAACATGTTTTACAAATGAGGAAACAGGCAATAGAGGTTAAATAACTTAGAATCATGCGATATCTAAGACCAGATTTAAACTCAGATATTCCTGACTCCAGCATTAGGGCCTTTTCCATTATATCACCAAGCTGAGACAGCCCAAATTTGGACCTTAATTGGAGTTGCTGCTTTTACCAGATCTGTGACCTTGGGCAATTTACTTAACATTTTTCAGCTTTGGTGTGTAAGATTGGAGTGATAATATTTCCACTACTTACTTCATCATGAGAAAAGCACTTTGTAAACCATTAAGCATTATGTAAATGTGAGTTAATATTATTCTGTATACTTTTGACATTTATTTCTGGAATCCCAAGTCTGCTCTATTGATCTATTGAATGCTATTTAAAACCTTTTAATGCCTTTTGCTTCTTTACATTAGAGTCATATCACAATGTGCTCTCCTTCCCCATGAACTCTTCTTTGTAAAAAAGTAAAACAGTTAAAAACACAAGTGACAGTATATTCAACATTTCACCCCCATGATTCTCCACTTCACTACCAAGAAAGAAGAAGTATATTTCATCATCTGTTCTCTAGAACTTAAAGCAATCGTTATAGTCTGAGCTCAGCTGCTTTTAAGTTTAGCTTTTATTTTCAATATTATAGTTATTGCACATATGGTTCTTAGTTTTGCTTTTTTTTTTTGCTTTGCATAAGTTCAAATAAGTGTTCCCATAGTTCTCTGAATGCCTCCTAATCATCATTTCTTATGGCCTAGTAATATTCCATTACATGAATATCCTGCCATCTATTGAGCCTTTTCTCAGTCTCTGGGACACCCTCTTTGCTTCTAGTTTTTGTCTACACACAAAAAGGGCTGCTACTATTATTTTGGTGTGTATGAAAACCATCTATTTGTTACCACCTTTGGGCATATGCTTAGTAGCAGCATTGCTGGGTCTAAGAGCATGAGCAGAATGAACAGTGCAATGATTTTTTCTTCCACAATTCTAAATTGTATTTTAGAAAATTAACCAATCCATGCCTCTATCAAAAGCGTATTAGTGATGATCTCTTGCCTCAGCCCTGCGGGCATCGATTGTTCCTACCCTTTATCATATTTGCCTATTTCAGGGGGTGAGTCAACCCTTGATCTTATTTTTCTTATATTTGTGTGGTGCCAAATAGATTGGATAATAACCACTTTATGACATCTTTCATAAAGAAATTAGAATTGTTCAGCTTGGCTGCAGAAGTCAGAAATAGGACCAATCAGAGAGTAACAGGGGTCTGCCCGGTAAGGGCCCAATCCTATGAGCATGTTATGTGTGCTGAGCCTGCTTCTAGAGAATTATGATGATGTAGAATAGAAAGGCCCACTCTCAACCTTATTATTCTGTGACTGTCTACTTATTGTGCAGTGAAAAAGCTTTTTGATTGGCTTCTGAGCTGCTAAAAGAGTATATTCAGAAAGCATTGACCAAACAACGAATCTCTCTCTCTCTCTCTCTCTCTCTCTCTCTCTCTCTCTCTCTCTCGCTCTCGCTCTCTCTCGCTCTCTCTCTCTCTCTCTCTTTGTCTCTCTGTCTTTCTCTGTCTCTGTCTTTCTCTGTCTCTGTCTTTCTCTGTCTCTGTCTCTCTCTGTCTCTCTGTCTCTCTCTGTCTCTCTCTTCCTGGCTGCATTGGAATGAGGAGTACAAACTGCTGTGGGCTTCCAGGTGAGGGAAGGGCCTCAAGCCCTACAGAGCACATCACCCCACTGTTATTTCTGTCTCTGTGGTGTTAAACCTGTCCTGCTCTTAGGCAAAGGACTATTGGAGATAACTTTGACCTTGTGAGCTAGCTGGGAGGTCTGTGATACCTTCCAACTCCAAGATTCTCTAAAGACCTTGATGAAGATAAATGTTAGGTTTAGAAAGAGTCAGGAAAAGAGAGAGAACTGGAAGGATAGGTAAATATTATCAGAGAGAGAAATTTCAAAATTCTTTATCATGAAGTTTCACCATTGTGGGTGATGATGACATGAAGAATATCACCAACCCTCTGTATCTCTAAGATAAGGCTATCGTAGGAGTTGAGGAGGTGAGGAGAAGTGTTCGAAGAGTCAGAGGGAAAAACACTCAAGTCCTTGAGTATTCAGAGAATGGGATGGAGAAAATTATGACCTAGGTCCAAAATTCCTAGAGAAAATGACCCGGAAGCCCACAGATTATTGTGACAAAAATTTGGATAGAGGGATGTAGACAGACGGAGTTAACCTCAAAGGAGAAAACATTGCTAGATAATGTAGGCAAAGGAACATTGACTGGAAGCAGCAATGAGGAGCAAAACATGTGTACTCCTCCTCCTCTTGACCCAGTGTGTCAGGGGGCATAAGAGCAGCATCCAGCATGGAGAGGATGGCCGAGGATTCAGCGTTTTCTGGGGAGAGCTGGGCATCCATTATCATCAGCGAAGTAAAAAGGGGACAAATAGGAGGTTTACATTTTTTTATTTTTTATTATTCTGAACTTGATGAATGACAACATGATGAACATTTCATATACAAAGGACAAAAAATGAAGATTGAAATGAAATGCCGAATGTCCATTGTGTACAGCTTGTTTTTAAAAAGTATATAATAAATTCAGCACATTAGCTCCAAAGCTGTACTGCCTGTCTGTGTTTCTCTACAAACGTCCTTCTGTTCTCTTCTGTGCAAAAAAAAAAAACTCCCCCCAAACCAAAGCCCAAAACAAATAAAGCCAAAATAAAACCTTCATCAATGCTTTCTTCTCCCCTCCCCGCTTTTTGGCATCACTATCCACTTTCCACCCTGCAATTTTCCCTTTTTCCCCTTTCCCTCTACCTAATTAAAAAGAAAACCAATTCCTTTGTAGTAAGTCAGTATAGTGAAACAAAATAAATCCACGCATCAACTATTTACAAAAATGTATGTCTCATTCTGCACCCCTAGTCCATGAACTCTCCGTTCACAAGTGGGAAGCATGTTTCATCATTTGTCCTCTGGAGTTTGGTCTGGTCATTGTATTCACCAGAATTTATAGCTGTTTTTCTTTACGATGTTATTGTCACTGTGTAAATTGTCCTCCTAATTCTGCTCAATTTACTCTGTATCAATTGATAAACTTCCCCAATCCAATGCTTTCATAATTTCTTACAGAGCAATAATAGGATGGAAGGAAGGAAGGAAAGAAGGAAGGAAGGAAGGAAAGAAGGAGGGAAGAAAGGAAGGAAAGAAGGAAGGAATGAAGGAAAGGAGAAAGGAGGGAAGCATGGAGGGAGGAAGGAAACATTTATTAAGCACCTACTATGAGTCAAGCACTGTGCTAAGCACTTTACAAATATTTTGTGTGCTCCTCATAACAATGCTGTGAAGTAGGTGTTTATTATTATTATTATTATTGCCATTTTAGAGTTGAGAGATCAGGAGCAGAACAGAAGTTAAGTAGCTTACTCATGGTCACACAGGTACAAGGCTGAGTTTGGACCTCAGGTCTTCCTGATTCCACAAGAACCTCTCTGACCACTGCACCACCTAGCTGCCTCTGTAATATTCCATTCTATTCTTCTACCATAATTTGTTCAGCCATTCTCCAGTTGTTGAACACCCCTTTAGTTTCCAGTTCTTTGTTGCAACAAAAAGTCCTGCTATGAATATTTTTGTACATACGAATCCTTTTCCTCTTTCTTTTATCTCTTGCGGCTATGCGTTAGTAGTGGGATTACTTACTGGGTTAAAGGCTTGTAGTAGGAAGGCCGAATTTATAATCTCAAATATAATCATGTATATGTTTGAATGGTTCAAAATCGCAAGGTATGAGAGATTCTCTAAGTAGAAAGCAACAGAACATTTATTTAGGTCCCAGAGCAACAAATTAGCGAACCAGCCTCCCCATTCCAACATCTTGACCAAAAAACCCCAGGCCCAATAGGCCCGCCTCACAAGAGTAACCAGGAGGCCACAGAGAAACAAGATAGTAGTTAGCCAAATCATATTTACTGGCCTCAAGTCCTTGCTCGCACTCCTGGGTTCACACAGGTCTCCTGCTTCGGCTTTTTTCAGCTTCAGCTGTAGTTGTCTCTTAGCTCTTCTCTTCTCGGAGCCAAGCCTCTGGAGTTCTCAAGCCCCGCCTCAACGACCAGAGACCAGAGACCATTGG
>CM053625.1:260241632-260252544 GCA_028646595.1 Phalanger gymnotis
TCCAAATTGCTTTCCAGAATGGCGGGATCAATTCACAGCTCCACTAAAAGTGCATTAGGGTGCCTGTCCTCCTACATCCCCCGAACAGCTATTTTTTGTTAGCATCCTTTGTATCGTTCCCCTCAAGCACTATCCCTTCTAATAGTGTAGATATGGCTTGTAGCTCTTTGTTTCCCAGTATCTTCTTTTCCACGGGGCAGAAACTAAGAATCACAGACGTATTGACTCTCAGAATTGAAGATGATTCCCAAGATCATCTGGCCCAACCTATACCTGAAAGCAGAATACCCTCTACAGTATTTCTGACAGGTGGGGAAGGAGCCCAGTACGACAGAAGGAGCACTGACTAGGATCAGACTACCTGGGTTCAAACTCTGCCTCTCATGATGACCATCTTTGTGACCTTGGGCAAGTCAATTAATCATCTTGGACCTTGGTTTCCTCACCGGATATCCTCTGAGGTCTAGTCTAGGTCTATGATCTGATCTACCTTTAATTGGAAGAGCTTTGGAGATGGCAAACTCACTCTATACTCTGAGGCAGCTCATTCCATTTTAGAAAGTTTTTCTTTACCCTTGCTATTTAAGCACAACAAGCCAAAGCTAAATGTACCTAATCTCTGCTTCGTGTGACAGTCTTTCAGATATTTAAAGATAGCTATCACTCCCTGCAAGTCTTCTCTAGCCTAAATATTCTAGCGCCATTCCTTAGATGGTATGGTTTCTTCTCCCTCTTCATCCAAGTTATCTTCTTCACTATATCTTGGACAGATGTTACAGATGAACAGTGTTCTACACCTACTCCAATTTGTAGATATTCTGCCTAAAATATGGTGCTACAAACAGACTAGTATTCCAGAAATGATCAGCCTGGATCAAAGTTTGGCATGATTATACCCTACCTCATTCTGGATACAGATCTATTAATTTACCTAGGTTTGGGGGCTGCTTAACCTACTATTAATAGGTATTTAACTAAAAATCCCAGGCAGCTAAGTGGTGCAATGGGAAGAGAGCGGGGTCTGGAATCAGGAAGACCTGAGTTCAAATCTAGCCTAAAAAACTTAGTAGCTGTGTGACCCTGGGCAAGTCATTCAACCTTGTTTGGCTCAGTTTCCTCATCTCTAAAATAAGCTAGAGATGGAAATGGCAAACCACTCCAGTATCTTTGCGAAGAAAACCCCAAATGGGGTCACAAAGAATTGGATGTGATTGAAAATATTGAACAATAAAAACTAAAAATCCCAGCCTCTCACCTTTTAAATAAAACACAAGCAATTTATTATGAATTGAATATTGTTATGAATTTAAACTTATGTTTACAACTAATTAAAATTCCTAGAAGACCTATAGATATCTATAAGAACAAATCAGTTGCTGTTTTCTTCCATTTTCTTTGTTCAACCGATTTACTCAGAAATGTCTATATATTTACTTTTCTATAGTTACTCATTGGCAATGTGTATGCTGATATTCTGATTCTGTTTTCTTCATATTTTATTATTTCACCTATATCTTTACATGTTTCTTCATGTTCCTCATACTTGTCATTCTTGCTTACATCCTAAGGTTCCATTTATTTTTATTTAGCAATTTTCAGCCACTCCCCAATTACTTGATATTGTATTGAGTGCAGGTTTTTGTAATTACATTTCTCTCTTAAATCTTCTGATCTCATCATTCACCTGAGACTGTCCTCATCAAAATTATCAGTGATCTCTCAATCATCTAATCGGATGGTCTTTTCTCAGCAGCACTTGATATTTGACCAATCACCTCTTCCTGGATCTTCTCCCCACACTAGCTTTTCAAGACTTTACTTTCTTGGTTCTCTTCTTTTCTGTCTGACTGCTTCTCAGTCACCTTTGCTGGACCTTCATTCATCTCACATCCACTAGATTTGAATGTCCCTCAAGATTCTATCTTGGCCTCTTATTTTTCTTCATATTCTCTCATCTGATCATCTCATCATCTCCCATGGGTTTAATTTATATCTCTATGAAGATATCTCTCAGCTTTAGGTATTCATCCCTAGTCTTCTGAGATCCAGTCCTCTCTGTTGTGCCTTTTGAATCATATGTCACATTAGCATCTTCAACTCAACATGTCCAAAGAGAAATCATTATTTACCCTCCTCCCACTTTCCTCCCCCTACCCCATTCTCTTTTCTTTCAAGCTTTCTTATTACTGTCAAAGGCATCAACGTGCTTCTAGTCACCCTGGCTTAAAGCCTCAGTGTCATCCTCAACCACTCACCCTTACTCTCTCAAGTTATGTAATCCATTGCCAAATATTTTCATTTCTATCTTCACAACATCTCTCATATGCATCCCCTTCCCTCCGATCACACAGACATGGTGGTGGTTCAGGCTGTCATCGTTTATTTCCTGAACTGTTGAAATAGCTGTCTAACTGATCTCTGCCTCAAGTCTCTCCCCACTGCCATCTATCCTTCACTCATCTGCCAAGATAATTTCTCTAAAGTAGAGATCTGACCACACCCCTCACACCCCTGCTCAGCGAGCTCCAGTGACTTCCATATGTCAGGGATCAAATATAAAGTCTTCTGTTTCACATTAAAAGTTCTTAATAACTAAGCTCCTTCCTACCTTTTCAGTCTTCTTACCCTTTATTTCCTTCTATACACTTTAGGGTCCACCTTCATCAGTCTACTTCCTGTTCCTTATACACTATGTGTATATCTATCAATATTGATAGGTAAACATAAATATAATCATATGTAGCGTATATATATATACACACTGTGCAGGATGTACTTTTAAAATACATTTATATGTTTACTATAAAACATTTTAATATATTATTTTGCCATTAAATATTTATCATAAAACATTTATATGTTTACTATATCTATCTACCTACCCATCTACCCATGTACCTACCTACCTATCTGTCCGTCTGTCCATCTGTCTGTCTGTCTGTCTGTCCGTCTGTCTGCCTGTTTGTGTCTGTCTGTCTGTCTGTCTATCTATCTACCTATCATCTCTCTCTCTCCCCCTTTCTTTCTCTCTTTGGAGAGGTTCATCCAACAAATGTCAATCTGGCCAATATGTATGCATGAGTATATATTGGTACCATAGTGAAAATGCTGAACTTGGAGTCAGGAAGACTTTAGTTCCTATCCTGCCTCAAACATTCACCAGCTGTGTGAGCAAGTCACTTAACCTTGGTCTGCCTTAGTTTTCTCATCTATAAAACAGGAATAATAAGAGCACTTCCCTCCTAGGTTTGTTGTGAGGATCAAATGAAATAACATGCACAGTGCTTTGAAAGCCTTAAAGTGTTATATAAATACTAACTTTATATATTATATGCTGACCATGAAAAATATACAGATATATTATATATTTACTATATAGAATTAGTGGCCATTTCATTGGACTGCTTACCCATCAGTATGGACAGACTGAAATGACTAAACAACAAAACAATTGTGTGTATATATATGTGTGTGTGTATGTGTATAATGTGTGTATACATATACATACATACTTTCATACATACATATACATATATATTACCTAAAAAGTGTATATATACCACCTAAAGAATTCATATGGAGATTGGGTATATAGATACATCTCCCAGATTTTTGCTCAATGTTAATACTTCAGTAATGTATTGAACAGTTACCTCCATGTTTGCTTCTGTCACAAAATCTTGAAGAAACTTAACATTTGACACTTATTGTTTGAAAAGAGCCTTTGAAGTTTTTTTTTCCCACCAAGTCAAATGCTTTTAAAAAATCAACCGACAATAGGCAGAGTAAGATCTTTTATTCTCTAGACCTCTTAGGCAGTTGTGTGACTGTAAAGATGAGACATGCTATAGAAATTCATCTGAGATATCTTGTCTTCTCCTTTCTCATATTTTTGTCAGGGATATTCTTGATATCATTTCTTTTTCTTTTGACTTTTTAATGGTTCTCTATGGTGAAGACTTTGATTCATCTAGAATTACATTGGAGTGCTGGAAAATGGCGGCAAAAGGGGCCAAGAATCAAACACTTCCAACTTTTCTGGGCTTTGCTGAAAAAGTCTGGCAAGGGTTTTGTTTGTATCCCTCTAGCTTTAATATTTCATGATGATTGTATGCTGGGTTGAGTGTAATTTTACGTTTTTTCTGGTTGGAGTTCAGTGGAGTCTTCCTATTTTCAAGGTGGAATTTGTTCTTTATAGTGTGGGGAAAATTGCCTTTAATAATTTCTCGAAGGATAATGACAGGCTCTTATATTTTTCGAAGTCTTTGGGGACATTGATAGTTCTGAGACTGAATCTGATAGATCTGTCTTGCAGCTTTCACTCTTTTCCTGTGCTGCATCCACTTATTTTCCAGTTTAATTCTTTCCTGATCTTGGTTCTTCTTATAGACTAGTGTTGCCATGCAGTTGCTGACCCAGAATATATTAATATTGCTGGTTTGAACTTGGAATTCCTAGAAAGGGCTATGTTGAAGTTTCTGGGACCTTTTGGGGATATTTCTGGAAGAAAGATGCCAGAATGGAATAAGAAGGGAGTGTTCAGAGTTCTTGTGGTGTTCTCTCATCTTGGTACCATGTTTTTCATGTCAATGACTGGAGAGATGCTAGTGCACAAGCACTTAGTCCCCCTCCCTATTCTTTTGTAGACTACGATAATCCACTGCTGAGAACAATGAGGATGTTTTGTTGCACTAATGAGGACAGTGATTGCTGAGCTAATCCAAGTACCCCTAGGAGATGTTATCCTTGTCCACTGCTGCTGAGTCAGAGAAAGATGCTATCCTTCCAACTGAGCAACCTCTCCAAGGTCTATCCCTTCATCCTTCCCACAAGAAAGAAGGTGACTAAATAGGAAAAGCCATTTTCTGTGGGTGAGAAGCATGTGGCCACTGTTAAATCCACTGAACAAATAGTATGTCTCCACCTTTTGTTGTGCCCCTGTTACTGTATTGTCTATTCTTCCCTATATAAGAGCAATTAGTGGACACTAATCCTTGTTAGGCAATCTATACTATCATCTTGGCTAGAGGTTTAGGGAAACTAAGTAGTCTGCACCCCAGAATATACAAAAAAATTGTATACCATTTACAGTTTTATTTTTTGAATGTGTTAGTATAGGTATGCAATGTAAAGGAAATCAGAGGAGGCAGGATCTAGAGGAATGTAAGTCCTTGGTCCTTCAGGCTCAGACATGGCTTACCAGACAGGCAGGTTGAGACCACATCAAGATAACCAGAGAATGAGTCATGAGAGTGTAATGTGACTATTACCAATGTCCACACCCACTACCTCCTTAAACTCAGACAGGTTAAGTGGGAAATATGGGACTTACATTTGGATGACATTTGGGGAGAGGCAAATGAAGAGTGACACCTGTGAGGGTCATAGGAGTAGGAAGTGAATGGAATGGCTAACAATATGAAGAGGAATGGGTGGAAAATGACAGAAACAATGAACAAAAAAGGAGTACTAGAAACAAAGGAAGAAATCCTAAGGGATTGACTTCATGGGATAATAGAATCCCTCAAGAAATTAAAGTCCAAGCTCAGCAAAAAATAAAATAAAATTCCCAGGATGAATTAAAGTACTCTAGGTACTTCTATCTTCTCTTCTCCAGGCTCGACATTCCCTATTCCTTTTATGAATGTTCGTATGGCATGTTCTTAGGTCCTTCACCACCTGATAGCCTTCAAGCTCAGAACTTAATGAAATTAAAACTTGCTCCTTCTCAATTTTTTACTTTCCTGTTTTTTAATGCTAGTTTTAACACAGTATTGATTTTGTTTGATTTTTTTTTGTAAATAACCAGCTCTAGCATTTGTTAAATAGACTTTTGTTGACTATTATGGTCAATACCTAGTCAATAATTAAAATATCGTTTCTGAGGAAAAAAGCGTTCAGAATTCTGAACAACTAACTTTTGAAACCTAATCTATATCTCAAGCCATTTTTGGTATGAGAACTCTTTGTATGTTAAAAACAAAACTACGCTCCCTACTTCCTTTCCCATTGATTTAAATCAGTAAATCAGTCCACAAGAGTGTGATTGCTATGTGTTAGGCACTGCGCTAAGTACTGGGGATACATAGAAAAGCAAAAACAAAACTAAAAACAGTCCTTGCTCTTGAGAAGCTTACAGTCTAATGGGGGAAACTACACATAAATAACTACGTGCAAACGAGAAGGATTAATTAAGGGTTGTTGTTGAAGTTGTAGTCAGAATAAAGATTAAGGAGGATGGGGAAAGGCTTCTTGCCTTAGGACTTTCCTGAGACTTGAAAGAAGCCAGGAGATATTGATGAAAAGAGAGTTCCAGGCAAACATTATGTTAAAAAGATAGTATGGTTTTCTCCAGTGGTTTTTAAGAATCTGAAGGCTCAGTCTCCTTGCAAATAAAGTTATCTTGGTCCTGAAGTCATCTTTTTCAATGGAAAGACACATTTACACACATCCTTCTCATCTGTAAAAGTGAGGGGGCGGGGAATCTTAAAATTAAGAATTTGGAGCTGGGCACAGTGTTCCACTCCTGTAGTCGCTTTTGCTGCTATTAGGGAAGCTGAAGCTGGTGGTTTATTGGGGCTTGGGAGTTCTCAGCTGCAGTAGGGCTAAAACTGAGCATGTATCTGTACCTGGTTGAGCACCAATATGATGAACTGACTCCCCAAGCCCCAGGAGAAGACCACCAGGTTGCCTAAGGAAGGGTGAACTGGCCCAGGTATGAACAATGCAGCAGATTCAATCTTCCATGCTGATCAACATTAGGGTTAGACCATGAATGACCACTGCCCAATGCAGGTTAAATAGGGAGACAGTCTCAAAAATGTCATCATCAACAAAATAATTTAGAAAGGATAATCTTCCTTAAACAACATTTCAGTTAAAAAATAAAACAAAGTTCAGTCTGAGATCTATCCTTAGTCCTTTCTCATTGTGTATATTTCTCAACTCACTGAGAAAAATAAGTGTATTTTCCATTTAGAAAATCTTATTCCCCAAACCTACCACAGGATCAGATTTATTTTTTTGCTTTTCTGTTCTTTGTCCTTTGAGTATATGTCCTGAATCTAAGAAATTTGCATTTCAGTTGGAATCTAGCAGTAGAGATAGAAAAAGGAAAACAAATCAAATTTTCATTTTAAATAAATGTTTGAACATCAGTAAAAATGGATTGTTTTTGTTTTTTCTTTAGTAAATCTGAGAGCATTTAGTCCCCTGATAATTCACAAACTATGAATTTATTATACTGGATAGAATGCCAGACTTGAATTCAGCAAGACCAGAGTTAAATTTCCTCATATACATCTTAGCTGTGTGTCTCCAGGCAAGTCACTTTAATCTCTTCCAGCCTTAGTTTCTTCATCTGTAAAATGGGAATAATAACAGCATTTTTTTTCTACCAAAGTTGTTGTAAAGATAAAATTAGCTAACATTTGTAAAATGCTTTGAAAACCTTAAAGGGCTGTATAAATGTGGCCTATTATTATTATTGATAAGCTTCTTAATTGTATCTATTAATCCTAGCAAATGCTTTTATCCTATCAAAAGTTTTTTTATATTTTTGTATTTTTTAAATGCAGCATATTCATTTTAAAAACTTTTACTTTTGTTTTCAATTCCAAATTCTCTCCCTTCTTCCAGCCCTTCTCCCACACATTGAGAAAACAAGAAATATGATACCCATTATACATTTGAAATTCTGTAAATTGTTTTCATTAGACATGTTCCCACTCTTCTGCTGCACTCCACCCTCACCCCCCACCCCCACCCCCCACCTCCTGACACATATACAAAGGCAAGAAAAAGAAAGAAAAAAAAATATACTTCTATTGTAACTGAGTCCATCATTTCTCTATATGGAGGTGGATAGCATTTTACATCATGAGTCCTTTGGAGTTGTGATAGATCATTGTATTTATCAGAAAGACTAAGTCTTTCACAATTGATTAGCTTTACAATGTCATTGTTACTATGTAGATTTTTCTCCTGGTTCTGCTCACTCACTTTGCTTCAGTTCATGTAAATCATGTCAACGTAAATTCATGTAAGGTTTTTCTGAAACCATTCCCTTTATCATTTCTTATAGTAGAATAATATTCCATCTCATTTATATACCATAGTTTGTTCAGTCATTCCTCAATTGATGGACATCCCCTCAGTTTCCAGTTCTTTGCCACTATAAAAAGAACTGCCATAGATATTTTTGTACATACAGTCCTCTTTTCTTTTTCTTTGATCTCCTTGGCGCAGGGGTGGGAAACCTGCAGCCTCAAGGCCACATGTGGCTCTCTAGGTCCTTAAGTGGGGCCCTTTGACTGAATCTAAACTTCACAGAACAAATCCTCTTAATAAAATGATTTATTTTGTGAAGTTTGGATTCAGTCAAAGGGACTCACTCGAGGACCTAGAGGGTGTAAGAAATGGGAGGAGGAATTTTATTTCCACAGAATTGAAGGTGTACCTTTCCCCCTCCCAATAGCTTTAGCAGAAACCAGGCCTCAGGTTAGTCAGGTGAAAGGTCAGAGGCTTGTACACATGCTTAAACGAGCCATTTGAGGAGGGCATGATGTAGGCAGTCAGGGGGTTGTATCTGGACAATGAAGAACCTGGCAGGAGAATTGAGGTGAGGGTCTATTAAAGGACTGGTGTCCATCTGAGTCCTTTGTACTTTCTTCTGTACTCTGTTCAGGGGAAGTACCCATTTATTCAGGGGGAACAAATGTAAATTATAATTAAAATGTTCCTGGCTTCCCAGCGAGTCTTATTTATTCCTAGACAATGTAAGTATGTTTCTAACAAGGGCCACATGTGGCTCTCTAGGTCCCCTTAATAAAATGATTTGTTCTGTGAAGTTTAGATTCAGTCAAAGGCCCCACTTGAGGACCTAGAGGGCCGCATGTGGCCTCAAGGCCACAAGTTCCCAACCCTGGCCTTGGGATATAGATCTAGTAGTAATATTGTCAGGTTAAAGGGTTTTCAAATTATTTTTGAGAATGGTTGGACCAGTTCACAACCCTCCTTTTTATTACCCACCCTATTTTTCTCCTATTCTCTTCCCCTCCTATTATCCTGTTCGGTGTCCAACTGAGTGTGTGTGTGTGTGTGTGTGTGTGTGTGTGTGTGTGCATGCGTGTGCATGCATTTGTGCATGCATGTGTATACTATTCTCATTAATGTTTGATCTTGCTTTCTCCTATTTTTTTAAAATAGGAATGCACGTTGTATTTTGTCAAGTTTTTTGTGCTTCTATCAATATAATTTTTTTTGTTTTTGTTATTAATATGGTTAATTATAGCTTTCCTAATATTAAATAGGCTCTGTATTCCTGGTATAAATCTAGCCTGGTAATAGTATATGATCTTTGTGATATATTGCTATAATCCCCTTGCTAGTATTTTACTTAAATTTTTTACATCATTATTAATTAAATAACTTGGTCTATAATTTTCTTTCTGTTTTTGCTTTCCTAGGTTTAGATATCAAAGCTATATTGGTATCATAAAATGAATTTGGTAGGACTCCTTCTTTACTTATTTTTTAAAACAATTTGTATAATATTGGAATTAATTGTTATTTAAACATTTGGTGGAATTCACTTTTAAATCCATTTGGTCCTGGGTTTTTTTCTTAGGAAGCTCACTTATAGCTTGTTCAATTCTTTTTTGTAAGGTAGGATTATTTAAATACTGCATTTCCTCTTCTGTTAATTTGAGTAATATGTACTTTTGTAAATATTAGTACATTTCATTTAGATTGTTCATTTTATTGACAAAGAGTAGGGAAAAATATCTTCTAATAATTGCTTTACTTTCATCTCCATTGGTTGTGCATTCATTCTTCATTTTTTAATACAAATAATTTGGTTCTCTTCTTTCTTTTAAAGAAATCAAATTGGCCAATGATTTATCTCTTTCGCTGTTTTTTCATGAAACCAGCTCCTACTTTTATTTATTAGTGTTAGTTCAATGTTTTTTTTTTCTTTAACTTTTATGATTTCTATTTTGGCATTTAATTAGGAATTTAAAATTTATTCTTTTTATAGTTTTTTTTAGCTGTGTGCCCAATTTGTTGATATACTCCTTCTCTCTTTTGCTGTAAGCATTTAAACATATAATTTGCCCCCTAAATACTGCATTGGCTACATCCCACAAATTCTGATATGTTGTCTCATTGTTGTCATTCCCTTTAAATTATTGCTTGTTTCTATGATTTATTCTTTGATTCACTAATTCTTTAGGATTAGATTATTTAGTTTCCAATTATTTTTTAATCTATGCTTCAAAGGCCCTTTATTGAATGTAATTTTTATTGTAAGATAGTCTGAAAAGGTGAATTTAATATTTCTGCTTTTTTGCATTTGTTTGTGAGATGCCCTAATACAAGATCATTTTTTGTGAAGGTGCCATATCTGAGAAAAATATGTACTCCATTCTATACTCATTCAGTATTCTCCAGACGTCTATCATATCTAACTTTTCTAAAATTCTATTCATTTCCTTAACTTCTTTCTTGTTTATTTTATGCTTAGATTATCTGTGTCTAAGAGGAATACATCGGGGGCTCCCACTACCATAGTTTTACTATTTCCTCCTGTAACTCATTTAACTTTTCCTTCAAGAATTTGAATGCTATCCCATTTCATGCACATATAGTCAGAATTGAGATTAGTAGATTGTCAATGGTATCATGTAGCAACATGTAGTTTCCCTGATTATCTCTTTTTTTTTAAATTTATTTTTAATATGTTTAGTTTTCAGCATTGATTTTCACATGCGTTTGAATTACAGATTTTCTCCCCATTTCCACCCCCCCACTCCAAGATGGCGTACACTCTGGTTGCCCTGTTCCCCAGTCTGCCCTCCCCTCCGTCCCCCCATTCCCCTCCCATCCCCCTTTCCCTTACTTTCTTGTAGGG
>CM053625.1:260253044-260285223 GCA_028646595.1 Phalanger gymnotis
ATTATCTCTTTTAATTAGATCTATTTTTCTTTGTCTATGATCATGATTGCTACCCCTGCCTTTTTTAAATTCAGCTGAAGCATAATAGTGTTTCTCTTATAATCAACATGCTGTTGGATTCTGGTTTCTAATCAATTTTGCTAACTTCTATTTTATAAGTGAGTTCATCCCATTGACATTCACAGTTATGATTGTTAACTGTGTATTTCCTTCTATCTTATTCTATTCTATTTGGCCTACTGTATTCCCTCCTCAAAAGTCTATTTTGCTTCTGACCACTGCATCCCCTAATCTACCTTCCCTCTTATTGCCACCCCTCCCAAATAAATTTCTATACTTAATTGTGTATGCAGATATACGTATATATATACATATATATATACACATATGTGTGTGTGTGTGTATGTGTATTCATTCTTCCTTCTTTGAACTAGCTCAGATGAGAGTGAGGTTCAAGTGTTGCCTGCCCCCCCACCTCAACTTTTCCTTATCTTGTAAAAACTTTTCCTTGTCCCCTCTTTTATGTGAGATAATTTCCTCCATTTTTCCTTTCCCTCCCCTCTTCTCCTAATACATCCCTCTTTCTCACTCTTCTATTTTTTTAGTGTCTGCAGACTACTATTTCTGTCTTCCTAAGCTGCCCTGGGCTAGAAAAATTACTCAGAGTGATTTTTCATTAGTTGTCCTACTTAGACTTCAATTTCATGTGCTTTTTAAAGTTGTTTAGACAGGTGTATTATGAGTCTAGAAAAAATGTTCAACTAGAATAAGAACAAATGAAAAATCTCCAATTAAACACCAAATTAGAAATCTTGAAAAATCAAAGGAGAGAATAATAAAATTGAAAGTAAGACAATCATTGAACTAATAAATAAAACTAAAAGCTGATTTTATGAAAAAAGACCCAATAAAATAGAGAAACCATTAGTTAATTTGATTTTTAAAAGGGGAAAAGAAAACTGAATTACTAGTATTGGAAATGAAAAAGATGAATTCATCAGAAATGAAAAGGAAATTAAAACAATTATTAGGAGCTATTTTGCCCGATTATACGCCAATAAATTTGACAATCTAAACGAAATAGATGAATGTCTACAAAAATATGTCATCCACATTAACAGAAGAAGAAATAGAATACTTAAACAACCCAATCTTTTAAAAAGAAAATGAACAAACCATCAATTAACTTCCCAAGAAAAAAAATCCCCAGGGCAAGGTGGATTCATGAGCTAATTTTTCCACACATTTAAAGAGCAATTAATCCCACTACTGTATAAACTATTTGGAAAATAAGTGAAGTCCTAACAAATTCCTGTTATGGAACAAATATAGTGCCTATACCTAAACTTAAGGATCAGAACAGAGAGAGAAAATTGAAAGCCAACTTCCCTGAATATTGATACAAAAATTTTAAATAAAACACTGGCAAGGAGATTACAGCAATATATCACAAGGGTCATATACTAGAACCAGGTGGGATTTATATAAGGAATGCAGGACTGGCTCAATATTAGGAAAACTATCAACATAATTGACTACATCAATAGGAAAACCGATAGAAATCATATGATTATCTCAATAGATGCAGCAAAAATCTTTGACAAAATACAATTCCCATTCCCATTAAAAACACTAGAGAGCATAGGAGTAAATGGAGCTTACCTTAAAATGATAAGTAATATTTATCTAAAGCCATCGGCAAGCATTATCTGTAACGGAGATAAGCCAGCAGCCTTCCCAGTAAGATCAGGGGTGAAGCAAAGATGCCAATTATCACCTGTACTATTCAATATTGTTCTAGAAATGTTAGCTATAACAATAAGAGAAGGAAAAGAAATTGAATGAATTAAAATAGGCAATAAGGAAACAAAACCACCTCTTTTTGCAGATGATATGATGTTATACTTAGAAAATCAACTAAAAACTAGTGGAAATAATTAACAACTTTAGCAAAGTTGGAGGATACAAAATAAGCCCATCTAAATCATCAGCATCTCTGTATATTGCCAACAAAGTCTAGCAGCAAGAAATAGAAAGAGATATTATTTAAATTAACCATAGACAATAGAAAATACTTGAGAGACTACCTGCCAAGACACACCCAGGAACTATATAAACACAATTGCTATACACTTTTCGCACAAATAAAGTCAGATCTAAACAACTGGAAAAATATTGATTGCTCAAAAGTAGGCTAAGCCAATAGGATAAAAAGAAAATTTTACCTAAATTAATCTATTTATTCAGTGTCTTACCAATCAAACTGCCAAAAAATTATTTTATAGATCTAGAAAAAAAATAATACATTCATTTGGAAAAAAACAGGTCAAGGATATCAAGGGAATCAATGAAACAAAAAGCGAAGGAAGGTCTCAAACTGTGTTATAAAGTGGTAATTATCAAAACAATCTGGTGCTGGCTAAGAAATAATGGATCAGTAGAATAGACTAGGTACACATTGCATTATAATAAATGACCATAGTAATCTAGTATATAATAAACCCCCAAATCCAAGCTTTTGGAACAAAAATTCATTATTTGGCAAAAACTGCTAAGAAAACTGGAAAATAGTATGGCAGAAACTAGGTACAGACTAACATTTCATACTGTATTCCAAGATAAGGTCAAAATAGGTACATGATTTACACATAAAGGATAATATCATAAGCAAATTAAGAGAGCATGGAATAGTTTATTTGTCAATGTATGGATACGTAAAGAATTTAAGATCAAAGAAAATATAGAGGGCATTACAAAATGTGAAATAGATAATTTTGATTGTATAAAATTTTAAGTTTTCACACAAACAAAACCAATGCAACCAAAATTAAAAGGAAAGCAGAAAGCAAGTGGAAAATTGTAACAAGTATCTCTGATAAAGGCTTCATTTTTCAAATATATAGGGAACCGAGTCAAATTTATAAAAATACAAGTCATTCCCCAGTTGATAAATGGTCAAAAGACATGAACAGGTGGTTTTCAGACAAAGAAATCAAAGCTATCTATAGTCATATGAAAAAATGCTTTAAATCACTAGAGAAATGCAAATTAGAACAACTCTGAGGCACGCCTCACACCTATCACAGTGGCTAATATGACAAAAAAAAGGAAAATTATAAATGTTGGAGAGGATGTGGGAAAACTGGAACACTAATGCATTGTTGTGGAGTTGTGAACTGATCCAACCATTCTGGAGAACAATTTGGAACTATGCTCTAAGGAATATAATACTGTGCATACCTTTTGATCTAGAATTATTAATAGGTATCTATCCCAAAGAGATCACAGAAAAAGAAAAGAGCCTGTTTGTACAACAATATTTATAGCAGCTCTTTTTGTTGTGGTTAAGAATCAGAAATTGGGGGGATGCCCATCAATTGAGGAATGGATGAACAAGCTATGGTATATGATTGTACAGAAAATTCCTATGCTATAAGAAATGACAAGCTGGATGATTTCAGAAAAACCTGAAACACTTGCATGAACTGATGCAAGGTGAAGTAAGCAGAACCAGGGAGAACATTGTACATAGTAACAGAAATATTGTAAAATGAAGAATTGTGAATGACTTAGCTATTCTCATCAATACAATGATCCAAGACCATCCTAAAGGACTCAGGATAAAGCATGTTATCCACCTCCAGAGAAAGAATTGATATTATCTGAATACAGACTGAAGGTCTTTCCATCTATCTATCTATCTATCTATCTATCTATCTATCTATCTATCTATCTATCTATCTATCTATCTTTCTTTCTTTCCTTCTTTCTTTCTCTTTCTTTTGTTCAAGTCTTCTTGTACAAAATGACCAATATGAAAATATTTTACATAATTGCACACATGTTTAACCTATAACAGATTGCTTACCATCTCAGGCAGTGGGGAAAAGAAGGATAGAATTTGAAACTTAAAACTTTTAAAAAATGTTTAAAAGTTGTTTTAACGTGTAATTGGGGGGGGGGAATAAAATATTAAAAAAAAGAGAAAAAATGCTCACTTCACTCTGCCATCTTGGCTCTGCTCTCCTGTCCCCAAAATTTAACTAAATCTTTAAAATCTCACTAAAACCTTGGGAACACCTTGTATTTTGTCAGGAAGGTTAACTCTAGGTAAAGACTCTAGAGAAGCAATAATGATAGAGTTGTCATTATTGTCTAGGAAAATGTGTGAACTTTGCAATAATTTATAAAGATTGCTTAAATTGTAGTGAGAAAGGTTTGAGAGAGGGTTAAAATTTATAGAGCAGAAAACGGGTGGAGGACAAAGAAAGAATGGGGATGTTAGAATGGGAGGCAGGTTGTGGTAAGCAAAATGAGAGAATGCTGGAGGCATTGGCAGCCTCAAGGTTACATCACTGATCCTTTGTACTAGTCACATAGGAGAGAATTTTCCTATTTATATTTTATCCCCAATTAATAAGAATACCTAACATTTATGTAATGCACTTCACTTTTGCTCATTTTCCTCACAACACACTAGTGAGGTAGGTAAGGCAGCTCTTGATGCTTCTACTTTATAGGTAAGGAAGCAAACGCAGTAGGTTTAAGATTTTATATAGTTCAGACTTACTCACTTTGTTATTGTCAGGGCTGAAACTAGAACTCATTTCTTCTTACTCCTAAAATAAGGAATGTTCTTTACATTGCAACTTTGCTGTTCTAGTCTTATCTACTTCATTTTCCCTGTGAAGATCTGCCTCCTCTCCCCTAACAAAACATACCTCATCTTAAAAAAAAATAGGTGATGAAAACACAGGGCAAAAATCTTAGTTGGTTCACAAATACTTGTATCTTGTGAAGATATCCTAAATGTTAAAGACTTTCACAGTCTGCCTCCCCTCAACTACCTTTCTGATTATTTCATATTTCTCCCTTTGTGTACTTTCTAATCCTGTCAAATTGACCTGTACCTACTCCCATCCTCCCACTGTGACTGCCTTCTTTTTGAGGTTACCTTCCATTTACATTGCATATGTCTTGCATATACGATTTTTTGCCTGTTCCTACTCCTATTAGATTGTGAGTTCCTCGAAGGCAGGGACTGTGTTTTTCCCTTTCTTTAATACCCAGCACTCAGCACAATGCCTGTCATAAAAGACAGTTCTAGCTTTATGTAAATTTACTTTATGCAAATTTGCAAATTTAACTTTAGCAAAGAATTTTTAGAGGAATCTGCATTCCAAAAAAACCTCTATATTAACTTTTAATCATTTATTTGTATTTAATTTTTTATTTATACTTATTCATTATATTAGGCTACATATTATATTATGTTACGTTATGTTATGTCATGTCATGTCATGTTATGTCATGTAATGCCATGTCATGTTATGTTGTGTCATGTCATATCATCATATCATATCTATATTTATTATATATGTTGTATAATTCCATACGTTCAGCACCTGGTGAACATGTATTATATCTTGGTCACAAGTGCTGGTTCCTTTCAGTATCATGAAGATGTTAGATGCATATGGAAAGTTGACTCCAGTGATAATCATGTCATTTTTCCTCGGGGTCGATACTTTCTGTGGCATTATGGACTGGATGGAGAAGAACTGTGAGTCCTGGTTAGTTTTGGCATTCTTCTTACCTAGAATCCTTCTTCTCTTGAAAGAGATGATTTTCTGGATGCTTGACAGACACTCTCTGGTTTTTCCTGTAATCCACAGGGTCACAGCCCATGAAAGGTTGGATGCATTTTTTCTCATTTTCACAACAAGCACAGGTCACACCAACACAGACTGGGCATTCTCTTAAAGATGAGTAGTTGGTGAAGTTGAATCTTTCTGTTAAATTCTAGGAGTCAGAAGTGAAGGATACACTGATAGCTGAGAGACTTTTGTCCATTGTTCTGGTGGTTTTTACATTACATGAGCAGATCCCATAGGGCTGGTTTTTAGCATTACAAAGTTCCTCGTTGGTACCTGCATCCTTCACCAAATACTACGAATATTTTGTGAAGAAGCTTCCCATCACAGACACAAAAGTCTCATAGTAGCTACTTGGAGCAAGCCAGATCATAGGACATGTTGGCCCTCTAAATGAAATGTCCAGTCAGGTCTGAGCATTGCTGACTTATTTACAATCATCTTGAAAAGTACACCTTTACAGATAATGGCACCAACCACCATGGGGATCCATTGCTGTTAGATATGCTGTATAGGATTGATAATTGTTGCAGTTGGCCACACAAATTCTTCTAATCTCTTTCCCAGATACTAGGTAGATATAGGTATTATTCTTTGGGTCAGGAACAAGTTTGTGGAAAACAGGTTTTTCTTCTTTAATTTTATAGATAACTTAGGGGCAATTGGAAGTTAATATAAATACCATAAATACTAATTATATATGTATATGTATACACACGGAGTATTGTGTTCTCCCTCTGTCTCTGTCTGTCTCTGTCTCTCTCTCTCTGCCTCTCTCTCTCTCTCTCTCTCTCTCTCTCTCTCTCTCTCTCTCTCTCTCTTCTCTTCCTCTATCTGTTCCTGCCCCTTGTCTCTGCTCCATTCCCTCCCACCCCTCACCAATCCCCGCCTCAAACAAAAAAACAAACTAAACAAAACACTCTCCAAGTGAAAGCAGAAGAAGGCAAATAAAAGCAGAAGAAGGGATTAGGGGAGAGACCACCACCTCCTTGGCCTTGGCCAGATCAGGTCTTGGCTTGAGACCTCAGGCACAGAGAGAGGAGACCTTTGCCTCACTCTGCACACCTCTCCTGTCTGTGTCCATGTGTGGCTGCCTTGTTTTTGCACTTTCTGTTCTGGCCAGGACTACATGTGGCTGGCCCCAGCCTGTGTCTTCCTCCTTCTGCTCTCACTTCTCTGTCTTTGAACCTCTACAAGTGGAGGTCCCCTTTCTCCCTCCCTCCCTCCCTCCCTCACATCCCAGGGCAACTTTCCATTATGTAAAAATCATTCTACAGAGGTCTGCAGAGTGGTTCATGTAAAGTGAGAACTGTCTATAGTAAACCTTTAATAAATGCTTTGTTGGCTGACTATTAGCTGTTTCTAAATTAAACATTTCATCATCCACCTCTCTAGCTTTGCAAGGGTGGAACACATTTCCTCCTCCAAAGCCTTTCTTGATCCTTCTAGTCCTTGCTTCCCCTTGAAATCACTTTGAAAAACATTGTATTTACTTATCCGTATACATGTTATATTCTCCAGAAGAACGTAATCTCCTTGAGAACTCAAAATGTTCCCCTTTTGTCCTTTTATCCCCAACACTTAGCACAGAATTTGGCACATAGTAAGTACTTCATACATTTTTGTTGAATCAAATCAACAAGGTAATAAACATGGTGAATGAATGACAGCACTGGACCATAAAAGTCCAGAAGTGCATCATTTGCCAGTGAATTTATACCAGAAGTTCAAAAGAAAATCATTCCAACTATGCAGGATCATGGGACCATCGATTTGAATTGAAGGGAATCTCAGAGATCATATATGTAATCTCACTCCAACCAAATGAGAAAATGGAGGACATGGGAGGGAAGTGATCTGCCAAAGGTCTCACAAATCTGAAGTAGAACTGGGTTTAGAACCTAATTCCTCTGACTCTAAATAGAGCACTCTTTCCAATACTTTATTGTAAGAGGCAATACATTAAGTGTAGACCTGAATGTATCCTCCAATTCATATGTTGGTCTCTTCTGACAAGATATTTGAGATGCGAGGTAGTTCAGCAGCCCCTACTGATAGGTTTATATTTGCTAGTCAAATGGATGAAATAGTATGGTGAGAAAGTAACTAGCTAGTCAAATTATGAAATAGTATGGTGAGAAAGTAACAATATCACCTTCCTCCCTTCTACCATCTACCTGGAGCATTGTGTTGTTGTTTGGTCATTCAATCGTGTGTGAATCTTTGTGACCCCCACGGACCATATTGTCTATGGAGTTTTCTTGGCAAAGATATTAGAATGGTTTGCCATTTCTTCTCTAGATCATTTTACAGATGAGGAAACTGAGGCAAACAGGGTTAAGTGACTTGCCCAGGATAACAAATAGCATCTGAGGCTGGATTTGAACTCAGGTCTTCCTGACTCTAGGCTCAGTGCTCTATCCACTGAGCCACCTAGTTGCCTCTCCCTGGGCTATACTCTCCAATAAATACATCTGTCATCAGTGGGATGAGTGGGTACAGCATGTAGTGTACACATGGGGTCAGGGCATATGTGGAGGTGTCAGACAAAATGAACATGCATGGCCAGAGTATATACTTGGAAAAAGCAACTCATGCTTTTGTTGATGTTATCTTCCTGCTTCTGCTCCTTTCTTGTGGTGTGTAGTCTCTGCTGTGTATGTTGTCTCTGACCAATGTGTAGACATGGTAGGAAGCCTCTACCCACTTCTAGTCTTGTGCAGCTACTGTTTGAAAATGTTTCGTTAGTCCTGTGGTCACTGCTGCTTGCTGCCAGGAATGGTTTTCAGACACAGTACTTTGGAGCTTTCCTCTGTTTCTAGCTTTTGATTTCAGCTAGAGTCCTCAACATATATGCCGCTTCTTCTTCATTAGAGGAAGAATGAGCTCCCTTCTCTTCCCCTCTCCTGTCCCTTCTTTGCTATAGCTTTTTATTTTTTTTTTTTGAGGCAATCCGGGTTAAGTGACTTACCCAGAGTCACATAGCTAGTAAGTGTCTGAGGTCAGATTTGAACTCTGGTCCTTGACTTCAGCGCCTGTGCTCTATTCCCTACATCACCTTGCTGCCCCTTTGGACCACCTAGTTTCCCAGCTACAGCTTTTTAAGAAAGGCAGAACCCTCACACTCCCAGTCTCCTAGCAGGAACACAAACAAACAAAAATCTTGGTAGCCTTTCCTCCTATGAAGAGGGTCTTTCTGTTCTCAGAGCTTTGGTTGTGGTGGGTGTTTCCTCTGTAAGAGAGTCCTATGCCCAAGTACCAAGCTCTTTGAAATAGAGATCAATCCTAGCTAAAGAGTGCTGTTACACATTAAGTGTACCTTTTTTGCCTTATTTTCCTAAGAGGAGTTTCTAGGGCTGAAGTCTTCAGTCTGACTTAGGGTCATAAACTTCTTATAACTCCCTGTTTAAATCCTTAATGAGAATCCTGCAACTGATGGGGTGCTTGTGCTTGGACCCTAATTCTAACATCACATTTCTCCTTAGTCTCTGCTTGGGTGCCTGTGCCCAGACCCCAGTTCTGAAATCACATCTCTCCCTATCTTCAAAGCATTGGCCCTAGCAGTCCCTCTCCAGTTCAAGGGCAGCATGCCTTAGCAAAACACTTATCTCTCCTCCTGATACTGTGGCCAGCTCTACCTATAGAATTTATTGGTGTGACTCCCTGTGTACGTGCTAATTGGCTGTGCACTGGGACATAACAATATTTACTACTTACTGACCTTCCTGATATGTATCCTAGACATAGTCAAATGTATACTCCTTTGCATTCATCTTATCTAACAAGACATTTGATGGAAGCCACCTGGATATTCCTAGCTAGCCCTGACTGATGGTTGACTTAGTGATGTTTCACAGTCAAAACCACACCCCTGGGTAGGCCCTCCCCGGGCTATTTCTCAGTGAACTCTGGGTGAGATACCTGTGCAGTAGATATAAAAAGTATCTTTAAGAACTTTAAGAACTGACTACCCCTTAACCACTCCCTAATCCCACCCCAAAACACCTAATTGACATGTTTTACCATCAAATCTAATATTTAAATTTTCCTTATAGCCCTGTAAGGTACAGGTTTCCTAAGAACTCTTGCCCTCTGTCAAATGTTATAAATCTTTGCCACCTTGACTTAAAGAATGTTTGAGATTGTGAATTCATTCCAGACGGCCCTGACCCTCTCCAGTACTCAGGTCTTTGAGGGGCACTCCCTCTCAGTGACCCTGTCTAGGAACTCCAGTCTTGGGGTTCCTGAACCTCGTCTCCCTCATCCCTCAACACGACTCCCATTTTGGGGGCCTCTGCTAAAGAAATTCCATAGAGCTACATAAGTCTAACAAGTTATTATTATTATTTTTTCAGTCCCTAAAATGTTTTGGATCTGTTCAAAGTGGATCTCTCCAGAGTAGGGATACTTTGTATCTCTCTCTCTCTCTCAAAAAATAAAAGCTCCTTGACTTTCTGAGCACTAACAAAACCTATAGCCTGAAGGCAAGTTCACTGTCTTTCCCCCTACCTAAGGGCCCTCCTAGTTCTAATATGTAAAAATACTAACTGATCTCTGATGGTAATTGCCACCTATACAATTGTGTCCTTAGCAATACCCCAAACAATAGATTCTGAAGCCCATCAATTTAATGACTCTCTTGCACATACTGTACTTGCCCTACACTGTGCACATACACAGATGGGCAACAGAGAGGTGTGAATGACATCTTGGGCTTCACATTGTACCACCTCTTCTTCAGGCTTAGGAGTTTCACGCCAGAGAAGGCTGGTCAGCAATTCTCAGAGAAGCAGTTAAAAGATAGCAATGGGCCACTTTGATGGTAATGAGAGGGCAATGCTCTGGAGCATTCTATAACACTGGTACTTGGAGTGAAAAGTCCTGGAGAGCTGCAACCATCTTTCTATATGTATTCTGCTTTTTGCAGGAAACAGCCTAGTTCAAACAAAAATAATAATAATGATGATGATGATGATAATGATGACAGTGGTACTTTCAGGCAGTTGTTTATTGCCATACCACTTAGAGAATCTTGGTGTTTATATAAAACGATATGAATAGTGTAACTCGAGACAAGTTCAGTTTGACCTATGCATTGTTAAATATGATACTGAGGATATAGCAGAAAAGTATCTAGATAGGGTTTCATTGAGGAGATACCAGTTTCCCATGGTTTTTCCTTTTTCTTTTTCACATGCAAAAACATTTTATATTAGCCTGGTTTGAACTCAATTTCACAGTCCCAGGTACTCAAATGCAAAGGATAAGTGGTATAAGTTGGAGATAAATTGGGGTTGGGATCTCTCTTCACTAAATCTCTATGACTTACTGGTTATATCTTAGAGAGTTGCCTGAGACACAGAAGTGACCATCCAGGGTCACATAGCTAGTATCAGAGTCAGGATTTGGACCCAGATATTCCTAACTCCACTCTGTCCCCTACCATACAGCTTCTAAAAAAAATCTAAGTTACTGCGATTTAAGTATATATGTTCAAGAAAGATTAGAAATCCAATTTTGGAGATATTAATAGTAATGAGGTTTTTGTTTTAATGTTTCTAGTTTAAATTCAGTCTTATTCAAGTGACTGTAAAGAAATAGATAATAATTAAGATGTTATACAAAGCTTATTTCTCCAGAGTTTAGAGGAGAGCAGACCAAGCCAACTCCAAGGTCATTGGGTTATCTTTCCCCATAGCTCTAGCGTACCAAATACAGGGTGATGGGAGCTATCTTCCCTGGCTGAATTTCTGTAGAGAATTTAAAAACAACAATAAAACCAGAGTCAGTCTGTTTTTCATCCTCACCATGTACCAGCAATTCTAAATAATGTCAATGATAAAATATTCCTCCCTGAAAAAATCTTTTGTTGGTCAAAGTTCTAAACAATTGCTTTGTGACCTTAGTGGGTGCACATACTGGAACTAAGCTTATACACCTTCCTTTTGAGAGTGAATTTATAACCATTTGGAATTGTTTGAGGTTGTTTTGGCCCGGTTTAAGCCTCTAACCCCTATGGTACTACATATTCCTGAACTTAAAGGGTAGGTTAAAAATAAGCAATGATAGCATAGTGATTTTAAAAGATGAAGAAATGGAACTAGAATTTCTTTCGTTCTGTCATTCTATGTGACGCTTGTAGTTTTTATTTGTGTTTAAAATTTAAAAGAGTAACAAAATGTAAACTTGTGAGTGCAAACTTTATAGCATAGTGAAATAGTTTGCTGAACATGAATAATAGCTTTAAAAATTAAATGCATTGTTTTTATTTATTAATTATTTTTATTTATTGTGTTATCTTCTTCCATTAGATTGTAAGCTCCTTGAGGGCATGTATCAGTAAGGCAATAATAACAATGTAGATGATAATTGTCAAAATGCCCATGTAGTTCTGTATCACAAAGTATACGAGACTCTCCACATAGAAGGTAGAAGAGAACCATATCCCACAAGCCATTGATCCAATCTATCAGAGCAGTAAAACATTCCATACATAATATCACAACATGGAACCTCTCTACCCCAAAACCTCTCTGACCGCCTTCTGGGGTCTTCCCCCAAAACAAACTCACAATACAGCTAACTATCATGATCTCTCTCTCTCTCTCTGCATTTCCTGTGACATAACTTCCTTTTCCTGTCACCACATGTGACTCAGGCTTCCTGTGACATAAGCAGGTCACATGGCCTATTAATGGGTAGGAAAGATCTTCAAATCTAAATTGCTACTACAGGCAGGAACTCTATTTTTTCATATTTGTACCTACTATATGCCAGACACTTAACACAGTTCTTAGCACATAGATGATGCTTAATAAATATTTATTGACTATTATTACTGAATGAATCAAGAAAACAAAACTTTTTATTAATGATACAATTTAACAGTTGCCTAAATTGTACCTTTTATACACATTTCAGTTTTACTAAAATTCAGTTGTGAAATGGAATTTTTATAAATCACTATCAAACTTATCTTTTTATTTAGGAATTTTCTTAGCTATTTGTATAGTGTATTTGTTGACTCATGTGAAAGAAACTTTTCAAAATTAAAATTAATAAAAGGTGTTCTTTGATCAATTTCTAGTGAAGATATATTGATTAAACAGGCTCTACTGTCTACTGAACATGAATGTATGAATATTTGAAGATGGTCAATTTTGATAAAGTCATTGTTATTTAATAAAGTTATTGACAAAAATTGAGGCTTGAAAATGGAAAGTAGAATGTTATTTATTGCTGCAACAGACTAATATATGCAGGTAAAAGTTTTTCCCCCTTTGAGAATACATTAATGGAACTTATAGGCATTAATCCATCATTTTTTCCCTTTATTGTACTGTAATATTTGTTTGGCTATTTTTCTACTGGCATGATTATTCCAGTTCAATAAGAGAAAATTTTCAGCATCTGCATTTTTCTGGCCATTACTATTATTATCAATTTCATTTCATGATTAAGGCTGAAAATAATTTCATTCTATGGAGATTGAGGATATTAAAAATGATCTGCTCTGAGGGTCAGTTACCCAGAGTGGCTCCAGCTAGCCATTGTTTCATAGGTCTGTCATGAGGACATGTTCATGTCAAAATATTGAAGGATTCACCCTCATTTCACTTACTAGAAAGTTCTAGCCTTTTTCTGGGGGTATATAAGCTTTGATCCAGGGGATGGGACATGGTATCAATGGATTACTCAGTTTTTGATCATTGCCCTGAATGAGGCTGGGCATGTCCTTGGGATATAATCTGCTGCACACTGCGGAGTTAGGAACGTTGAGGCTCAAGGTGACTTGTGGCTGAGGTGTCTGTCTCCTGAACCTATGTATCTTTACAATAAGCCTCACCAAAAATGACACAAGGTACACTCTACTTGAAGTAAATGATAAGATGCCCAGTCCAACAGTTTCAATCACAATTCTTAGACTATGATCGTATTCCATTCTTTGAATGTGAAGTGTCTTTGAACTCCATTTGATGAAGTGAAATGATGCCAGATAGGAAGTGTGTTCCAATTGACTGGGGGATTTGATTATGCATCTCTTAGTTAGCTGCAATGGAAGAAATTTAGAAGTTAGAATGAGTGTGTCCCTGTAACCACGCTGGGGAGGAGCTAAGGAATAGCCTGGGTCTGAGTCACAATGTAGAGAAGCAAACCTGGACCTTGATTTTCCTTAGGATTATAAATTAGAAGGGAGTTGACTCCCTAGTGTCCCTTAGTTCTTTCTTTCTTTCTTTCTCTCTCTCTCTCTCTCTCTCTCTCTCTCTCTCTCTCTCTCTCTCTCTCTCTCTTTCTCTCTCTCTCTCTCCATGTGTGTGTGTGTATGTGTAAGTTAAAGAGAGAGAGAGCACTTTGAGGTGCTCTGGGAGAGTTAAAATTCTTACTCAGCCCTAAGGACATATCACAAGGCTGTATACTTTCTAGAGAAGATGGGGCTTATGAAAGAGGAAAGGAAAATTGTCTTGAATGTTTGATTTAATGGTTTAGGTGTTAGTTTTCCATATCTTGTATTCTCTGTTGTGTGAAATATAACCTGTCCTGCATTCAATTTGTTGTCATCAAATGGTTGCATGGGTATTATGGGATGGCTAATACACTTTCATAAAATAATGGGATATCTAATTTCCTCATGTCACCATCAAGAAGAGCTCATTTCAGATTAACTTCTTTTCTTTTTGTGACAGAATTCATCTTCTACACTGGTAAAGTAAGTCAGGGGAATGTTCTAGAAATAAGGTAGCTCGATTAATAAAGGCACTTGATAAAGTTATCCTGTTATTCTTGTGGACACAATGGAGAGATGCGGATATAGCAGGGTTAGGTAAATTTAGAATTGGTTGATTGACTACATGAAAAGAAAAATTATTTGTCGTCATCTTGGAAGAAGACCTCCATTGCAGTATCCCCTGGTATCTGTGCCTCATCCTGTACTGATGAACAGTTTTACTCATGACTTAGATAAAGGCAGAAGTATCCTGCTTATCAAATACGAAATGAGACAAAAACTAAGGGGAATAGCTAACAAACTGGATGACAAAGTTAGGATCCAAAAATATCTTGGCAAGCTAGAATATTAGGCTGGATTTAATTAAATTAAAAAGAGGTATATGTCAAGTTTTACACTCAAGTTAAAAAAAAACCTACTTCAGAAGAACAAGCGGGAGATATGCCTAGATCACAGTTCAGCTCTGACTTTTCTTCCTATTCTAAGATTCTGTGATTCTTGGGCACACCTGTACTTATGCTGCAGGGGATAATAAGAAAAATAGCAAAAGGAACTGAGAAAGTACAGTCAGACAGGTAGGAAAAGATGCAGAAAAAAAAACAATGTCATAGAGTCACCAGGAGGAGGGGATGGGCATTGATGTTTGGTGCTATAGAAAGGTCAAGGAAGATGAAGACTAAGAAAAGGATCCCACCTAGATTTAGTACTTAAGAAGTCATTGGTGACCTTTTGGTAGATTTGAATCAAAGGAAGATGAAGGCTAAGGAAAGGATCTCATCTAGATTTAGCAGTTAAGAGGTCATTGGTGACCTTTCGGTAGATTTGAATCAAAGGAAGATGAAGCCTAAGAAAAGGTCCCCCGATGGGGGAAATCTGAAATTGTATTTACCAGTGCAGGAGGAATAGAGGACAGTACATGATCAATGTTGGAGAAATCTTTCACCACATATAATACTAGGTGAAGCAAGAATTTGTTAGAAAGTAATTTTAATAGCATATCTCCTTTTATTCTCTCTGAGACAAGAAAGTACTAATATCATATAGTTATCATTCACTTCACCAATGCTTTATTTTAACTGAATATTTCTCCCCATTTGTTCAAAAACTCTCAAAATGTTTTCATTTTAATAAATAATTAAAAGCTATTAAGAGGTCATTGACCTTTGGTAGAGTGTTAAGCTAAGAATCTGACTCAAAACAACTTTGAACAGTTAAGGCATAAAAGGGTGGTAATGAAGTAAGTGTAATTTAAGAAGACTGACAACGAACAGTTTGCCTCAAAAGAACTTGTATTTTTTTTCTTTTTCTAAACCAAGACCTTAATGAGATATTATGAAATAAGCTCAATAGGGAGCCGAGGACAAGGTCCAGCTTGAACTTTATTCAGAAACTTTAGAAGCTTATATTAAAAGAATGAGAGAGGGGTTTGTAATAGAATCTCTGCCACAGTATATCACAAGCTTAGCACGTGCACGCCACCTGGCAACGAAAACTTGGGTCTGGGAGCCAGCTTGCTGCTAGCAGTGTGTGTGTGTGTGTGTGTGCACGTGCATGTCCATGATTCTAGCTTGGGAGTTTGTAAAATAGGTCAAATCTCAAGCTCCCAGGAGCTCTTGATGTTGTCTCACGGTTTTTCTATTTCGAATGCCTCCAGTTCACAGAAATTCCCTAGATTCAACCATGGAGTCACAGTAATGGAAGAAAAAGATGAGAACTCGGTCAACTTTTGGTTCTCTGAGATAACTAGAAACAAAGCATGCATTATTAAAATTTACAGAGAATCCAGTATCTCATTTTAGCAAAATAGTTTTAACCTCCAGCCCTACCATGCCTTTGGCCACAACTACTATTAGTAATTAGTAGCAAAAAAAGGCACCTCCTTGACCCCTTAAGTTTAGAGGTGGTCATAAATAGAGAAATAGCCAGATAGGCAACTGAGATATGGAATAAAGAAGAGAAACAAACTGGATACTTTTGAATAAGTTACTTACATTTTAAAAAGAATAGACATCTTTTTCCCCTTGGACAAGGTCAGTTAGTGTAGTAAGTCCCACTAATTCCCAGTCTGGTCTTCTCATCATACACACCACGTTGATCGTCTCTCTGAAGTATGGTGCCGTAGAAGAGTGCTAGATTTGGAGTTTGGGTGGGGGGCTGGATTCCAATCCCAGCTCTGTCACTTACTACCTAGGTGGCCTTCACAAAATCCCTTATTTCCTTGGACTTCTCAGCTCTCTGATCTGTAAAATGAGGGGTTGGATTCTTAAAGGTTCCTTCATAATCTAAGTCTATGATTCTGTGAAGTATTTCAACACAAAACTGATAGGTGGAATCTGAAATTGTATTTACCAATGCAAGAGAAGTAGAGGACAGTACATGATCAATGCTGGAGAAATCTTTCACTGCATGTAGTAATGGATGAAGCAAGAATTTGTTAGAGAGTAGTTTTAATAGCATATCTCCTTTTATTCTCTCTGAGACAAGAAAGTACCAATATCTTATAGCTGTCATTCACTTCACTAATGCTTTATTTTAACTGAATATTTCTCCCCATTTGTTCAAAAACTCTCAAAATGTTTTTATTTTAATAAATAATTAAAAGCACAAAATGATAAAATTTTAATAATAATGATTTAGCTCCCCCCTCCCCAGTCTTTTGTGATAACTTATAAACTTGCTTTGTTTTTGACCAAATGTAGGAAAAACATTTGTTACTTTGGTATGTAAATACTTTGAAACATTTGGACAAGAAATTTTAGAATTTTTCTTAATCAAGGCTTTTCAATTCAATTAACATTTAGTCAGTCAATAAGCACTGATAAAGTGCTTATTATGTTCCAGACACTGTGGTGAGTCCAGGGGATATATAAAGAAAAGTCTGTGCTCTCTAGGACCTCACAGTCTAATTGTAAGGGAGACAGTATGTGAATAACTATGTACAGATAAGACATAAAATATAAGACAAAAGACATGAAAAGGATAAATTAGAGATAATGAGTGGAGGAAAGTCACTAGAATTAAGGGAGATCTGGAAAGGCTTCTCATCTAAGATGGAATTTTAGCTAGGATTTGAAGAAAGCCATGGAAACCAGAAGATGGAAAAGAGAAAGAAAATTATTCCAGGCATGGGGGGTGTGGGGGTGATGTTGGACAACCAGTGAAATGCCTGGAGTCTGGGAATGGCTCGATCAGAGCTAACATTCAGGTCTATCAATCAATTGCCCAATTATAAAGCATTTATTAAGTGACTGATATGTGCCAGGCACTATGCGCAACCCTAGGGCCCGGAACATGGCAGGTGGTTTAAATGTGTTTATTCACTTCATTTGACTTGACTTGAACTTTGTCCTAAAGGAAGAGAAGGATTTTATGCAGCTGAGCTGCATTCCAGGCATAGGGAAGGGTCACTACAAAAGCAAGAGGGGAGAGGAGTGTTGTGTGGAAGAGAAAGAAAAAAGGCCAATTTTGCTGAGTTTCAAACATTCAGGAGGAGGAATAATATCCAACAAGGTTGGAAAGATGGAAAGATGGATTAGAGCAAGGTTGCAAAGACTTTAAAAACTAAACAAAAGAGTTTATATTTGATCCGAGAGACAATTAGGAGCTATTGGAGTTTATTGAATAGGGCTGTGACATGGTTGGATAGGCATTTAAAGGAAATCACATTGGCAACAGAGTCATGGATAGACTGAAACAGAGAGAGAACTGAGGCAGGGAGCACAAATAGGGGGTCAATGCAATAAACCAGGCGAGTGGAGATGAGGACCTGACCTGACCTCTGGTGGTGTTGTATGAATAGAGAGAAGGGGTCAGACACTGAGAGATGCAAAAGGCAGAAAAAGCAAGATTTAATGACTGATCATAGCTGTGGGCTGAAGGAGAAGGCACCACCATTCTTCTCATGTACCAGGCTCATAACCCTGGTGTTCCTTCACACTTCCTCATCTCACTCTGCAGCCAAGAGATAATACAGAACAAAAAGCATATTTTGAAAACCAAAGGCAGTTAAGCTTCAACCTAAAATCACATTTACTGCAGACTCGGTCTTAACCATCAGATAAAGATGGATGTTCAGCTATAGAGAGATATTTCTGCAAAAACGAAAACAAAAAAAAAAACAGTGAGCAGAACATTTGAATTACAGACCCTCTGGAAAGGTAAACAGCTAGTTGTGGTCTTTCGTTCTCAAAGAGGACCAAATTTATCAAGTGTCTAGGTGCGGTTGTAATCATTTCATCCCATTTAACCCTCATACATTTATTAAATCGAAGAATTAAAGATTTTAGATTTAGTGCCAAAAGTCATAGAATAAACTAGAATTATATTGACTGAAGAAACTTAGACATTCCTGGTGGGTCATCTCTAACATATTGAGTTATTTCAGGCCCTCAGAAATTCAAGCAAGTGGACAGGTGGATGTTCCAACTAAATTTCTGAGAATGAATCAATTTTTGCTGGGGGCGGGGGGATATAGGAACAGAGCCTTGGTCTTGGTCTTAGTCTTGGTGCCATCTTGATCAGAGGAAGACTTTGTAAACTTTGGTATTCTGGAGAAATTCCTCTCTTACCATTGTTATCCTAGCAGCATCAGCTGATGGCATTGTCTGCTAGAAGCCAAGGACAGCCTGGAAGAAGATTCTAGGCCAGAGATGGGGAACCTGCAGCCTTGAGTCCACATATGGCCCTTTAGGTCCTCAAGTGTGGCCCTTTGACTGAGTCCAGACTTCCCAGAACAAATCAAATTTCCCACCCCTGTTCTAGACTCTACAGAAAAACAATACCATCCCCTTTTCAAAAGAAACATCTTTTTTTAAAATAATATTTTATTTTCCTCCAGTCACTTGTAAACACGATTTGTAACATTGATTTAAAAAATTTTCAAGTTCCAAATTTCCTCTCTTCACTCCCTCACCTCCCCCTTCCCTGAGACAGTAAGTAATTTGATACAAGTAATACATGTTCAATCATGCAAAACGTATTGCCCTATTAGTCATGTTGTGAAAGAAGACACAGACGCAAAGGAAAAAAAAACACACAAAAAATTACAGAAAGTTAAAAATAGTATGCTTCAATTTACATTCAGATGCCATCAATTCTTTCTCTGGAGGCAGATAGCATTTTTTATCATGAGTTCTTTGGAATTGTCTTGGATCATTGTATTGCTGAGAATCATTGTCATTCACAGTTGATCATTGTATAGTATTGCCGTTGTTGTGTACAGCATTCTCCTGTTTCTGCTCACTTCACTTCGCGTCAGTTTATATGTGTCTTTCCAGGTTTTTCTGAAATCTGCCTGTATTAGCAAGCACCCTAGCACACCCAGGCTGGCTTGCTAGCATAGGTTCTTTGATCTGCTTTTCTAAAGGAAAGACAGCTTCAAAGGGGTTAATAATCTAATTTTAATTACAAATATATAAGTAAAGAAGTTAAAGGTCATTCACTAGTTCAGGGGAAAGGTCAGCACCCCAAACATGGAGAAAATACAAGCAGAGAGAAATTAACACAGAGATCCAACAGACAGGGCTCCAACTGTCTAAACAAAGTAATAGATACATAATTACCAGACAGGGAGCACCAACATTTGGTTTCACAAAGTGGGGGGGGGGTGTTCTTTAACAAATGTCTACCCAGAGTCTCATCTGGCCAAATCACAAAGACCTCAGGCAAACATTTTTCCTATGAGTGAGCCCCAAAACAAAAATCTCATCTCAGAATATATATATACACTTTTGGCTAACAGGTTCAAAGCCAGAAGGCATCACCATCCAAGTGACTTAGTGCCTAATTAGCATAGTATCAAAAGGTGTCAAAGCCTTACCTACAAGCAAGCCTCCCCCAAGCAAGCTTCCCCTTAGCAAGCTTCACCTTAGGCAAGTTCCTCCCCCAGTGGGCTCTATGTGACTCAGGATGTATTACAGCTGTGAACTGGGCCAGAGCTCAAAACAGCAAGATATCCCTGGTTGAAATACCTGTGTACCTTTCGACCTGGGAACACAGACCTTATTCCGAGGGAAAAAGGGAACACATGTGGTCACATAGACCTATTAATGGACAGGGAAGATCTTATATTCTACTACCCCTATACTGCCTGTCATCATTTCTTATAGCACAGGAATATTCCATTATAATCACATCCACGACTTGTTCAGCCATTCCCCAATTGATGGGCATCCCCTTGATTTCCAGTTCTTTGCCACCACAAAAAGAACTGCTATAACTATTGTGGTACAAATAGGTCCTCCCCCCACCTCTGCCTTTTTTTTTTATCTCTTTGAGATGGAGACCTAGCAATGGTATTTCTGGATCAAAGAGTGTGCACAATTTTATTGCCCTTTGGGCGTGGTTTCATATTGCTCTCCAGAATAGATAGATCACTTCACAACTCTATCAACAGTACATTAGTATCCCAATTTTCCCACATGCCCTCCAACAGTTATTATTTTCCTTTTCTGTCATATTAGCCAATCTGCTAGATATGAGATGGTACTTCAGAGTTGTTCTGTTTTGCATTTCTCTAATCAATAGTCATTTAGAGCAATTTTCATGTGACTAGAGATAGCTTTGATTTCTTCATCTGAAAACTGCCTGTTTTTATCCTTTGGTCATTTATCAGTTGGGGAATGACTTGTATTCTTATAAATTTTAATCAGTTCTCTTTATATTTGAGAAATGAGGCCTCGAGGATTCTAGGAAAAGGATTTCCAGGATCTGTGTATTATTCCTCCTCCATACACACTCTCTAAGCTTGAGACTTTTGGGGAGATGTTTTATACCAATTGCTGTTACTATGCCACTTTAATAAATACTTTTGTTACCTAAAAGTTAATTTGGTCTGGTTGACTTGTCCTAATTAACTGATAATAGTGCTAGAAAGGACACAGGTGGGAGCTCATCAGCTATAGCATTAGAAAGACTTGAAGCCACACTGAGGAATCTACTCATTTGTGTTATTGGGAATTGGAAGAGTAGCTCTTGAGCTCACCTTTCTTTGATACAATAAAAATAAGGTAAATGATGAAATCAATTATACCAAGTTTGGAGGTTTAAATAAAATGAGTAAAAGAAAGATTAACCAAAGCAGGAGAATGAAGGTCTAAAAATTAAAAGAATAATTAGAAAAGAATCTAGTAACTTATCACTACTAGTAATATCAGAACATTAGAAGTTAATATTCAACCCATATAGGGACATTTGGAAAGGAGATTGATCATGGTTGGGATTGGAGAAGGACTGGGCCACACAATTTGGAACACAGATAGCTATGTAATACTATTTCTGTTCAACATTGCTTCCATCATGAATTAATACTTCTAAGAGTGAGACACAGTAGATGAAAAGGGATAACGAGGAAAGGTCTACAGAAGGGGCAACATAGAAATTGGTTAGAAGAGGGAATTCATCCAGGTAAGGTTCATGTCTGCAATCCTTGCAACTGGGGAAGATGAGGCTGATGGATCTCTTGAACTGGGGAGTTCTGAAGTGGGCTAAGTGGATTGAGTGTTCCCACCGGCAAGAATATGATGAACCTCTAGAAGGGGGGTGGTGCATGCACCAAGTTGGTTGGTTGGAAACAGAACAGGCCAAAGCTCCCCTGCAAAACAGAGCAAGACTTTGCTCGAGTGGTTCTCCAGGCTACTTACAGACTGGGCAAAGTGGGGAAACCTAGTCATTAAAAAAGAAAAAGAAGAGAGAGCCTAAACTCAGTATTTCAGAGTTTTGACCCCCCCGAGGAACACAGAAAGAACAAAGGTGGAATAAATAGTGGTATAATCCATGAATAAGAGAATAAATCTACAGAACAGACTAAAAGGGAAATCATGAAGGAAAAGAAAGAAAATAAAATTTAAAAAAAAACTCCAATAAGTAAAAGGAGTTGCAGGGGAGGAAGGGAGAGAAGATTTTGAACTAACTACTTAACTGGGAGGGGAAAGAAGCCTGATGAAAGAGTAGAGGAAATAGATAACTAACTAAATAAATAAAAGAAAGAAAAAAACCAATAGTTGAAGTAAAGCACAAATGCTAGGGGAAGGGTAGGCAAATGGAGTGTGGGAGGGGAAGATAGACTGTGGAAACAGATTAGGTTCAAGTAGTTTTAAGCAAAACTAATATTAGAGAAAACTGACTTAAAAGAGAAAGGAGATAAAAAAAATTTTAAAGCTGTACTAAAGAAGTGAAGAAAACACAAAGATGATACTCATAACTAAAGAATCCCATAAAAGTGCTAGACTTTAAGAAAACAAAATTCAACAATCTGTTATATATGTGTAGGGATAGGACTGAACTTGTGATTTCATTGCTCTAGAAAACTCCCAGATAAGGAAATTTCCTCCACCAATGTAGTCCAGGACTTTCTCTGTAACCTACCATCCTAGAGGGTTATCTAGAGCAGAGGTGTCAAACATGAATGCTGCAATACTCCCAAATGTTGCCTCCAAAATATTATAAAATACAATTTTAAAACTAAGTCAACACATATCCCAAAGGGATCTTTATGTATGGATTAGTGGCCCCATTTCTATTTGAGTTTGATGTCATCGACTCTAAAAGATTGAGAGGTTAAGTGACTTGGCCCATTTTGAACTCAAGTAGGAAATAGATCTGAAAAGCAAAGACATACACAGAATTAAAATGAGAGGCTGCAATAAAATTTGCTATTCATTAGGTGAATCCAAAAAAGGCAGAAATTGCAATCAGGCTCTCAGACAAAACTAAAATAAAAATTTACATTGTCAATAGAGAGAAACAAGGAAACTATTTTATTTCAATGAACCATAAACAATAGGTAAGGATGTATACCAAATAGTATAGCATCTAAATTCATTAAGAAAAAGTTAATTGAGTTATAAAACAATATGGGCAATTACACAAAGGTAGTAGAATTTAGTGTTCCATTCTTGGAGTTGAAAGGCTTATGGTATTTTCTGAATTGGAAAATTAAAGAATATTTCTTAGCACTACATGGTGTCTTTACAAAAATAAACCATGTACTAAGAAACAGAAATTATAGATAAATGTAAAAAAGTAGTGATATTAAACATAACCTTTACAGATCATAACAAAAAATAATAATAATTGAAGTACAACCAAATGTAGATTTAGTAATGACATTCTGGGCAATGTACAGGGTATAAAAATGTAAGAGATCGATGAAATTTTATTTTAAGAACAACCACAAAGAGATGAACAATATGAGAGATTTTGTCAAGTATTTCATACTTCATTAAAATCTAAGCAAACTCTATGGCATTTTCAGGATCTACAAGTCTAACAACCTCTGAAATAGGAAAGAAATTCCTCTAGCTTGACCCGTCATTGATGAAGCAAGCCATCCTGGCTTTTTGTGATCAATGCTTAATTTTCTAGATCTTCACTAACCATCCTTTTAGTAATGTATTGGCAAGGGATATATTCACAGCTGACATGTTAGCATGTTAACAGGGCGTCCACACCCAATGATCCCTTAACAAAGTATGAACATCTGTCTCTGATGCAATTAGAGGAAAGTTTGGGACTTCCTGCACTGAAAATTAGCCACAGCTTGGCAGGGTTTTAAATAGTTAAACAGTGGCAATCTGACAAAAATTCCAGGGAAGGACAGGCAGAGACCAGACTTTAGTAGTAAGCTCTTGATAAGGTACATAGAAGATGAAAAATAGACAGCAGGAAGAACCCTGAGGCTAAAATTCTAGGAACAAAGCTATGTGGGCCAATTGGGTTCAAGGAGTATTGGGATGGATGCTTGCTGCATTGCATTATAGGCCTCAAAGTGAGAATCTCATGTCTCTTTTTTCCTTTTGGGCTCCATTCTGGAAGGGCAAAGCCTTCCCTTCTGGGCCAGGAAGGCGTTTTTTTTTTTATCTTTCTTTGTTTTAAATGTTTATTTTGTCTTTATAAGCACTGTTAATAGCAGGTCTTACCTAGTTTGGTTGTGTTTATTGAAATAAGGCAATAGAAGAGGTTGCCCTTCCCTTTTTAAATCCCTTTCTGCCCTCTTCCCAACCTCCGGAAGAAGAGTTCTCTCTAACAACACCAAGTCAACAGGCATTTGTTAAGTATTTATTCCATGTTAGGCATTGTGCTAACACTGAAGTATGCAGTCAGGATTCTGCTTGTCAAAATGATAGAGGTAATGGCAAATCCTTTGATAGAACTTCCCAGAGCAAAGGAGTGTTTGTATTGGGATACTCATACAGACAAGTCAGAAGGCAAAGAGAGCAGATAGGAGTGGTTGAACAATCTTGCTCACTGCCACACCTTACTACTGCTACACATGAATAACGATATTGTGAAGTTCAAATAAAATGTTTGCAAGTGCTTTATAATTGTAAGGAGGTATATAAGTGTGAGTTACTTTGTTAGTCAGCTAAACAGGATTCTTACATAGAGTCTATTTGTCTCTACCTTGAAGCAAACAAGGCAGAGGGTCCCAAAGAGTGCTGCGTTCTACTCCTGAAATTCTGTGGTGTCCAAATGTATGTCACAATAAGATCTATTGCTGCTTCAGTTTCACCTAAGACTAAAACATGGGCTGATCTTGTGGAACTGTTAAAATAATACTTTCCAACAACATTATCTGGGCCTGCTCAGATGTTTAAATTTTGCCTTGGAATTAACATGCTAATTTGGAAGGGCATTGTTGTTTATTTTGCACCATCTGTCATAACCCTGAAGCATATGGAATTTCTTAGATGACATATAACAGGATCACCATATATGTGGAGCGAATGATAAAGCCTTGCTTTGGTAGTTTTTGAATCACACTTTTGCCATTTACCACCTGTGTGACTTTGAGAACGTAATTTACATTCTTTAGTTTTCCGTTTTCTCATCTATGAAATGATAGGGCTGGATTAGATAACATTTAAGGCCTGTTCCAGTTCTAAATCTATGATCTTATCCAATCACAGCATGTCATTATGTAACAGGGGTGCTGATGCAATCCCCCATGTAGGCTGGTGTGGGAAGCCTGCTTCTAGAAAAATATAATGCCGTGTAATGGAAGTGCTTTGGCAAGATTTGAAACCTGTGCAGATATTACAAACTGGTTCCAATCTGCTAAATATTGTTGCAAGATTTTTTAAAAAATTCAACTTGACCACCTAAGACTAATTTAAAGCCAGAATAAATCTGAAGACAGGCTTTATTACACTCAGAGTGTGGCATATCCTGTCAAGAATTGATGGAGAATGCTGTCATTCACAATTTAGCAAACAATATTTACTTATTATAGGAAACAAAGAAATTGTGTGAAGCAAATAGTATATGAAATAAAGAAAAAATTGTTGCTCATAACAATGCAGTTAGCCAGACAAAGCAAAAAATAGCATGCTTCTTAAGGAAAATGTACAGCATTAGCTTCAGGAGATGGATAAGAGATGTGTCCTTGTTAGTACGGCTAGTTTTGCTAAATCAAAAGGAACTACTTCTGATAGATAAAGGAAGAGAACATTCCAGAAATTGTCTTTTTTTAACCTATTAAGTCTTTTTATAAGAAGACACTGGAAGAAATCAGCATCTGCAGTCAACTTGTCTTGTAGTTCATGCAGGGGTCACATACAGCGAGATGGCAGATATAGAACAAACTGGAGTCTGTTATGTTCTCCCAAAATTCACATTCAACGATATATAAGAAGAGGAGCCTCTTTGGGTAGGAGGACAGAATTGGGGAGCATTCAAAAAGGCATTACCCAGTTAGGATGAGTCTCTTTTCTAGAGGTGCTGGTCTGGGAGGAGGACAAGCTGCTGAGGGCCACTGGATAGGGGAGGGGCCTTGAGTCTTCTCTTACCCGGGCATGAAGCTGACAACCCTTGGTCCTGCTGTTGCTTCTGTCTCTGTTGTCCATTCTTTTCTGCTTCTTCTTAGGAGCAATTTGGTGGCACAGTAGATAGAGTTCTGAACATAGAGTCAAAAAGATCTGAGCTCAAATCTAATCTCAGATACTAGTTATGTGACCCTTAAGCTCTGCCTCAATTTCTGTAAAATGGGGATAATAATAGCACCTATTTCCAAGAGTTGTTGTGAGGATCGAATGAGATAATAATTGTAAGGTGCTTAGCACAGTTCCTGGCACATCATAGTAAGTGTTTATATAAATATTTTATCTACGGATATTTGTTAACTTCTAGGTGAAGGAGATTAGAGATTGCTATGATCTTGTGAGTTTTTAAGTCAAGAAAGTGAATCAACAGAGATCTAGGAGTGGAGTCTATGCTGGGTTTTGTGGCTACCTAGTACAGCATCGATACCTAAGGAAGCCCTGGGACTCTGTCCAGTGGTAGCAGAGACACAGATTCATCCAGAGGTGATACCATATCTGGAAATGACCTTGGTATGGTAATTGCCGTGTAAAAACTGAGTTAGGCCTGAGCCCATTCTCCTCAGGGACTGAGGTGGTATAAGGGAGAGTGTGCCCTTAAGTTTTGGGGGTGGGGATATTTACACTTCAATTCCTGCTAAACCCTCAAGGAAAATACCCCTCGATAAAAGTTAATCAATGTCAATCGAATGACATTGTGAGCTTTGAGAGGTCAGAAGGTTTTGACTTCCCATCTGCATCATGGCAGTGCCCCTGGAACAATATTGGTCGATAGCAATGTCTGAATTTGGGAGCCGATGACATTCTAGTCACACTGAGGAAAGGACATCTGACTAATTGAGTCTAGCTAGGTGATTGACATAAACTGATAAACCAATGGGGACTTGCGACCAATGGCATTAGAAAGACATCTCCAACCCTTGTGGTTGGGGATATGGAGTGCCAGCAAATATCACTGCAAAAGTTGATTGATATTCATTTGTTACAAATGATATTGGAGAGATGTTAGCTGTCGATCTGTACTGGGGGAACACAATGAATGAAGACTCATGAGTGATAATACTAAACAACCCCAGCTCTTCAGGGTTGCCCCTAGAGCCCTGAGGGGAGAAAGAAGCAGCACCCTGGGGACCTGACTTGCTAGTCTGAGTATGGATTGGGAGGGTGAGACTGCTGGCTGCTCAGACGCTCTTAGTAATCAATACCAAATGCTCAATCCCTTTCAGGAACCCCAAAATATACTAGCAGCTTAGTTGCACCCTCAAGCTCACCTTGATCATGCTACTGTTTGGTGATTTGGGAATTCTTTTAGACCTGCCCTTGCAGTGGCAGGAATCTTTTGGGGAAATATGGATGAGCCCTTTCCAATAGGAATCCAGAGGAAATTTGCCTGGATATCCAAAGAGATTAACTGTGGTACAGGGACCCTTGGAGATATTTTGTTGGTTTCTATGCAGAAAGTGATACAGAAATTTTATCTAGATTCCTAGTTGGGTTCCCTGTGTCTTTTAGGGATCCATCCCAGGTTCTTTCAAAGACCCAGAAGGGTTTTTTGTGCCCTGTGTTAGAAAGGACAATGAAAGATTTTGCGTGGCCCTCCAGCTGGATTTCCTATGTGGATCAGTGGTACAAATTTGGGGCGCCTTATGTTGCTGTAGCATCCCAGAAGAATTTAGTAGGCTTAAAGCCCATCTGTGAGTATAAGTCCAGAGCAGAGGGGAGGACAAAATGTCCCAGACCCCTTTGTATCCAGTATTGGTTTGTTGTAGCTGTTGCTGTCAACTGAGCATTGCACACTCTCCCACAAGCACCAAGCTTGGACTTGATTGGCCCAGGGGCTAAGGTTTAATCTGTTTCTCCCCTATGCAGCTTCCTGGTGGCCTCTGGCTACATTGCTTTGGCTTGTTGGTCACTTTACAGCATTAAAAGATCCATTCACATGGAGTAGGTGGCCTTCAGACTTGGCAGATGCCCCTACCCTAGCCTACCCATGATTTCCATGTAGAAATGGGGGAGGGCACATCTCCCTATGCCAAATGTTGCAGTATCATATGTCCAAGTAAACGTTTTGTTAATTGTTAAATGACCTGCAGGGGTCTCATTTTTTTCTCCCTATCACTAAACCTAAACTAATAGAGGACCAGGCTGAGTCAAACCCACTCATTACAATTTCTTTTTTGTTGAGGAATTTCTTTGAAATCACCAAGAAAGGTACTTTATATGTTTTAGGCAAGTAGTAATCTCTGAGGAACACCGTGAATCTACACAACTTATTCTTTGGGAGCAATTATGATTTTTGCCTATATGTGTGGCACTATATAAGATCTGCACTGCAATGAAATTTTGAGATACTTTCTTGTATGATTATGGTGTAGCAAACGAAAGGAAAATGGGTCCCCAGGACCCATTGAGATGGGCAATGTGTTCAAAATGCACCTTAGTCAATTTGCTGAAGACCCCAAATTGTTAAACAGAGAAAGAGTGTAATAGGAGGATTAGCCAATGAGAACTCCCAATGTAAGTTAGAGTATGTGCAATATCCATGTGGAGTCTTGTTGGGCCTATAAGCTGAAATGCATGATGGAAGGGCTCTTCATCCCTGGGGTGGAGAGCCCTTCCCTCCCAGGGCTCCCTGCCTCAGAACGCCCACAGGTATCTTCATTTCATATTGCCCTGCTGTTTGGTGACAAATATCATTTCAACAGATTGCTGAGCTAGAACTGAATATACATGAAAATACTTGAAATGACAAACTTTCTTTCTCTTCTTGCGATTGAGGTAGGGACTACTACAAGCCTCTGAGCTGGAGGAGAGGTAGCAGTGGTGGAAATGGTAGCAGCTTTATATGCAGTTAGCTATTAACTTTGTTGGTCTGGTCTAATTTCATGATTAACTATTGAAGATCCTAGGCTGCCTTATTTCTTCCTTACTGACTGCCAGGGTCCCACAGCCTCTGGTATAGGCTGGTACAATGAAGATAAACCACTATTTCTCATCAGAATCTTAGGATATTGGGTCTGTGTTTAGCTCTCAAATGCCAGGTGGCACTGAGACACTAGTTTCTTACTGTCCAATAACGGTGTCATCTATAGAACAGGATGACTCAGAAACTGACAAAGAAGCTCTTGTGATCTTGGAAGTCAACTATTCAAACAAGCACCACATCCAACATAATAGGGAACACGTTGTCAAGGATGTGGCTGGATGCAGCTGTCATTGATCATGTGACAAGCCATTCTGATCATCTAAGACTTCAGTATCCTCAGTGCCCAAGACTTCAGCCAGCTTGTTACAAAGCCCAAAGTACCATACTTTACCAGGGACACACACACATCACAGGAAAAATGTGTAGCTCCTCGGGGAAAGCCACCTAGTGAACCATCTGGATCTGTGCAACTGTGCTACAAGGCTTCCTTCACCTGGCTTTTATTCTCTCTCACACCAACACACTCAATTCAATAGAAACGGTATAAGTTTCTCTTTAGGAGCGCCAGCCCAGAGCCACGGAGTCTCACTGCTTTTTGTAAACAGTAAGTTGTATCGATGCTTTTTGTTTTCAAAACAGTCATTTCTGGATATACTTCTCTCTACTCCCTTATTACAAAAGAAGTAAAACAAAACCATTTCCAATATAGCCCTCTGGACTTCTCCCTCAACTTGCTTTACACTCTTGGGTGAGTCAAAAGAAGGTGGCTACCATCTCATGTGACTGCCTTTCTGTGTGTATGTCTGGACTGCACATCCCTCTCAACTGTGCCTCAGACAGTCTGTGTGATGAACATTTGAATTGTCGTTGTTGTTCAGCCTTTGTTTTTGAAGAGGACCAATGACTTCACAGGGTGATGTCTTGACTTTGAATTACTGGTTAGAGTATCTCCTATTGGGCAAATCTTTGCTAGACATCGTGTTTGGTGTGGGGATGGGGCTGGGGGATAAGGACAGGGGGGCGAAAAGAGGGGAAAGGGGGATAGGAGAAATTCCTTCTTACCTTCTTCCCTGAAGGGGTCTCCTTTGCAAAGTTCTCCCAAGACTACCCTCTCTTGGAATCCTTAAGGCTTAACTAATTAAAAGCCTGGCTCATCCAATGAGGTGGATGCTTTTAATTTCAACAGAGAAAGCTGTTCATGCTTCCTAAAGGGATCAGGACCCGGGTGCACCTTTGGGGTTGTTAACTTATTAACACTTTGTCATTATGGTCCAGAATTTCCATGACCACATCAATTGAGACTGGGTGTGGGGCGACAGCCTTCCTTACACAACTAATAGAGTGACCAGTCATCTGACAACGTATGCAACGTTCTACTCAAGTATTCCGTGTCTTTTTGTTGGAAGAAGGAAGGTATATTTCACCATCTGTTCTCTGTCTTCATACTTTTGTATACTGCCTTGAGGCATCCTCAGAGTCAGAAAGAAGCTGGTTTCCTCATTAGAGCTTTTGGCAGCACTGTTTGCTTCCTTGACTCTAGTAATAGGCCAAAAAAACCGCCTGAGGAACTCAAACCATCAACAGAGGGTTATCTGGCCATAAAGGATGCTTTTGGGGAGGGCTAACTGACTTGTTATTTCAGACATTGGTTGTTCTATTGTCTTGGTTATACTACATAGTAATGACTAATATTTATATAGTGTCTTACAATCACTTTCCATGTGTTACGTCATTTGGTCCTCACAAAAACCTTTTGAGGTGTAGATGCCATTATAATCCCCACTTGACAGATGACAAAAATGTAACTGGAGAAGTAAGTGACTTGCGCAGGGTTTCATAGCTATTCAAATCCTGTCTAAGGCAAGATTTGAAGTCAAGCCTTCCTAAGGCCGAGTCCAGTACTCTCTTCAGTGTGCTACCCAGTGGGCTCTATGTGTGGCACACCTGGGAAATGTTCATCCAGAAATATTAGTTAGAAGTTGGTGAAATTGGAATTCAACTCAGAAAATTTATTGAGCTCAATGAACAAGACACTGTAGCCACAAAGAAAGGCAGGAACAAAACAACCCCTGCTCTCAAGGAGAGTACTGTTTGCTAGGGTGATATAATCTACATATAGAGAAGTAAATGCTAGGCAGTTGGAGGAGGGAGAGAACTCTTAACATCTGAAGGGATCAGGAAAAGATTTATGAAAAGATGGAATCTGAGATGACCCTAAAAGGAACCTGGAGGAAGTGAGGAGGGTCATCTCAGGTAAGGGGGGAAGCAGCTTATGAGAAGGCATGGAGATGGGTTCATAGGTCACATGATCATAGGACTGCCAGGGGATATAGAAATCACCTACTCGAATCTCCCCATTTTACAGGTAAGGAAACTGAGGCCTAGGTAGGATAAGCAGCTTGCTTGAAGTCAAACAGGAGACAAGTGGAAGATCTAGGATTTAATCCCAGTTCCTAACTCCAAATCCAGGCCTCTTTCCACTGCCCCATTGTTGCCTCTATAAATGGAATATTGAGTTCAAGGAACAACTCATGGACCAGTTTGGCTGAAATACAGAGCATTTGAAGGAGAGTAACATGAAATGAGGTCTGTATGAAGGGTCTGTATTTTGTCCTGGGGGAGATGGGGAGCCACTGAAGATTTTTGAGCAGAGAATGTTGAACTCCCATTAAAGTGCTACCATAATGCCCCGCTGTGGAGTGAAAGTGACGCTGGGCTGTATAAGGCTAAATTAACAAAGCATAAGCTCTGAACCCGGCCTTCCTCCATCTCCCCAAAGGAAAAGTTTCATGTTTGGGCTGGGTGATGGACTGATTGACTGTGTGTATGCATACACATGTACATGCATGCATGTGTACATGTATATATCATCTAAAGACCAGCCTAGCTAAGTTATGAGAGCTATCATCACAAAAAATCTGGCTGTCAAGTTAAAAATTATTCCAAACACAGCTACTCATAAAGTAAGGCATGGGTGGGGTGAAATTTGTACTAGAGGAGGGAACATTCACACTGATGAGATCACAGATCATTAAAGTGTTAAAATAAGGAAATGAAT
>CM053625.1:260285723-260328197 GCA_028646595.1 Phalanger gymnotis
TTTGTATGCTGGATTAAAGTAAGCTTGCCAACCCCTTAATCTTGCTTTCCTTAGTTAAGCAGATCAAAACAACCTGCACTGGCTTGTATCAGTCTTTCACCCCCCAACAATAGCTGCTAGCCAAATTGTTGCAACACCTTCTCACCCTCCTTGAGAGCTGTTCCATATAACAAAACATATATTTTCTAAAGAAAAAGAAAAAAGAAAAAGAGGAAGAGAAAAATATTAGCCAACCTGACCAATACTTAAGAAAAAGTCTAAAAAGTGTATGCAGTGTTCCACACCTGTGAACCTTCTACTTCTGCAAAGGAGTATGTCCTCAACTCTACCTACTGACTTTGTAGGCTTCCTTTAAATCCGAATGAAAGTCCTTTCTTTTACTGGAAGCCTTTCCTAATTCCCTTTAATTCTGCTGCTTCCCTCTGTTAATTATTTCCTATTTATCCTGTAGGTAGCTTGTATGTGTGTGTGTGTATACACATGTAATATACACATATGTATATATGTTAATATACATTAAAATAAAATATAGAATATATTCAATATCACTTAATTAAAGTTATATTTATATATCAAATATATAATATATTTTATATCTTTATATTTTTACTTATATATACATATATGTATGTGTATGTATGTATGTGTATGTTGTTTGCATGTCATCTCCCAAAATTGCATCCCTACCATTTAGCACAGGTTCCCCACCCCTGATTTAGCACAATGCCTGAAATATAGTGGGAGCTTAAATAAATATTTATTAATTGATTTTTGGTGGAGGGAGGAGAAAGTGTCTTTTCATATCTCTTCTTTGAAGCCATATTTGTTCTTTACAGTTTAGTGACATTTACTTTTAATTCACTTGTTTGATGGCATTCATTCTTTCCATTCACCTTTGAGCACTAACAAGTGGAGGAACGGGGGTGATGGTCGGGGAGGAGGACCAAGAAAAGCAGTGCTTTCAAATAAGCTGGAGATTAGAACAGGCAGAACCAAACTAAGGAACAGATTTTCTGACAGTTCTCGCAGCAGGATGCAAATTGCCAGACTTGTAATTTCTGTCTGTTTCTCTTAGGTGGGTTTGAGGGATGGCCCTGGATACGTCCAATGGTCTTGCTGGAGAGGCAGGGAGAGTATAGTGGAAAGACCGCTCAGCTGGGATTCAGAAAAGCAGGGTTTGGATCACAGCTCAGTTATTTATTATCTCTGTGATTTCCACTGCAAGTCACTTTGAGACTCTTTGGGGTCTCAAAGGATCATCGATGTTAAGCTGGAAAGAGCCTTAGAAGGTATCTAGTGCAATTCACTCATTTTACAGGTGAGGAAACTGAGCCCCTGAGAATCTGCCAAAGGTCATACAGATACCTCATCGCTAAGACAAAGGGATTAGATTTGGTGATTTCTAAGGTCCCTGTCAGCTCTATGATCCTATAAGCCACCCTGGGAAGGACACTTACCCTATCGACAGCTTCCAAAGATGACTTGACAACTACAGAACATCCTTTCCGGATTCCTTTCTTGACACTGATATTTTGGCCCCCTGCTCCTGAGGACGTGGCAGAAACAGCAAGTATTAGAAGCAATAATTCTTTTCATGGACATTGTCATACGGAGGTAACCTCATGAAAGGGCAGCCTCCTGCTGGATAAAATAACGTTAGCTAATTAGGGAGAACTGTTATTACATGTATGCTAGGGAACACTGTGGTGCAAGAGCATGATCTCATTCCTTTTGGTTTCCCTGGTGTTTTCCCTCTTTGACTTCTGGGGGTTGATGCTAGCATGCTTTCCAGAGGACTTTTACCGTAATGATGTCCCCTCCTGTCTCAGGCCTCTATGTTCCTTCCCTGTTACTAATGCTGACATATCTATCACCTCCTCACAGAGAGTCTCTAATGCAGGACTAAAATCTTTTTTTGGCCTTCTGGAAATACATAGGCTAAGTGTGGGGTGGAGCCTGGGAACAGCTGGGCTATTTTCCAAGGAATCCAAAAATCGCCACAGATAGCAGGAGCCTGGAAGGGGAGTGGAGAACACCCTCTTCTTTGTGCCTGGAAGGGTGTGTACTCTTCCATATGTGAAAGAGAGATTAAGCTCCTTTCAAATTTTTTTGTATGACAATCCTGTTTACAAGTTAGATGTCATAAGATTAACTTATTTTCTGAGAGAATTTGACCCTCCCCCAATAAATTAATACATATCTACATAAAAGGCAGCTGTTTGAATTCACAGTTTGTTTTTCCTGGTTAGGTCTATGGAGTCACCATCTGACTGTGCTAGGGGGGAGCCAAAGCAGAGGATTGACTATAAGAGAATAATTTAAAATGACGGAAAGAGGAGTATGACACTTGCTTGCTAGGAATGTTCGATGCATATTTTTAGAATATGTAAGTAGATCTAATTTTAAATACATGTTCCGTTTCTTTGTATAGCAATTTAAAGTCTCAGGGCTTGGGTAAAAGTGGGTTTGTGCTACTAAAACAGTTTCTTATGTGTAGTTGGAAATGGACGGGACAGTGAATTTAGCATGTGAGGATTGTGGTAGGTGGGGAAAATTTATTTAGGGGTAACATAGCTCAGGGGATTATACTCTTTTCACTCTCTTGTGGCCCATGGTCCAATATTCAGCATTACTAAATTTGCAATGAATTTACTTGAAAATGAACTTATCTTGGGATCCTGTTTGGTATGTCTGTTTTTGATCTTAAGAAGTACAACTTCTGGGCTAACACAGTTCATACCTACATGTGTGTGACTGAGAGCTGGAAAAAAGTACAACTGAAAAAATCGTGAAAATTATTTGAAGGCTTTTAGAAAGGCAGGGATAAGAGCAGATGGTAAATTGGCAAATTATGTAACTATTAACTCAAACTTACATGGGCAAATACCCAGTTTTTTGTCTCCTGGTTTAGACTAGCTGTATACTAGGAAAAATGATATTTTTCCTGTTTAGTAATCTACTTGTTGTGCCAAAAGAAATATCCATAATCTTCTAAGGAACTATTTCATATATTTAATGCTTAATAGAAGTACATGTAATCTCTGACAATCAAATTACCAATTTTTCCAAGTAGGAAACCAGGAACTATTTTTCTTAAACATTAGAACATTAAACATAGAGGAGAGATGTCAAACTCTCCACCCACAAAAATGTCCAGCACTGCAGCTCAAAACAGATTAAAATGTAGTTGGGAAATGTTTGATAAAATAAATGAAAAACACAATATGACATAGATAATGTTAATTTGTGGTTTTCTGAATCGAAATGCTCCCTTTCATCTCTTTCTATTTGAGTTTGACACCATTATACTAGATATATATTGTAAGTACATCTTCTGCCTCCTATTCTGCAGAGGACCTTACCTCATATTTTATTGTGAAAACAGAGTCTATTTGTGCAACCCCTTCTCTGTTTTATATCTCAAAACACCTTGACATCATCCCTCTTCTCTCATTTTTCAATTGTCCTCCTTTTCTCAAATCTTCAGTATCTTCCTATCTCCTGGCTTCTTTTCTGTTGCCTACAAATATGCTCATATCTCTCCTATCTTTAAAAAAAATTCACTTGATACTACCATCCCTTCAAATTATCTTCCTATATCTCTCCTCCCTTTCATAGCCTACAAAAATAGCCTTTGCTTCATGTACCATCTTCTCACTCACTTCTCAGATTCTCACAATCTGGATCCCAACCCTATTAAATCATTGATATGGCTTTCTTCCATATTGCCAGTGATCTTTTAGTTGCTAAAACTCAGTTGCCCCCTGCGCCCCCCCCCAGTTGTTATCCACCTGAATCCTTCTGCAGCATTTGACACAATTGACAAAAATGGGGCGGGGGGAGAGCGAGGTAGAGTGCCGACCCTGGAGTCAGGAGGACCTGAGTTCAAATTCAGCTTCAGACACTTAACACTTACTAGCTGTGTGACTCTGGGCAAGTCACTTAATGCCGATTGCTTCGCAAAAACTAAACAAAACAAAACAAAAAAAACAACAGCTAGGTGGCAGAGTGGGTTGAATACTAGACCTGGAGTCAGGAATTTGACATCAAATTCGAATTCAAATTTTACATCAGACATTTACTAGCTATAGGATTCTGGGCAAGTGACCAGACTTCTACTAATAGCATTTATCTCCTAGGATTGTTATGAGGATAAAATGAGACAATATTTGTAAAGCGCTTTGCAAACCTTAAAGCACTGTATAAATGCTAGTTATTACTGTTTTTATTATGATTATTGTACTCCTGACTTTTCCTGATTATGGCTATCTGCCAATGCATTTTTTTTTGCTATCTCTTCCTTTCTCTACATGCCTTCTTGACGATCTTATGAGTTACTATAGGTTAATGATTAATTTAATTTGGATTACTCCCAGATTCGTATATCCAACCCTATTCTTGCTTCTGAGTTCTAGGCTTGCAACACCAACTATCTGTTGGACATTTTGAACTGAATATCTTATGGGCAGCTCAAAAAGTCCCAAGCAGAACTTTCCTCAAAACTTACCCTTCTTTCAGATTTTCATTTTTCCCCCAGTTACTGCTATCCTCCAGTCACCCAAGTTTGCAGCCTTAGATCCTTGACTCTTCATTCTCCTTCATCCCCCACATCTAATTAGTTGCCAGGTCTTGTCCCTTCTGCCTTCACACCATCCTTCATATCTGTCCCTTTTTCTCCACTTACGCTGCCATCACTTCATCACCTTTCTCTTGGACTATTGCAATAACTTCCTTTTGGTTTCATTACCTTAAGTCGTTGTTGTTGCCTTAAGTCTCTCTCCTTTCCAATACACCTTCTGCTCAGCTGCTAATGACTATTCCCAAAGCACAAGCCTAACCACATCCCTCCTGTGCTTAAGAAGGTGCCAGGGTTCCCTTTTGCCTCTAGGATAAAATATGAACTCTTCTGTTTGGCATTTAAAGCCCTTTGCAACCTGGCTCCTTTCCAGGCTTGTTGCACTTTATCTCTTTTTGTACTCTCTCCATTCCAGTTAAATTTACTTTTTGTTCCATCAACACAATATTCTATCCTCTGCCTCCATGTTTTTGGCAAAGGACGTCCCCATGCCTGGGATACACTGCTTCCTTCCCTAAGTCTTTTCAAATCCAAGGCTCAGGTTAAGTGCCATCTCCTGCCTTTCCTGATCTATCTCCCTTGCCCCCCACTACCCTACTCACTGTTGCCCGTAATTACTTTGTCTATAGTTTGTATTTATCACTCTGTGTTATTATTTCTCTTTTCTTCGATTAGGATGTAAGCTGCTTGAAGGTGGGGCTATTTTGATTTTGTCTAGCACGTAGTAGATGCTTCATAAATGCTTAGTGAAGGAAAGAGTGAATGTACCTTGCAGGGGAAGGTTCCATGGCCTCTGATTCCAAAATCCATGCCCTTTCCACTGTACTCTGTTCCCTGCTATTAGTGGCTCCTTCCCTGATCATGTGTATGCATCAAGAGCAGTGTTTCATGTGAACAAAGTTCAGGTAACATGCGCTTCGCTTGAATTATTGATTCCGGCTATGTGGCTTGTGTAATTTAAAATGTATGGGGAAAGCTTAAGTAAGATTTTTCCAGAATTAGGATTTTTCACCATCCATTACTTCTATTAATTCTCTCCAGCTAGAGAGCAGCTAGGGGTATTTGCAGGAGTCCTCTTAGGCTACATGAATTATAGCAGAGAAGGCAAAATTCATATGTAGAGAATCACTGTTCCTTTGCCATGCAAACTGCCATGAAAGAAAATCCCTAGGTGATTAATCATTTATCCTGCAGACCAGGTATTGACTTTGCAACAGAAATGTTGACAGAGAAACTCAGGTGAATGCTTCCAGTTTTTTTTTAACCAGTAGTGCTCCTGGCTTCACATCTACTGAGGGCTGCTGCCCCAGTGAAATGTCTGTAATGTGGCACACCTGTAATTTCCCAATATTCATCCATTCTCTTCAGTAAACATTACTGAACATGTACTATTGTGCTATGGAGGATACAAAGGTGAATAAAATATGATGCCTGACCTCAAGAAAAGACCAAAACCTTTAAGATTTCTCTTCTGGACGCATTTGGTGATTGTGAGTACTAGGGAAAATATCAATAGCTAGAAATTACATAGTGCTTTAAAATGTGCAAAATGCTTTACAATTATTATCTCATTTTGCCCTCACAGCAACCTTGACAGGTAGGTGCTGTATTATTCCCATTTTACAGGTGAGGAGATGGAGGTAGACTGTGGCAGTTAAATGACTTGCCCAGGGTCACCCAGCTATTAAGTGTCTGAAATTGGATTTGAACTCAGGTCTTCCACTGTCTACCAGACCACTTAGCTGCTTCCTCTACATGAACTACATGATATAGTTCAAAGGGCATTGGACCAGAGAATAGGAGACTTAGCTTTAATCCTGGCTCTGCTACTACCTTGCTGTGAGATCTTCAGGAAGTCACTTAAACAGTCAAGATAGACCCAAGTGTCCTTACCTATAGAACAAAGGAGTTGGGCTAGTTCACTGAGATTCCTTCCAGTTTTAAAATTCTATAATTTTAGGATGCTTTTATAATGAAAGGGGTTGTTCTTTGTAAAGTTTGTGGGTATGCCAGGTGATGGATTAAAATTAATCTGATTTCTGAGGTACTAGGAAAACTCTCCTTGCTTATATAGCCTTGCCTAGGGTGTACATAGGTTATTTGGTGATGGGAAAGGTAGGTAGCCAATACAGAATGTGGATAAAGAACAGAAAAGCAGGAGGCTTGCTCATTGGCTGATAAAGAGCATGGTATTATAATTGGGCAAATGAACTCCCACCAGATCATCTACATGTACAAATCCTAAATCTGCATGGTTGTGTTCTGATACAGATGGTGCTATTTTTAGGATAGGACAGGCAAGTATTTAAAGCCCAGAGAGAATCACAAAGCCTAGTCAGTGCTGGGAAACTTCAGTTACAGATATTTAGAACATTTACAGCAGATGTTATCCAGCCTTGGGCTTGGCAATTTTCTTTCATTGGTACTTCTGTAGACCAACTTTGTTGCACAAAAGGGCTTAGAGACTTGGCAGGCACACATATGTGCAAGGATATCCAGATTTTTTGTTCCTTGGACTTGAAGGAAATGTCAGCTCAGATTTTGGGGGCACATATAGTTGGAGAGATAGAGAAAGAAAAAGTATGTTCACCTTAGACATGTGGTTCTCCTGCCGGGAGTAGTAGAGGGTGTGGAACAGGTGCATAGTCCTCTGCAAGAGAAAACAGGAAATACAAAGCATGGAGTGAGATCTCTTTGTTGAGGATGTATGGAAGTGGGAAGACAAGACTGAGAGAATAGAAATGTGGGGAGGCTGAACTAGAATTGACTAAGGAGGTGGAAATCAGGCAAATCCAGTAGAGATACTGTGTTGGTAAGCAAAATGGGCTCTTAGCACTAGCTTCAACCAAATGCCCTTGAAGAGTTTGGCTTTTGTTTCCTTCGATTAATTCAGTGTATTTCACTGAATCTTACTAGGTGCTAAGCCCTAGGCCCAAACCCCTATTAGGTGCTAAGCCTATGTGGGTGTTATGCTCCCAGGGTACTAAAGGGAGGTGCTAACTCAAGAGCCAATCATAGCAGCCTAAGTTCTGGTCTTTCAGATGATGTTTGATGACATCTGAAATGGTATAAGAAGAGAAGGCAGAGCCATTTGCTCAGGGCTCTCACTTGTGGTGCTGTGCTGATGTGGAGACTCCAGGCAGCTGAAGCTAAGAGCCCTCCAGCTTGTAACTGGATGTTGGGACTTTGTTAAACTCTGGTAACTATGTGTATTGGGATTTGAATCAGACAAGGTCTGTCTGTCAATGTTTGTAATTTGTTTGTATTTGCTCCAAAGTTGAGGGTGCTGGCTTTTTCCCCTGAACTAAGTGAATGGTGTTTGCATGTCAAATTAAAGTAAGGTTGTCAACCCCTTAATGTTGCTTTCCTTAGTAAAGCAGATCAAATGAACCTGGGCTTTTGCAGCATGCTGGTAGCATGCTTGTTGTTGGGCTTGTGTTGGTCTTTCACCCTCACAACAGCTGCCAGCCGGATTGTTGAAACAGATACACATGATCAAATCAGACTGAACTAACAGCTTTGGTAGTGGTGGTGGTGGTGGGTGGGACATTTGAGTTTGGGTGTAACTGTTAGCTCTATAGCACTATATTTAGCCTACCATCCAATGACATCTCCATTCTCCATTATGCTTTTAATTACCTTATCCTATTAAATTATTATGAATTAATATTCTCTTGTAAATAAATATTCTGTCTAGCTCAGGTATGATAAATGAACAAAGGAACCTAAACTGGCCACGCATATATAGTGGCATATTCCTTTTTAAAGCTTTATTTACATAGTTATTTTTTTTTATAGAGAGCTAAAGAAAGGGGCTAACTAATTAGGGACAGACCAGGATATATGGAAAAGTTCTCAGGAGCAATAACAATTCACCAGTGATAAAGACGACTGATTTTCTTGAATGACAAGTGAGCACAAACTCAACTGACCTAGTGTATCACTTCATCATATTTCATTGACTTACTATATACACTTCGTATCACACCCAGCTGCCCATCTTGGTCATCTTGCCATCGACACTACTGTTGCCCCACTTCTCTCTGTCTATAAAAGCATCTCAGGCTGAGTCAAAAAGTGCCCTAGGCCAAGCCATTTGGACTGACGAGGGAGTGAATGTAAGCCAAATTCCAGACCATCTATCATATATTATCCAGCCAGCCATCCTGCCATCTTGATATCCATCCTGCCATCTGAATATACCTTTTATACTTTTTCCTCCTTTTCCTCTCTTCATCCTCCCCTCCATTCCCGACTTTCCAACTCTTGCTCTGGGCTCAGTAGTCAGATCAATGCTACCATTGTTCCTGGAAAAGGCTGTCAGTTGATTGCTCTGTGGATCAACTCTCTATCTAAGGAACAAATTAAACCAGACTTCCTTCCTTCCTTCCTTCCTTCCTTCCTTCCTTCCTTCCTTCCTTCCTTCCTTTCAGAAGCCAGACTTCTTACCCCTTTTCATTTTTCTCTTTACAGGTAACTGCTAGATATAATTTACCTATATTTCATCAGTCAGTCAACGATAAACATTTATGAAACACCTACTCTTTGCCAGGCACTGTATTAGATGTATGTGCAGAGAGTTTGATAAAGCCTGTCATGCTACTTTTGTTGACAAGGTGCAGTGATGTGGGCTAGAAAAAAGTATAGATGAGTGCATTTCAGAACTTGTTAAATGACTGAACCCCAAAAGTCAACTTGGAAGGAAGAATCTAGCAAGATGTCCTAGAAATCTGGGCTTCACTTTGTGGTGTTCAACATTTTTATAAATGTCTTGGGTAAAGACATGTATAGAATGTTTATAAAATACTTCTTTTTGTATGTTGTCTTCCTCCATTAGATTGTAAGCACCTTGAAGGCAGAGATTGCCTTTCTTTTTCTTATTTATATCCCCAGCACTTAGCACAGTACTTAGCACATAGTAGGCATTTAACAATTGCTATTGACAATTTATTACTATTAAAATTTGCAAATGACAGGAAGCTGGAAGAGATAAGTTAAAACTTTCCATGACAAAAGTGTGATACAAAAAATTTCAATAGCCTTAGACTACTTTGAGTCAAATCTAATAATATGATATTGAATAAATGTAGTCTTACACTTGGATTCAAAATATCAACCTTTTGAGTACATGATGGATGACTCAATAACAATTCAACTGAGAAGAACTGAGGATTTTAGTAGACTAGACATTAAATAGAAGTTAACATGGTGGCATGATGATCCAAAAGTCTAAGGTGATCTTAGGTTGCATTAAGAAAAGTATGGAGGGGAAGCTAGGTGGTGCAGTGAGTAGAGCACCTGCCCTGGAGTCAGGAGGACCTGAGTTCAAATCCGGCCTCAGACACTTGACACACTTACTAGCTGTGTGACCTTGGGCAAGTCACTTAACGCCAATTGCCCTGCCTTCCCCCCTCCAAAAAAAAAAAAGAAAAGTATGGAGTTCAGTAGTTCTGGGGAGATGATAATCCCTTTGTTCTCTGTTCTGGTCAGACCATATTTAGGGTATTGTGTTAAATTCTGGAGGACCATATTTAGGAAGGTCATTAATAAATCAGACAGTTTTCAGAGGAAAGCCACTAGCAATAATAGAGGGTCCTGAGATTATGCTAAATGATTATCAGTTGATGGAACTGGGTATATTTAGTTTGGAGAAGAAAAGTCTTAGGGGAGACCTGATAGCTTTCTTCAAATATCTGAAGGGATATAATGTGGAAGAAAGATTAGATTTGTTCTGCTTGATACCAGATGGTAGAACCATGAACAGTGGGTGGAAGTTTTAGAGAGATAAATTTAGGTTAGATGTAAGAGAAACTTCCTAACAATTAAAGCTATCCATAAGTAGAATAAGTCAACTTGGGAAACAGTGGATTATTCCTCACTAGAGGTCTCCTATCAAAGGCTGGAAGACCATTGGTTAAGTATGTTGTAACCAGCATGCTTGCTCAGTGTTAGACTATATGACCTCTTAAAGGTACCTTCCAAATCTGAGAACTTAAGATTTTTGTTGTATCACAAAGCTTGTGTGCCAATCCCCTGTTTTCTCTTTTCTCTGTATGAAAAAGTGGAATTCGAATCGAGAAAGGAGCAACTACAAAAGATGGAGATGGAAAGTCTCCTCCGGAAATGCAAGATTCAACAAACAACAGTTACACAGATATTCCATTAGAAGTTGAGGATTACAAACAATACATTAATCAGTTCCTGACCTCAAAGAGTTTATATTCTGTTAGGGATAAAAAAAAAATAAATGCAAATGATATACAAAGTAGATACAAATTAATTACAGGGAAGGCACCAATAAATTGGGGGATCGGAAGAGGTCTCAGGCAGAAAGTGGGACTTGAGTTGATCCTTGAAGCAAGTCAAAAATTCTAAAAGGCTGAAACGAGAAGAAAATTCATTCTAGGCATGGATAAAGAATTGGGAGATAATATATTTTATACAGGGATCAGAAGATAGTAGGCCAGTTTGGCTGGGACCCAGAGGAGTTTGAATTTTATCCTAGCAATAGGACAAAAACTTTTTGACCATGATTAAAGTACTCCAAATAGGTATAAGGGTGTGGAGCAAAGCTCCTTTCAAACTTTTATAGGAAGAGTCAGGAAATGGTTAAACTGATAGCAGAGACAGTGACCTTGCCAATGACTTGGCGTTATCTCAGTTTTTGTCCTTCACCTACGCATCAACATGAGAGAATGGAAGAGATTTAGGAGTTTAAAAACTGCGGAATCCTGAACCTGCAAAGCTCTTTGGTAATTATTAAGTAGATAATCACTACCTGCTTTATAGCCCAGCTTTAAGAGAATTAAAGAGGGAAGTCTATAAAATAGATACAATATTCTAGGATGAAATCTCTGACCCAGAAATGCACACTTCTCTCTCTCTCTCTCTCTTTCTCTGTGTATATATATACACACACATACATACACATACATATGTATGCATACACATACACATATGCATATGCAGAACATATATGAATACATATAAATATATATATACACACACATATATATATACATGTAAGTGTGTGTGTGTGTGTGTGTATCTCAGAAGCCTAAAACCAATAGATTTTTGCCCCACATTTTCACAGACTAGAAATGCAACTTAGTTAGCTGTGATAAAGACATTTTGGTTTTCATGTATGGAATGTTTATGTTGTTATCATGCTGTTGCCTTTAAAATGATGTCAGGCTCTCAATGGGACAAAGTGCGATTGCTGGTGCCTTTTGCTACTTCCTGCTTGGTGCTGTCTTGATTTTATTCTATTTAATCCTTTCTCCCTTCTTCTACCTCTTACACACACACACACACACACACACACACACACATTATTGATGTTTATCAACTCATTGTCTGCCTAACCTCTTGACTAGTGAACTCAGATTTTAAAAACTCTTTAACCTTGACCTTTTAAAACATTGACAGATTTTGTTTTGACACAGCATACAAAACCCCAATAAATTCAAAGCTGAACTCTGCACCCCTCCCCACAAACAGTTAAGTAAAATATGTTGACTTCTACACAGAATTACATTCAATAGTTCTGACGTGGGTTTGAACTATGTACTTGTCTTTTCCAGGTGTGTTTCCTTCCTCAGGACCCTCTTAATTGACCTGAATCTCTAGTGTATGCAGGCCCTATTCCCTTATCTCATTGGGCAGCCTCAAGAGAACGCAAGAAAAGCTTAGAAACTAAGAAAGGAAAATTTTAAAAGTGTGTCTCATTCACAAAAATTACTTTATTTTCCATAAAATAATGGGAACAGCTAGCATTTATTACCATGTAAAAGTTTGCAAAGTGTCTTATATATATATTATTTCTTACTCACAACAAACCTAGGAAGTAGTGACTTCTGTGAGTGATTTGTTCAGGATCACTTATCTGGTAAGTATTTGAGGCAGGATACAAACCAAAGTCTTCCTTAATCTGAGGCCAGTACTCTATCAATTACACATTCATACATATGTGTTTATGTCTATATATGTATAAATATATACAAAATATACATGTGTGTATGTACGTATGTATGTATGTATGTATATGTATGTGTATATAGGTACATGTCCATTTAGGTACACATATGCACACATGTATGTATACACATACGTGTGTGTGTGTGTATAACTTACCCACTTTCTAACTGAAAGATACCTTAAAAGTTCAAGAAACTATGGTTTTCAAAACTTCTGGACCAAAATTTACATGAGATTGCTATTAAAATACACTTACTCAAACTTGTAATTCCTAGGCCTTATATGTTATTTTATTATTTGATTATCTGTTATCATGTGAGAGCAATTACGCACACACTCATTTAAAGTACTATTAAGATCATAATTCTCCCCACAGTGTTTTGGCAGCCCCATTGGTAGAGAAAATTAATTGAATTGTTTCTGGGTCACAGGAATAAAGAGAAGACATTGCTTGAATTTGGGGGAAAGTTGTCCATCCAGTTTGTCTCCCCACCACAATTTTTATTTATTCGTGTTTATGTAGTTTTTATTTGAAGATAAAATGTTGTAGTTCATAGAAGTTTTATGATTTAAAAATAAAAATAAGAAGGTGAGGAGGTGGGAAGAAAATCCCTTCCTTGGGAAGGGTATAGAATTAATTTTGCTTGTGTGCATTACATCTCAAATGCTGGATGACTGTAGAAATGTGTTGTTTTTCAAATATTAGATGTATATTACCTTATTGCTTCTAAGCACCATTTAGTAGGATCTAGTTAATTAAAATCTGATCAGAGTTGCCAGATTTTCAAGTCAAGTCAAATGTTTCAGATACCACTGTCTCTAGAGAAAGATGAATCAGAATGATTGCTCCAGGCCCTGTCCTTTGGAGGGCCCACCCTGCTGGCAGACCCACGTGGATAGGCAATGAAACAAGGAGGGAGTCCACAGGGGAGAAGAAAGGGACCTTAACAGCTGGTCTAAGGTTGACCTTCTGGGCTAGTAGGTAGGTTTTTCATGTCCTGCAGCATGATTCATACTATAATTAGGTATTACATTTTCCTCTGTTGCTGCTGAGTAGCGAACGCTGCTTGAATCACCAGCTCTTTCTTGGACTATATTGTTCAGTTCTTGAAAAGTGTGGCCTACCTTTGTTAGGACAAGCTGTCCCAAGCAAGGGGCTCAACCAGCTTACCTCAGGGTATCCAGCAATGCTTATTGATGGAGGAATCCCTTTACTTAATACCATAGCTTCTCCCCACTTCTAGACCACTATTTCTGCTTGACCTGGAGGATGAGGGTGTGTAGTTGTATTATGGGCAATTTGCTTATAGTTATACTATTCTGAGTAGGTGGAGGCTGAGGGTGATGGCAGGAGAATGGCCAGGACCTGCCATTGGGCCTACCAGTAGTACCACACTCCCTCTGTTCCCTCTCTGTCTTTATCTGTACAAATAGACATCTGCTTCTTTCTTTGGACCATGAACTCTTGGTCTAGATATAAATATAAGCTTCTGCTTACAAGGGTTGAGACTCGGAAGCCAGAAGGCAAAACAGAACACAGAATATAAAAGCCAATGGAAATGAGAAATCATGAGGGAAGACAGGAATGAGAAGGTAGGAGCTAATGAAAGAAGCTACTTATAGAGGCTAAAACATCAGAAGACAGAAAACAAGCTGATGGAGTCGCAAAATAGATGGAAATATAGCCCAGCCGTCTAGAGAAAGAGAGATTCTGTAGTATATATGGGGAGATGATCTGTTTGGAGTTAAGCTCTGATGCTGGGAGCGGAGTAGAAAAAACAGAAGAAGAAGGAAGGTAATAAAAATAAATAGAAAGTGAAATACAAGGTAGTTTGAGAAGGAGGGCACTAGAAGTTGTGGGGTGGGATCAGGATAGGTTTCATGTAGAAGATGTTGCTTGAATTGGATTTTAAAGAAATAGAGGGATTCTATGAAGCAGAAGAAAGGAAGCTGTCTATTCCAGGCATGGGGGGCAGCTGGCACAAAGGCACAGAAACTGGAAAGGGGAGCTATGTGTCAGAAATAGAGAGGACAGTTTGGCTAGATTACAATTAGAATCTGTTTTGGGATGTAATATACAATATGGTTGGAAAGACAGGTTTGGGCAAGGTTGTAAAGGAATTTAAAGCTGAAAAGGAATTTATGTTTGATTCTAGTGACATAAGGAGCCATTGGAGTTTACTGAGGAGGATAGTGACTTGGTTACATCTTCATTTAAGGAAAACTACATTGCAAATAATGTGGAGCTGGATCAGAGTAGATAGAGATGAGGCAGAGAGGACGATGAGGATGTCATTGCAATGATCCAGCAAGAGATGATGAGAAAATGAATAAGGCAGTAAATTGGCAAATAGCGAGAAGGAGTCAGATGTGAGAGATGTTGTAGAGATAGAAATAGCAAGTAAGAGGTCAAGAACAATTCCTAGGCTATGAACTTAGGAGAATGGGCAAATGGTTCTTTGACAGAAACAGGGAACAGGAGGGGTTTTAGGGATAAGATAATGAGTTCTATTTTGGATGTGTTAAGTTCGAGATATCTCTGGGATATCCATTTTTTAAACATCCAATAGGCAATTAGTGAAGCAGGATTGATGCTCAGGATAGAGTCCAACCCCATATACCAAAGGAATCTCCACTATAACATTTGACAAGGGGTGAAAACAGCTCCTTCTCTCCTCTGATACTGCCAGATGGATGATAGATTGGAGTGGGGACAGGCTTGCTCGCTTCAAATCTCTTCCCATTCCAATCTATCCTTCATTCAGCCTCCAAAGTGATTATTCTAAAGTGCAGATCTAATCACGTCACCCCCAGCCCCCTACTCAATAAACTCTACTTGCTCTGGATTCCCTCCAGGATCAAATGCAAGAGCCTCTGTTTGGCATTCAAATCGCTTCCTAACCTAGCCCCCTCCCACTTTTTAGTTTTCTTATACCATACTACCCACCACATGCTCTCTGATCCAGTGATACAGGCCTCATTGCTGGTTCAAGAACAAGACCCTCCACCTCTTGGCTCTGGGCATTTTCTCCGGCTGTTCCTAATGCCTGGAATCCTCTCCTTCCTTGTCTCTGCCTACTGGCTTTCCTGACTTCCTTTAAGTCCCAAATGTAATCTCATCTTCTGCTGGAAGCCGTTCCAAAGCCCTCTTAATTCTAGTGCCTCCCCTCAATAAAGTTAAACTATTTACATTCCTATATGGGAAGATAATACTGGTGACTTCTAAGACCTTTATCATTATGAGGGAAGTTTAAAGGAGTCTACACAGGTAGAGCCCTTCTCCAGTTGATAAATAGTTAAAGGATTTGAACAGGTAGTTTTCAGAAGTCAAAATTTTTTATAGTCATATAAAAAGTTCTCTAATCACTATTGATTAGGGAACTGCAAATTAAAATAACTGTGAGGTACCGCCTCATTCCTAACAGGAATGACAAATGCTGGAGGGGATAAGGAAAAGTAAGCATACTGATAAACTGCTGGGGAGTAGTGAATTGGTCCAACCATGCTGGAGAACAATTTGGAACTAGGCCCAAAAGGCTATAAAGCTATTTGTGCAAAAATATTTGTACCTCTATGTGCAAAAATATTTATAGCAGCTCTTTTCATGGTGGCAAAGAATTGAAAATCGAGGGGTTGCCCATCAATTGGGGAATGGCTGAACAAGTTGTGGTATATGATTGTGATGGAACATGATTTTGCTATAAAAAATGATGAGCAGGTGCTTTCAGAACCTGGAAACACTAATTAATCTACCAATTACTTTTTTTTGCCTCTCCAAGAAAAACTGATAGGTGATTCTTCCATTTATCAGTACCTTCTTTTTCCCTGATGCTGTTTTCATTTATAGTAAGAATGTCAAGATGGAGGTGATTCACTTCCTCCAGCAGTATGTCTGTCTGATAATTGGCCAAAGTTCTTACACTTTAGAGTAGCAAAAGTTAAAAGAACTATATAGGTGTCATGTACCCTTTGGAGGATTCTCCTAACTCATAGTCAGAGGTTGAGTCCCCCTAGGGGTTCAAAGCACTCTGTGGGATGGGCTCCTAAAACTATATAGGCCACAAGCCCTCACGGATGTGCTTATCTTTCAACAATCAGGGAGGGGAAGCAATTAGCTCGAAGCAAATCATTTACTGAAGTTTCATAAGAAAAATAGCAATTAAACCTCTCTCCCATAAACGTGGGGACTCTTTCTCACAAATACAAATAGCATCAGTGGGAAGCAAGGGCACCATAGTGTTCACAGGTGGACTGATACACACATAGAGAACACGTAAAGCCAAGGCTGCTTACTTCTCCAGCACTTCCAGTGACGTCTTCTTGTGATCGTCTCCCACTATTCCTTCTGGCACTGGATAGTGTGCATTGCCTTGATTTTGGGCTGTCATCTCCACCATCTCCAGCTTATGAAATCTGCTGAAGTCCTTTTTTGTTATCTAGGTAGTCCTTTTATGCTAGTTATTATCTAGGTTGTTTTAGGAAAACTAGTTTTTTAGGAAAACTCCTATACATCCCTGGTACATAGATGGTCTAAAACCCATCTCTATCCCCTTTTCGCCACCCTGTCAGAATTACTGTGAACACAGAAGAGCACCATATAGGACTGCAGGCCATTTTATATCTTTCTTCATTTCATGGGTTGTCATGGCTAAAGAATTCATGGCTACATGGCTAGTTTACTGATAATGAGTTTCCCTGTACTTAACTAGTGTGGCCCTTGGAAAGCATACACAGTTTGTTTTAGGAACTAAACTGGAGCATAGTTGAACCTGCCCAACCATGTACTCCCCTGCCATAGGCCTTGAGAATCCAAGGTAATCTCCACACTAGATTGAGAAAATCGTCAGAGAAAGACTTTGTGGAGCAAACATATAAGTAGTGATACAGACTCTTAATGGGCTTCCCTTTCAGTTAAACCCTGTAATCTATGGGATGTACTCTTTACTGGCTCAGATAAGGAACTATTAAGAATTCATCACGGCTGGATGTGACTTTTTTCCCATTATGCCTAGTGATCCAGGGGATTTGCTAGCTGGAGGCTAATAACATTACTTTGGAGGGAGTTATTGAAATCCTGGGAATTATTTTTTTATTGTCTCGGTTCAGGTTGTAGTATCTACCTTGAAACAAGCCTGAACGCTGATTCAAAAAGAAAACAGACCTTTTCTGGTTTCCTAAGAATTCTCGGGGATGTTGGCTCATATATAGTTGGAGATATACAAGGAAGCCCTGGAGCTTTGCCTGGACTACCTGGCAAGCTTCAGCAGAATGTAAATTAGGGACTGTTTCATTTCTGTTTTTGTATTCCCAGTGCCTAACAGTGCCTGGCACCTAATAGGTACCTAATGATGTCCATATACCACAATTTGTTCAGCCATTCTTCAATTGATGGGCATCCACTTTGTTTTAAATTCGTTACTATGACAAAGTGTTGCTGTAAATATTTTTATACATATGGGTCCCTTCCTTCATGGATGCTTGTTGAACTGAATTGAATTCAATCCATTGTATATTAGATAGACCATGGTTCTGGGAATTAGGAGAACTAGGTCTTAGTCCCAATTCTGTCAAGGTTTTCTCATCTGTAAAGTGAGAGAGGAGAGGCCTGATAAAGTTTGAATTTGGGCATATGAGCTGTTGGTATGGGCAATAATACTGTGGAAAGATCACTAGTCAGGAGATCCCTAGTTCTAGTATGGGGGCAGCTAGGTGACATAGGGGATATAGCATGGGGCCTGGAATCATGAAGACCTAAGTTCAAATCCAGCCTCAGACATTTACTAACATTGTGACCCTGATTAAGTCACTTAACTTCTTTATGCCTCAGTTTTCTCATCTGTAAAACAAGAGTAATAATAGCACTTTCCACGGTTCTGGTGAAGCTAATTGTAAAACACTTAGCAGAATGCCTGGCACTATGTAAGTATTAGCTATCATTATGATCATTGTTATTATTAATCTTGGGAAAGCTGCTTCACCCTTCCAGGACTCAGTTTCCTCATTTATAAAACAGCAAAAATAATATCTACCCTGCCTACCTCACAAAATCATTGTGAGGCTTAGATGAAGCTCATATATCAAAGTGCTTTTATAAACTAAAGTGCTTTACAAATATGAGGTATTGTTGCAACTAATCTAGAGAAAATCATTTGGTCTCTCTCCCCTAATGTACATCTAGTGAATTTGACCTGGTAGTTTCATCTGCATGTTCAGTTTAGCAGATGTTTTTTGTTTGTTTTTATTTTTAACATTCATTTAAAACAATTTTTGAGTTCCAAATTCTCTCCCTTCCTCCTGCCACTCCCCCACCCACTGAGAAGGGAAACAACATGATATCAATTATACATGTGAAATCATGCAAAACACTTCCATATTAGCCATGTTGCAAAAACAGTGAAGCAGGAAAAGTAAAGTTAACAAAATTTCATTTCAATTTGCATTCAGAGTTCATCAGCTCTCTCTCAAAGTGGACAGAAGTTTTCATCATGGGTCCTTTGGAATTGTCTTGGATCATTGTGTTGATCAGAGTAGCGAAGTCTTTCATAGTTGATCATTGTTACAACATTGCTGTTTCTGTATACGATGTTCTCCTAGTTCCGCTTACTTTACTTTGTATCAGTTCATATAGGTCTTTCCATGGTTTTCTGAAACCATCCTGCTCATCATTTCAATAGTATTCCATCACAATTATATACCACAAGTTGCGAGGCATCCCTTCATTTTCCAGTTCTTTGCCACCACAGAAAGAGCTGCTATAAATATTTTTGTATACATAGGTTCTTTTGCTTTTCCTTTGATTTCTTTGGGTTATAGAACTAGTAGTGGTATTGCTGGGTCAAAGAGTATGCATAGTTTTATAGCCCTTTGGGCTATAAATTGTTGTCCAGAATGGTTGGACCAGTTCACAATGCTACCAACAATGCATTAGTTTCTCTATATTCCACACTTCCTCCAGCATTTGTCAGTTTCCTTTCCCATCATGTTACCAATCTGAGAGGTGTGAGGTGGTTACTAAGAGTTGTTTTAATTTACATTTCTCTAACCAACACAGTTGCCCCTTCCACATCATGGGGGGAGTTAGCTACCCTACCCCCCACAAAGGTCCTCCCTTTGTATCAGAGAAGGTCTGATTTTTTTTCTTTTATAGGGTATTTACAATATCTTATTGTAAAATTTGGTTTAAGTATCTGGTCATAGGATCTGTGTCATCTATTGGCCTTCCTGTGTTGTCTGTAGCTTGCACGAAATTCCCATTTAATTTCTTATGCTAACCCATGACATATTGAAACCACGATGGGGAAAGTCACGATGTAGTTAACTGTAGTTATTTAGAGCATTTTATGTGATTATTGATTTGTTCTTCTGATAACTTCCTGTTCATACCCTTTGACCATTTATTAATTAGGGAATCGTTCTTATTTTTATACATTTGACTCAGTTCCCTGTATGTTTGAGAAATGAGGCTTTTATCAGAGAAACTTGCTGTAAAATTCTTTCTACCAGTTTCCTGAGGAGATGTCTTTAATGGTAACTTTTCCACAGCTGTATTTTTGAAAAACCAGTTTACTTAAGTTCAGCAGATTAATTCTCAAGGCTCCAATTTACTGACAAAATCTCCAAAATGAAAATATGATGGGTATGTTCTGAAAATTCCAAACAGATTTACAGAATGTCTGGTAAACGTTCAGAATTTCCTATTTTAGACAGTCAACAACACTCTGTGGAGCCCTGCATTGTTCAATTTCCCAGAATCATGAAATCATCATTCAAAAGGGGAATGTGGCTAAGCCCCATTTCCCAACTAGTCTCTATATTTTAAAAAGAGGAAAGAGAGTCCTTAATGGCAAACTGCATTAACATTTTTTTTTGTTTCTGGCATGGGCTATGCTTTCTAAGGAGGCCAAGCTTGAGAACTTTAGCTGAAGAGAAAGAGAACATTTATTTTATCTCATCATTTCCTTTTCCCACTAGAAATCCTGTCCTCTTACCTAGAGACCTTTTCTTTTTCTTAAAAAAAGTTTTTTATCCCAATTGTCATTTCCCCTTAAATCCCAACCCCCTACTCCTTCACTTGTAACCAAGAAAAACATTTAAGGAAAACTGAGAACGTGGTGACTGTACTGGCAGCTACTTACTGTCTTCCTCTGTATGAAAACTTTTGGGTTTTGTATTTTATTTTAATTCATTTATTTGAAAGATTCTAGTTCATAGGAGGGTCTTTTCTTCTGGTCTTATCATTAAACAGTTCCCTTTATGTCTCCGACACTGTCCTAATCCCACTAAAGAGAGAGCTAGAGGAGTTTTCATAGAAGAATCAATAGGCCAGTAATGTATAAAACAATAGATCTTTTTAAAACCATAGATAGTTGAACTCATAAAAAGCAGGACTCAAGGTCTAAAATAAACCCCAAGGGGGCAAGAGTGCAAAGGAGTAAGGGACTAGGGGAAGAAAGCAACCATCCAGTGGTCACTGGGTCTTTGGTGGGATGGCTTTCAGGCCATACATGATCGGAAGCATGTGTTATAGAAATTTCCAGGAAGTATTAGACCATGTTGAATAGACACAGTATTTTAAGGCAGGAAAAATCATTACAAGGTAAGAAAATGAAAAGCATTACTTTGACTATTGGATCATTATTGATATTTGGAGAAGCTAGGTGGTACAGTGGTTAGATTGCTGGGCCTAGAATCAGACCAACTTGAGTTCGAATCTGATCTCAGATACTCGCTAACTATGTGACCCTGGGCATTTAACCTCAGTTTTCCTCATCCGTAAAATTGGGATAATTATAGCCCCTATCTCCCAGGATTGTTGAGAGGATCAAATGAGATATTAATTATAAGGCACTTAGCACAATTCAGAGTAGGGGGCTGTATAGATGTTAGCTGTCATTGTTCTATTCCTGAAAGAACCTTAGAGGCCATCCAATCTATCCTACCTCCCCTCCTTTTACACATAAAGAAACTGAGTCCCAAAAAGATTAAGTCATTTGTCCAAGTAGTAAATAGTAGAGCCACGATTCTATCCTAGGTCCTTGGATGCCAAAGCCACAATGTTCTTTCTACCATGCCAAACTACCTTTCAAAAACAAAATACAGCAAAACAAACTCTCAGCACACATCTACACTGAGGTGCTTTCCACTGCCCTAGGACTCTGTGTACAGATTATAACCATTTCCAGATCCTAGGTTCCTGGAACTAGTACAGTTCTGCTCACATGTGTTTCATATTTAAGGGGGTGGGGCAGGGGAGAGAGAGAGAGAGAGAGAGAGAGAGAGAGAGAGAGAGAGAGAGAGAGAGAGAGAGAGAGTGTATTTTATTCAATTAGAAACACACTAATGTTCAGGGCACATGAAAATTCATTTACCTAAGCTTTGGAAATGGGCTGAGTTCTTAACTCTTTTGATGTTTGCTTTTTAAATATGAGGCAGGGTTGTGGCTTTGGGGGGATTTTAGTTTTTAGGTCTGTAAAATGATAGCTTTATCATACATCAGGTCTTGGACTGTAACAGATGGCTAAATTAAGTTATCATAGAGGCCACAAGGCATCATAAATATTGAATTTTGGGCATATTCTTCCAGTAAAAGCTTTTGTCTCAGTTTATATGATTGGGATCCAGTCATGAAAATGAGCATCGATTCGTGCGTATAAAAGTTATATGACCATATAAATAAAATTGGCACTGAGCCTAATAAGAATTAGATAGTAGACCTAATGAAAATGTAATGTTACTTATGCAGGGCATCCCAAAAGTCTTTAAGGCTAAAGCTGGAGGCCCTGCACACACATCATAGGAGGTAGGAGATACCTTTCCTCTCACCTCATGCATTCCATCTCCTGCACCATTGGTCCCCTGAGGGAACAGGAAGAGGAAAGTTGGTGGAGAACAGGTCTTCCATCTCCTGTTGTTTCTCTCTCCTGATCTCCAGCCTTCAGATGGAGAGGTAATGTGATGGGGCTTCCCATCTGACTGTGTGCCTTCCATTTCATGCTGCGTTTGTGTCCTCCCTGATCTTCAGCCTCCTCCGCTGCCCCTGCCACTAAATACTGAACATATTCACACCTGGTCATGCCCTATACACCCCAGTGATTCCGAAACCCCCGTAGGTCACCATCCAAATCCTACTCCCCATCCCCCCACCCAGTTCCTTATTCCCGTTCTCCTCAATCTTTCCACTGTAAAGTTCTAACCAAACACTACTCACATATTCCACTTTGCCCGCTGGAATATCTGTTCTATAGGGAACTAACTTCCTTTTATCCTAAATCTTTTCTCCTCCAACTCTTTCCATCTTATGGCAGTCACTGAACTTCTCTTCTCCTCTCTGCAATCCTTCCGCCCACAACAATAACAAAGCCTCCCTGGTCACCCTTTCCAATACTGGCTGAACATTTACTCATTCTTCTGGGCTCACTGGTCGAGGCAGGAAGAGTTGGAATACTTCTTGCTCCCCATTGCCACTTCAAGGTTTTTCTCCTACTTCCATCACTTAGTAACTGCTCCATACAATCCATATCTATCACCCAATAAAAATCCTTTTAGCTGTTGTCTACCAACCCCCAGGTCACTCTTCTTCTTTGCTCAATGAGTTCAACACTTGGCTCACAACTTTTCTCTCCTCATCAACTTCTGCCCTCATACTAGAGGACTTCAACATACCTCTTCATTCTCCTTCAGTCTAACCACTCAGATCCTTCCATCCCTGCTATCATGCTCTATCTCTTCTGCCCTTTGAGGCTAAACTCCTTGAGAAGTTTCTCTCCTCTCATTTTCTTCTTAACTCCTTACAACTTGGCTTTCAGATGTATTCTCTCCAAAATTGTTAATGATCTCTTAATTGTCAAAGCCAGCGGCCTTTTCTCAATCCTTTTTTCAGCCGTTGACACTGTTGATCGCCTTCTACTTGATATGCTCTCCTCTCTAGGTTTTTGGGCTATCACTCATTCTTGGTTCTCCTCCTACCATTTTGACTGCTCTGTCTCAGTCTCCTTTGCCGGATCCTCATCCAGATCATGCTAACCACATGGTGGTTAGAGGCTAACCACAGGTGTCCCACAAGGTTCAGTCCTGGGCCCTCTTCTCTCATCCCTATTTCCTACTTCCCATGGATTTAATTATCCTCTCTATGCTGATGATTCTCAAAGCTACCTATCCTGCTCTAACCTCTCTGCTGATCTTCAGACTCACATCTCCAACTGCTTTTCAGACATCTCAAACTGGATGGCTAGTAGATGGCTTAAACTCATCCTGTCCAAAACTGAATTCATTATTTTCTACCCTAAATCATCCCCACCTCCAAACTTCACTATTACTGTTCAGGGCACCATTATTCTCCCAGTTCATAACCTAGATGTCATCCTCAATTCCTCACTATCTATCACCGCTTTCCCCCTAATATAGAATATGTTACCTAGGTCTATTGATTCCGTCTCTGCAGTGTCTCTTGAATTCAATCCATTTTCTCCTCTGATACAGCCACTACCCTGGTGCAGAACCTTATTGCCTTACACTTGGGCTATTGCAATAGTTTTGTAGGTCTGTCTGTCTGCCACTCTAATCCATCCTCCATTCAGCTGCCACAGTGGATTTGGGTGGGAGGCAGGCAAGATTTTCTAAAATTCAGATCCAAGCATGTTACTCCCCCTACTCAATAAACTCTAGTGGCTCCCTCTCATCTTCCAGATCAAATACAAAATCCTCAGGTGTTCAAAGCCCTTCATAACCTAATTCCTCTCCTTACCTTTTCAGTCTTCTGGAAAAAAAGGCTTTACTCCCCAGCATGACACTCACTGGCCTCTTTGCTGTTCCATGAACAAGATACTCTATCTCTTGTATCTCTGCATTTTGTCTGGCTATTTACCATGCTTAGAATGCTGTCCCTCCTCATTTCTGTCTCCTACTTTCCCTGGCTTTCTTTAAGCCCCAAGTAAAATATCGTCTTCTATGGGAAGCTAGTCCACTGGCTATAGCTATAAACATAGACATATCTGTAGATATTATATAGACATAGACATAGATGTAGACATAGATGTAGATTTATACATAGACATAGACATAGCTATAGACATAGACGTAGACGTAGACGTAGACGTAAACGTAGACGTAGACGTAGACGTAGACATAGACATAGACATAGATATAGATATAGATATAGATATAGATATAGATATAGATATAGATATAGATATAGATATAGGTATAGGTATAGGTATAGGTATAGGTATAGGTATAGGTATAGGTATAGATATAGACATAAAGGGTTTTTCCAAAGGTCTGGAGACTCTCTATATCACAGGAGGTGGGAGATCAGACTGGAGGTAGAAGTTGCCTTGTACTGGTAGAGATGGAAGTCTCACCTGGTTGGCCCCTAGCAGCCTGAGGTTGGATATCAAGTGATCAGGTAAGTACAGCAGGAAATCTTTGTCAGCTTTGGTCTCTTTGTTATCCTCCTTCAATTTTCATTCTTGAATGGCCCTTCTTCATTTCATGTATAAAATGATGGCTTCTGAGTTCCCTTCCATATGTAAGTTGATAATCCTATCATCCTATGAATATAAAGATCCTTGAGGGCAGGGCCTATTTCATTTTGTTTTTGTAGTCCCAACACTGAGCACAGTGCCTGGCACAAAATAGATTTTATTTATGTCTTTTTTAAAAAACTGTCGCCTAGTTTCTGTCTATGTTCCTTCTCCCCACATAGAAGAGTTCTAATAAACACTTGCTGAATTGAATTAACTCATGTGCTTGCAGACTAAGGCTATTTTTAAGGTTCTTTTGGTTTTTAATTTTTTAAGTTATAAATTTAGACATAATAAAAAATTTAAAATGAATTATAACAATTAAACTTTATTTCTTGCTGCTTCTTCAGTGATGGAAACATAATGGTAGGAAATGGAGGCAAAGGATGCTAATAATCACACAGTTTTGAGACTATCTAGGTTTCCCGCCCCTGGTAGGAGAATGCATTTACTGGTTCTGAGGTCCTTGTCTAATAATCAGTGAGTAGCCATACTACCAGAAGAACTGACTTTTATCCATCTTGGCATTCTCACTATAAATGAAACCAGAAGACAAAAGGAAGTTGCAGCTATGCAGAAGGATGACTTATTTCTGGAGAATCGCCTCCTTTTGGGGAGTTGGCAGAGTTGGTTTTATTATTCATCCAAAGGCAGTAAGACACATTTCATGGGACATTTAGTCATCTCGTATCATCATACTTATGATTTGCAAACATGTAACCATAAAAATAATTGCAGTTTCTGTGCCATCATCTACTGCAAAGGATGACAAATAGAGAAAGTAGAGAAATTCTACAAAGAATTCAATAACACTGTCCAAATTAAATTGACTCATACTGTAATACAAGGTGGACATGGGTGAGGATAGCATCTACCGAGAGACAGACACATCCATATGTACAGACTCATACATATGAATGTATCTCTCTATATATGTTGGAAGTTGTCATTCAAAAGTGAGAAATGGGAGATGCCAAAAACTGAAGAAAATGTGCAAGCCCCACATCATTAAAACTTTCTCTAATAAAAGAATTGGAGACACTGGATGTAGTGGGAACCAAATAATGTCATGGAAAGCGAAATTAATTCTTTTCTTAGCAGATAGGAAACTACCTGTTACTGATATGAAAATCATTCTTTAATTATCCTACTGAATATAGTCAGACCACTACCTATTAAAGATGAAAATGAATTTAAAACTAAAAGAAAGAATAAAAATGAGAGAAAGATATGTGCAATTAAAATACCTTCAGCGTGACTTATTTGAACAAATTTTTAGTGACTATAATTAGAAATGGTTGGATAAAAAGAAATCTCTACTGATTATAATAATTTAAGTGACATGAATCAGTTGCCATAATGTGAAAACCAAGGTCTAAAAACTGCTTTAGCCAATAGGTATTTTGATCTACTTGGTAAGCAGAGAAATTTGGCAGCCAAGATATATGCTTACCAAAGATGTTTGCCACTTTCATGGAGATATCAAAATGCACTGGGAGTTTCTTATAGATCAAAGGATCAGAGATATAGAGCTGGGAGGGATCTCAGATGCCATGTATTTCATGTCCTCTAAGTTTACAGGTGAAGAAACTAAGGCCTAGGCAAATTAAGTGATGAATTGCCCAAGGTAACTCAGGTAGTAAGCACCAGTGGCGATATTATGAACCTAGGTTCTCCTCCTCCAGAACTCATGCTTTTTCCATGATGGTACAGTCCTCCATTTACTTCTGTTTGTGGATGACTTTATGTTAACTGCATCAAGCCCTGGATCAAATAGATAATGAATTGGGCCCAGAATTGAATAGTAAGAAGAAAATGGACTGGGTTGCCTTCAGAAAATTGTCCATACCATTTAATGACCCCAGGTTCTTCTCTGAAGCAAAGGATTATCTTTTTAGTACTATAATTCTTCCAGAGATACTGCATAGTTGAGAGTCAAGGAATGCTAAAGTCTCCAAGGAACTAAAGTTGAGGATCACCAAGAGAGGCTACTAAATACTGCAGATGATAGAGAGCTCTGCCTGAAACCAGCCTCAAACACTTACTAGCTGTGTGACCCAGGACAAATCCTTAAGCCTCTGGTCATCTCTGTTTCCTCATCTGTAAAATGGGGATAATAATAGCACCCACATTCCAGAGTTGTTGTGAGGATCAAATAAGATAACATTTGTAAAGTGTTTTATAGATTGTAAAGTGCTATGTAAAAATTTAAAGCACAATTCTTCTTCTTGTTTTTCTTGTTCTTGTTTTTTCTTCTTGTTGTTCTTGTTTTTCTTCTTCTCCTCCTCCTCCTCCTCCTCCTTCTCCTTCTCCTTCTCCTTCTTCTCCTTCTCCTTCTTCTCCTTCTCCTTCTTCTCCTTCTCCTTCCCCTTCTCTTTCCTCCTCTTCTTCTTTACATTATAAATTATTAGTATACAAGAAAAGATATCATCAAAGGATATCATCAAAGAAATATATGATTCAATCAGTCCATTAAGCAACAAGCATTTATTAAGCACCACTTTTGTGCCAGGTGGTAAATTGAGGATATCGATAAAATAAATAGAAAATAATTTGAAGGTAAGGTACTAAAAACTGGGGCAGGGGATGGAGTTGGGGAGAGAAAGGGATCCAGAAAAGCCTTTTAAAGGAAGTGGTCCTTGAGTTCAAGCTTAAAGGGATGTAGGGAATCTAAGAGGCAGACATGAGAAGAGAGAGGATTCCAGGTTTTGGGTTCACTCTGTGCAAAGACTGCAAGATTATGGATTTAGAAATAGAAGGGACCTCAGAGGTCATCAAAGTCTAGCCATGAGGAACTGAGTCTCAAAGGGATCAAGTGACTTGGCCAAAGTAATACAGGTGATAAAATAGCAGAACTAGGATTTGAACTCAGGTTCTCTGACTCAGAATACAACACTTTTTACACTATTCCATCCTGCCTTCCATGGAATGATGTGTCTAGGGAATAGCAAATAGGCCATCTTAGCTAGAGCATGGAGTATGTGAAGGGAAATAATATATAATCAGTCTGGAAAGGTAGGCTGGAGCCAAATTATAAGTACCTTTAAATGCCAAACAAAAGAGTTTGTATTTTATTCTTGAGACAATAGCGAGTCATTGAAGCTTTTTGAGTGGAGGAATAAATATGATCTGAGCTGTGCTTTAAGATTATTCATTTGAGACTTGAATGGGAGATGGATTGGCTATGGAAGAGACTAGAGACAGGGATACCGATTCATTTCAATTTTAAAAAACAGGTGGCCAGGCCACCTGGCAAAAGTGAGATAGCCTGTGTGTCCCAATGATATCTTTACAATGTCAGGATAACTCAAGGAAGACTCTGTGTGTTTCAGGGAGTCCCTATGAAAGATTTATGGGACAATTCAGACAAGTGTTGCATTGGATGGGTGGGTGTCTGTGGGTTGAAGAGAACACTCCTATCAATGAAATCACAAATGAGTTGGAGTATTAAAAACCAATGTGTATGAAATTATTATTAGTAATGATATTCTTTCCTCCATCTAGTTCTCATTTTCAAAGACAATTACTTTCATAAACAGGTTAGATTGGAATTGTTTTAATTACACATCATGTCTTTTTCCTTATTTTGATTATGTTTTTACTGGCAGTGATGTTTCTAGTAGTAAATGGGGTAGAAGGTTAAAGGTTGGTGAATAAAGCTAGTTCTACCCTCCTTACAGCCCCCACCCTCCTGTGGGTGGCTTTCCTCTTTCATAACTCATCTCTTAGGTCCAGAACTTTTCTTTTCCAACCTTCTACTGAGGGAAAGAACAATGGGAAAGGGGAGAAATGCCCAAGGCAACTGCCTCAGAAAGCTGTTTCAGCTCATTTACAAACCCTTGTCCCTACTAGGACTGCCTCAGGCTCCTTAGTTCTAGATATTGGCCTGGATTCATGGGTTCCATCTGCTTTGGGGCAACTATAAACTGTGTATCAATAAAATCTCCATTGTTGTTCTGAGGCCCTAATTTTTATGCCAGGGAATGCCTCCTAGCAGTAATAGAATCTGTAGATTTTTCTTCCTGTGGATATTGCAGACTATAGCCTCTCTCTTGGCTTTAGTTGGCATCCCTCATTCCTGACACACATAAATCCATACTTGAATGAACCACTATGATGTCTTAGAGCAGGGGTGTCAAATATGTGGTAGGCCACATGAGGCCACCATACTCTGGAGTGCTGCCCGAACCAGATTAAAATATGATTGGGAAATATTTTATAAAATAAATAAAAATACAATAGGGTTTCAGTTCTCACACCCCTCCCACTACCATTTGGTACAGGGGGTGGAGGAGACAGATAGAAAGACACACAGACAGACACAGGGAGAAAGAGAGAGAGAGAGAGAGTTCCAACCTCTTTAGTCCTTGGATCAAAGTATGGTGGGGATTTTATCTTGACCTGCAGGTGTCTATTATAGACTCTAATTCCTTAGTCATCTGTAGCGTGGAGGGAACATTACATTTAGACTAGTTTTTGTTTTTCCTCTGACAAGACAGCATCTGACTTCATTCAGAGACTAGAATCACGAATGACTTCTATATTAATAATGTCATTTCCCATCAAAATATGATCAGTTTTGTTTTTTGTTATGGTATTTGAAGGTGCTTTTCAATTCTTTTCGCAGAGAAATTATTCATGATGTATAGATGAGAGGCTACTGTGTTGTCTGCAAATCTTTGTTCTTTCTCATTCCTTACTCCAGAACTTCTAACAACATATATTTTTGCTGGCCTTACCTATGCCCACCTTTACATTGAAGTCACTGAATATCAGAGTATATTGATTTGATTTGGAGAGTCTATCAATTTTTTTTTGTAGATTTCTTGACCTCTGTGCCCTATTAACAAATGTTCATATGAGCAATTATTTTCATAGTGGTCTTTTTGGAAAGACTTGTGAGGTTTGTTTTTGTTTTTTTGGTTTTTTGCAAAGACAAATGGTTTGTTTGTCTATGCCTTTGGACATATAATAAAACTAATTCTTCTAATTTATTAATTTACCACTGTGAACCATCCTTCCATTTAGCTGCAATTTTTTTTGTCTTTTGGTTTCATCTGTAATGATGCTGTCAAGATTGATGTGGTTCAGTTCCTCTAGTGATATGTCTCATGTGTTGAATGTTGGACAAGAATCTCATCATTAAGAGAACAATTCATAAGTGAAGGTAAATAGTTTAAGAATTCTTTGATTCCCTCACACTTCACACTCTCAGACTTCTTTCCTGTTTCCCTGCCAGCATTATTACAGAATGATAATGAATTGATTGGGCCTGAGAACTAATTTGAATTTTTTTTTTTGGTTTCATGGGTTTCCATGACTAAAGAATTAATCGCTAAATGCCTGACCTGATATTAACGAACCCTTCTGTATTTTTTTCAGGCCGATCCTTGGAAAGGAAGTCGTCTTTTGCTGGCACTATGTTTGAAGCTTTTCCAGTACGAGAGGAGCTGGCAGAGCTTGAATTTCAGCGACATAACCTTTGAGAACAAATAGTAAATTACCATGCCACGTTGAGACATCGAAGTGGACTTTTGTGGTGCAATAATAGACATTTACTTGGGAACAAATAATTATTTTTCACTCTTTTTGTTTACCAGGTGGCTTATTAGGAAGGTGATGGATGGTAGCCTGGGATTCTTTGTTTTTAAAGCACTTAACTATTTTGGAATATAGTGGTTTGGAAAGTTATGCAGTTTGTTTAAACACGTGGCATGAAAAGCAATGCAGTAATTCCTGATTTGTGCTGACGTGTGTGACTCAGGCCTGGGAAGATACTGTGTTCTCTTTGGGCAAACATTCATCCCCCAGATTTCTCTATGAGAATTCAGCAGGTAATGAGGTCATCCAGGTAATCATGCTAGAAGCTGGCAGATAATACCGAGGGATTTTAAAGACAGCAAGATTAGGAGAAGGAATAGTGATAGAGCTAGGGTACAACTCTCCCAGGGCTGTGCCTCTCCTTAATGACACTGATACACCCTTCCAGTGTAAGCTTTAGACTTCAACAAGGCATTGCTTTGGCAGCCCTTTGAAGCTTTGGCCCCCTGTGCTGAGACGTATTGGTTTTCAGATCTTGACTTCAGAGTCCCAGAGACTCTGCAGCCTAATCTGAGAGATGACAACATCCCAAGCACTGAGACCCAGGGCTTTCCATCTTTGTGTGATGGGCATGTTGTTAACAGAGCTTTTACTGCTTCCCCAGGATAGCATGCTGTACTGATTTAGCAGCTTGGGACAGTGATAAGCTAGACTTAAAACCTTTTTTCTATAAAGGTTAAAGGGACAATTGTTTGCTGTTTATTAATTTTTTCTGTTACTCATCTTGTATCTCAATTTTTTTTTCTTTATTGTGGTGTGTGTGTGTTTGTGTGTGTGTGTGTGTGTGTGTGTGTGTGTGTGTATAAAATTCTGGCTGGTTAAGATCCAGTGGGAAAACAAGGGCTTATGAATAAAAGATTATATGCCCAAACAGGTGCTAGTCACATACCTATAGGTAGGTTTCAGAGATGTTATAGTACTATAACATATTGTAACAAAACTAAATATATCCAATAGCATACCATATTTTCTGAGTTTTAAAAAAAGGAGACGGTGTTTTATATATGAATGTATTGGACTTATTTATTACATAATAGATATGATATATTATGTATTTATATATTTTCCCCCATTACATGTTGAAACAATTTTTTTAACATTTGGTTTTTTTTTACACAGTTTTGAGTTTCAAATTTTATCCCTCACTTATTCCTGCCCCTCCCCCCCTTAGATGGTAAGCAATCAGATATAGGTTATATATATGCAAGATATGACATGTTATGTTATGTTATGTTATGTTATGTTATGTTATGTTATGTTATGTTATGTTATGTTATGTTATGTTATGTTATGTTATGTTATTGATGGGATGCTTGTGCTTGGACCCTAATTCTTAACATCACATTTCCCCTTAGCCTCTGCCTCGGTGTCTGTGCTTGTGGCAGAATTCCAATTTCGGAACACATCTAGTTTTCAAACATATTCTTTCCCAGGCAGCTTCTCTCTAGCTAAAGGGCAGTGTGCCCCAAAATTATCTCTGCTTCTTCCTCAGTAAGCAGCTACGCCCAATTATAGATTGATTCAGGATGTTGATAATTGACTACACTGAATCTAACATGTATCTTAGGCATAGTCAAATGTATACTCCCTTACATTAATCTTGTCTAACAAGACACATGATGGAATCCACCTGGATATTCCCAGTCAGCCCTGAACTTTTGGTGACTTAGTGACGTTTCACAGGCAAAACCATACCCCTGGGTAGCCTCCCTTTGGGCTATTTCCCAGTGAACTCCAGGTAAGACACCTGTGCAGTAGATACAAAAAGTTCATGTTCCTTTAAGAACTGACCAACGCCTAATCACGCCTCGACCACTCCCTGATCCCACCCCAAAACAAAATTGACAGATTTCATCCCTAAATCTTGTACCTAAACTTTCCCTGTAGCCCTGTATGGTTGCAGGTTTTGTAAGAACTCTTGCCCAATTTATTTACATAAAGCATAATAAATCTTTGCCTCCTTGACTTAAAGAATGCTTGGGTCTATGAATTCATTCCAGGCGGCCTTGCCTTGGGAATTTTGATTTGAAATTTCTACATCCCTGGGTTCATTTCTCCTTTGGTTTGGGATTTCTATATCCCTGGGTTCATTTCTCCCGCTACATTATATTATGTTATGTTATGTTATGTTATGTTATGTTATGTTATGTTATGTTATGTTATGTTATGTTATGTTATGTTATGTTATGTTATGTTGCGTTGCACTACGTTACGTTACATTGTTACGCTACTCTACGTTATGCTACGTTATCTTACGTTCTGGCCCATTATATTATATCATATCATATTTATGTATGCATTATATAGTAGTATATGTAGTGCCAGGCATTTTCCAATTATTATCTCATTTGATCTTCACAAAATTCTGGGAGGTGGGGGCTATTCTTACCCTTATTTTACAGATGAGGAAACTGAGGAAAACAGGTTAAATGGCTTGCTCAAGACCACTCAGTGTCAGAGGCCAGATCTTAACTCAGATTTTCCTGACTCTAGGCTTGGTGCTATATCCACTGGGCCACTCACCTGCTCCCTAAATATATTTAATTTATTTATAGATATATTATTTATTTATTTATATATTATATTATTGTAGAGATAGAAATGGTATATTATACAATATGTATATAGAATATAATATACATTATGTATAATATGACATCATATATTAACATAATATATATTAATTTTACTTATATTCAGTTTTGTTATAACATTTTATAATAGTATAGCGTTCTTGAAACTTACCTATAAGTGGGTGTTTGGTGCCTGTCTGTGTATTCCTACTGGATTTTGACCAGCCAGAATAATACACATGCACATACACTCACACACACATACACACATACATCTAAAAAATGTGGAACCTATCTTAGAATGCTCAATCAAAGTGAATGACATTAACTTTTTGTGTTTTCACTGTCCTGAATAAAGGAAATTTTTATTTTAAAATGAAATTACTTTTAGCCTAAAATACCACAACCCATCTTTTGCCTAGTAATTCTTCCAATAAGAATCTCTTTTAATTTTTCTACTCTAGGGCATGGTATAATGGACAGACCACTAGACTTGGAATCAGGAAACCTAGGTTAGAACTTTGGCTCTTAGACTAGCTGTAGGAACACAGAAGAGTCAGCTCAACCAATGGAGCCTCCGCCATTTCTGCATCTGCAAAATAAGAACAATAATATACTATTTACCTCAGCTAGGTGGTACAGCAGAGAGTGCGCTGAGCCTGGAGTCAAAAAGCCTCATCCTCCTGAGTTCAAATCCAGCCTCAGACACTTGCTAGCTGTGTGACCCTGGGCAAGTAGCTTAACCCTGTTTGACTCAGTTTCCTCATCTGTAAAATTAGCTGGGGAAGGAAATGGCAAACCCCTCCATTATCTTTGCCAAGAAAACCACAAACGGGGTCATGAACAGTAGACACATCTGAACAACGGTGACAACATTTATCTCATAGTGTTGTTAACAACGAAAACATTTTGCATGCCGTAAAGTGCTATATAAATGTAGTATTATTACTTGTGGCTTCGAAGGTGATCTGAGTTGAGCTTTGAGGTTAGGGTTTGCCTTCAATTCCTTAGGATCCATTTTTCCAACCTACATCAAATATATCCCTGAAGGCCTTGCTTAATGGCACTGTACATCACGACCCATGTTTCCCACTCTCTTTAGTTGTGTACTCTACTGCCAGAGAGAACAGATAAGAAAAATAACATTTTAGAACAAGTAATAGAGTCTGTTGGAAATATTTACCTCCTACAGGTACAGGCCCAGCCAGAGCACTGTGGGAAAATCTTGTTTTCAAAACATAAAGCACATGCTGGCAAACATATTAAAAACATATTTAAAAATGTTAAAACATATTAAAAAGATATATTAAAAAGCTAATATCAAACTGTTTCATTTCCTCAAATGATCAGATTGAAAACTTGTAATGTCCAGGGGAGAAAACTGAAAATTAATCTACAAGAAGCAGATTTTACTAATGAGTCTGTTTTTGTATGCTTTGGTTAAGTTGAAGAAGGCAGACATCTGGAGGAGTCTAGCCTGCAGCTAGAGAGAGCTCTCTCTTAATGTAACCTATTAATTTTTGTAATGGCGCAAAGAAAAGAGAGGGGAAGAATCTGTTATGCCTTTACTGAAATACATAGCACAATATGAAAGGAGAATTGCTGTTCAAACTTTATGAATTTTGATAGAGGAGAGAAAAGTATATACATATTATATATATTATATATGTATGTATGTACATAGAATATATTTATGGGTTCTTTAAGGTTACAATATCCTTTGAAAATACTGACCTTAAAAAAACCCTCTGCTGTAGTTCTTAATAATAAATGAAGTCAATTCTGCAAGGCCACAATGGAGACCTAACCTAGCTAGAAAAGAGGCAGGGATCTGGAGAGAGGGAAGGGAAAGGAGGAATAAATGCCCCTCTAGCTGTGGGCTCACAGAAAAACTCCCTCAGGTTTGAGGCTCTCTGTGAGTCAGCAACCACTCACAAGCTATGGGATTGCTTCCCCAAGCCAACTAGAAGCTCATAGAAGCATAAATTTAAGAGATGGAAAGGCCATCTAGAGGTCACCTAGCTTAACCTCTTCATTTTATAGATGAAGGAACTGAGGCCAAGAAAGGTTGAGCAGCTTGTCTAAAGTCCCACAGATAACAATATTAAATAACAATAAATTAAGAACAATAAAATCGCTACGATGCAAACTCAGGCCCTCTGCCTCCAAACCCACTGTTCTTTCCATTCTACAATAAAGCAAAAAAGGCATTTAATCAAATGACATAGCCAATAAGAAGACAAGAAAAGATCCGCCCACCCTTCCCCGCCACCATGCACACATTCTTGCACATCATAGTATCACCAATGGGAGACACTCAAAGAATACACGAATAGCTATAATAATAACAAACATACATATAGCACCTTGCAAAGCATTTGGCATATGTTGTCTCATTTGATCCTCATAACAACCCTGGAGGGGAGGAGCTATTATTATCCCCGTTGTGTAGAGGAGGAATCTGAGGAAGACAGAGTTTAAGTGGCTTCCCTTGATCACATAGCTAGTAAGGGTCTGAGGCAAGATTCAAACCCGTGTCTTCCTAACTCCAAGGCCATCACTCTATACACACTGTGCCAAGTGTTACTAAGGAACATAGGCAAACATGTGGGTCCAGGACACCTGACATCTCCGGTGCTGTAGAGCTTCCAGTGTCCTCTGGTGACACCATTGTGCTTCTTTTTGCTTCCTTATATTGGGAATGGAGTCTTAGCTCTCTGGAATCCTCATCTCCGAGCTGCCCTGTGTTACTAAATGCTAGGGCAGTGGCAGGGAACCTGTGGCCTTCTAGAGCCTTAAGTGCTGCCTTTTGACCGAATCCAAATTTCACAAACCCTTAGGGTTTGTTCTGTAAAATTTGGATTCGGTCAAAAGGCCACACTTAAAGAGCTAAGGCATAGTATTCAGAAAACTTCTTCCTAGCAGTAGAGCTACAGATCTTTTAGAGCAAACCAAAGGCTATAGGAGCCATCCCACCAAGTCAGTAAGCCGAGAAAAGCCAGCAGAGCACCAGGGAGCTAACACTGTCTCTTCATTTGACCACCTTTCTCTAGCAGTAGGCTAGAAGCCCTTCATTTTCAGTAACTATCCGACTTGGAATTATGAAATACCTTGTTGTTGCTATTGTTTAGTCATGATGACCCCATTTGGGGTTTTCTTGGCAGACATATTGGAATGGTTTGCCATTTCCTTCTCTGGCTCATTTTACAGATGAAGACACTGAGGCAAACAGGGTTAACACAGCTAGGAAGTGTCTGAGGCTTGATTTGAACACAGGAAGAGGAGTCTTGTTAACTTCAGGCCCGACACTCTATCCATTGCATCATCTAGCCGCCTGCTTTTAATTCTCATTAAATCTATACTTGCAAATGGAGTCTCCTAAACTCATTTTTTTGCAAAAAAACAAAAACAAAACCTCAAGGGTCTTATTGGGGCTATGTCGAATTGGCTCCTCTAGCTCCCAAGTTCCTTCCTGATTGGCATGCAAATGAAAGGCTACATGAAACAGGACAATAAAGGGCCTCCATCTCTGCTTCACTTTCCTTTCTTATCCATACCTGTTTCTACTATGAATAACTGCCAACAAATTTTCTAGCACAAACCTCTTGGTTCTCCTTACAGCAGTATGAAACAATTCTTCCTTAGGTGAAAGAAAGATTCACAATGGCAGCTTTTTCCTCCCTTATTTTTATGCCAATAAATAGTATAGTTACTTAAGATGAATGGGAATAATTGGATCCAATATCAAAATCCCACTTCAACATTTAACAATAATCTTCTTGGTGAAAGCATTTGTTTCTGTGAGGCTCAAATAAAAGGTTAAAATATCTGGTCCTTAAATAATAATACTTATAGAGCCTTTCAGGATGTTTCAAGATTTGTTGTAATAAAGTGGTTGAATCAATAGATCATTTTCCAACTTAGAAAACCATATACTTAGAACATCTTGCTAAGGGACTACAAATTTCCCTTGAGTTTTTATGACCCCGTCTACATTTTTAGTACATAATTTCTTCATTTGTCCTTTGCTGTACCAATCTCTCAGAGACTCAGGCCTACAAATTATATGATTAGAACTTTTTTCAAGTGGAAAAAATCAAGTTTAAAAAATTGCTAAGGAGGGTTGTTGTCAAATAAGATGCATATAGCAATCTGCAAACCCTAAGGTCCAATATGTGATAGCTATTATTGTAGTTGTGTTCATCTTCATTTTTGAAGAGGACCATGACACCAGGAAAATGATGACATGACTTGCAGTTGACTTTGATTTGACTGAGGGAGGGCTGTGCAAGGTCACCAGCCTCACTTTCTTCTCCAGAGCCAGCTGGGTCCAGTGGCCTGATATTCATCAGGACGACTGGAGGTGGCCCAGGATGCAATGGGAGACCCTGGCCCTTTCAGGCTAAGGTCTTTTCAGATTCTTACTTTGAGAGAGGTAATGCCCATCCAGTGAATAGGCCTCTTTAAGAAGTGAGTCAAGGGGTGGTTCCTTTAATTAAAAAAAGAAAAAAAAATCAAACCATAACATCTTTGTATCCCCAGGGCCTTAGTGACTTATACATTGTGGACTTCAATGAATGTCAGTTGAACATTTCCTGGGAGGGAAAGACGGATATATAGCATTATTAAGAGACAATAGGAATTGATTCTTTGCTACTGTTTTTTCTTAAGAATTATATTCTGCTATCAGAATATAAATTAAATGCCCATTCTCCTTATTTTAATTGGGAATTATGTACCTAGAGCTGACCAGAAATAGAACAATGAAGTTTGTCTTTGGTGTCTTCTTGTCCTGTTGCCCTTATCTACTCTTTCTACTGTACCTATCTGGTAGCCTTGTGCTGTCATTTGCCACAGCAATCTGGGCAGCACTCACCACGATCTTGGCTTCTTTCTTTTTCTTTTCTCAAACTTTTTCCTAAAGAACCTCTTCCCAGACTATTCTCTGAGGATTCTGCTAACTACTAGGTTACAGTGAGTAATAGCAATCGTATTTAATTCAATTCAACTGACATTCATTGAAGTCCCACAATGTATAAGTCACTAAAGCCCTGGGGATACAAAGATGTTATGGTTTAGAGCCAGAAAGGACCTTAGAGACACTTAACCCAATCTTCTCATTTTGTAGATGGGGAAACTGGCACCCAGAGAGTTGTAGTAACTTGCCCAAGGTCAAAGGTTTCATCTGAGTCTTCTTCAGGCTCCAAATGCAGGCTTTTCTTCCATTTGCACTGTATTAACTCCAATATAATAGGTGAGTCTTTACTCTTGAAGAAGCCATAATCTAGTAGGGTCATAGAACTAAGTAAATGTAATGAATATTATAATGTAGTACATTTTAGAAAAACTGGGGGAGAGAAAGAGTCAGAGAAAGTTTCATGGAAAAGCTAGGTTTTGATGGAAAGGCAGCCATGTGAAGGGATCCCATTCCTGAAGGGAGACAGCATGAGCTAAAGCTCGAGGGACAAGGCACGATGAAATGGGATAAGTGAGTCAGATAAAGAAATCTTTGCTAATGAGTTAACTAGCTAATGTGTTACTCCTCCCAGACAGCCTAACGTCTGGCCTTTAAATAATATTGCTTGAAGAGATGATGCTGATGGTAGAGATTTCAGGCAAGTTGCAGACTAATGGAAGAGATTTTAGAAATCAGGTACAGTCTTCTAGCCTCTCTCAAAATTATATTGCATGGACAACTGTCTCTTTCACGTAGAAGGCTAGATCTGTGTGTGTGTGCAATTCAGGCAGTAACCAATTTAGGAATGGGTTGCTTTCTGAAAGTGATGGATTAAATTCAATTCAATAAAAATACTGAATGATGAGATATTATAGTACCACCTTGGGATGTATTTTATTTTTAAAAATAAGATAGAGTAAGAGAAAGAGTAGCACTGGTTCAATTGGACAGCTCAAAAAGTAACAATCTTTCCTAATCCAGATTAATATTGTAATTAATTATTACAGTTAATATTGTAATGGAAACAGATTTTCTCTTTTAAAATATCTTGCTCTTTGTGGCAGAATCAATATCTTCTGAGGTTAGTTTTCTCTAAAAGGCAACAAAACTGTCTCTGGGACCCTGCTTCCCTTAGCACAGCTTCCTGATCACTTAACAGTATAAAAAAAAATTATCCCACTCATGTGGTGTTGGAGCCGCTCTTATTTGGTGAATGTCAGAAGACCATGTGAGTCACCATACCCCGCCCAGCTGACTAAATATGTTTCTATATGGAGACAGGGGTGGGAGGGTGGGGGGAGAGATATGTCTATAAAAGCAAAATGCCACTGTATCTTTGTTGCATATCTTTGCTGTGTTAGTGTTAAGTAAACCTCTTTTTGCTAACTGTTCAATGACTTATAAGTGTCTCATTTCACCCTAAAATGAAACCTGAATTAACAGGGTATTGGTATCAGACCTGCCCCTAACATCTTGATTCCCATTATTCACAGAGATCCCATTGATTCCCTATGTAACTTCCTATGTGGAAAGAGAGCTATAAGATGACACTACTTTGCTTGGTTTCTAGGTCCCTCCCACTTTTAAATTTTGGTCTTGGTAGTCCGAATGTCCCCGCCATCCTGGAGCCTACATACTCATTTATTTTTTTAGCGTTTTTCATCCTGTCCACACTTAGCTACCATAACAAATATTCTCATAGTTGGACATACATTAACCAGTGGTATTGGGGAACAAAGGAAGCTGTGTTGTCAGTAAGAAGTCTGTTCCTTAAATACAATTGCAGTATCTTGTTATGTAGTCAGGAGAGCTAAGTAGAAGATTACCAACCTGGAAGGGACCTTAGAGAGAATCTAGTCCAGTGCCTTTGTTTCATAGATATGGAAACTGAGACTGGGGTGGGGGAGTTAAATGACTTATTCAAATTTCCACAAATAGTAATTAGCAGAAGTAGAATTCAAATGCAGGTCCATGGATTTAAAAATCCATTGCTCTTGTGGAATACAATATTGTACTTATGGAATACAATATTACACTTGTTCTCATGGAATGCAATATATATGTTCTTCTTTTGACTCTACCTCTGTTCTGTAGCAGTTTGGTCAGTAATTCTCATTAGACCCATGTTTGAGGAACTGCCGAAGCTCTTGAGAGTTATATACATGAACAGTTGATACAAGGAGTTGCCTGATCCACTTCATGAATCTTTAAGGCAGTGAAACTTTGCAATCTTTTGGGCTACAAACTGGAAAGTGCTGGAATTAAAGTCATGAAGACTACAGTTTAAATCCTGCCTTGGTCAGTTACTAACTATGTGATCTTGGGCATGTAATTTAATCTTTCTGAGCCTCTGTTTCCTCATTTGTAAAGTGGGCCAAATAATAGCCCCTACCTCCCAAGAGTTGTTATTAGGATCAAATGAGATAATGTACATAAAGCACTTTACAAGCCTTAAAAGGCTATATAAATACTATTTGTTGTGGATGATGACAATGTTGGTGTTGTTACCTCTCTTTTTAGGGTGTGGGCATGTCCCTTGGTACCTTATTTAGATAACAAAAGATAGATTTTGATCAAGTCTCGACTGGAGCTGTCCAACAATGAATTGGTAGGTTTGGAGTTCCCTCTTGACATCCTGGGGATGGGTTCTTGGGCCACTCCCAAGATGATTTGGCTGACTCATACTCCTGTAGGAGAAGCTACCCCTTTGTTCCGGCCTATAAAAATGAGGCAGCCCTATGGGGCTCCTTTTTCACCTTGTCTTTTAGATCCTGCCAGAACAGCAGAGATGAATAGGCCTGTGTCCCAGCTATGCATAAGTATGCATATAGTCTTTCCATTCAGGAGCTGTTCATGGCTACCTTGTAGCTAAGTATGGGGGTGCTGCACATATCTGCTCACATTACCCAAGATGGAAACCATAGACAGTTTCATTCCTAAATCCTTGTCTCTTGGTTATAAGGAAAGGGATTTCATAGATGGTATGATTCCCAAAATCCAACTTGTTAGCAAGAGAAAGAAGACTTCTTTGATATTGCCAACCTTGGGGATCACTTCAAAAGTAACTCAAATTCAAGACATTGGAAATCACACTCTCTAGAGAGAGAAGAAGGGAATTCCTGAGTAGTACATCTCTTGGAAAGAGAAAAGGATTGCCCACAGGAGGACTAAAGGCACAATATTGTTGGGGAAAGATCTGTGCTTTGTTCTCTTCTGGTATTGTGAGTTACTCAAGACAGATGTGGTTGTCCTGGGTTTTTGGAGCTGTGTAACAGCTATGACAAAGTAGTGAGTGACTGGGAGAAATATGAGAAAATAAAGAATCAAAAAGCAGGGTATTAGATTAAAAAAGATTTCCTAACAGGAAGAACCATTCTAGGAGTCTTCCAAAGAAAGGAGTAAATTCAAATGAGCAGAGATTTATAATGAAGTTAGGCCAAACATCACATGAATTCATGTTTGGTCATGGATCAGATGACATTTCATATGGGCTTCTTCAACTCTCTATTTTGAGCTTCTAAGGAGATGATTTAAAAGATTCTTTTGTGAAACTGTCTACCCCTTTTGTACTCAAAAATAGGAAGCGTTTGCTATTCATTCCTCATAAGGTGCTTAATCAATATTAAGACCTAATTCTTTCTAACCAGAGAGGGAAGAAGCTGAGTGAATGTACACTGGCAGGACTATTGAATTTGCCCTTGGGAAAAGGAATTACTCCTCCCTGGTGCTTAGCACAGTACTTGGCACATAGTAGGCACTCTAGTGTTTGCATAATGCTTTGGGGACCCCAAAAGGAAAATCAAGTCAGTCAGCAAGCATTTCATAAGTGCTGATTGTGTGCCAGGTACTGCGGATACAAAGAAAGGCAATATTACTCATGTTGTAATCTAGGAGATAATATTAAAATAACAAAGTACATACAAAATATCTATATATCCATATCTGTGTCTCTATATAATATAACATATATGATATATTATAAATATCATAATCATATTACATGATATATATTTTAATATAATAATACTCTACATGCCCACATACAGAGAGAGAGAAAGAGACAGAGAGAGAGAGAGAGAGAGAGAGAGAGAGAGAGAGAGAGAGTGAGAGAGAGAGAGAATGGAAGACAATCTAAAAGGACCAAGAATAGCCTCCTGCAGAAGGTTAGTGTTGAGTTGAGTTTTGAAGGAAGCCTAAGGAGTGGCATTAGGGAGAGAGAACATTCCAGGAAAGTTCAAAGATACAGAGTGGGGAGACAAAGTGTCATGT
>CM053625.1:260328697-260348018 GCA_028646595.1 Phalanger gymnotis
CGACCTGGAAGAACCTACACGACATAATGCTGAGTGAGCGGAGCAGAGCCAGGAGAACATTATACACAACTACAGATATATGGATTCTGTGATGATTAACTTTGACAGACTTTGCTCTTCTCAGCAACACAATATGCAGAGACAGCTCCAAGGGACTCATGATGGAGAGTGCTATCTACATCCAGAGAAAGAACTATGAAGTATGAATGCAGATCAAGGCACACTTCATGCTCACCTTTTTCTCTCCCCTTTTTTTCCTGTCTTTCGTATTTGTTGTTTTTTTTGGGGGGGGCTCTGTTTGTATTTGTTGTTTTTGGTTCTGTTTCTTCTTTCTAATGATTCATTCCATTGGTCATAATGCTTCTCCACAACTTGACTAGTGTGTAAATTAATTCAATGCCAAGTTATACATGGAAGTTATATGAGATTCCATGCTGTCTTGGGGAGGGGCGGGGGAGGGAAGAAAGAAAATCTGGAACTCAAACTTATGTAGAACCGTGTGTTGCAAACTAAAAATAAAAAATAAACAAATAAATAATGCATTCACTAAGGAATAAAAGATGGAGTTGAGAACACATTGATTTATTCATAGATAAGTGCTTCATTATCGAAATGTTTTTACCCTCACTGAGCTATGTGGTTTACTTATAAGCTGAGAAATATCAAATTTACAAACTGTGAATGTTAATGTGATCATGGATTTAGTTGATTTTTTAAATAATTTTCCATGGCATCAAAAATTGAAAGAAAATGTCACCTACACAGTCAATTATACCAGCATTCTTAGACCTTTTTAAAATCTTGCTTTTAGCCTTATGGAGATCACAATACAATCTTCCTGCTAAGATAGCTTGGTTTCAAGTTACTCAATCATATACATGATCTTTCACTTAGAACTTCATCTAAAATATCATCCAATTACCCCCAAACTTAGGGTTAAGCTTCTTATTCATCATCAGAAATATAAAGGCATCCCAAAAGATAACTTGCTATAAAATACAACACATCTGATTTGAGAAATTTCTTAACATCTAAAGCACCTGCAGCATCAATAGATACTTGTAGATAATGTCAGACCATCAGAAGAAATTACTAAATCTTTCCAACAGCTGTTCTCCCTTGCATTTCCCACAAACAGAATCAGGTGCCAGGGAGGTTCAGTCATGCTCCACAAGCAGTAACCAAATACATTTAATCTTAAGTATGGCTCAGAGATGACACCAAAGAGCCTGCTAAAGAAACAGGAGCTGACATTCCCTGCAAGGTTTGAGTCTTGCGGCCCTATAGGAGGTTGGACACAATCACCTTCCTTTGGACTTTCTTAATTCAGTTTTCAACTTCTTCCCTTAGCCAGGTGCCTTAGTAACAAGACTCATGGGACAGCTTTCATTTCTGTGTTGTTGAAGAAATAGCCATGGAATCTCTGAACTCTTTAAGGCAAAGGTTCTTAATCTGGGGTCCATAGCCTTGTTTAAAAAAATTGATACCTATTTCAAAATAATCAGTTTCCTTTGCAATCCTATGTTTTTTTTTAAATTATGTATTTAAAATATTTAGAGAAGGGGTCCACAGGTTTCACCAGCCTACCAAAGGGGTCTGCAATACCCCAAAAAGTCTAGAAGCCCCAGCTTAGAGCAACCAAACTGGGTTAGTAGCTGTCTGGAGACTAAGTCTTCTTAAATCAATGTGATCCATCAAAAATAATGTTCCTAAGGCTCAGGTCTGACCACATCACTCTCCAAAACACAAACTTCTTATTCTGATATCAATCTGGCTTCAACCTACATGCCTAGCTTTATTTAAATTATTCTCTTTCCTGTACTCTGTGTTCCAGAGACAAATGAGACTATTAGCTGTTCCCTGAACAGCATGCTGCTTTCAACCTTTCAGCATCCACAAAGACTCCTCCCCCACCCACCAATACTCTCCCCACTCCTCTCTGCTTTTCAGAATCCTCATTTCCCTTCAAGTCTTAGATATACGTAGCCTTCCCTACTCTCCCCCCATTCCCACCCCCAAGCCTGCCAGCTGAAAGTGTGCCCTCTCTAAATTTTCCCAGACCAATTTGTCTGGATCTCTCCTCTGAATAGGTGACTCCCTACCTTGTAATTTACCTATCTGCTTACAAGTCATATTCCTCTGGTAGAATGTAAGGGCATGGAAGGCAAAGCTTGTGTAACTCTTATCTTTATACCCTCTGTGATTAGCACAGTCCCTGGCACAAAGAAAGTACTTAATAAATGTTTGTTGAGTGGTAGGGAGAGATCATTAAAAACAACATAGTGGAACACAGCAGGCAGGGGACCAGGGCATGGACAACAAAGGCATTTTACACTTTCCTTTTCTGGCCAAATAGTAAATAGGGAAAAAGCGGATAAGCTCCATTGTTAAGCAGCCAAATCTATATTTTAATGGAAAGTAAAGGAGCATGAACATTATAGCTCTACAAGAAAATGCACAGAATTTGAGATGGAGACGATTAAAGCCGGAAAACCACGTCCACCATTTCAAATATGATGGGGGAAGCAGAGAAAATAAATAGGCACTTAATAGCTGAGCCAGGCTAAAACCCAAAAAAAGCCCGGAGTCCTGCTAAGACTCAGCTGTATAAAAGTGCCCGAGTAGAGATTAAAGATGAATGTCATTAAAATGCAAAATAAAAGCAAGAGCAAGCCCCTGAGTCCTGCTAGGGGCTCTTTTAAAGCCATTTGGTATATATACAATTCCTGGTTATGTAAGGTACAGGGAACAAAGCTTACTCCATGGAGTCTAATAAGCAGAATTAGTCAAGAACAGAAAAGAGAGAGAACAGGCTGAGAGATGCTGGTTCCCTTCCTGGAAGACTGGACAGTGCCAGCTCTAAATGAGGGCATATGCAGCCATTTCCTGATGGTTATTTCACCATTTAAAAGGGTGAGCTTAATCAGGTAAAGAAATGGAGTTCCTGTATGACCTATTTATCTTCTTACAGCCTTGGAGAGGCAGCCTAAGGCCAGTGAATAGCGAAAGCCTTCCCTATGATTTCTGTATTTTCCAGAAGACTTTGCCTTTCTGGGATTTCTATTGACAACCCCCAATTCCTCACAAGTAACTTTCAAACATCACCACTTTGGTTATCACATTTCCACAGTGATGGATGGCAGTAGAGAAGGAATTGACAGCAGACTTGTGGGACCACTGCTCTGAAAAAGGTAATGGTGGAGGAGAGGAAAGCTTCAAAGAGACACTGAAGGATAACTCCATGCAAAGCTGTGGGCTCTTGAGCTTTGCATCACACCCAGGAAAGGACTGACCTGTGTCAGGGTTTAGGGTTTAGGACCGAAGAGGGGCCAATCCTTCTGGGGATAGAGGAGAGGGGGGTACAAATCAGGATCCAAGGAAGCTTAAACCCAAAGGCCAGGTGCTGGCTCAGTACCAGGGGTTCTTCTCAATGTCTAAGCCCAAGGATTGGAAACAGAATCAAGAACCCAGTTAAAGGAACAGCAGTACAGACAGGGAAGACAATGTTAGATCAGGAGGAGAGTTACAAGGCATGATGGGGAGCTATTTGTATAAATTGTCCTGTCTTCCCAACCTTTTCTGATGACGACGGACATTTCCTGTCTCTAGTTTGGGATATCTATTGATATCGTGGTCAAGGTCTAGGTCCACCATGCTCCTATTGACTCTTCCAATCCAGCTATGGGATTTGAGTACCACCTCTACCTTGTTAGGACTCTTCCTTTCTAGGACCCTTGATGCTTTTTTGGAGTCTATGTTGGTAGATGTCCTCTACCAATTCTAGAGTGTATATGTTGTACAGAGGGTCCCTTGTTCTTTCCTCAAGTCTGTACCTCTGCCAGTCCAATAGGTATTAGAGGCCCCCCCCACCTTTTTTTTCTCTGGGAGTTGACGTCAGAACCAAAGCATCCCTCTCGCTCCTTCACGAATGGTGATGGTAGGTGAGAACTCAGAGGGTACAGCTGGTCATCAAAGTGAGCTCATTGTAACAAAGGCCAGTAAAACATAGGTGGATACTGTGGAAGCACATTAAGACCTACTTTTTTAGTTCATATTCTAAATAAATTATTTCCCCAGTATAAAGTCCTTTCCAGAATGACCTGAAACAAACCCTATCAGTATTTAATCACACTTTTTTCAGGAAATAATGCCTTATGATCCTTCTCACCCTTTCTCTTAGACCTAATTTCTTTAGGAAAGTCTATAAAAGGTCAAACAAAGCTAAATGCAGGGAAAACAGATGAATAGTAGTGAACAAACTTGGAAACTCAGAACAAGAAACGGTCTTGTTTAGTTAAGAACTTGCTTTCCCTAGTCGCCTGAATTAGGATTAGGATAATGATCCCCCTAAGAGAAGGAATGTATCACCTGTTAGGGAGGGATAGACTTTGAAGAGAATGGTCATAGAGGGATTGAATGGGTTTTAGGAAAATCATCAAGATTAAGTGACTATTGTGGATCAATGAAGCAAAATATTAATTTTTACCTAACCCTGAGTTTTTAGACTATGCTTTATCATATTGTAAAATTTTCCTTGTTCAAAAATTAATGAAAAAGCAATCCAGTGACATAGCCTCCTTGCTGTTCCTTGAACAAGACACCCCCGCCATCTCCAGACTCCAATATTTTCATTGGTTGTCCCCCTTGCTTGGAATTCTCTCTGTCTCATTTACTCATAGGGCAGCTAGGTGGTGCGGTGGATAAAACACTGAGTCAGGAAGACCAGAGTTTAAATCCAGCCTCAGACACTTACTAGTTGTATGACCCTGAGTAAGTCACTTAACTTTCTTTGCCTCAGTTTCCTCATTAGTAAAATGAGCTGGAGAAGGAAATGGCAAACCATTCCAGTATCTTTGCCAAGAAAACCCCAAGTAATGGAGTCATGAAGAGTTGGACATGACTGAAAAATGACTGAACAATGTCTACTCATTCTTCTTCCTCATCTTCCTTTAAGTATCAGCTAAAATTTCACCTTCTGCAAGAAGCCATTTCTAGTCCTCTTAAATCCTAGTGCCTTCTCTCTGAGACTACTCTCTTTTTACTGTATGTATCTTGTTAGTACATAGTGATTTGCATATTGTCTCTCCCAATAGACTATGAATTCCTTGAGAGCAGGGACTATTTCTGCCTTTCTTTTTATTCCTAGTACCTATAACAGAGTAGGTACTTAATAAACTCTAGTTGACTGACTGACTTCTAAATTCCTATGTGTTACTTTAAAATGTCTTGTATTAGAGATGTCAGAGGGCATGAGGAGACCCTGCCAGTTTGAACATTACTGTTTCATGCAGAACAATGGTTGAATTTTAAATGATAAATTATTTTAAAAATATTTATGGTAGATTCGAAACTATTTCACAGAGTACAGTATTAATGTCATTTCTTTAACAATATAAGATTGAGGAGGGGACTCCCAGATTTTAGGTCATAGGACTTTCCATTTGAGAAAAGGAAAAGCCCTACCACCCTTTCTTCCCATCTCTAGGAAAGTCTGCTGCAGTAACTATTGAGGAAGTACAGCTAGACTTGGTCACCTGTGCTCCAGATCAACTTGGATGTTGCGAGGACAGTTGACCTCCTGTTTATATGTTACTTTGGTTCCATAAATGGTATGTCAAAAGTCAGCTTGCATGGCCCTCACTTCCTCCAGGTAATCATTAACTACGGGAACTGTGATATGTGGGTTAAAGGAAAGAAAAAACAACTCAAGGATCAAAGCCCCACCTTATATAAAAGTGCATATTCTGGACAGACAAGAAGATTCCATCATTGTAACAAGATCCCTCAGAGAGTAAGTAGTTAGGATGGCCAAGCTTCCTGATGTATGGTACTAATGATACTATTCTGTTTATGGATTCTAGCTTCCCATTAACCCCAGGGATGATAGAGAAATAAATGAATTGATGAAAAGGCATTTACTAAGTGCCAAATACTGTGCTAAGAACTAAGGATGCAAATTTAAAAAGTGAGATCTTGTTCTCAAGAAGTTCATCCTTTTAATTGAGGGAGACAGTATAAAAATAGACTTCACCTAAAGAGTGTATACTTTCAGTCTTTTACAGTCATGTCTGACTCTACATGACCCCATTTGGGTTTTCTTGGCAAAAATACTAGAATGGTTTTCCATTTCCTTCTCAGGTTCATTTTACAGATGTGGAAACTGAGGCAACCTGGGTTAAGTGACTCGCCCAGAAGCACACAGCTAGTAAAGTGTCTGAGGCTGCTGAGGCAACCTGGGTTAAGTGACTCGCCCAGAGGCACACAGCTAGTAAGTGTCTGAGGCTGGATTTGAACTCAGGAGAAGAGGTCCTTCTGACTCTAAGCCCAGCGCTCTGCCCATTGTGCCATGTAGCTGCCTAATAAAGAATAGATATTGAAAGGTCCTAATGGTTCAGCAGATAGACAGATGGCAAAGGCATCAGAAGTGTCCTTAGGTGCATCAGCAAGTTAAATGACAATTCCTAGTAGTCCGGATTATGTAGAAACAGGACAGATGGTGGTTTTTCATCTCATCTGAATGAAAGAATGATGAAAAAACAATATTAAACACTTATTATGTGCCAAACACTGTGCTAAGTGCTGGGGAAAGAAACATCAAAAAGCAAAGACAAGTTACTACCCTCAAAGATTAACTTGGAGGACACACAATACCAAGGGGAACAGTAGCTAGGGAGAATCATTTTGGTCCTGAAAATCATAGGGATGGTACCTGGGGCACTGGGTATTTTTGTTGACTGGCACAACCCATCTAGGTACAATGGCCAAGTTGATTTGATCACAGTTTATGGTGGGGTGAGGGTAAGGTGGGAATGGGATGGTTGGGAAATGAAATAGGTCTCAACAATGTCTTGGAGATAAATACAATAAGTTATTTTTCAGGTTGATTAGAGTTGGCAACTCATCTCATCCGGTGGTGTGAGCAGTCATGTTTCTCTTTTTGATTGACCACTATGGATAAGGTCTGGGTAGCCTTGGGATTTAGGAGATGGGTCATGGCATAAGAAGTCAAAGAAGGATTGTAGGAAGGTGACAGTGATTCAGTCAGTCAGTCGATAAGGATTTATTAAGCATCTACCATGTGTCAGGCACCATGCTAAGTTCTACAGATACAAGGAAAGACAAAAGACAGTCTCTTTTCTTGAGGAATTCACAGTGTAATAGGGAAGATGATACGCAAATAATTACGTACAAACAAGCTACATACAGTATAAATTGCAGATAATCGATGGAAGGTATTAACATTAAGGAGGATTGAGAAAGACTTCTTGTAGAAGTTAGGATTTAGGTGGGACTTGAAGGAAGCTAAGGAAGCCAGGAGACAAAGATAAGGGGGGAGAAAGTTCCAGTAATGGGAGGACAGCCAGTGAAAATTCTCAGAGATGCAAAAAAAAAAAGAAAATTCTCAGGGCTGGGAGATTCAGTATCTCATTTGAGGAAGAGAAAGGAGGACAGAGTCATTGGATTGGACTGGGTAAGGCATAAGAAGACTGGAAAGGTAGGAGGGGCCAAGGTTAGGAATGGTTTTGTATGTCAAATAAAGGGTTTTATATTTGATCCTGAAGGTGATAGGGAACCACTAGAGCTTATTGAATAGGAGGAGGTGACAGGGTCAGACCTGTGCTTTAGAAAAATCACTTTGGTGGCTGAATGAAGGATGGATTGGAGTAGGGAGAGATTCGAGGCAGAAAGACCAACCATCAGGCAATTTTGGTAGTTCAGGTATAAGGTGATGAGGGCCCATGCCAGGGTAGTGACAGGATTTGAGGAGAGGAGAGGCATTACATGAAAGATGTTACAGAGGTAAAATTGACAAGATTTGACCACATATTGGATGTAGGGGTGAGTGAGAGAGTGGACAGTCAAACATGACACCTATCTTAGGAGCCTGGAGGATGGCAGTGTCCTTGCCAATAATAGAGAAATTAGTAAGAGAGGAGGGTTTGGGGGAAAGATAATGAGTTCAGTTTTGGCTGTGTTGAACTTAAGATATCTAAGGGATATCCATCTTGAGATGTCCAGTAGGCAGTTGAAGATGTGAGACTGGTGGTCAGGAGAGAGGTTAGGACTAGATAATTGAGAACCATCAATCATCATTTGTCCAGTTGTTTGGTCATATCTGACTCTTCTTGACCTTGTATGGGATTTTCTTGGCAAAGATATTGAAGTGGTTTGCCATTACCTTCTCCAGTGTATCACATTTGAGATTTTACCAAAAGGGTAAACTGAGGCAGCTCTCATCTCAAGTGGATTAAGGCAAACAGAGGTTAAGTGACTCACTGAGGGTCACACAGCTAGTGAGTGTCCAAGGCCAAATTTGAACTTGGGTCTTCCTAACTCCAGGCCCAGAGCCCTACTAGCTACTTAGCTGCCTCCAAGGCAAAAACATGGAACACTTCATGAATTTGTTTGTATAAATGATAATTGAGTGCATGGGAGCTGATTAGATCACCAAACTAAATCATATAAAGGGAGAAGAGGAGATGGACCAGGACAGAGCCCTGTGGGACACCCACAGTCAGTCATATGACCTGGATGAAGATGCAACAGAAGAGACTTAGAAGGAGTGGTCAGATAGGTAGGAGGAGGGCCAGGTTAGGGCAGTGTGACAAAAACTGAGAAAGAAGAGAGTAGCAAAAAGAAGAGGATGATGAACAGTGTCAAGGAGGTCAAAAAGTATAGGATTTGATAAAGGGCCATCTGATTTGGTTTGGCAGTAGTGTCTGTTGAAGGATAAGGTTGGAAACCAGAGTGTAGAGTTAAGAAAAGAGAGGGAAGAAAAGAATTGAACACTCACTGGAGAAGCCCTTCTCAACGTGTTTAGCCACAAAAGGGAGGAGAAATATGGATAGTAGCTAGTAGGGATGGATAGATCAAGTAAAGGTTTTTTGGAAGATGGGGAAGACATGAGAATGTTTGCATTAGGGATAGAGTCTATCTATAGGAAAGGGGTGTAGATGATAGAGGGGGCAATCTTCTGGAGAAAACAGGATGGAATGGGATCATTTGTGCACATAGAGAGTTTGCCTCAGTAAGGAGAAGGGCCCCTTCATATGAGAAATGTGTGAAAAAGGAATTAAGTTATCTGCGATTTGGAAAATCCACATAAAATTTCTTAGCCTTCCCTTCATGCTAGAGAAGTCTGAATTTTTTCTTTTTCTTTTATGACGTGTTTACAATATTAAAAGATAAAACATGTTGATGTTATACAACTTTATACATATATTTTATGTATTTCTGAGTTTCTAAACTTTTTCTGTGCCATTTGCTGGCCTTCATGTGTCATCTGCAGCTTCTACAAAACTCCCCCAAAATTCCCATTTAATTTCTTATGCCAACCTATGATATATTGAAACCGTGATGGAGAAAGTCATGATGTGAAAGGGATAACTATAGTACCAAAAGTCATTTGAATGATAGGAGATGATAATGAGGAAAAATAAGAGGAAGCTCTCAGTGAATGACCTCAAATTTTTCAGTGCAATGAGGCAGGTTTCTCTGTTGATAGGGTAGAGGGACTGGGGGGTGGGAGTCTTGAGGAGGGATGAATTAGTTCCTAGAGAAGTCCACATCTGCCACAAACACAAATTTAGAGTCAAGTTCTAAAAATAAGCCCCAAGGAACAATGATAAAGAAAACCAAAGAGAATCAAATATCAACTCCCCATCCATCCCAGGATCACACACACACACACACACACACACACACACACACACACACACACACACACACACACACTACCAGAATCCCATAGAAGTCTCAAGGAGTGGGACTGAATGGAGACAGGTAGGTGGAAAATGAAGTGAGAAACAACCTAGTCCTACAGCCATAGACAGATCAAGAGGCAGTTCCAGAGTTCTAGTAGGAGGCCTCTCCTGGCCTTGAGTGATGCCAGCTCTGGCGAGACCTGGAGTCCCTATGGTAGCCAGAGAGAGACGAGGAGAACAGTGCTTACTTAGTATAGCACAGCCAAGGGCTTCTAGGACCTTTCCATGGGGGAGATTGCATCAGCTCCCCATTGCATAAAGAAAGAAAAACAACTTTGAAAGACTCGGAAACTCTGATCAATGTAATGACAAGTCATAATTCCAGAGAAGCAAAGATAAAGTACCCTGCCTACCTCTTAACAGAGAAATGATGGACTCATTAGGCTGGATGCAACATACATTTTTGGACATGGACAAGGCAAAATTCACTTTGCTTGATTCTGCAAAATTGTTGCAAGTATTTCTTTTACTTTTTTGTCTTTCAATTGCTTGTTGAGGGAAGGCAGGAGGGAGAGAAAGTAAATGTTTATTAATTGAAAAAATTAATTTAAAAAAAGAGAAGCAAAAAAGGGAGGAAAGGGTCTAAATTGGCAATCATTACCTAGAGTACTGTGAATAGTGAAATCTAAAAAAGTGAAATTAATTTGGGATCCCAAATGAAGGTGATGTGACAGTCAGAGAATATGGAATCAGATAATTATTTTCTTAGGAACAAGGGATGAAGCTCGTTTGTGGTAGGAGATCGAGCACAGAGGAAGAGGAAACTGTATTGCTTAGGTTGTTTACTCTCCCCAAAATGTCCCCATAACCTTCGGATGAGAGAATGTCCACGCATCTGGCTTTATTAAGACTTAGGGACAACGTGGAGTTGGCAAGGGTCACAACAAGCTGACTGCTGCCTGATTAGGTTCTTGGACCAAGCAACACTTCATCCTTGATAAACTGGCAGGCCTGCCACAGTTAGAACACCTCAACATCTCATGTTACATTTTATATAGGCCCTTGTGACTACAGCTATGCCGCTGTTACAAAGATGAAGCATTGCCCATCAAAGCCTCCTGGAAGAGATATACAAGCATGGAACCCATCCATAAAGGCCCCTCACTTACAGGGACATTATGCCAGCTTTTTAAGTGTGGGCAGCTTGGCCTGAGTAAAAGCATTTTGTGCCTGCTACTTATAGCTTTAACACTAGCAGATCTGGTTAAACCTTAATGGCTACAGAAAGATCTTAATGGTCTTAATATAGAAGGATCTCTTGCTGTGACTCATCTGTCAGGTGCCTATATTTGGTCTTTTGTGACAGCAAATCTGTCAATAGATGGTGAGGCTTAAGTAATAAATAAACGAATGAATGAAAGTATTTATTAATTACTATGTACCGAGCCCTATGTTAAGCCCTTGGGGAAACAAATAGAACAGCAAAACCGGTTCTGCCTTCACATTCTAATGGGGGTGGAGGGAGCAACCATATATATAAGGGAATGTTGTTCACTCATTTCAGTAATGTCTGACTCTCTATGACCTCATTTTGGGGTTTTTTTTGGCCGAGATACTGGAGTGATTTGCTATTTCCATCTCCAGCTCATTTTACAGATGAGGAAACTGAGGCAAACAGGGTTAAGTGACTTGTCCAGGGTCACACAGCTAGTGTCTAAGGCTGGGTTTGAATTCACAAAGATGGGTCTTCCTGATTCCAAGCCTAGCTGCCATTATATAAGGGACTAGTGGATCAGAAAAAGAATTATGATCTGGGAAGTCACAAATGTGGTAGTGGAAAAATAAAGCAACTCACTAACACACCCTTTCCAGAGTTAGTGCTATTGGTGATTCGATTGAATGAAAAGGGAGGTGGAGGAGAGGAGTGACAGGCAGGCACATGGCAGCTCCAGGACAGGAACAGGCCAGGGCGAAGATGATGCAGCGTCTCCAGAAGAGCTGAGCTCAATATTTTGGTTCCTCCCAGGTGTGACATTTGTTGATCTGGCTTGGAAGACAAGGAAGCAACAGAAATGACAGCATTGTATGTGATAATAAAATTGAACCAATGGAAAAATTATAGCCAGAGAATCTGGAATTAGTGGAATTGCAGAGTGGTCCAAAGATACTTGAGACACTTATGGTCAATATGAGCCGTGCTGGGGTGCCATGTTCTCTTGAGTTATTACTTCAACACGTCAGATACAGCTTTGACTCTAACTTACGTCATCTCCTAGACTATATAGTCTGCGTTGGTCCATTTAAAGGAGAAATATAGGCAGAGCTGAAATTTGGAGGAGGATAGTATGGCCTCTGAGAGGACAGCTTCCACAATAATGGTGGATGCATTATTCTTCACAAAACTGTTTCTGTGGATCTGGGAATATTAAATCAGGAACTGAGATGAATCAGTTCTTTGGGTCATTAAAAGTGCTGCTAGTGTCCACTGGGAAACCCAGAGACTTCAGCAGATCAGTGAAAGGCATCATTGAGGTAGAGAAACTGAAAATGAATTGGCAGCAGAACCCTAGGAAGCTGAAGAACCGTCTGAGGTTTTCTGCAGAAATGGGAGACCCCCCAACCTCCCCACTCCCATCCCCAAAGTATATCTTCCACCTTACATATATCCATATGGACTCCCTGCCAATGCTTTATGTGCTCCAAGAACTATATTTCCTCCTCCCCTCATTGGTATTTCTCCAATCTGATAAATAATTAACCCTCATATAGGCACTAGAGGAAGGTTTGGACCAAGTTAACATATTGGGCTAAATTCTGGAAGTAGAAGATATGACTATATGTGTATCCTCAGTATATAGCACAGCACCTGGCACAGAGTTGATGCTTCATAAATACTTGTTGACTGACTGATAGCATAAATATTACCACCTCCTGATTAAGCAGGCCTCGCAACAATGAATTCATTAATGTTTGAGATATTCTAGAGGCAAAGCACAAACCAAAAATGACCAATGCTGAAGGTCTCACCATGTTTGAAGAACCATTGTCCTTTCATCACTCTCCCCTATTCAGGCAAGGTTCTATGCCACTAGGTGGTCTAATTTGGTGAACTGGACATATCAACTGGTCCACACTAGATTGGGGATCATGGTTAGGGAGGGATTGATCCCATATAGTGATAGCACTCAGGACTCTTTAACCATGAAAAATTATAATTCCCCCATTTTCCTTTTTAATAAATTATACCAAGGCTCCAGCCATGGGGGTAGAAGGTTGGATGAGGCCTCTTCTTTGGTTCTTTTCCGAGAATTCTCCCATGCTGCTGACTGATCAGTGAATTTGACTATGTCTGGGATTCCTGGAAGTAAACTGATGGCATTATAAAATAGTAGGTATGAAGGGAACTTATTTATACTGACGTCACAAAGACACATCATAATAACCCTAGTAGTGGGAAGAGAACTCTGACTTGAGATTCACATGGTAGCTATGGCCAGAAGCAGCATACATCAGTTCTAGGCAATGTTTCTAGCAGTTCTGGGAACAGAAGGTTTCTTTCTTTCCAAATAATGGCTGGCTTGCACAGCATCAGCCAATCAATCCCTTGCACTGCTGGGATGAGGAGGGAGTGTGTTATATTTAGACTAAATTCTTTGTGATGTTTCCCTTCTCATCTCCACAGGGGCTTGGTCTCCTGGGTCACAGGCCCAAATTAAAGAGGCCATAAATTGATTGCTTTAATCACCTCTGAAGTGGCACCTGATCTCTGGGTACTCAATCCCTAGGACTAAGGCAATAAAGTTTCTAGGAGTCCCTGACTCCATCAGAGGTGGGACCTACACTATGCAGTGGCTTGAGATTTTTATCATGAGGGTCAGAAGTAAATGAACCACAGTAGAAGGAACTGGCCTAGAGATGGGGGAAAAAGAGACATACTTCTCTTGCTGTTTTCTCACTCGGAAAGGTAGGCAGGCTGATCTGGGAAGAGTTTCTTGCAGGTGTGGAATCTGTGCCTGGGTGGTGAGTATGAATAGGACCCAGTGTGCTATAAGCTACTTTCATATCCCATATCCCACACAGGGGCTGTTCACTAGAGTGCTTTAGAGGCATAGGGTTGGAGTGGGGTAGGGGTGGAGAAGAGGGATTGGGTGACAGTTCAAATCAGGGATTCAAAGGAGCATTCTATGAATGCTGAATTGGGGAGTACCTCAGAAGGCATTTTAGACATCTGTAGAATTAAGGCTTTTGCCAGGAAAATCCCAAGAATCCAAGAAAAAAAAAGAAAACACTTAATTTTGTGAATTATCTCACTTTACTAACATAGGCCAACTATTAAAAGCAATTCTTGCAGATAAACATGTAGTTCTTAGACCTTACAGGACTTAAAGGAATCCATGACTAATTTTTGCCTTGGTAATGTTTATGGAAAACTACACATTGCTCCTGCTGGGGTCAAAATAAAGTAGATCTATAATGAATAATAGACCAAATAAAAGGTATTGATTTACCCATCATTTTTCTTCTTTTAATGCAAATCATAAGATTATTACAGGTTTTGTGAAGCAAGGTAAGATGAAGGTATAATTTCCTCGATATTTAAAAAAAATTTCCATGCCTTTCTCATCCTCTCTTAAAATGTCTCATGAAATGAAAACAACTTTTCTGCAGATGAGCTGTTCTTTGGCACTAACAAGTAGCTTATTTCAAAGGATAGAACTTGGGGAAAGAATCATTTCTTTGGTGCCAGAACTGTGTGGGGCTGGTTCTCCTTCTCTTCATTTTGTAGGCCCTACAGGTTATAAATTCTGTTCTTTTCCTCAGTCTCAAAATGTGGCGTTTCATTTTAAAACATCATTCTTGTTTTCCATCAACAATAATTTTGGGATTTAAAGGCCATAAGTCTCCATAGGATTCAAAGAATGTCCCTTCCCTGATTGACAAAATATTGCCTCAAACAATCCATGTGGTTGTTGTAGAGTTTCATTTGAGTGTTTTTGTGGTACCTGCTGAGCAAGGCAGGTAGTATGCCAGCACTCCGTCCTAACGACAAGATCTTACAGTTTTCCAGATACTTTGTGGGGCCTGGGTTTGTCTGTTTTTTTGCGAAACCTTTTTCATGCCTGAGCAAACTACTTTGTTTTGATGCTTCTGCTCTAACAAACTGCAGCTAAGATTCCTAGAATGACTGGTACAGTGAGAAAACAAAACGAAATTTTAAAAAAACCATTGAATGTTGAGTTGAGGAGACTTGTTGCCTAATCCTGGCTCTTTTACTCTCTACCTGTGTGCCCACCGACAAATTTCTTAACCTCTTTCCTTCTTAGTATCTTTATGTGTAAAGTGAAGGGATAGGACTAAATGCATTCTCCAAGTAGAGAGATCCATCCATGAAGTGCCCTAGTCATAAGCTGATGTTTGGATGATAGAGGCCTGCTATTGGTTAAGAATGTAATGGATTTTGCTTTCCCAGAGGTGCCCAGAAATCTTTCTTTAGTACTTAGTAGGGTTCTATAGTAGAGTTCTGTGAGAATCAGATTGTGATGTTGATTGGCAGCCTTTTAAGGGCTGTATTTCCTAAATGGAGAGGTAGCAAATCCAAGAACACCTGGGCTTAAGTACCATCTCTGATACATCCTGGCTCTGGGACCCTAGTGAGCTCACTTAATTTTGTAGAAGTTTAGGCAACTTTCTAACACTACGAAGTGTGTTGCAGAGAAGGGGCGGACCGGCAATTGGTAGAGGTTTCCTTACCTAGGGGTTCCCTATATCAATGCAATCACAGATGTAGTAGCCTATCCTAGTCCTCCTTTCACAAACAGGATCAATTAGGTATGTTGAGCAGCTTCCTTAGTAACAATTTAATTAATTTAATTGATACTGCTCTAACAATACGTTCTCTCCTCTGACATTGCTGCCATTCTGGAGTAAGCCCTCATCGCATCACTCCTGGCCTATTGTAATAGCCTGCAGGTGGGTCTGCTTACCTCAAGTCTCTCCCCACTCCAACCCATCCTTCATTCCACCATCAAAATGATTTTCCTAAAGTATGAGTCTGATTGTGTTCTACCCCCCCAAAACCCCCCACCCTTAATCAACTTAAGTGCTTCCCAATCACCTCCAGGACCATATGCAAAATACTCTGTTGGGCATTTAAAGCCCTTCATAATCTCCTACCTTTCCGGTTTTCTTATACCTTACTCCCCCAAATGTTCGATCCGATGACACTGGTCTCCTAACTGTTCCACAAACAAGTCACTCCATCTCTTGACTCTAAGCATTTTCTCTGGCTCCAATGCTTAGCACAGTGCCTGGCACATAAGGTGCTTAATAAATGTCTTTTGATTGATTTGTTGATTATTCTGCCCCCCATACCTGGAATACTCGCCTTCCTCATCTCCGCCTACTGCCTTCCCTGGCTTCCTTTACATTCCACCTGCAATGCTATGCTTACAGGAAGTCTTTCCCAACCCCTCTTAATTCTTGTGCCTTTCCTCCATTCATTGTTTACTATTTGTCCTGTACATAGCTTGTTTTTATAAATTTGTTTCATTGTTGTCTCTCCCATTAGACTGTAAGCTCCTTGAGGCCAGGGCCTGTTTTTGTATCCCTAATGCTTATCACAGTGCCTTGCACATAGCAGTTGCTGACTGAGTGATAGGTCAACTTTCTGTTAACTAAACATTGATGTACACCAAGAGTTAGTGTTGAAATCTGAGTTTATCAGAAAATGCAAGATGAAAATAAGGCGAGTCCATGCATGTGAACAAAGAACTCCCTCCACCTCCAGCAGCTGGAAATTGACTGGAAGGCTGTTCTGTTCTAGGTTTTTGTGAGACTCAGAAAAAAAAACAAAAATGAGGGAGGGAATGGGGGCAGGAACAATGTCTTACGTTGCTGGTTTGGCAAGTCTTCCTGTTCCATTAGAACATGTGTTGGTATTAGCCTTAAAGACTAGTTTCTATTTACATCTGTTTGGGCTTGGTGGTGTTCAAATGTTTGTCAAAGATGATGTAACTTTCTGAAAAAGATGAATATGAGATTTGCACATAAGGCAGAAAAGTTTTGACTCGGGACGGGAGGAATTCCTTTTTAGCGTTGCTCCGTTTGGGTGCTGAGAGCCAGCCATGGCTCCCTTATTGTATAAAAACAGCATTTTTGGCACAAAGCAATAAGATGGAAAATGTATGGTAAGGTACAATCCCTTAGATAATTACTAACAAAATAATGCTGTTCAACCAAAAAATTCTGTATTACACAACTTCATACCTTCTGTGGTCTGTTACTAAACCTTTCATAATTGAAAAATAAAATCTATTTAAATATATTTGTTATGGAGACATAGGAACCTCCTCTGTGTCTCTTATAAATCAACAGCTTTGAGAGGATAAGTAGTTATACTAATACGCATAATATATTATGTTGTATATTGTATAAGATCTTAAATTTTTCAAAATATTTTCTAATTCCAAATAATATCTGTCTTTCACATATTTCTAGACGGCTGTGTGATCTTCGGTAAGTCGTTTAAACTCTTGACCACAACAGAACCGCTCCTTTTAGATCCTTCCACCTTAATCTTCAATGTGAAGAAATGGAGAGGTCACTAAAGAAAACAAAGATGGTAAGAACAGCTAGACCAGATTACGTACTAGAATGTAGGCTCCTTGATGCAGAGACCATTTCCCTTTTTTGTTTTGTATCACTAGTGGCTACCTAGCACAGTGCCAGACACCTAATAATTGCTTGTTGTATTAAATTAAATTTTAAATACACATAGAGGAAGTCTATGGTGTAGGCAACATGAATTTGAAAGCATTAAAGGGCCTTTTTTAATGGTGTCTCAAAGAAGGGAAGATGCCAATGATTCAAAAAGAAGAAAATCAGGAACAGCGTTGTTATTCATCCTCCATTTTTGAAGAGGACCAATGACCTCATGAGGTGATATCTTGACTTGTGCATGAATAAGATTTAAGTGAGGCAGAGTTGAACAAAGTCATCAGCCTCACTCTCTCTTCCAGAGTCACCAAAGTTCAATGGAAGGCAAAAGTCAAGATGACTGGTGATAGTGTTATTAGCAAAAGAAAGATAAGAGGGAGCTCATGGGATCACAGATTAAGAGATATAAGGGATCTGAGAGGTCATCTAGAGTGAGCCTCTCACTTTTCAGAAGAGGAAATTGAACAGCAATAACCACCATCAAGCCATATACCTATTTTCCTATTTCTACATTTGAAAATGACATACATGCTTATTAAGGGTATCCTTAATATCTTTTTTTAAAATGAGAAAGGAATAGACAGGCTTTTGCAAATTATATTCTTCAGCAGATTAAATAATCTCAGTTATGAAAGGTGAAGAGAATACAAGGTCCTGTTGTGTTCTTTGTTGATAATGATAATGACAACAAAAAAAATTGACTTAGTAAAGTAAAACATAGCCTCAGAAAGGCTCTCTTACAACAAGGTTATCTTCCTTGAAGATGTCAGCATCCTAGAAGATTCTTTGATAAGTTCACCCACAGAGACAACAAAATTAGGCATAAAACAGGGAGCTGTTCTTTACAAAGGCATTCTCCACTTTCACGGAGGATTTCTACACAGAATTCAGCTGGTAGAAGGATTTTATAGATGATAAGAATATAAAGACATTTGGGAAGATTTATTTGGAACATGGTGTACATTAGCCCATTTCATGTTAGTTAATGCTCATGAACCACTACTGAAGCCTTTCTTTTAATAAATTGACCATTACTCTAGTTCAAAGAAAAAGGCATTTAAGTAAACAACTTAGCAAAGTAAGAAGCAAGAAAGATTCCCCTCCCCCTACATACAGGGTTACTATATTACCAGTGAGAATGACAACACGTGTTGTCAGGCAACAAGAGTAGCCCGTCAGCTAAGATGGCATCCCCATTGGAGTGCTCCTTTGCGTTTGATGCTGCTGTTTGCTCCTCTATACTTCTATCCTTTGATGATGTTGTTGAGTTCTGCCCAACTGTTTTTGCTGATGTGGGGTCATCTGCAGATGTTCTGCCATGCCAGTCCTCATTGACTCCTTCACTGAACTATTTTTTCCTCTTCTTTATCAGGCTTCTGCTCTGAGCTGCCTTTTGCTACCATATGCTGGGCTTCAGCGTCCTTGGGTGGGGGAAAGGGTGTCTTTAAGCTCTTTTGGCTCGGAGCCCTGGAGCTACTTCAGCTCTTTTGTGTTCTAGACTTGTGCCAGTAAGGCAAAATGGGCTTAGTTTAACGGGTGCCCTTGAGGAGTTTGGCTTTTGTTTATGGTGAAAGTACTTTCACCTGTTAAACGCTAAGCCCCGGGCCCAAAGCCCTATCAGGTGTGAAACCCCTGTGGGCGTAGATTAAAGACTTAAAAGGGGCCAATTAGGGAAGCAATGGGTCTCTGGACTCTGGTCTCTAGTCGTTGAGGCGGGACTTAAGAACGCCAGAGGCTTAGCTGAGAGGAGAGGCGAGAAAACTACAGCTGGAAAAAATCCTAAGCAGAGCCAACCCCTGTGTGGACCCAGGAGTTCGAGCGGTGAATATGATTTATGCCATCTTATTTTTCTGTGGCCTCCTGGCTACTCTCGTGAGGCGGGCCTACTGGGCCTGGAGGCT
>CM053625.1:260348118-260398571 GCA_028646595.1 Phalanger gymnotis
TTCTGTATACCCAACGATTTCGAACCGTTCAGATATTTATATGATCCTTTTTGAGATCATAAATTCGGCCTTCCTACTACAAGACCCCAGCACTTAAACAACTACCTAGAGTAGTTTTTGTTGTTGTTGGTCAGTCTTTTGCATTGTGTGTCTGCCTCTTTGTGACTCCATTTAGAGTTTTCTTGGCAAAGATACTGGAATAGTTTGCCATTTTCTTCTCCAGTTCATTTTACAGTTGAGAAACTGAGGGAAGCAGGATTAAATGACTTGCCCAGGATGATAACAGCTAATAAGTGTCTGAGGCCAGATTTGAACTCAGGAGGATTACTGAGTCCAAGCCTAGCCCTCTATGCACTGTGCCCCCTAGCTGCTCCCTAAAGTAGTTACTGGGTTTTTAAGTTTTTTTTTTTTAATTCTCTTGTTTGTTTCTGTTTCCACAATTTGGTTAGCAGCTTCTGTGAGGGGTCCAGATCCACCCACAGCCAGCACCCAGAAAGCTGCCAGACAGCCAGAAAGCCCAGGTTCTTTTAATCTGCCTTAATAAGGAGAGCAAGGTTAAGGGGTTGGCAAGCTTACTTTAATTCAGCACACAAATATCATTTACTTAGTTCAGGGGAAAAAGCCAGCACCCTGAACTTCAGAACAAAATACAAACAAATTACAAACATCAACAGACAGATCTTGTCTGATTCAAATCCCAGTACATAGTTACCAGAGTTCAACAAAGTCTCAGCATCCGGGTTTACAAGCTGGAGGGCTCCTTAGCTACAGCTGTCTGGAGTCTCTTCATCAACACCACCTCAAGAGCCCTTAAACAAATTACAAACAGACAGACACAATACGATTCATAGTTACCAAGGAGCCATCAACATCTGAGTTCAGCCGGGAGCCCAACAAGGTTGGCTCAGAGTCATGCGCCACTCCTGCTGCATCTCGGAGCTCCAACTCCTGATTTTTATATCTTTTTCAGCGTCAGTGGTGAGTCACACATGCGACTCACCCACTCGACCCGAAATCGCCACAAAGAGGTGGACTCAAACCCATGTGGTCCAGAGCCCCTGCTGTCCCAGACATGTCACTCAAACTCATGTCTAAACTAAGCCCTCCCCTGAGGCAAGGAGGCACCAAGGACACCCAAATCTTGGGCCTGGGGCTTAGCACTTAACAAGATTCAATGAAATAGCTGAATCACTCAACGTAAACAAAAGCCAAACTCTTCAAGGGCACTTGTTGAACTAAGTGCTAAGGAGCCCATTTTGCCTTTCCCACACCGTTTCTCAGCTTGCCACTAAGAATTTTGAACTGGTTGATGGGCTGAACTTAAGGAGTAGGTTGGAAGAGGTTCTCTAGTAGTCTCAGGATTCATTCTTGTCCCTGTTCAGTTGAATTTTTTTGGTTAAAAAAGAAATCAGTTACTGGGATAGAAGTATAGACACTCTTCTTAGGAGACTTTCAGATGACAAAAAGCTAGGGGGGAATGAATGGATGACAGACTCCAGAAATATCTTATCAGGTCAGAATATTGGTCTGAACTGAATAGGATGAACATTGAACAGGTATCAACATTTAACATTACATTTGGATTCAGGAAATCAGCTTCCTAAATATAAAATAGAGGAGGTATGCTTAGATAGCAGTTTGTCTGAAAAAGATCTAGAGGTTTTGGTGTCTCTGTACAGGGTGAAATCTGCTCCGACCTCATCTCCATCTCCCAGAATTCCTGGCTTTCTGTAAAGCACCGTTCACATGTTAGCTCCTATAGAGGTCCTTTCCTGATTTCCTCCATTGTAAGTCCTCTCTGATCCACCAGAAATTAATTTGTATTTACTTAGCATAAATTTAGTTTCACGCTTATTTCTGTATTATTGTCCTGATCCCCCACCCAAGAAGAAACACCTTCATTTTTACCTTTGTACTCTCAGTATTGAGCCCAGGGCCTGGCACAAAGGAGGCATTCAATAAATACATGACGAATTTAATTGATTTGGTTACAAGCTCAGTATGAGTCAGTGGCATGATATTTTAACCAGGTAAGTTGATAAGATCTCAGGATGAAATAAAAGAGCCCTAGCACCCCATAGACATGTGATGATACTACTATAATATTGCCCTGGTCAGACTCTGTAGAGAGTATTATATTGATTCTTGGTACCACGTTTTAGGAAGGAGATTGATCAGCTGGACGATATCCAGACGAAAGTCACCAGAATGGTGAGTAAACAAGTCCATGAAATAAGAAGATTGGTTGCAAGAACTGAAGATTTTGAGACCAAAGGAGAGAAGACCTAGGACAACAGGTTAGCTGTCTTCAAGAATCTGTGGGCTTCCAGGTAAAAGACGATTAGGTACATTCTTTTCTTCTCTGCTCAAGTGTCTCATGCCTCCTCCTATTCCCATCTTAGCTGAGGATTTTGCCTCGTACTTCACTGGAAAAAAATGAGATCTCCCTCTTCTCCCCCCTTATCTCATGTCATCTCTCTGATATTATCCCCCACTATCTTTTTCTTCACTACATTCGCTGAAGAGGTGACCCTTTTTATTGCCAAGGCTTGTCTCTCTACACATAGCCTTGATCCCATCCCATTCCATTTTCATCAGCAAATTATCCCCACTGGGATTCTCACTTTCTCCCTTATCTTCAACCTCTACTTATCTACTGACTCCTTTCTACTGCCTATAAACGTGCTGGTATCTCCCATCCTTTAAAAAAAAAAAACCAACTCACTCAACCCAACCATTCCCACTATTGTTCTATGTTTCTTCTTACCTTTATGGCCAAATTCCTTGAGAAAGACATCTACAGTTGGCACCTCCACTGGTTCTCTTCTCCCTCAATTCAAAACCTCTGCAATGTAGCTTCATACTCATTGTTCAACCAAAACTGCTCTCACCAAAGTCACCAATGATTTCTTAATTGCCAAATCTAATTCCCTTTTTATAGAGTTCATTCATTCTTTCTTCTTTTAACCTCTCTGAAGCTCTTGACATTTCTAATGACTTTCTCCTCTTGGATACTATTTCTCTGGGTTTTAGTAACTGTATTCTCTCATGGTTTTTCTCCAATCTGTCTCCCCATTCCTTCTCAGTCTCTTTTGCCAATTCTTCATCCAGGCTATGCCTGCTAATTGGCAAGTCCCTTCAAGACTCTGCCCTCACCCTTTTCTCCTCCCTCTCAGTTATAAGCTCTCATGGGCTCAATTATCAATTCATCTCTGCACAGGTAGTTCTCAGATTGATTTATTCAGCCTTAGTCCTCTCCCCTGAGCTCTAATCTGACTTTATCAGCTTCCTATTAAATATTTGCACTGAATATACTGTTGGTATCTCAAACTCAACAGGTCCAAAAGAGAACTCGTTATCCCTCTGAAATCCATCTGTCATCTGAACTTCCACATTTTCCATCAAGGACACCATCATCCTTCTAGTCACTCAAGTATATAACCTCTGTGTCATTCTTGACTCCTCTGTTCAATTATCTCATGTCCAAATGAGTCGCTAATTAGTTGTAATTTTTTTCTGCAACCTCTCTTATATATGTCCCCTTCTTTCCTCTTACTGGGCCATCACCCTAGTTCAGGCTTTCATTTTCTCTCACTGAACAATTATAATAGTCTCGTTCTTTGTCTGCCTTGTCTCAACTATCTCTGAACTTTTTTTGAGGGTTAGGTGATTTGCCCAGGGTCACACAGCTAGTAAGTATCTGAGGCCTCATTTGAACTCAGGTTGTCTCTCTATACTTCAATCCATCCTTCACACAAATGCCAGAGTGGTCTTCCTAAAGTGTAGGTCTGACCATATCACCTCTCTACTCAATAAACTGATGACTCTTATTACCTCTAGGATAAAATAGAGTCTACTCTGGCATTCAAGGCTATTTTTCGTCTTTTAGCACATTACTTTCCTTCATGTACTCTATAGCCTTACATTACTGTCCTGCTTACTTTTCTTCACTTCCAATGTCCCAACTCCCATTTTCTTGCTTTTTCACTGATTATCCCTCATGCCTGGCATTCCTTCCCTCCTTTCTTTTGCCTTCTGAGATCCCTGGCTTTCTTTTAAGATTCCTTCAGGCTTTTCCCATTTCCATCCCCTCTTCTCCCCCTCTCCCATTAAGTTCTTCCTCTCTAAGGTCACCACCCATCTATTCCATATTTATTTTGTATGTGCCAATTTATATATGCATAATGTTAATGGGATAGGAAGACCTTCCCCATCCATTAATAGACCTATGTGACTTGCTTTGAGCTCTGGCCCAGCTCACAGCTGTAATATGTCCTGAGTCATAGAGCTTGCTTAGAGGAGGCTTGCTTGTAGGAGGACTTTCACACCTTTTGCTAATTTCTAATTAGGCACTGAGTCATGAGGGTTGTGATGCCTTCTGACTCTGAAAAAATGTATATATACTTTGAATTAGTATTCTGCTTTAGTGGTTTGCTTATGAGAAGAACCTTTTGATTTTTTTGGTGGAGACTCCGAGTAGCCATATGTTCAGACCCCCCAACTTCTCAGATATAAAGGTTCTCTGTGGTATATGTAAAGTGTATAGCAATATTGCTTTGATTCAGGCAGTCAGAGTCCTGTCTATTGGTCTAATTTCTCTGCTTGTATCTTCTCTGACGTTCAGGGTACTGACTTTCCTCCCGTCCCCTTTAAAGTTGCTTTCCTGGAAAAGCAGATCTAAGAACCTGTGCTAGTAGGCTATCCTGGGTGTGCCAGGGTGCTTGCTACTACAGTATGTGCTGTCTCCATTATTAAATTGCAAGATCCTTGAGGGCAGGGCCTGATTTTGCTCTTTCTTTATATCCTCAATACATAGGATGGTGCCTAGCACCACAATAAGTACTTAATTAATTCTTACTGATTGATTTGTCCCCAAAGGGCAGAAGAACGAGCCATGGGTGGAAGATGCAAATTTAGACTTAATGGAACAAACAACTTCCTAACAACTAGAACATCCCAAAAGTGGAATGGGATGGTTTGAGAGGTAGTGGGTTCCCCCTCACTGGAGGACTCCATGCAACGGCTGGATGACCATTTATTGGGTATATTTATAGGGGGGGGTCTATTTTCCAGGTATAAGATGGACCAGGTTTCCATTGACATGTTTTCCAACTCTGATACTTTGCAATTTTAAGAGTCTGGTCTACTTTTTTATTCAGACTTGGAAAATTCCTTTCAATTTCTTTCTACAAATACATCTCTCTCCAAAGCGTGGCTTAAGTGTGGTGATGGCTTTCAAAGTGACTCTGTGCCACCGATTAAAGAATTGTCCACTGAGATGGCTATTACAAAGAAGCACCTTGAATCTTCCCTCAAGTCTAAGGGCGTACCTTCTCCACCTGAAGCTTCAAAGGGACCACCTGACATAATATGGAGCTCTAGCGGGAGTGATCTCTCAGAGGAAGATAAAGAGATGCCTTGTCAATCTCAGAAACATAAAAGATATGCTCCCACAATGGATGACAGCAGCAGTGAAGGTAAGCCTCAATTCATTGACTGGGAGAATGATAGTGGTAGTAAGGAAGATGTTAGTAACAAATGTCCTGAATTTGGAGAAAATAAGAGTATTGTGGAAATATCACACTGTATTTCCTGTGCAAGTAGCAGTCTTAAGACTAGAGAGGAGAGAGAACATGGCTTTTCTCAATGTTGTTTGGACTAAACCACCAAAGACCCTTCTAATCCCGAGATTCTGCGATTCTATGGTTGTGTGAACATAGTCTTGATGCCTATTGTGATTCACGCGTCTATCCAGGAATAAGATTGAAGTTGGGTGAAGCTGGCAATCTTTATCCCACTTCCCTGACAATAACAAAGTTGCTGTCCACCCAATAGAAGGGAATAAGCATTTATTGAGCACCTGCTATGTGTCAGGCACGGTACTAAGCATTTGATCCTCAGAACAATCCTGTGAGGTAGGTGCTATCGTGATCTTCCTTTTTCAATTGAGGAAACAGACAAACAGACTTGCCCAAGGTCACACAGCTAGTAAGTGTCTGAGGCTGGATTTGAACTTAGGTCTTCCTGACTTCAGGCTTTGTCCATCACACCACTTAGCTAATTTTGTGGGTTCTTTGAGTGGAGCCCATAATAAATAATTTTCTCTGAAAAGAATTCTCTACATTGTATGCAGTAATAGCAACATTATACAATGATCAACGGTTAATGACCTAGCTATTCTCAGTTATACAATGATCCATGACAATTCCAAAGGACTCATGATGAAAAAATGTTACCCGCCTCCAGAGACAGAACTGATGGCATCTGAATGCAAATCGAAGCATGCTATTTTTCACTTTATTTATTTTTCTTACGGGTTTTTTTGGTCTGTGTTTTCTTTCATAACATGACTAATATGGAAATGTTTTGCATGATTGCACACGTATAACCTATATCAAATTGCTTACTGTCACAGGGGGAGGAGGTGAAGGAGGAAGAGAGAATTTAGACCTCAAAATTTTTAAAAGGAATGTTAAAAATTGTTTTTATTTATAATTGGGAAAAATAAAATATTATTTAAAAAAAGAAAAGAATTGTCTCTGATCTTTCACTTTTGTGGTTCAATACTATGCTAATTCCCTTTGTTTCTCATCTCTATGGCTCTGGTCTTGCTTCTGCTGATACTCACCCTAGCTCATGAGAAAAATTCTTTACATTTTAAATACTCACAATTTCTCTTCTCTGGCCAGAGTGATGTCATTTACATAAATCTTAAATGTTGTCAGATTGTATGATATGGTCTCCTCTTCGATTTTACACTCTACTTATCTCAAATTTGATTTGTATTTTCTTAAGAGAGACTCCATATATCACAGTATAGGAAGTGACTGTATTGGCTCTTCTACCTTGATTCTCCCATCATGGTAGTGCCTTTCTTCCTTTACCAATGTTGGAATCTGAATCCCATTGTCACTGATAGCCAGACACACCTCAGTAGTTTCTATAATTGGTTCTGTTTTTGCAGGGGCTTAAAAGGAAAACCATAGCTTTTCATAATGAGAAAGAACCTCAGAAACCAGCTAGTCCAACTTGTATCTCATCAAGAATCTGCTCTATATTATACCTCCAAAGCAATCATCCAGACTTTGATTGAAGACCTCAAGGAAAGGGGAAGCCACTACTTCCCAGTGCTTCTTGTTCCATCTTTCAGAGCTCTAATTGTTAGGAAGCTTTTTTCTTCATTGAACCTAAATGGGCCACCTAATTATGTCCTCTGGGGCCAATGAGAACAAATCCCGTCCTTCTGCCATATGACAGCCCTTCAGACACTTTAAGACAGGTATGTCCTTCCTCATAAAATATTCTCTTCTCTAGGCTTAACATTCCCAGTTCTTTCAACTGATACTCATATGGCACAATGTCATGGCCTTTGTTGTCCTTCTCTGGATATTTCCTAGTTCCTCACTATGGTCTAATTAAAACCTTTTTCTTGATTCAAATATAATAAAAATCCCTTCTACCATGATCCCTTGGAACACTCTGTAATTTCTTTAAAATTTACCAGTCAGCTATTTTCTACCCCTTTATAACACATTACTATGCCTTGTATATTGTTCTCTTTGCTATTCTTGCTCACCTTTGCAATAATATTCCTGCAGAAATTCTGTAACAGGCATTTAGTATTATTAATGACCTCCATTTTCCAATAACTCCTTCTCTTTAAAAATAGCACAGTGAATGGTCCTTGTTTCATTATGCTATTATACCTAACCCCCTCCCCCACCTCTGAACACAGCAGCCAAAGATATATTTTGCTTAGGCAATCTTCAGATGTCCGTAGACCTTAGCCATGAGACCATGAGTCAGTCAACAAGCATTTATTAAGTGCTTACTACGTGCCAGGAAATGTGCTAAGTGCTGTGGATACAATAAAAGTAAAAAACGAGGGCCCCGACTTCAAGGAATTAATATTCAAATGGAGGAGAAAACATATAAATAACCATATACGCACATACATATGTCTCATGTATGTGTGTATATGTATATATACATATGTGTACATATATATACATATACATAGCCTTTACTGCTATGAAACCAATCAAAGGAGGCTACCTCCACCCACATGGTAGGGGAGATACAGAGTGCCTCCATGTTAGGCAATTACATACGTAACAGGGCTTTTCCTGGTCGTGTCCAGATATCCTAACAGATGTATCGACAAGATGAAGATCATAGTTCACCCATAGCTCAGGTGCTGTTAACTCAAAAGGACTTTTTTTCTCCACCTTCCTTCCTTCTTTCTTCCTTTTTCAGCCTGGCATTGAGAAATGGGCCTTGGGGTGTTTATGTTTGTTCTGTGCTATTTATCTTCCCCAGCTTCAGGTATCTCATGATAATTCCCACTGTACTCCCTGGACTAAGAGTTTGAGCCATGGTGACCTTGGAACCAGGATTCCAGGCAGGATAGTGCAGCCAGCCAGCTCATCGGGGAAGCACAGAAAAGCAAGAGAGCCTGGGACTCAACCCCAAGTTGGGTTTTGGCCTTAGAACTGGAACTGTTCTCTATAGGAACTGAACTAAGCTATGATCCTAATCCCCTTCCCCTCCCCAGAAACTGAGGTGGTTGGTGCAAGGAGATAGAAGGATTAAGCATTATGTATTGAGAGGGTAAGCTTGCATATCTTTGTGATTATGCCTTTGAAGTAAATATTTCTTTGTAAAAGTTGGTCTGACAGTGATTAAATGGAACTAGGGACACAGGGGACCACCCCTAATCTTAGGGGAACACCATTGGTGGAGGCTGGAGACATTTGCAAGGAACCTAGATGCTCCTGAACCCTCAAACTCCCCCTGGGGGAGTGGTGAAGTATATCGTGCACACACAAGTGTATGTGTGTGTGCGTATGTATATGTGTATATGTATACACACTAGCAATTACAAATGCCGGCTGTTACTGATTCCTTCCTTTTGCCTCTTTTGTTTGCCATGGTTGGGAGGCAAGTCTCAAATACATCAGTAGTAATTCCATTGCTTCTCCCACTTAAACATGCTGGCTTCCAGGTGCTTTAGTGTGAGTGAAAATACCAGTATATTTTCCTGGTGAATTGGCCATACCTGCTCCCATGGTTCAGTTGTGCTATTTTCCACACTCCATTGCTAATACAAGGCTGGGAACATCTGCGTCTATCATGAAAAGTAATGTGGATCTGAGTTGGCCATGAAAAGTGCGGTGGCAAAAGGTTTCTTTAGATCTTGGAAGCTTTCCTCTGAAGTGAGTAACCACCAGAAAGACTTGAGGAGTAGGTATTAAAAAATCTGGGAAGGGGAAAGGAATCAGGTAAGGGAAATGTGTGAAAAAAACAATATTACCTTAAAATCACTTTATCTCTTTGAAGCTACTTGGTGGTTCCCATGTGAAGATCACTTCTATTTTCTATTACTCCATCCCAGTTCCCTATATCTCTATAGCAGAGTGCTAAAACTCTAGCCCATTCTGGCTGAACTCACACATTTCTAGTTTGACATATAGATGGTGACCCTGGAAATGGTTTAATACTGCTCTGACTTACTGGAGAGGCTTTTCAGAGTCATGAGAGAAGATGAGAATGCTGTTTAAATAGACTACAACACCCCAATTTATTTTGCTTTGCAAGATGACATTTATGAATCTATGGAATGTAGTAGGCAGTATTGTCCCTATTGTTTCTGAAAAGCCACCCTTCTCATCTCACAGATGTAAACTAGGTTATAGGCACCCCATCAATTCATCTTGAAGATTGTAGTCTGCCCTCACTGGTCTAGTAAGTTAAATATTAGAGGCCCCTTCCGCTCCAGGAAGACCTGGATTCAAATCCCATGTCTGACACTCAGGAGCTCTGCGATGGATGAGCAATTCATTTCACTTATTTGAGACTCAGTTTCCTCATGTAAGATATCTGTAGTACCTGCCTCACAAGTTAGTTGTAAGGATTATTTTACATATGAGGCCAAGAGATATTGAATGACTTCCTTAGCATCACACAACTAGGGAGTGACTGAAGAAGGATCCTAATGTAAGTGTGCCTGAACCTACGTCCACCTCTCTATCTACCTTGCCCCCAGCTCCTTCTAAATGAGATAATAATTATATACACTTTGAAAATATTAAAGTGAACTATAAATTCCAGTCATTGTCATCATCATCATTCATTGATTCTTCAATCCTATATCCTCATAGGATATTCTCTCATATTTAGCTTTTTATTTTGGTTACAATAGCTTTATCATTTTGCCTGAGATACAGTTGAAATTCTCTCACAATAGCCATCTTTTTGTTGCATGCAGAAAAGATAGCATATCCTTAAAAAAATCCATCTTTTCCTTTTCACATTTCTTTTCAGTGACATATACACTTGCGACTTAGTTGTTCCCAATTCCCATCCACAATCATACATCTTCTATGGCAGATCTCATATATCTTTTGGACAGCTACATTATGTATTTTAAATCCCACCCCATATGGCTTTCTTCTCCCATTGAATAGTGTGAAGAGTCCCAAACCCAGTCTCTTTGCAAGCGGTACATTTCACTCTTCATAGTTAAGCATGTTTCTTTTACCAAAATTATATCCAGTTTTTCTTTTCTCAGAACAGAACAGATTGCACATTTCCCATCTTCTTCATTTCCCCCACTTATTTGTGTTGCATAACTTTAGGTTGTGCTTTGCCAATATTTGTGTGATTTCAGTTAGTCCATCAAGGCTTCCTTTAACCTCTTTGAGAGAACTATAGTTATCCTTTCCACATCGTAGGGGTTAGGGGTGTGGTACTCCCATGATGAAGATAATTTGCCTAAAAATTTTTGGCCCTCCCTCCACACCAGAGAAGAAGTCTGAATTTTTTCTTTTCTTTTTATAGGATGTTTACAGTACCTTATTGTAAAATTTGGGTTAAGTATTTGGTCATAGGCTCTGTGTCATCTACTGGCCTTTGCGTGTTGTCTTCAGCTTCTACAAAACTCCCCCCAAATTCCCATTTAATTTCTTATGCCAACCTGTGATATATCAAAAGCATGATGGGGAAAGTTGCAATGTGAAAGGGATAACTGTAGTCATCTACCCTCTGGGGACTTATTCTATCATTAGAAGGGTATGGGGGGTAGACCAGAGGAGATATACAGATTTCTTTTGTAGACATAATACTTTCATAATAAAACCCTGATTTCAAGTGTCCTTTGGTAAATTCCAATTATTTTCAGTTCTGTAGAAATTAATCTCGGAAATTTGTTGTGACTTTCCTAACCAATTGATATTTTCCAAATAATTTGATTCACAAGAGGGGTTGAGTCTGGCTTCTTCTTAATTCTTCAAATCTTTTTTGGTAGGGAGAGGGTGAGGAGAAAGGTTAGATCAAGGCTTTCTATTTCACCCAGGCTGGAAGTGCAGTGGCTGTTCATGGGCCCAATCTTACTGCTAATTGTCACGGAAGCTTTGATTTGCTTTGTTTTTCCAACCTTGGGCCATCCCTTTGGGACTCACCCCATCTCAGTGTCATACCCGATCAGCTTTAGCCATACTACAGCTCAGAACTCCTGAGCTCAAACAATCCACCTGCCCCAGCCTCTCAGTATAATATAGGCATGTACCATCACCAATAACCATTAATGGACTACTTCCTTGACTTGAAGACCTGGGGAGACTAATATTAGTACCAGTTAATCATTTCTCTAGTCATGCCTTACCATCTCTATGCAAATGAGTCACATACATATGTATGTATACATATATGTGGGTGTACATGTATAATATATAATACATATGCACACATACATACATGTATATGTATACACACATATATCTCTCTAAATTCTCTCCTGAGATCCATTACTGTCTCATTTGATCTTCACAATAACCTTGAGGGATAGGTGTTATCTCCATTTTTTAGATGAGGAAACAGAAGTCAAGTGACTTGCCCAGGGTCACATAGCTAGTTAAATATTTGAAGCTAGATTTGAACTCAGATCTTCCTGATTCCAAGCCCCAGGCTCAATCCACTGAGCCACCTAGCTCCTAACGACAGAGATTGTGAACTTGAGTGACTGGGATGAGAATGTGTTACCAACTGCCTCTTGGACATCTGAGCTAGAAGCCATGTAGGCATATCAAACTCCATAACGCACTCATTATCTTTCCCTCCAGACACTCTACTCTTCCCAGCTTCTTTATTACTGTTGATGGTACCATCATCCTCCCAGTCACCCAGGCTCACAATCTCAGCATCATTGGGGCAGCTAGTGACTCAGTGAATTGAGCCCAGGACCTGGAGTCAGGAAGTCTTGAGTTCAAATCCAGCCTCTGACACTAGCCTGATGACTCCAGGCACTCTCTTTGCCTCATTATCCTTATCTGTAAGATGGGGATGATAATAGCATTTACTTCCCAGGGTTGAGATAGTTAACTGTAAAGCACTTAGCACAGAGCCTGTCACAAGAGTACTAGCTATTATTGTTATCATGTTCAACGCCTTCCTTGCACTCACCCCACATACCCAATTTGTTGCCAAATCTTGCCATTTCAACTTTCAGAACATTCTTCCTAAATGTCCCCTTCTCTGCACTCATATAGCTATTATTCTGGGGCAGTCCCTTGTAATCTTAAGCCGGGATTAAGTTATGTCATCATTTCCCTGATGTCATGATCTTCTTCAAGAAGAAAAGACAAAAACCACAACAAAGAAGCCTGTTCACTGAATGGGTGTTGCCTCACTCAGAGACTTTAGCTTAAAAAGGCCAAGGTCTCCCGCTGCATCCTGGGCCATCTCCAATCATCCTGGTGAATATCAGGCCACTGGACCCAGATGGTTCTGGAGGAGAAAGTGAGGCTGGTGACCTTGCACAGCCTTCTCTCACTTAAATCTACTTTACTTGCAAGTCATGTCATCGTTTCCTTGATGTCATGGTCCTCTCTGAGAACAAAGGACAAACCACATACAACAATTTGAATTAGATCATCTGTCTGATGATCCCTGCCTTGAGTCTCTCTGACTCTAATTTATCCTTCATTCAGCTATCAAGATGATTTTTCTAAAGCACGGATCTGATTGTGTCATCTTACCACTCAAATTCCGGTGACTTCTTCTACCCTCAGGTTTAAATTTTACATTTAATGTTTGCATTTCAAAGCCCTTTACAACCGCAGCCTTTCCTACCTTTCTAGTGTTCTTACACTTCTAGCCACACAGTCTGCTATCAAGCAAAATTGTCTACTTTCTGTACTTTTCTGGCTCTGGACATTTTCTCTGGCTGTCCGCCAAGCCTGGAATGCTCTGCCTTCTCATCTCTTCCTTCTGCCTTCCCTGGCTTCCTTTGACACCCAACTAAAATCCCATTTTGTACAGGAAGCCATTCCCAGCTCCTTTCTAGTGCTTTACTTCTTTTAAAGACTTTCTATTTATCCTGTAAACAGCTTGCTTGTATAGATTTGCTTGCTTGTTGTCTCCCCCGTTAGACAATGAGCTCTTTGAGGACAGGAACTGTGTTTTGCCTCTTTTTGTATGCCAGCACTTAGGACAGTACCTGGTACACAATAGGCACCTAATAAATGTTTGTTGACTCACTGTCCTCACACCTGGAACTGAACTCCCTGACTTTTGGCCTTTTCACTAGTTGCCTCCCATACCTGTAATGCTGATCCTCCTCATTCTGTCTTCTGGCTTCTCTGACTTTCCCCAAGACTCACCTCAAATCCTACCTTCTCTAGGAGGCCTTTCCCCAGTCTCCTGTTCCCTACTTAACCCCACCCCAAGTTCTTTCCTTTTTGAAATTACCTTCTATTTACCCTATAAATATCTTGTATGTAAAATTTCTTGCATGTTATGTACCCCAGACCTGAGAAGAAGTGGTGATGGGAGCACTGTGTAGGCCAATCCATTCAGCATGCTCAGAGTCAACTTTTCCTGGTTCTGAGCAGCCACTTGGTAGCTTTTAGAACCTGCTGCTGGTCATGTATAATTCTTCAATGAAAAGCTAACACTTTGAGATGAGGAGGACTCCCTTGTTGGTTTCCATGTGGATAGAGCTGATAACTCAGGAGATATAGAAAAGGGAATGATCAACTAACTTCCTCATAGTCTCTTCTTTTCTGGTTGTAATCATGCCAGGATTATTTTTAGCTACTTCCAGAGAGATGGCTTGCTCTATTCTTTCCACATCCTCTACACACACACAAACACACACACACACACACCCCTCCATGATGCCATGAACACATGCCCTCACATACCCTACCCAGGTGAGAATGAGTCATGTTTATACTGAGGAAGAGAAGATTTAGGGGGATATGACAGCTATCTTCAAATATTTGAAGGGTGTCACATATATGAGGGATTAGACGTGTTCTTTTTGGTCCCAGAGAACTAAAACTAGAGACAATAAAGAAATGGGACTAAATGGTATCTAAAACACTTTCCGGTTTAAACTTTCCATGATGGAGAATGAAGATTAAACTTAAAAACTGTACATTTTCCCCAGAAATCTGGTTGGTAAATACTTGGCATCACACCACTGTGATCCTCCCTAGTGTCTCCTCCACATTGTCTTGTATTTGTTTTGTATGTATTTTCTTCATAATTATGTGGATACATATCATTTTTCCCAAAAGAATGTGAGATCCTTGAGGGCAGAGATGATTTGGTTTTGTATTTTTAAACCCAATTCTTAGCACAGAGCCTGGAATATACTTGATGCTTAGTAAATGCTTGTTGCTTCTTTGGTTGGTTTGGTTTGGCCGACACAGAGTAGCGAGTGATTGGTTATTATTCCCTTTGTTCTGACCACTTATAGCTCAATATTACAAAGATCTGTGATTTCATCAGTTCAGGTATTCCTTCTGCTAAGGAGGACTGCAAACTCTCTCTCTTTTGGGAGACAACCTTTAAGAATTGTTGCAGCTGAAAAATTTATCTCTTTGTGGCCAACTAGTGGTAAGCATCTCTAGTCCTTAGAGGACAGATATGCTCAAGACCCCTGGCATAGTCTTTGAGAACCCTCTCCATGCCACAGTGAGATACCATAGTAGGACTTCAGTGGAATGGACAAAATACTTATATTAGCAAAATCTAGGAGAGGTTGTATGCTGCATGGCAAAGTGGATATAGAGCCAGCTTACAAATCAGAAGGCTCAGGTATGGTGTGAACAATATCCTAAGTTCTCCTAGTCCCCATGCAAGTTAGGTGAATTTTCCTTAAAAGGTATTGAGACTATCCATGAAAACTGAGGAATTTTACATTGAGAGCATTCTATACCAAAAAAGGAAAGAAAGAAAGAGAGAGAGAGAGAGAAAGAAAGAGAGAGAGAAAATGAAAGAGAGAAAGGAAGAAAGAAAGAGAAAGAAAGGGAGAAAGAAAGGGAGAAAGAGGAAGAAGGAAGGAAATAAGGAATAAAGAAAATAAGGAAGAAAGGAAGGAAAGAAGGGGGAAGGAAAAAGGAAAGAAAGAGAAGAAGAGAGAAATTAGAAAAAGGAAGGAAGGATGGAAAGAATAATGAAAGAAAAAAAAGAGAAAAATGAGAAAGAGAGAAAGGGACAGAAAAGAAGAAAGATGGGAGGGAGAAAGGAAGAAAAAAGAAAGAGAGGATATTAGGGTTTTTTTTAACCATATGATACTGTTGACCCATATTGAGCTTGCTGTTAATTAAAATCTCTAGGTTTTTTCCACGTGAAAATTTCTAACCATTTCCCCCTTATCATGTACTTGTGTAGCTGATTAAAAAAAACAAATTAAGTGTTCCGTTTTCTAACTTTTCTAAAATTTGCATTCCCAAGTAGCAAATTCTTTCAACATCAATTTGGTTAAATTGTGTGCTTTCAAGGTGAAAATTTCTAATTGATGAACAAAACAATGCTTGGGTACCAAAACAGCTGCCTCCTGTTAGAAAAGAAGTGGAGGCTTTTCCATGTCCTTGTTCCCTAGCTTAGAAGGCCACTCTGCACTCCAGCTGCTAAGTGAAGCAAATTATCCCTTGGCAATTTATGCTCCAAATCCCTGATTTGATCTCTTCTACATTTATCTCCTTACTTTCCTGATTCTCTGCTTCCCGCACAGACCACAGGTTTGCTGCTGCCCTTTGGACATTGTTGCCACTGGATTTATGGCCATACAAATTTAGTATTTTATTTTGCGTTATGGACAAGTTTCTGGTTGTTTTTGTTTATTTGTTTATCTTGAACAGTGCTTCACACCCCACCCCAATCCTAAGATTCCCATCCAAGCAGGAAGATACCCAGATCCCCTCCTTATGGACCCAATCAGATCTAGGACCCCACTCATGACAGAGACCACATGGGATGAGATAGCTACAGAATTTTATGTTATGAAAAAATTCCGTCCTGGATTCAGTTTTCTCAGCTTTCCAGCCAGTGGTAAGGAAAATGTATCGCTTCTCTGTCTGAACTGATTTTCAAGAGATGGTTACACATGGCCATATGTTGAGCCAGCGGTGTTCCTTCACAGTAGCCCCACAGAAGCAATGGTTCGGTGACAAGCCTCTCATTGAGCCCTTTAATACAAAGAAACTAATGTTCTTAGTTATAACTTAATGGTTTGCTGTCCAAGCTTCCCAGTGTCCTGGGTTCCTTCTGACACATGAAGTTTTTTTGCACTGTTGTATATTTTGGTTTTCTCAAACTCACCTTATTTTTTTTTTCCTCCAAGCATGCTATTAAGTTCTAGCCTATAAAGAAGTATTCAAACTCATTCTCTAAATTGTGATACACACCCAGTTCTGACGACCTAAATGACTGTATTTTCCTACCATGCATTCAGAAGCATCTTTGTCAGTTTGCCTAAAGGTATTTTGAAGCTAAACATTTTTGGAAGGAGCTGTGGTCAAACAACATGAAACACAGTGGGACTCATTGACTATTTAATATGGGCAGGAAGACTGGCAGATAGAGAGGCCCTTCAGGAAATAACAGGAATGTGTCCTACAATAATACATCCATTGATGAGGCTCGTTGAAAGAGTGCACTCTTCACTAGGCGCCAGCCTAGGAGTAGAAAAGAAAGTCTTTTTTCTGCATTTAGGATTTTTTGTAAAAGCTTGTTGCCTTAATGGAAAATTGAAACAGATGAAACATGGTATTCCCAGCACATTACCTCTTATTGTGAAAGATTAATATATTCATGGCTAAGTAGGGTACAATGCAACGAACTGCTACATTGAAGAAAATGCTTTGGCTGGTTTCTTCCTCTACTGACAGCATCAGCACATTCAAAATTGTTCCTCTATGTAGAAATTGGGGAACTAGGTGCACAGTGGGTAGAGTGCGGGGCCTAGAGTCAGGAAGACTCATCTTCATGAGTTCAAATATGGCCTCAAGACACTTACAAGCTGTGTGACCCTGGGCAAGTCACTCAACCCTTTTCGCCTCTGTTTTTCATCTGTAAAATGATCTGGAGAAGGAAATGGCAAATCATTCCAGTATCTCTGCCAAGAAAACCCCAAATGGGGTCACAGAGTCAGATGCAACTGAAAACAACTGAATAACAGCAACAATATAGAAATTACTGAGGCCAATTAGGCTATTACAAACCATACAATGAATGTTTTCTAAAGTATGATAGTCTGTCAAAACATAATATAGTTGGCAACTCTTGGGGAATATCAAACCATCTCACAAAGGCAGGAAAATAGATGCTGAAGTAGTGTCTCTAAAGATAGGCAATATGAGAGAAAATCTTTTCTTCCTCAGTTCTTAATTAAAATCCAAATGAAATCATTATTATCTGATCATTGTTCAGGAGTCTGTGCTTTTGTGAAAGTCTCCCAGCAAGTTTGTTATGGACAAATTGATTAAAAATCCTTCTGTTCTTATTTGTTATGATCATGTAAAGACTCACCAAACTATTTCAGGGTTGGACCTGTAGGAAGGATAGAGTCCTATAAGAACAGAATGGTGCCTTGGCTATCCCACCTGCAAAAAGTGGTTCTGGGTAAAATGGAAAGAATTGCCCTAAAATGTAGAAATTCTAGTCATTCATCCTTCTTATTTCAATGCATGACAGGACCACTACATAACAGAATTCCTCTCTTCTTCACCTCATGGGTTAAGCTAACCCTTAACACATCTTCCTGGTAGCCTTTGGCCAAACTGATGTGGCTTCCTGGTCACCTAAGGGCATTTAAAAAGGGCTACCCATGTGAACAGACAAGGGCCTTTGGACCCAGCAGATGCTCCAAGTCCAGGCAGCTACAACACCCTGCCCTGCCCTGCCCACAGACACATGTAGAAGGGGACTCTTCTATCCAAGCTGAGTGCTAGAGTATTTTTGTTGAATATCCTGTCTATGCGATGGCTAGGTAAACGTCCTTTTGCCAACTGTTGAGTGACCTATGAGAGCTTCATTTTATTTCAGTGTTGTATCTTAACCAACAGGGCACTGGTCTGAGCCAGACCTGTGCCTAAAGCTGTGCTGGAACCAGCTCATACCAGCTAGTGAGAACTTATTGTTAAATTTTCAGTAGAAGCATATATCAAGGCTTGATTTACTGCTTTGTTGATTGTCTAGACTCAAGGAATTGATGTTGAAAGTGCTAATTCAAATTAAACTTTAAAATATGTTGTGCATACATTTTTTTTTTCTGGAGAGACAGTTGTTCAATATTTACTGGTATAGCACTGCCTACGCCTAACACATAAGATCATAAATTTATAGCTGAAACGGACCTTAAAGGCTACGGAGTCTAGCTGTGTCATTGTACAGATGAGGAAACTAAGTCTGAGAGGGGCTAAGTGATTTGTCCAAGGTCATCTTGATGATAAATAAGAGCTAGGATTTGAACCCAGCTCCAAAGCCTGAACACTTTCTATTCTGCCACACTGATATCTCCTCTCCACTCACTTAGCCACTACCCTAGTTTCAGTCCTCATAGCTTCCTAATTGGTTTCTCTTCCTTAAGGAGAATGAGGGAAAATAAAGAATAAAAAATGACTCTAAGTTTGCAAAACTGAGTGACTGGAGGTCTTCAACTCTAACCAGGGCTCCAATTAATTTTTTACAACGGCCTATCGATCATTTCTACCTTGATGTCCATCCCTGTGTCTAAATAGAACTTATCATCTGTTCTTTTAAATCTAGATCCCCTCCATGACTTCCTGATTTCTTTTAATGGTGCCACCATTCTCCCAGTTATGCAGACTAAAAACCTTAGAGCAGTTTTTAACTCCACCTTCACTTTTACCCAGCACATTCATTATCACCCAATGCAGGTGATAACAACACCTATTGTACCTACCTTATGGAGCTTATGGGATGTCTAGTGTGAAAGCTTGCCAAACCCTTTTCAGGGCTGCTCCTCTACCTTTGGCGTCTACCTGGCATTCAACTCTCACCTGTGGCTCCAAGAAGCTGTAACGTGTGCCATAGCCACACCCCAGTAAACCATCTTTGCAGACTGGCAAAACTAGGTTGAGGGAAACTGATGGGAACCCAAGCATGTGAAGACTTTCCCTGGTGAAATGGGCAGATGAGAACAATTTTTTCCAAAGGCCATGAAGGCAGCTGAAGCAGATGCTGAGAAACACTTAGAACTAGGTCAGATGTCGAAGACCCCAAGGTCCCCCACTGCCCAATCTTTGTCTTGCCACTGGACTTTGATGATTCTGGAAGAGAGAGTGAGTAGGACGACTTTGTGTAATTCTAACTCACTTAAGCCTAATTCCTGCGTGAGTCAAGACATCATTGTGTTCTTCAAAAACCAAAGACAAATAATAACACCTACTTTATAGGGTTGTTGAAGGCAATACAACATCTGTTTGCCACAGAGTAAAGATCTATAAGGTTATGCAAGAGAGGAGGGAGAAAAATAAGCATGATTCAGCACTTAGTTGTGCCAGGCATAGAGCTAGGCACAATAGAAATATTCTTATTTGATCCTCACAATAACCCTGTGAAGCAGGTGCTATTATTATACCCATTTTATGGTTAAGGAAATGGAGAAAGCGGTTAAGTCATGTGCTCAAGTCTGTACATTTAGCAAATGTCTGAGGGCTGGGCTTCAATTCAGGTCTTCCTGACTCCAGGCCCAACACCCCATCCATAGTGCCACCTAGCTGACACAAGAAGGTTAAAAAGGGAACACGTAGTAGGGGCACACAGAGGCAAGTGGCAGGAGGATTCAGGCAAAGTATACTCCAATAGAAATTGATCAATCATGAGTTGACTTATTTAAGGTATCTTGTAAGACATAGGTATCTAATAGATGTTGAATTCAATAGAATTTACTGATTTCCAGAAGCTTCTCATTAAGGTTATTTCCTTCTCCCCAAGGACATTCTTGCTTCAGAGGTCTTATGACATCTCTGGCAACTCAGACCCTGCCTGCCTTTCCTACAAACCAGTCTGACTAATGGTGAAAATTTGAGTTCATTCTCTTGAGATAGGTGGGAAACACTGGACCTAATACGAGAGGTAGAATGTTTGTTACTAGCAGTAAGCAGTTTCTGCAGTCTCACACACAAGTCAGTAAAAGGAAAAACACACAATAAAATCATGTCCAGCTAAGTAAGCTAAGTAAGTTAAGTAGCAACTCCATTTGTTCAATGATGCCAATTAGCCTTGAATTTTGTAGAAAGTCCAGTGCTTTTTGTATGGCAGACACACCTCTACTTATTCATCTGCCACTAGTCTCGTATCATCATCTGGACTATTATGATAGTCTCCAAATTGACCTCTTGGCTTCTAATATCTCCCTTCTCCAATCCATTCTCTAGGGAGCTACCAAAATAATTTTCCTAAAGTACAGTTCTGACCACATCACTCCCAGAATCAAGAAGCTTCAAAACTTTTTATTGTCTCTAGAATATAATACAAACTTCTCTATTTGGCATTTAAAATCCTCTCCAATCTAGCCACAGAATACCTTCTTAGATTTGTTTCACATTTTGTGCACAGTCCATTCCAGCCACACTAATAATAGGGGGGTGTTGGAGCCAGTTTGAACCAGCTTGAGAGAGCCATTGTTAAGTTTTTAGTGTGAGCATTTATTTACACCTCAGAAACTGGCAATACCTACAAAGCAGGGAGTGACTGTCTAGACTTAAGAAAGTTTCAATAATGCAGATTATTTTTAAGAGTGTATATATATACATATATTATTTTTTTCTAGAGAGGCAGGTTATTAAATATTTATCAGCAGACCCCTATATTACTCTATTAATGTTACTTGAGCTCAGTAGAAACCCATGGAATATAGTCATCACTAGACTAGAGGTCTGGTGACTGACTGTAGGCTAACAACAACAATAACTGACATTTATATGTTGTTTAAAGGCTTACAATGTGTTTTACATCCATTATTAAATTTGAGCCTTACAACATGCCTGCACCATCCTCTTGTTTCCTGAATTCAACATTCAATTTCCCGCCTCCAAGCCTTTGTATAGGCTGTTCTTCAAATCTGGAATGCATGCCCTCTTCACATTTGCCTTTTACCTACCTTCAAGGCTCAGTTAAGCTGTCATAGCCTATTTGCAAGGGAAGTTCCCTTTGTCTTGGCACAGTTTCTGGCACAGAGTAGGTACTTAATAACTTTGTCCTCCCTCCCTTCTTTCCTTCCCTTCCTTCCTTTCTTTGCTTCCTTCCTTTTTTCTTTCTTTCTTTCTTTCCTTCCTTCCTCTTTTCTCCCTTCTTTCCCTTTTTCTTCCTTCCCTTCACTCGCTCCCTCCTTCCTTCCCTCTCTCCTTCCCTCCTTTCCTCCCTCCCTCCTTCCCTCCTTCCTTCTCTCCTTCCTTCCCTCCCTCTTTCCCTCCCTTCTTCCTTCCTTCTTTCCTTCCTTCATTCCTTCCCCCAGCAGTTAGTATTATTTCCCTCCTCAAATGTTATATCCCCATAAAAGCTAAGCTTCTTGGTGGCGCAGTGAGCAGAGCACTGGTCCTGGAGTCAGAAAGACCTGAGTTCAAATGTGGCCTCAGACACTCGACACACATACTAGCTGTGTGACCTTGGGCAAGTCACTTAACCCCAACTGCCCTGCCTCTCCCCCTCAAAAACAAAACTAAGCTTCTTTTAGAAATGGTCTATTTCTCACTTTGTTTCCCCAGCATTAGAACAGTAACCTATATATGCTGAGCATTTAATAAATACTTATAGAATCAGATGGAATGAGTGCATTTTTGTTAAATTGCATCAGAATGTATTCCTGAACTATACACAATGCTTGAATGACCCAAAAGGTGGAACCAGACACAAGATCAGAGAGCTGAATGGGACCTTAAGCCCAATCTCTTTATCTTGGACTTTTGGAATCTGAATCCCAAGTGTGTTAATGATTTGGGCAAGGTCACATGCACAGGGGTTTAGATTCAAACACGGATCCTCTGACTCTCCTATTCAGTGTTCTTTCCACTGCACCGAGCTCCCTTGGTTGTCTTTGTACAGAAAAGCATAATATAATAAGGAGTAGTGCATTTGCCTCAGGGCTTTCTACCCCAATCTCCCTCTACTCACTTTAAACACCAGATGAAATATTACCGTGCTATTTACATTTTGGGGTGTGGGCTAATTGCTGTATCTGTCAGGGGTGTCACTATGTGTAGAGTATCATTAGTTGGTGTTGACCAGGGGGGATTTAGTTTAAAAATTCATGAAGTAATTTAGATGTGCCAGGCCCGAAAGGAATTTCTGTGGGTTGTGTTAATATTTAGTTTCTATTTCATCACGGAGATCAATTTGGTGCATTTCTTAGCCTAATGATTTTGCCTCTTTTTTATATTTTTTCCTTCCAAGTTCCCCACGAAGGATTACTTACTCTCCCCAGAATCCTTTGTGAGCAGTATTACATGGGACTTCAGAGATATCAGCGGGTCTTTCTATTTCAAAAGAAGAGTTTTCATTCTCCATCCTCCCTGCCCCCCCAGACATCACAATTTAGGGAAACTGAAAAATGTCACATTGGAATTTTTTAAATTTAAATCTGAATCTCCGATTTTATCAGAGGTGGGGAACTCCCAATGTGGTTTCTGTTCTAAAGATCGACAACTCCTCAGTGACAACTTCTTAAGAGAATTGGGGGAGGCGGGGGAGCACTGTCACACTTCCTCAAAGCAATAATAATATGATTGTAGGAAAAAAAGCAAATTTGAGAGATTGCTAAGATTTAATTTAGGGAAAATTTGTTGTTACGTAATAGAAGACAGCGATTTCTTTTTGCCTCAAATCTTACACGCTATAAAGACTAGATATGAATCCGAGTTAGGACCCTGCATTTCCTTCTGACTTCCCTATTTAATAATTAGCTCCATAATTCTTTCAAGCATTTAAACTCAAAACCTCAGATCCATTTTTTACTTTCCTTGTCCCTCCCAATGACATACAATCAATTGTCTGCTTCTTACATTCATCCTCTTCAACAGCTTCCCCATCCATCCTGTTCTGTCTATTCCCACTGCTAGTCAATCAATTAATAAATATTTATTGAGCACCTAGAACAGTGCCAAGCACCCAAGGAATTTACAGTGCAAGAAGGGAGTGGGGTGGGGAGGAGACAATACACAAAAAGAAGCGTGGGATTAGGGAAAAGGCAGGGAGGGAAAGTCCTTGGCATTGGGGCATGATGGGAAAGTCCAGAAAAGTCCCACAGGGTGGAAAATGAAGATATGACTGTCCTGGGCACCTCCCTTAAATGGAGCATCTTCTGGGAGATGCTCTCAGGAACAGAGGCTGCTGGGAAGAAGGGAATTCCAAGGCTGAAGTGATCTTACAAGTCACCACAAACTTATTTCACACTATGGGAATGGTCTTGCCTTACTTTCTGGATATTGTCACTTGAGAGTAAAGATAGGTGGAGGGAAAAGTTCAAAACTCACTTTAATTCAACAGTCATTTGATAAATGCCTACTATGTGCTGGTGACCATGCCAGATAGACGAGAGGGAATATAAAGTAGATGCTGCTGTTTAGCACCTTACAAAAAATGACTCCAAGGTTAGGCATTTAGGTGACCAGGTGGATGGTGAAGCCATCAACAGAAATATGGGAACTGATGGAGATGGGAGTGAGACAGATATTTGTGAGAAGATGATAAATTTATTTCTGGAAATACTCAGTTTGAGACATTTTCCCTGCTTCCAGTTTCTCTTCCATCTATTCCATATTCTAACAGTTGCCAGCTTGATATTCTTAAAGCTTAAGTTTGACCATGCCACTCCTCTTTTTATGAAACTTCAGTGGCTCCCCATTAACCCTAGGATTTTAAAAATAACTCTTTTGTATTATATTTAAAGTCTTTCACAATCTGAGTCCTGCCTAACTTTCCAGACTCATTTTACACAAGCTTCTTTCATGGATCTGTTCCAGTCAAGCTGATCTGTTTGCTAATTCCTGAACATGACATACGTTCTCCATCCTTTGTTCTTTGGAGCTTTTGTACAGGTTGCCCCCATGCCCGGAGTGTTCTCTCTCTGTGTCTGTCTCTAACTCTCTGTTTCTGTCTCTGTCTCTCCCTCTTGCTTTCCTCTTTCTCTCTGTCTTTCTGACTCTGTCTTACTCTCTCTCTCTCTCTCTCTGTCTCTCTCTCTCTCTCCCTCTCTCTCCCTCCCTCCCTCTTGCTTTCCTCCTTCTCTCTGTCTGTCTGACTGTCTCTGTCTGTCTGTCCGTCTCTGTCTTTCTCCTCCTTGGCCTTTTGGAATACTCAGCTCTGAGGCTCAGCTCACCGGCCGCCTCTTTACATGAAAACCTTCCTGATTCCTCAGTTGTTAATTCTTTCCTCCCAAGAGATGTTTTATATGCTTTGTATTTACTTTTCTGTGTGCATACTGCTTCGCCTGAGTAGAAGAATAAGCTCGTTGAGAGAAGGAAGGGTTTGGTTCTTGCCACTGTATGTCCAGAGCCTGTGCTTTGACATGCAACTTTCTTAGTAAATTATTAAGCTCTGTGAGGGTAGAGGTTGTTACTTTCTCATCTTTGTATCCCTAGCTGTATATGCTCAGCAGTTACTTAATAAATGCTCATTGAATTGAATTAACTCAAATCTGTTATGATTTCAAGATTCAGTTACAGAATCACCCAATTCACAGGATGCTATTTAGACCCACTTAGGGTAGAATTAGAAAGGTCTCTGACTAAACCAGAATATTCCAGTTCTTGTCTCCCACTCTTCTATGGATCTTCCTCAACCTAGATCAGCACCATTCATTCATTCGCACATATTAATTGAGTGCCTACTCACTAGCACCATGCTGGGCAGGAGAACACAGAAAGGGGAAGGAGATGAACATTTAAATAATACTTATGTGCCAGGCACTGTGCCAAGCACTTTACAAATATTATTTCATTTGATTCTCAGGAGGTAGTTGCCATTATTATTCTCATTTATTGTTGGGGAAACTGAGGCAGACAGAAGTTAAATGACTTGCTTAAATGAACACAGCTAGCCAAATGTCTGAGGCTGGATCTGAACTCAGATTTTCTTGACTATGCCACCTAATTCATTAGCAAAGAAATGTAAGACAGCATAAGGATTCCTTTTAGGGCTTCTTGGATAATTTGGGGTAGACTCCTACTGCACCATGCCACCCCACCCCCATCAATTCCTTGCCTTTATGGAAATGTATACACCTAGAGACCTAGGGTTGGGCCAAAACTAACAGGGGTAAGCTTTGTCAGAGCTTGTTCAGACAGCTTTACTCTCTTTTATTCTCAAGTTCTTTTTCACTTAAAGAGATTATATTCTGTTTACTGTTTGGGCTTCCTATTACCCTATAAGGAATTGAATATCTATCATCCAATGGGATGGTCTTACTTCCTTCATTGTGAAATTCTTCGACCTGTTTTTCTTGCTTACCCCACTGATTTTTCTGCCATCCGTCTACCTCTTTTGGTCAAAGTGACCATCAAGCTTTAGATTCATTTTTTTCTTTTATAATCTATATTTTATCCAAATTTTTTGACCCCACACTTAAGAGGTTTCTATTCTGTGCATGAAAACAAGATCTAGCTGAGTACTTTGTTAGCAGCTCTGAAGTGGGATGCAGCTGCATTACTCTGTCAAGGTGAAAAGTGATAAATATGGGACCAAGCCCAGCTCTGTAAACTGAGTTTGATCCTTGGTCTCACAGTAGAATCTTAAAACCTGACTTCATCATGTGATTTCAGATGATCAGACTGACCTTCTTTCCAAAGGTTCAGCCCAGGATCTCAGCTACCAGTTACTATTGTCTCTGAGCCTCAAAGAGAGAGAAAGGCAAGAAATAAAAATCTTGGGAAACTTAGATGCAAAGATTTAAATTTTGAAATGTTTCTTCTTTTACAGTTGCTTTATAAAAGGAAAGGATCTCATAATCTGGGAAGGTATGTGAAAAGACTCATCAGAAAACTCATATAACTACACAAATGAGACTACAAGGTTATATTTTTCAGCCCTTTTGCATAAATGTCATTACAAGATGTTTATTTTTGTATTACCTGAGCTTTAAAAGCTAGACAGTACCACTCAGTGCATAGAATACTAGAGTGGTTATAAAGTGTTCATGAATTCAAAGACTGATATATCTTTCATGCTTGCTATGCTTTATGTAATTAACCCTTTTAGAATGAGGAACATAGAGAGAATACTCATGTAATAAAGGGTCAGACTTGTGCTTATAATAATGAGTTTTAAGGGTTCTTGGTCTCAGAGCTATTTTTTTTTAGTCTCCTAAAATGAGAGAGTTATAGAAGCTTAAGGAGTTGCTCAATTTTGATCCTTTTCTCCCCTACTCACTGAGCTTGAAGTGGCTCTTAGATCTGAAGGATACTAGAGCCAGCTTGGACAGACTTGAGAGAGCTGATTGTTAAATGTTTAGTGTGAGCATATTTTCCACCTCAAAAATCACCAAATGCTACAAATCGAAGGCTTGATTTATTGTTTTTATTTTTAATGCCTAGACTTAAAAGCGATGGAAGAAATGCTAATAATACAGATTTAAATGAAAAGTGCATCATGGGAACATTGTCTTTTTGCCCCAGAGAGTCAGTTAAACATTTATCAGCACACAACTGGTTTCAATCCAAAAAGCTTTATATTAAACTCATGTAAGTAGAACATCATGCTAGATACTAGAGAAGACAACTGATTTAAATGCAACATAGCCCTTCCACTCATGGAACTTAGAGTTTAGTATAGGAATATGATCCATATGTGTGTATGTGTGTATACATATGCACACAAAATTTCACCGCATAATCATTGCAGATTTTTTGCCAAATTTTTGCAAAAAAGTGGGGCATGACCATTCCATGAAGCTTTTTAAAACATTGTCTTTAGAAACTATCTTTGGTACAAGAATAGGATGCATGGAATACTTGTGAATGTACATTAAAATTGAATACTGACAATGTGTGTGCTCTAAGAATTCTAGGCTCACAATGCATGAGAGATAAATGCATATCCATATGCCACTGGTGAATACATTGCTTCTCGCTCTATTTACCTTTTAAGTGGCATGATGAACAGAATTATACTGTGTGACAATTACATGATGAAAGGTTAAAAACCAATTTTTGTACTGAATAAAGGAAAGACCAGGGTGAGATGATTATGTGGTGGCAATGATTATACAGTGAAATACAGCATATGGATATCGATTATATGTTGTATATATACACATACATATACATATTATGGGTATATGTATCGATATCTATATCTATCTATACATGCGCGTGCGCACGTGCACACACACACAGCTGTGGGACAGTGGAAGGAGCATTGACTCTGCAGGACCTGACTGCAAATCCATCCTCTTGCACTTACTACATGTGTAACTTTGGGCAAGTCACTTAACCTTTGTAGGTCTCGGTTGCCTCATCTATGTAATGGACAGGACGTAATGGCCTCTGAAGCTCCTTCTAGCTCTGTCATCCTACTTCAGTGGATCCCCTATCTCATTATTGTGGGCATTTCCTCTACTGTTTCAGACTGCAAGTCATCTTACCCTGTGTGGGTGCTATCCACATTCTCTACATGTTCTCCACAAAGGATATGTTTGACATCCTGGAGGCCTTCCTCTAGGTACACACACACACACACACACACACACACACACACACACACACACGTTCCAATGTGACGTGAGTTCACTTGTCCATCAGTTACTTCATCACATGACCAGTTCACCTCCTTTTCTGATCACGCATTTTCTGATTTTTGAGTGGTACAGTCGACAGAGTGCTGAGACTGGAGTCAGCAATACCTAAGTCCAAATCTGGTTTTAGCTTACTAGCTGTGTGACTCTGGGTAAGTCAGTTCATCACTGTTTGCCCCAGTTCCCTTATCTGTAAATGGGGATAATAATAGCACTGCCCTCCCAGAGAATCAAATATGATAACATTATAAAGTGCTTTGTACATTCATATAGTGCCTATGTAGTAGTCTCACACAGTAGGTGCTATAGAAATGTTAGCTATTATTGGTTTTTTTTTCCCTGTACCACTCCTTGAACATAGGCCACTGTTGGAGAAATGTTACATCTACCATACATTCTTCCATCGTACTTTGTGACAGAGACAACATCGAAGATAATGGTATCCAAGTTTCACAAATAATACAACATCAATGAGAGAAAATTAGTGTTAAAAATAGGTTTTTAAAATTTGAGAAAGGCTGAATAAATTGGGCATATTAACATAATAGGATATACCCGATTTATTCAGATATTCTCAAATTTTAAACGTGTAGGAAATTCAAATTTGTTGTTTTTATTTATTTATTGTTTTGCTTTTTACAAATAGATCAACTATGAATATTTTTATACTAGAATAAAATCCTAATAATAGAATCTTTGGGTTGAAAGGTAAGATTAGTTTCATGACTGTTGTTGAATATTGCCATATTGTTCTTTAAAAATTTTTGCCACTATATACTCCCATTAGCAATGTATTTAAAAGACTTTCCTATTTGTTGACAATTGCTCCATTGGGTATTACATGTAGATTTTGTCTGTCAGATCTTTATCTGATACACTTACTGTAAATATTTTCCCAATTTGTTTCTTGTTTTTCAATTTGGGGAATATTGCTTTTTGTTGCATAAAAATATTAATCTTTGTATAATTAAAGCTGCCAAAATCTTCCATATTGACAAAATACTTTTCCTCTCTATCATTGAAAATGTATTATTCCTTTTTCTTTCACTTTTGTAAATGATTGTTTTAAATTTAGTTTATTAATTCAGTCTTTTGTGGTTTATGATCTAAGGGGTGAGTTTTAAGCCTTTTTTGGTAGTATTGCTATCACTTATCTTACAGTTTCTTATTAAATAGTGATTTTACTCTAAAAAAAAAGATAGGCTTTGGTATCAGGGAAAAGCTTAGGATAGTAAGAAACACTATGCAATTTCCCAAGTGGAAGCCAACCTACTCTCTTCTTCCTAGTCAATTCAGGGCCTAGCTCAAGCAGAGATAATTATCATATATATATAATGATACAAGATAATTACACTAGAGAAATACCCAAAAGTGCTCTCTGGGATCTGAATGAGAAAGTCATCTCTCAGATCTACATATCCAGCTCTAATCACATTGCCAACTGTGTGCTAGAAACTTCCACAAGATCATCCTATTGACATCTAAAACTCAAGATATCCAAAGCTCATCTTTCTCTCTAAACTTATCCCAAGCTTCCCTGTTTCTGTTGAGGGTATTGCCATCCTCCCAGTTACTTTCATCATCTTAGAGTCATCTTTTACTCTTCTCCCTACCTCATCCCATCCCAATCTGTTGCTGAGTCCTATTGATTTTGCCTCCACAACATAGCCTCCACAGCTCTTCTTCTCTTCATTCACATGGCTACTACCTTACTTCAGGTCTTCGTCACCTTTGACTATTATAATAGTCTTTTTATTTGTCTCCTTGCTTCAAGTCCCTCTTTTTTCTAATGTATTTTTTCCTACTCAAGTGTCAAAATCATATTTTTAAGACATAGGTCTGTCATTCCCTTGTTCAAAAACCTTCAGTGCCTCCCTATAGCCTCTAAGACAAAATACAAACTAATTAAGCTGGTGTTTAAGCCCTTCCAGATCTGATTCTAACCTTATTTCACATTCCTTCCTTTCAAACACTCTTCATTTCAGCCAAATTGGCCCATTTGCTACTTCCTCAACTGCATACGCCATGTCTCTGTGCCTGGAATTCACTCCCTCTTCACTTCTAGCTTTTAGAATCCTTACTTTCCATTCAGGCTCATTTCAGGATTCATCTCCTTCCTGAAGCATTCTTTGATATAAAGAAATTAATTAGTGCACTCAAATATTCCCAGAGTACTTTTTGACCTTTTCTTGTCCCCTGTACTCCCGACTTGTACCCTACTTATCTGAGTCATGTTAAATTCTCCCAGTAAAATATAAAGTTACGGATTTTGTTTTTTGTCTTTATAGCTATTCCCAGTACCTTAAATATAGATATAGTATAGTGCTGTGCAACAATTTCGATATGGTTCTATTTGGTGATAGTAATGGCCATGCCTATATACTTACTTCTCCTGACACTAGGCTGAGTTAGAACATCAAACTCTCTTCCATATCTTTAGATAGTTCTCTGTTAGTTGAGTTCTGAATCTTGTTGTTCTCTTTTGTTGTATTTTTAATTCTGGGGTTTTAAAGAATGGATATTACTTCAAAGAACCATGCAAAAGTTGTGGCACAATTCAATGGCTGTTAGATATATTGCAGTGGCTGTTGGTGGAGTGAAGTCAGAGGTTCCAAGGATTGTTCAATCCCACTAGAAAACAAAACCAGTCATACCAAAATGCAAATGCAAGTGCTGTTGAACATAAAAATCACCACCAAAAATTAAACTATTGATGCAAAATAGTCTAATTAATTCCTAGAAAACAAGCCAAGACCTTCAGAGGGACCAGGTAACTGGAAGGAAGCTGAAATACTTCTTGAAGCTAGAAGAAAAGCAATGCTAGATTAAAAAAAAAACAGCTACTAACCATTTCTCTGAAGAAAAAAAAATGCTTGTTATAGGCATGACAATGGAGAGATTGGAGTATTAAAAGTTTGAAAATGGTCATTTTTGCCAATGAAACTCATTTTTTCACTTTTGGCTATCCCAAAATTAATGTCAGAAGTAGTCCAAATCTGGGCATCTCCACAGAAAATAAAACATCCACCCCCCAAAAAATCTTTTGGGGAATTTTTATTTCCGATGGGCCTGGAAGTCTTGATTTCACTGAGGCAGTGATGGAGTCTGATAAGTATATTGGTATTCAGAGAACTCTTCCAAATTTATAGAAATTCCCAAATAGAGGTGGAATACTGGAACATGACATCACACTATGTCACACATCATGCAAGACTGAGAAATTTATCCAAGAGTTGGAGATAACTATGCTTCAGTGACCTGGGAACTCTTGATTTAAACCCCGTTGCAAACCTTTAGGCTGTAAGTAAAGCTAAACTTGGAAAATGAACTATTTTTCAAAGATACACTTAATATCTAATGTGATAAAAGTGTAGTTTCATGTTAAAGAACCAAGAAGTGTGTCAAAAATAGTGAGAACTCAGTGCCAAGGCACTGAGTTAAATCACTCTAGCAAAAGGAGATCATATTGCATATTAAAGTTGTTTGAAGATATAGATGTTGTAAGGTTTATTGTAAAAGTATAGAAGTGAAATTATTTTTCTCTGTGCCAAGTCATTCATGCACAATTACAAGTGCTTAGTAAATGTCTAATTGAATTGAACTGAAGCATTTACTGTTTGTACCAAGGGGTGGGAGATCAGGGAAAGGCTTTAGAAAGGAGGTGGCATTTTCACTGATATTTAAAGTAGGAATGGAAATTTCGTAGGCAAAGAGGGAGAGGGAGGCATTCCAGGCACAGGGATTAACAGCATGAATAACAACAAAAAAGCACAAGAGTGTTCAGGAGAAACAGTTGTTTGGCTGGAACTTTTGGTGTATACAGGCAAGTAATATGAGATAAAGTTGCCACTGATCCCCCTGCTCATCCTGGGTCGATCTTGGATGTCCAATACAAGTGCCCAGACCGGGTGGCTTGTTGAGGACAGTGTGCCCTGAGGACATGGCAGACAAGAAGCCCTACTGGTTAACAGTCTGGGGGCTGGGTGAGAATTGGGCTGATTGGATTACCTATATTGTGTTAGAGTGGGGAAAGGAGGAAGAAATAGGGGAAGGAAAGCCCAATGTTAGTGTCTCGGGAAGAGCTGAGTTGAGTGGGCTGGGGGGAGGGGGGAATTCTAGCTCTGCTCTAAGACATAGAAAATCAGGTCCAAAGCAAAGTTGGAAGATGCTTATTATAATCACCTTTAACTATTTAAAGAGTTATGATATGGAAGATAGTTATTATTTGCAATCTATCTGCACTGAAGTTAAAAATAAGACAAAATTATTTTAAACTCAAGCATAAAGTATTTAAGTTAGAAATAAGCATGAACTTCCCAGTAGTGAGCATTATTAATGACACCTTCTTTAGAGGTTTTTTTAAAGAAAAATTCTTATTTATAATATGGGTGATGTAGTGGAAGGAACACTGAACTTAAAGTCAGAAAATCTGGATTTGAGTCTTGACTCTTCTTTTTATTACCTGAGTTACTGGGGTAGGTCATTTAACCCATGGAAGCTCCCATTTCCCTCTTCCCACACCCACTTTGTCTCTCTAACTCTCTATCTTTCTCTCTGTGTCTCTGTTTCTAATTATACACACACATGTGTGTAACCATATACATACATACACACATACATATGTGTGTACGTATCCATACTTAAGATTTCATCACGGGTGAAAACTTCCTCCACTGATGCAAATTAGCAACTCATCTGTAATTTAGGACCTTAGAGTATGGTCTATGGCTTCTGAGAGATTGACTTGCTCCAATCTCACTGTATATTTTAGAGGTTAAACTTGAACCCAGGTTCCTGACCCTCAGGCTGGCCATGCTGCCTCTACAACCTTATCTATAACACTGGAATAATAATAATTACATTAATTATCTCATAAAGGTATAAAATAAAAAAGTTATTTTTAAATTGTAAAGAGCTATAAACATATTGTTGTTGTTCAGTCATTTCAAGCGTGTCCAACTTTTGATGACCCCATTTGGGGTTTTCTAAGATACTGGAGGGGTTTGCCGTTTCCTTGCCCAGCTCATTTTGCAGAAGAGAAAACTGAGGCAAACAGAGGTAAGTGACTTGCCCAGGGTCACACAGAGAGTAAGTATCTGAGGCTGGATTTGAACTCAGGTTTTCCCGACTCTAGCCACAGCTCTCCATCCACCACACTATCTAGTTACCCAACATATGAGTTATAATTATTGTGGAATTCTAGGCATTATAGGTATCACAAGAAATTATCCAAATCATAGGATTGAGATCTGACTGGAGCCAACCTCTTTATTTTACAGGTAAAGAAACTGATACCCCAGAGGTGAAGTTGTTTCTAAAGTCACACAGCGAGGATTCAAATCCAGATTGTATTATATCCCTCAAGTCCTCTGGGATTCAGCGTCACAGACCTCCTGGCTATTCCTCCAACAAGACACTCAAAGTTCTCTGAGACAGGCAGTTTCACTGGTCATCCCCACATGCCTCAAATGCTTGCCGCCTTTTTTCCGTGTCCTGGCCTTTTTCAAGTCCCAACTCAGATTCTACCTTTTACAGAAATCCTTTCCCAATCCCTCTTAATTCTAGTGCCTTCCCTCTGTCAGTTACCTCCAATTTATGCTGTATGTAATTTGTTTGTACGTAGATATTTCATGTTGTTTCCACCATTAGACTGTGAGTTCTTCCTTGAGAGCAGGGACTCTCTTTTACCTCTCTTTGTACCCTCTAGTACGTTAGCCTAGAGCCTATGTTTCTCGATTCACTGAATGACTTTGAATCTAGTGTTCTTTACCTTTCCCCCACACAACCAGCACACAACCTAGGCTGGGACATAGGTAAATGACTCAGAGCAATCATTGTCTGATCTCACCTCAAATACTTTCAGAACTGACCATGTTTCTCACAGTCTTTACAATCACAAACTTCTTAATGCGTGACACAAATCTCTCTATTGTCATTTGAAACGTGTTTCATCTTGTCATTTCCACAGTGAAAAGCTCACAAATGCCAAGCGTAGTTCATACAATATCACCACACGCACTTGAAGATTGCTGCTGAGTTCCTTCAGCATCTCCTTTCTAGGTTTCTTGCATCTTTCTTTGTTGGCCTTGCCTGCCAAAGCTTTCAACATTTTGGTTGCCTCTGTGATTTTGTGATAAATGTTTGTCTTCCTCCTGGACAAGTAGCCTACTTCATCTTCAATTCTGCCTTAAGAATGTAGGGGCTATGAAATTTCTGAAAAGAAATGGTCATTTTTCTCCCAAAGATCACCAATTGCAAGATTCCTTTTAATAAAAAAAAATGAAAAATCAATTTTCTATTGAAAATATAGTTTTGTGGAGCATGAAAGAATTTAATCCAGAGGTCTGTAACTGTCAGAGAGATGAATGGCTCACATTTGAAGTAGCTGCCAACGAATATGGAGAGAGTGTATCATTTATTTCTTTAGTGCACTGGCAGGCTTTTCTTTACTCATTGGACATGTTATAGGTAGCTGAGGTAGCTCTCCCAGTCAGAAACTGATACCTGGCAAATTGCTAGTTCTATTTCCTCCAGGTTAGAGCTTGGAGCCTGATTGCAGGAGATGATATAGTTGAATGGGCATTCTGAGCTTAGCTGCCCTGGAAACAGAAAACTGATATATTTGCCATTTAAAAGGAGAATATGTGACATTGATTAAATGTAACCATCACAGAGCTACCCACACTGACTGTCAGGGAGAGAGGGAGAAACTTAATCTCTCAGGTAGGGTGGGTTGCCTGAGGAGCTGAAATGAACATCATTACCTGCAGTGATGGTGTTTTGTCTGAGCGCGCCCCCCCCCCCGAGACTGATGGATATGTCAATGCTTCCATGGATTTATGATCTCATAAATGTGGGTAAGTCCTACCACCAGTGGAGATCACAATTCCTCCAGACCACATCTTATATAATTCACACCCATGCCTTTCCACTAAAATGTAAACTTCTCTGAAGGCAGGGATTGTCTTGCTTTTGTCTTTTTAATCCTTATTACTTAGCTTGGTGCTTGGTACACAGCAAGCGATTAATAAATGCTTGTTTCTTGATCCTTAAGTCTTCCAGTGAAGATCTACTGATTATACTGGAAGCCTTCCTCTGTGTCTTTTATTCTTTTATGGGAACCAGTGGAGTAATTGGGCCATCCATCTGTTTGCTATTTTTTTTTAAATACACATCTAAAAAAAATTGTACTTTTGTATCACCTAGATTTCCCTTTCCCAGAGAGGCATATCCTTAAAACAAGGCTTTTATTTTTTTAAAGAAAAAAATCAAGAAAGAAAAAAAAACTCAGTGAAACCAATAAAGGCATTGAAAAAAATCTGACATTGTATGTAATATTCTCCACTTCTGCAAAGAAACAAGGGTAGGTTTCTTTTCATGTAGCATGTTTGGGGCCAGCCTTGTTCTTTCTTTAATTTTACAATGTTCAGTTTCAATTATTTTGTAACTATTATCCTTTCCATTTATATTGTTGTGGTCATTTTGTGTGTGTGTGCGTGTGTGTATAAATACACACATATATGTGTTTGTGTGTACTTTTCCTGGTTTTGCTTACTTCACTTTGCATCAATTCGTCAGTTTCCCCATGTTCCTCTGCATTCCTCATCCTCATCATCTTCTGACAGTTCAGCAATATTGCATTGTATTCATGTACCACAACTACTCCTCAGTTGATGGAGAACAGTTAAACATTTACTTTGATGCCCCGTTCTTTGCAACAACAAAAGCCCTGCTATAACTTTTGTTTCGGTGTGTATTTGGAGGCTTTATTTTTGTCAATGACCTCTTTGGAGCTCACCCTTTCTTTTAATGTAAGAGGCATAGCGGATAGAGTTAGCCTTGAAGGCAGAAGGACCTAGGTCAATGTATCGATGATATCAACACATGTCAACTTTGGGCAAGTTGTCTAACCTCTCAGAATTTTAGACAAATTTCTAAGACACTAAGTATCCCATCAATAAAGAGAGTTTCCTGACTAGGGGTGTCCTACCACTGAAGAAATCAAAAGTCTGGAACAGAAAAAAAACCACACAAACAAAAATTCACACACTGTTACCTTGTTTTCCACTTATTCAGTCCTTCCTCCCTTTCTAGTATTCTTACACTTTATTCCCTTCCATGAATTATGCCATCTAGTTACAGCCCCCTCTGCTGTTTCTCACATATGACATTGCAGCTCCCAACTATGCATACTTGTACTGGCCATCCTCCCATTCCTGGAATGCTCTCCTTGAACCTCCCAGCTTCCCTGACTTCTGTCAACCCTCAGCTCCAAACCCACTTCCATAGCAGGAGTTTTCCAGTCCTGACAGATCCTTGTCCCTCCCCTCCAAGATTATCCTTCCATTTACACTATGTTTATTTTGTACCTTACATAGTTATTTGTATGTTGACACCTCCATTAGGATGTGAGCTTCTTGGAAGCAGGAGCTATGGTTTTGCCTTTCTTGTTTCCCCGGGGGCTTAGTACAGTGCCTGGCACAAAAGGAGCTTAATCAATGCTTATTGACTGAATGCCTTGATGATATCTTTTATGCCACTTCACCACAACAAATCATTTGTCACATGCTATGGTCTACGCTCAGCCACCATGTGTCTTTCCATTGTTCATTCTCTCACCTGCAATTTGAATTCTTCTGACCACATGGTATTCTGTAATTTTCAGCCATAGCGATGAATATTGTTGTTTAAAAGATGCACTTTTTGTGCTGGGGAGCAACTTGGGATGATTGAAAGCACTGTATGATTCTTTCAATGTAGCTCAGCCTGTTCAGTTCCTATTCTATTCCAAATGCATGTCATTGTTCATCCACAAGGCTTGTCAAAGACCTGTGTACTGATAGATTAATTTAATTACCCCTTCAACTGCATAACACAATCTGGACAATATCATTTCTGAGGGGGCAGTGAGGTGGCATAGTGGATAGATTGCTGGATGTGAAATCAGGAAGACTTGAGTTAAAATCCTTCCTCAGACACTGTTAGCTCTGTGACCCTGCTTAAGTCACTTAACCTTTGTTTACCTCAGTTTACTCAACTGTAAAAATGAAATGATAATAGCACCCTATTTACCAGGATAAAATGAGGCAATATTTTTAAAGTGTCATATAAATGTTAATTATTATGATAATTGTTGTTTATTTTAACATTATTTGTTGTAATGGGAGGGATAGGGTTGATCTCTTTCAAATTACTATAGATTTCATGGAGGCCAATAGAACCATAAAAATTCTAAGGGGAGAAAAAAAAGTAAGGCAAGAACCTTTCTATAGATGGGAAAACCCTCAAATTAGCCCAGGTCCCTGTGGAGATCTGCCTGTGCTCTTTCTTTGAGGTGCTTCAATATCTAGAGCCCTTTGGCTTCATCACCACACTATTATTAATCTCAAATTTAATTAAGAGTATTGCTTTAAAGAAAGAGGCCATGCTTAATTTTGCAGAAAGCCTGAAAAGCATTCTTCAATTAATAGAACTGAGGTTGATGTTATTTCTTTTCTAGCCTGAATAAAGCTGTGAGTTCACTATTTTTAGGAAATTAATTACCACCTAATTATCACTTGGGAAAACATTTGTTTGTTTTGCACAAAGTGCTCCTCCTACACAGGCAAAATTGCTACTGAGATTCCCCTAATTTTTCTACTGTACAGAAAGATTGAGCTTTTCAGAGGTGAGCCTGATGTTCTGATTTCTCTAAAAAAAAATAAGTTAAAATTTCTATGTGTTTCCACGTAAACTCCTGCTTATATTGAAAATTGATTGAGGTCCTAAATTAATGCTCAACTTAGGAGTCATTCATCCAGATTTACCATTAAAATGTGAGGTTCCAAAGTTTTTGAGGCTCATACTAAAAGAATAATGAACTGCCTGTTGTCAAATCCAAAAAACCAGCAGGCCTACTGGGTAGATGGCTAGTCTTGGAGTCAAGAAAACTTGGATTCAGATTTGACTTAGATTAGTGATGGAACCCCCTCCATGTAATAGTCAACAATTTGCATCCCTGAATTGATGGAGAGGGACCTTATACTGATGAAATCACAGATCTAGAACAAACACACCCGGACCAACACCACACCACCTTTGCCCCCATCACAACTTTAGTTCTTGGGAATATGTCAAGTGTTATTCATAATGATGCATAATGGACTTAAAGCATATAGAAAGTCAGTATGTAAATAGAGTTCTGGGCCAAGAATCAGGAACACCTGGGTTCAAATCTTGCCTCAGGTGCTTATAAGACCATAGGGATCATAACATCTAGAGTTGGAAAGGACCATTTGGTCCAATCTCCTCACTTTACAGAAGAGGATGCCAAGCTCTAGAGAGGTTATGTGAAGGTCATGCCTGAAGTCACAATCCTGAGAAGGTCTCTTAACCTCGATAAGGTGTTTTCTTCCCCTGTAAAGTGAAGATATAATAGCACCTCCTTCACAAGATTATTGCAAAGATTAAAGGAGATCATGGATAGAAGTTTTAGTGAACCTTAAAGAACTATGGAATTATGAGTTATTATTATTTTCTACATAAAACTTCTGCCCACTCAGGTTGAGCTGTGCCCTGAAGGACTTTTCTGTGATTGTTCTTGCTGCCTATATACAATGGAATATGAATTCTGGTTGTCAGAGAGAGTGCTGAGCTGTGATTCTGCATATCTTCAGATAGTTAATGGCCTTTGACAGGGAGTCAAGAGGCAGATGGATAGGAAGACACAGCGAGAGAGAGGGCAGAGGAAGACAGAGAGACATATAGAGAGAGACAGAGTCAGATAGACAAAGACAAAGAGAAGGAAAAAGAGACATGGGGGGAGAAGAGAGAGACAGAGAGAAAGAGAAAGAAGCTTAGATTGAATGGCTACTAGAACCTTGAGAGTAATAGTCATGTAGGGAAAGCCAGCCCCTCAACCATGTCCTTTGATTTCTAGCATTTGTAACCCTAGAAACTCCCTAGAGAGTGGACACTCCTTGATTATATTGTTGCCTTTCTCCTTGGTTGAACTGGAACTCTACTTCGTTCCCAGCGGAAGAGCTCCTTTACTCCTGTGTATTCTTCGTTCTAATCTGTGTGATTTCCTCAATTTCTGTTTACTGGTTTTTACTAATTATCTTGACAAAGAGGTGTGTGTACTAGCTATTCATGGTGGTCTTTTGTGAAATCAGTGTTTTGTGGGAGAGAACTAAGCTAGTGAAAGTAAGCTAAGCAGGGGAACTAGGTGGCACAGTGGACAGAGTGCGGGGCCTGGAGTTCAGATACTTACTAGCTGTGTGACCCCAAGCAAATCTCTTAACCCTGTTTGCCTCAGTTTCCTCACCTGTAAAAATGAGCTGGAGAAGGAAATGGCAAACCACTCTAGTATCTTTGCCAAGAAAACCCAAATGGGGTCATGAAGAGTCAAACATCACCAACATAGTTGAATAACAAATGGTAAACTAAGTGTTAATCTGTTCTTCATAGTGATCAAGGAAAGTGGTATTCATCCTGGGCCCAAAAAAAATATACCACCAGACTGACAATATTTGAGGTGCCAGGCCTTCGAATTTGATTAAGCTGCTGGTTTGGTTTCTGTTGAGTTAACTAGTTCATGCTAACTTTGGGTTTCTGAGGCCCAAACAGACTTCCAGAGCAGACATATCAGGGTGTCTATGTGAGGTCTGTTGTGACATTCCAATTGAAGCCTTCTGAATGTGCAGGTTTGGTAGGTAAACTGGAGTCCTCTGGGCTGCTGCCAGTGTGCCTGGGCCACTGAAGAGATGCTGGTTTGCACTGGCTGGCAGGCTGAATGCTGGTGTCTGAAAGCCCATATTGGCATTTAGGCCATCTGTCAAACTTTCTGATGTGGAAAAACCCATGCCCTTCCCCATGGATGGGACTGAAGAGAAGTTAGTGGAAGCTGAAATTTGGAGAGTGTTAACAGAAAGGCTGGTCAAAGAAGACATATTGTCCATGAAAGTTTCTGTCAAGTCCTCAATCTGTTTGATGGGCACTACAGGGATGTGAGCCTGGGGCTTCAGTGGCTGCTGACTTTTCAACTTCTGGATGCATTTCTGTTCTTTTGCTAACTTTTGCTTCTCTTCAAATGTCAGCGATGCCACAGTGGATTCTGTGCCCCTCTCTCTTTACTGTCTGATCCACCACCAGGTAGTAGGGCTGCTCCAATATTGTTGAAGACCTTGTCAATCTGACTACCAGCAGGAGGAATTTTTGTCTCTTCAGACGCATCCATTTGACTGGAGCTATCCAAAGATTTCTGCTTTTCTTGCACTGTATGCAGTCACTCCAGTTTTGTTTTACGTTCCGCTTCCAATCTATGCAGTGTTTCTTTGATGACCAAAATAAAAGAATTCAACTGGTTGAAATTAAGATCATTTTCAATACTCAGAGGAATCAGATTAAGCAATGCTTTCCCAGCAAGCTGCTGCTTGTTGATTCCCAACCTGTTATGAGTAAAAGTATGCTTGTAAATACCTAAAATTCCCAGGAGGACAGCAGGTTCCTTGGGTGGAAATTGTTGTAGAAAGGGTAGAATGTCATCGAGTACAAACCATTTATCCATGTATTCCAAAATCTTTCCTCAGGGCGCTAATGAATTTTTATGAACAGTAAGGGAAGATATTGGTAAAGAGGCATTTTTAATTCTTGCTATCAAGGAATTTTTCGTGAATAGATAGTCTAGAACAGGGATGGAGAACCTGTGGCCTCGAGGTCACATGTTGCCCTCTAGATCCTCACATGCAGCCTTTTGACTGAGTCTAAGTTTTACAGAACAAATCTTTTCATTAAGGGGATTTGTTCTGTGAAGTTTGGATTCAGTCAAAAGGCCACACTTGAGGACCTAGAAGGCCACATGTGGCCTTGAAGCTGCAGGTTCCCCACTCCTGGTCTAGGAGGTTTGCAAATGTTGGAATGATGTTCAACAGTTCTTAGATTTGACTGGAAGGGGCTTCTAAGGCTGTCACCTCAAATTCTAGCTCAGTCTCCTCTACGGAGATAAACGAAGAAGGATCAAGTGCCTAGCTATGGTCCTCCTACTCCCCACAGAGTTAGAAATTGCAATGTCTCTTAGAAAGGGCTGGACCAGATCCTAGGGCAGATCTCTATCCCTGCCACATGTGAGTTCAGCTATAATTATATATTTGATAGTAACTACATACATATATTATACATATATGTATTTCATATATGTATTTCAGATATAAGTTAATTCAATTCAGCAAGCATTTATTAAATGCCCACTATATGCCAGGCACTATGAATACAAAGACCATAACAAGTAGCTCTTGCCCTCCAGGAGTGATTTCTGGTAACAAGTACACAGAGAAGGAAGTACAATATATTCTCATAACACCAACTATCCTGGCCCTCACTGCCTGAAGGCCCGGTAGGTTACATTTCTCCCTTCCCCCAGGGTCCTCTGGTATCCTTAAAGGGGACTTAAGGGTATTTAGGCTATCTGCCAATGGTTCCATCCCCCATTGATGGTATTCCTATAAATGTACAGGTGAGTCCCCAGCACCCCAGTTCCATTTAATCACTTAATGCTTAGATTTGCTTTCACAAAGAAATATTTACTTCAAAAGGTATAATCATAAATGCACAAACCCACACCCAACACATGGGGCTTAATCCTTCTTCCCCTTTGCACCTCAGTCTCTGGGGAGGGGAAGAAGATTAGGTTTGCAGCTTAGCTCAGTTATAGAGCACACAGTCCTAGTTCCAAGTCCAAAGTCCCCCCAGGACTTGAGTCCCAGGCACCCTGGCTTCTCTAAGCTTGCCTGCTGGGCTGGCTAGCTCAACATCCTGACTCTAATCCTGGCTTCAACTTCTGGGTTCGGTGGGGGATCACTACTGGCACCTGAAACCGAAAATAAATAACACAGAACAGAGACATAGTAAACTAAGGCTAAGGTTTACTTAAACTAAGGCTGATTTCTCAGAACTAGAGTAAAAGAGATAAAGAAGGTGTCCCTTCTCTTGGTCCAGTTCATGGCATCCTCATGGAGGGTGAACTGTGATCTTCACCTGCTGGAAGGCACGGAAAATCCCACCTCAGTCTGGCCAGTTTTAAAGATGCTGCCTGCCAGTTAAACAGCCCATCAAAGGAGACTACTCTCACCAATATGGAGAGGGCCTCCATATTAGGTGATCTGGATATGTCCATGGCAAGCCCCTTACACAAGGTAAATACAAAGTAACTGAGGAGAGCAGATGAGAGCCCCAGTGACTTTGGTCTGAGGAGTGGGGAATGTCTTAGCAGAGGAGATGACACCTGAGCTAAACTTTGAAGGGATCTTGGATCAAAATGCCTTATTCTTCCTTATCTTCTGGGTAGTTATAGCCCTTATTTTCTTTAAGGAAATTTGTCTGAATTCATGCAGGGTAACAGAAATACTATCATCAGAGTGGCTTAGATGCCAGTAACCAAGTCCCAAGAGTGGGGAAACTTTGCCTAGCACACAGATGAAGTGTAAGGACTCACTGCTTGGCAACCAATTCACTACAAGCTATTCTAGTCCATCTATGCTCCCTGATGTTTTGCCACCTAAGTCACCCGTTGTCAGAGATGATGCAGCACATCTGAACAGAGAGGGTAAAGAAGGTCAGAGGCACAGGGCACCTGGGGACTTGATTCCTTCCAATTCAGTTTATTAAGCATCTACTATGTGTAAGACACTATACTAGGCACTGGGAAGAAAACATACACAAAAAAGAATCTAAACAATACGTAGCCATAGGCTAAGTCCAAATGGTTGTAAAAGCAACCCAGGAAGTGAGTGTGTGTGTGTGTGTATGTGTGTGTGTGTGCGTGTGCGTGTGCGTGCGTGTGCGTGTGCGTGCGTGAGACAGAGACAGACAGACAGAGAGACAGAGACAGAGAGAGACAGAGATAGAGAGACCGAGAAAGACTGAGACAGAGAAAGAGACAGACAGGGACAGAGAAAGAGACAGCAAGAGAGACAAACAGAGAGACAGAGACAGAGAGATGGGGACACACACACAGACAGAGAGAGAGAAAGAGAGAGAGAGAGAGAGAGAGAGAGAGAGAGAGAGAGAGAGAGAGAGAGAGAGAGAGAGATCTACTTGATGAATGCTGGGAAAATCTTAATGAGGTAATAATGATTCATTTTGGCTTATGGAGGAAGATTTCCCTGAAATGAGCCTTTCGATCCTACTTATGCTGTAAATGGTCAGATTAGAAGGAAAGATCCTAAGACTTTTAACTTAAAATATTTCCAGCAAGCATTAGTTCATAATGGAGCTTTTATTACAATGATACATTTCTCCCAGAACTTAGGCTCAAGATGGCAGGTTAGCTGGACTCTTAAAAGTGGACTCAAACTATCCACCAATAGAAACACTATGGTAAGGGTAAGTGAATTGTAAGAGATATAGCTAGTATTGTCTTCCTTGGTTTCCCTAACTGACTTGGTATTATCTGGAAGATTAAGTTTAAAATAATAATTCCTGCCATTTATAGAGCACTTATATCATTTGAGCCTAACAACCACGCTGTGAGGTATCCCATTTATAAATGAGGAAACTAAGGCACACAAAGATTAGATGACTTGGCTCGTAGTCACATAACTAGTGAGTTCTACAGATAAAATTTGAACCCAGATCTTGCTGTCAAGGAATCCTGGGGAAGTCATCTAATCTGAGTTAACAATACACAGAAGTATTTCTTGACAATATGAGTGTAACTGGAGCTTCCTGGGTACCTTGCCTCTATAATTTGGGCTCAGGCCCTGGCTCCAATACCATATTAAAGGTTGTTAGGAGAAATCCTTTTAGCTGGCACACAAATTTGTTCCTTGCAGCCAACTTGAAGAGCAGGTTCTTAGTAAAGTCACAAAACTCAAATGACTATTGAAAATGCATTTGGCCAGTTATAGGATCCCGAGTCCCTTATACCAAAATAGAAATGAGTGCATCATGTCAACTTTTTTTAAACCCTCAAGAGCCTGTACTTATCACAGTGGCAGACAGACAGGGAAGCTGACGTGCAGGATCTCCATGTTAAAGACACAGAATGTAAAAACGTAGGAATTGCAAGGGCAGTCAGACATGTGCCCTGAATCCATCTAAGCCAACACCTGTCTCCAGTCATGGCATCAAGGGACATGTGGTAAAAGCATGTGACTGGTCTCTCTGATATCAATCTCAAAAGGTCAGGCAGCGATGAACCTGGAAAAATCAGCCCCTTCAATAATACCGTGGATCTTCAATGCCTGTTGTTATCTAACCTTTCAAAGGTCAAGTGTTTTTTCAACCCATATCACCTTGTAGGGCATAAAGTCCCAAAAGTTTGCTGCCTAATGTTCACACCAGTAATTTAAAAAACGTGTGCTTGAGATTAACTTTTTCAAACTTCAAGAGGAGCTCCTAGGCTCTAGGTTCTAGCATTTTACAACTCAGCGATCATTTACCCCCACACTCGAGAAACTCTGCTGGTTACCTATCACCTCTAGGATCAAACACGAGATTTTCTGTTTGGTGTTCAAAGGCCTTCATAAACCCCCTTCCACTTTTCCATTCTTTTCATACCTTATTCCCCACCACCTTCTCTTCAATCCAATGACATTGTTTCTTGCTTTTCCACAAACAAGATACGCCATCTTTTAGCTCCAACATTGTCACTGGTTGTCTTCCATACCTGGAATGTTTTCCTCCTCACCTCCTCCTCCACCTTCTCTGGCTTCCTTTACTTTCCAACTAAATTGTACCTTCTGTGGGAAACTTTCCTGATCCCTCTTAATTCTGGTGTCTTCTTTCTATTAATTATTTCCTACTTATCCTGACATAGTCTATTAAAACGCCAATGTTTGCTGCGAGGGTGCATCCACGGAGTTTTATTATGTTTAGGCAAATGGAAGACAATGTCAATGGTGAAAAGGTCATGAGACACACATCTTCAGTAGTAAATGACTGTTTGCTATTCCTGTTTCCAAATCTGTTCTTCCCAAGGACCTTCTGCCATGTCTGGTAGTCTGTGCCTATTCTGGCATTAAATTCACTGAGAATTATAAGCTTGTCCCCTTTTGGCACAATGATGATGAGGGTCCCTAGACCTATATGAAATTTTTCTTTGACCTTATCAGGTTTTGTCATTGTGGGAGCACAGGCTTTGATGATGGTGGCATGATGTTTTCCTGCAAGTGGAAATCTCATTGTCATGAGTTCACTCCTTTTGGAAGGAAAACAAGCTTGTTGACTAGATTAGTTTTGATTTCAAAATCTGCAGCTCCCTGGCACTCTCCATCGCTGCAGCCACTCCAGAAAAAATGTTTATCCAGCTTTGCCTTTGATACACTGGCTTTCATTTGCCAGCCTTGTTTCACTCAGGGCAACCATTTGGATGCGATATCTGCTGAGTTCTCTCACAACGAGAGCTGTTCGTCTTTTGTGTCTACTGGATTTTGTGCTGTCCCTAAGTGTGAGCACATTCCCTAAACCAATGGTGAATGAAATCACCTTTGTAAAAGTTTTTGGACATTTTTTGTCTGTTTTGACCATAGGGTGAGATCCCCCTCTGCCACGGTAAACTGGCCAGGGTTAGGTAAAGCAGATAAATTTTATGGCGTCTCTAGCCCCTTCCTCACTCCAGGAGGTGAGCAACGAAGTCCTTAAAAAACGCTGTTTAGCATTGAAACATGCTATTTGCTTTTTTTTTCTTGTTGTTTCTTCCTTCTCATGGTTTCTCCCATTGGTTCTAATTCTTCTCTACAATATGACTAATGTGAAAATATGTTTAATATGAATATATACATAGAGCCTGTATCAAATTGTAAGCCATCTTGGGGTGGGGATAGGGGAGGGGTGGGAAGAAAATTTGGAACTTAAAATCTTATGGAAGCGAATGATGAAAACTAAAAATAAATAAATAAATAAATAAATACATTTTTTTAAAGGCTGCTCAGATACTCAGAGGGCTGCCAAATCCCACTGCTGCTTCAGGCCAGTGGGAAAATGACCCTGTGGTCTAAGCTGCCTGTGTGCTCCCAGTGTATCTGCACCTGCTGTTTGCTTCACTTGCCATATACAAAGCTTGTTTGCACATATTTATTTGCTCATTGTTTCCCCAATAAGATTGAGAACTCCTCCAGGGCAGGAACTGTCTTTTGTCTTTCTTTTCGTCCTGGGTGTTTAGCACAGTGCCTGGTGTACAGTAAGTATTTAATAAGTGCTTATTGACTGACTAAGCCTGTGCTTTTTGCCTGTTACTTTATAAACTTTTGACCACATCCACTTTCAGGTCTGGTATATCCTCACCTCTTTGCCTCTGCTGTTGTTTTTTCCTCTAGAGATGCCACCACCCAGCTCCCCGACTGCCATTTCTGATGAATGCCATGATCTTGTCATGACTACCTCCATGAACCTCCCTGATCATTTCAAATTGAAATTATTTCTCCCTCCATTCCAGTCTCATTAGGTTATACAATCTTTATATCTACATTTGATATCACTCCTCACATACCATCTCTGATTATATATAGCTATTTGTGCTCATGCATCATCTACTTTAAAAAAAATTAAATTTCCCTGGTTCTTCCTGCAGCAGAGGCTACACATTCATTTACCAAGTATGTTGCAGTGGTATTATCTGCCGTACTGGGTTTTCCTTTGTTGCATAGGTTGTGCTAACTAGATGACCACTGAGGTCCTTCCCAACACTCAAAACTTGAGATTCTGCTACCATGGACTTGGCCTTATTCCCCTGGGCAAGTCGCTTAACTACCATCAGTCTCAGTTTCCTCATTTGTAAAATGCAAGTAAAAATAACTAATACCTCACAGGAGGAATGAAATGTAAATCACTTTCCAGACAGACCTTAAAGGGCTACATAAATATCAGTTGTTTTTGTTAATAATAATTGTATTATTATCTCTAAAGCCTCAAAGTGACATGCACCCCAAAATGTATTGAACGAATGAACTCTGACACTGAAGAAATAGGTTCATACTTTTGATTTCTCAAGTATTAGAACCATTGATTCATTTAATGGAAAGCCCGATTGTTTTCCATTTTTGTTTAACTTTTTAATCCTCCTCCCATTTTGGACTTGTTCTGTTCTTTTAAGATGCCTTCTACATTTACCTCACAGTCTACTGGAGATTTTTTTCCCACCCTAGTTATTTCTGCAATATCTCAAGCTGTGTGAGTAAATTGGTTCAGCAACATTCTTTGCAATGTTTTCCCCCATAAACTCATGTGCCTTCATGACAATAAAAATCTGTCCAAAGTCTGTGCTCACAATTGGTGTGAAATTCTGTAAGTTGAAAATTACAGATGAAATGTTTGCTTGGGCCCCAGTTCCACTGCCCAGGATAAATGCAAGACATTCATCTAATCAGGGCTAATGGCCTGATTAATGACACTATCTTCCTCCCTTCACTTCTCTGGGGCACGGTTTCCAGGGTCCCTTCCAGCTCTAATGTTCTATGAGTCAGCTCGAAATGCTTCTATTTGGTGTGCTACAGAACTGCCTTTAGAGCATTCAACTCTTTCTTACTAATGAGCTTAAATTTTTCCTTTCTCCGAGGCAAAATTTCTGGCGTGGTCTGATAAGGAGATGGTTCTACAGGAAAGTCTTGGGTTAACACCTGGCAAAATTCCGAGGGAGGCCCACTCTAAAGCTTTCTCAGGATAGATGCAGCTGCCCTTCATGTGGCCATCATTTCCAGGAGAGCTTTACTGAACAGTGACAGCTGTAGACTTGACTCTAAGAGGAATGGAATTTGTTTGTTTGTTTTTTGGGGGCGAATGGAGGTCAAAGAGTCAGTCTGGTAGAACAGTCAATAGTGGATGTAGAGTTGAAGAGAACTATAGGTATGAAGAATAGGACCAAGGGCCAATTTTTTTAAGGATCCTAAAAATAGTTGGTTATTCACAGAACAAACCCCTGCCTTGAGAGCCGGGGCTATTTTTCATGTCTGTCTTTATATCCCAGAGTATAGTACAGTGCCTTGCATGTAGTAGGCACTTAGTGATTATTTGCTGAATCCATTGTACTTAACTTATAGGCTATTGGGGTCATTATATTAAGAATAGGATTCATAGAAGCTCTTTTTGTGGTGGCCAAGACCTGGACATTGAGAGGATGCCCATCAACTGGGAAATGGCTGAACAAGTTGTGGTATATAAGTGTAATGGAATGTTATTGTGCTATAAGAAATGATGCCCAAGCAGACTTCAGAAAAACCTGGAAAGATTTATATGAACTGATACTGAGTGAAGTGATCAGAACCAGGAGAACATTGTACACAGTACCAGCAATATTGTATGATGACTGACTTTGACAGACTTCGTTCTTGTCAACAATGCAAGGACCTAAAACAATTCTAAAAGACTCATGATGGAAAATGCCATGGACATCCAGAGAAAGAACTATGAAGTTTGAATGCAGAGGGAAGCAGGCTGTTTTCTTTTTTTGTTTTGTTTTGTATTTTTCTTTCTCATGGTTACTTCCATTTATTCTAATTCTTCTATACAACATGACTAATGTGAAAATATATTTAATAGGAATGTATATGTAGAGTCTATGTTGGATTGCATGCCATCTTGTGGAAGGGGAATGGAGGAAGGGTGAGAAAATTTAAAACTTATGGAAGTGAATGTGGAAAACTAAAAATAAGTAAATTAACTCATAAATTTAAAAAAAAAATAAAGTGTAATGTTATCTAAAAAAAAAAGAATGGGAAACCTAAGAAGACAGAGCCACCCCCCCACCCTCTCAGAATAAATAACTTTCATTATAAACATCTTTACCCTAAGATGGCTTTTAGTGGGTTTTTTTTTTGGGTGGGGTGGATAGGGTAGGTGGGGTAGCCATATAGACCTCCAGACTAATAATTACAGAGGCAGTATGGCCTAGTAGAAAGAGCTTGAGGCTAGGAGAACAAATGTTTGTTGGTTTTGCTATGTTACTAACTAACTTTTCTTTCAGTTTTTTTCTTTTATCTGTCAGATGAGGACAAAAATACATACGCTACTTATATAACACAGTTATCATGAGGATCTAGAGATAACAGATAAAAAGAATTTGCTGCCACCCTGAGAAGACTTTCCCAGCAAAAGCAGGAACCTGTCCAGCTATAGCTGATTCAATAGGAGCTGGAAGGCAGAGCTTACTTCCTGGTTGGTGTTGTTGGGCTGTTTTTCAGTTGTGTCCAATTCTTCATGACCCCATTTGGGGTTTTCTTGGCAATGATACTGGAATGCTTTGCCATTTCCTTCTCCAGCTCAGATATGGAAAGTAAGGCAAACAGGGTTAAGGGATTTGTCCAGGGTCACACAACTAGGAAGTGTCTGAGGCTGGCTGGATTTGAACTCAGGAAGATGATTCTTCTTGACTCCAGGCCTAGCACTATCCGCTGTGCCACCTAGCTGCCTTATTTCCTGCACCTGGGCATAAAGACACAAAAGCATCCAGAAAAAACTGAGTACTGCCAATTGGGTTGTACTCCATGTTAAACCCAAACACTCCCTGCTCTCCTGGCATGAGAATTTTCTATCTGCCCCTCAACCGAGCCCATAATTCTTTGCTTGACCCTTGAACTCTGTTGACCTTGGTACTGACCTGCTGCTTCTGATCAGAGACCTATCTCCTGCTCCTGGTCCCTTGGCTCACTCTACAGTAACCGACTTCTGGATCTAGAGGACTAATAGGAGGCTCTGGCCATAGTCCTTTATATCTGGGAAAAGTAAAATTTGTGCCATGGGAAATATTCAGATGCCAGCCCATAGCAGGTCTCTTTCATGAGTGAGGCAAAGAGGAACAATCATTCTGAAAAATCAAAATGATTCCCATATCTACATATAGTGACCAAATCTCTCTGCTGAGTTCCAGACTCACATAGCCAACTGCCTTTCCAACATTTTGAATTGGATATCGCATAAAATATCTCAAACTCAGCACATTCAAACAGGAAAGATTGCCTTTCTTTGAATATTTTCTAGTTTATCAGTGTCCTTCCTAAAAGGTGACCTAGGCAGCTGGGTGGGGCAATGGATAGAGCACTGAACCTGGAGTCAGGAAGACCTCGACTCAAATCCACCTCAGATACTTACTACCTGTGTGACCCTGGGCAAGTCATTTAACCTGTTCCCCTCAGCTTCCTCAAATGTAAAATGGGGATAATCACAGTACCTACCTGGCACAGTTATTTTGAAGATCAAATGAGATAATATTTGTAAAACTTTCATCACAATGCCCAGCATATAATAGGCTCTGCGTAAATGCTTATTCCCTTCGTTTTTCTTTCTTTTTTTTATTTAATATTTTTAGTTTTCAGCATTGATTTTCACAAGAGTTTGAATTATGAGTTTTCTCCCCATTTCTATCCTGCCCCCCCTCCAAGATGGCATACATTCTGATTGCTCCGTTCCCCAGTCAGCCTCCCTTCTGTCACCCCACTCCCCCCCC
>CM053625.1:260399071-260430375 GCA_028646595.1 Phalanger gymnotis
GCATCTAGCTTATCTCCATTACAAATAATGCTTGTTGATGGTTTTAGGTAGATGCTATTTATAATTTTAAGGAAGGCTCCATTTATTCCTATACTTTCTAGTGTTTTTAATAGGAATGGGTGTTGTATTTTGTCAAAGGCTTTTAATAAATGCTTGTTGACTTGACAGCACTTCGGTGACAGCAGTTAGGTGGCATTGTTAGGACATTGACACTGTCAGGTCCATTTCCTTTATATGTTCCAAATTGCCTTCATTCCTCCCATGGGTTTTACCATAGCCTCAGTCACATATGCAAACAAAGCAAACAAACCCATGTTATTATTTCTAGTATGTCTGTGCATGTAGAATTCAGAGTTGGCTAATGCTACTAACCCATTTGTAATAGGCAGCATCCAATTTAGTCTTGATCAAAATGTTAAGCAATGAATTGTCAGTTCATGCTTGCAATTAGAATGTCTTACTTGAACTCTTCAAGATGAATTCAAATCCTGCCTGAGACATTTATTAGTTATGTGACCATTAAGAATCACTGACATCTCTCTGCCCTTAAGACCTCAGGGTCAGTTTCTGGTGTTTAGGAGGCATGTCATATCCCCACTCTTCCTCTAAGAAGCTATAAAGGGTTAGTCAGATTATCTATGCTATTTCTCCCTAGTCAGTATTTACTCATCATTTTCTCTTATACAATTGCTCTCCTGCTCCCCACAAGGCAACCAAAGGTCAGTGGCTCATCCCACAGTGAGAACAGTGTGGGGGCAGGAAGGGGAGCCAAAAACAGCTACTCATTGCACTAGAGGGAAGAGCTAAAGAACAGGAGACAGAAAATACGTAATGAAAGTTTGCAAAGTAACACAGTGCCTGGCATCTAGTAGGTTCTTAATAAATGTTGATTAATTGATTGATTGCACACATTATCTCATTCAAGCTTCATAACTCTGAAAAGTTGGAATCACAATCTCATGTATTTCGTGATCTCCCATGCCTGATATGCTTTTCCTCCTCATCTCTGTCTTCTGGCTTTCTTCAAGTCTCAGCTAAAATCTCATCTTCTACAAGAAACCTTTCTTGATCTCTCTCAATATTAGTGCCTTCCTCAGAAAATTGGGAGAAAATCTTTACAGCCAGTGTCTCCGATAAAGGCCTCATCTCTGTAATACACAGGGAACTGAGCCAGATTTATAGGAATATAAGTCATTCCCAATTGAGAAATGGTCAAAGGATGTGAACAGATAGTTTTCAGAGGAAGAAATTAAAGATATCTATAGGCATATAAAAAAATGCTCTACATCACTATTGATTAGAAAAACGCAAATCAAAACAACTCTTAGGTACCACATCTCTCCTGTCAGATTGGCTAACATGACAAAACAGGAAAATGACCAATGCTGGAGAGGTTATGGGAAAATTGGGACATTGCTACATTGTTGGTAGAGTTGCGAACTGATCTAGCCATTCTGGAGAGCAATTTGGAACTATGCCCAAAGGGCTATAAAAATGTGCATACCCTCTGACCCAGCAATACCACTTCTTGGGCTGTATCCCAACGAGATCACACAAGTGGGAAAGGGAACCTTATATACAAAAATATTTATAGCAGCTCTTTTTGTGGTAGCAAAGAATTGGAAATCAAGGGGAATGGCTAAACAAGTTGTGGTATATGAATGTAATGGAATACTATTGTGCTATAAGAAATGGGGAAGGTACAGACTTCGTAATAACCTGGAAAGACCTGCATGATATGATGCTGAGTGAATGGAGCAGAACCAGGAGAATATTGTACACAACCACAGATGTATTGCTTCTGTGATGACTAACTTCAATACACTTGGCTCTTCTCAGCAATACAAGGTTCAAAGACAACTCCAAAGGACTCATGATGGAAAGAGCTATCTATATCCAGATAAAGAACTATGGAGTCTGAATGCAAGATTGAGGCAAACTATTTGTCTCTCTCTCTCTCTTTTTTTGGGGGGGGTTTGTTTCTTCTTTCTCATGATACATTCCATTGGTCATGATTCTTCTTTACAACTTGACTATTGTGTAAATAAGTTTAATGCGAAGGTATATGTAGAAGATATATCAGATTCCATGCTGTCTTGGTGGGGAGTGGGTAGGGGAGGGAGGAGAAGAAAATCTGCAACTCAGAAACATGTGGAGCTGAGTGTTGTAAACTAAAAATAAAAGATCTTAATTTTAAAAAAAGGAAAACAGAAAAGCAAAATAAAATATTAGTGCCTTCCCTCTGAGATTACCACAACTTTATTCTGTCTTTTCATTAGCAGCTATTTGCATATTGATTAGGAAACTGGTGCACAGAAATTAAATGATTTTCATATGGTTACACATCTGAGATTAGGTGACATTTGAAGCCAGATCTCTTTTGATTTCTAATCTGACACATTTATTGGGGATAATGACCAATGAGACAGCAAAGTGAGGTTAAGGCTAGGTTGTAAAGGGCTTTCAAAATTGAACAGAGGATTTTTCTATAGTGTGTCCCAAAAGACTTAGTGCAAATTTAAGCTTCAATAACTTCAGAAGTATAATTGCTACAAACTTATAAAAATGCAACATCCAAAAGGTTAATTAAAATTTTAAAATATACTTATTATCATATTAACATTCAACATAGTTACTATCTTACACTAAACATCACTCTAGTCAATTTTTGAACTTTGTTAAAACTTTTACAAGCTGTTGTTCGGTGACTTGCATTTGTAATCCTAGCATTAGGATCAGCCAAAGAATCAGGTTTTGGTACATACGCAACAGCTTTGATGTGGCTCCACAAGAAAAAGTCTAAGGGCAAGAAATCAGATTTCTGAGATGACCAAGAAAGAATGTAAGCTCTTTGCAGGCAGAGAATGTCTTCGTTTTTGTTTTTATATCCTCAGAACTTAGCACATTATCTGGCACATAGTAAGTGATAATTAAATGGTTTTTTTTTAAGTATTTGTCCCCTATGAGCCTAAGGCCTGCTTTTGTCATATATTATGTGACCCATGGCCAAATAACCTAACCTTCCAGTAGTCTAAAATTATGTTACATATAAGGTGTTGATTTAAATAGGTTGATTTAAATAGCTCTATACTGAGTGCTTTTCAGGGATGAAATCCCAGGTCCATACCAAAAAAGAAAATTGAGACTGCAGCATTGTCTGTCACTAGAAAATGCTGGAATCACAAAAGTGACCACCAGAAGGAAGACCCAAAAAGGAGGGTAGGGCAGTAAGAATTTGCCAACACTATCCGGGAGGGAGTATGTTCTGACTAGTCATTGAGATTATCTAGTATACTTAGAAGATAATAGCTCTTTATTAAGAGGCGGCATGGTGTGGTTAAAGACAGTGCTAAGTTGAAGTCAGGAAGACCTGGGTTTGAATCCTACCTCTGCCACTAGCTATGTGACCATGAGGAAGTCACTTAACAATTTGAAACCTCAATTTCCTCACCTGAAAGATGGGGATGTAATACCTATGGTAACAACCATACTGGGTCTCATAAGGCTCAAAGGAAATTAAAGTATGTCAAGAGCTTTGCAAGCTTTAAGGCCTTATATAAATTTCAGCCATTATATATAAATTATTTATATTATATATAAACACAGTTACTGTGTTATATACGGTAGTAAACAGTAACTCAGAAAAGGACTCCTAAGTACATTGAACCCTCTCATTTTCAAACTTATACTTATCAAGATAAGCTGGCTTTCTGAGTTGGCTTTCCTGCTGGAAAGAGGAATAAAGAGTTCATTGACAATTCTGTTCTTTAATTTTAAAATTAAACTCAATTTTGTATGGTTTATCTACCAGTCTTTTCAGCTGGGTTAGTACTGTTAACTTCCCAAGCTTGATCACCTCTAGGTGATGGATAAAATTGGATTCCTGAGTATGTAAAACTGAGGGACCAGGACCTGGACTCAGATGAGTCCAACAGGGCTCAGCAGCCAGTGAGAGCCAGCCCAAGCAGGCTGATGGTCCCGTTCTCCATAGCAGCCTACTTTAGCTGATTTCACGTGTTACCAACCCTGACTAGTTTCAAGTGATTTTGTTGCTCCATGGAGGCATCTGCTGGTCATTTTTATTTATGCCTTTCGAACATTTTAGTGAAAGAAAGCCAGCGTAGGGGCACTAGTCTCCAAATTCTTGTGATCCTACCTACCCACACACATAGACATTTATTTGTAAATTACATACATGTACTATCGTACTGCTTTATGTACACTATAAAAATACACAAAGTAAAAAATTTTAAAGGATGAGATAAAAATGAATAAACAGTATTTCTAATTATAAAAAAATTTAACACCAGCAAGAAACCTTTTTTATTCTTACTAAAATTATTATTATGTCTTAAAAAATTAAGCAATGTGACTGAATATGCTTCATTTAAAAAAAATCTTGGTTTAACTGTTTGTGGTACAACAATTATAAGGTCTGATTCCAAGTTTGGCTTATTTTGAGACTCACTTTTAAATCGCCACTCTGACAGAGAGATATCACAAAGAGACATAGATGAAAGAAGGACATCATTGACTGTGCTTACTAAACGAAAGTGATACTCATTTTTCAGTCCTATTCACCAATTATTCCAAGGTTCTTGTTGAAACTTTATTGATAAATTTTTGCCTTTACTCATAATGATCTGTTATTTGTGTGAACTAGATGGAAAGTGTTACATTTTTAATATTTTTTAAAAGAATATTTGAAGTGGGGCTCAAAACTCACTGAAAATGCTTCATTTGGAATACTTGAAATGTTAGAAAATTATTTTCAAGATTTTTTTAAAGTGTGAAGATATGAGAATTTTTATAGGTGACACACATTGTTTTCTAAAATAAAATCTTTTAAATACCTTGCTAGTTGTGATGACTTCACACTCTCATTAACTAATCTCAAGGCACAGTACATACCAACAGAAAAGTTCATTTTTAATGACAGTGAATGAAAATCTGTATTTCGAATTATCTTAACTCTCTTTCCATCGTACTACCTACAGATAGAGACCTCAAAATATCTTTGAGAGTTAAGCGAGTAAACTATATTGGAACCAAATCATTATCATTAACACAACCGTTGAACACAATTGCCCAGAAATAACATCAGTCCATAAAAATTCAAGAAAACTGTCTCTAATAAGTCACCTTGTATCAAATATTCTTAATCTCCAAGTTATATGAAACAAAAAACTTTCAAAATATAGAGGAAATTAAAACCACGTAGGAGCAGGATGAGTTGCATATCTTCCCTATTTTCCTACTTGCTAGTAGAGTCATCCCAAGGATGCTTTCAGTGAATTTAAAGAGGATGACATTTTTCCTAATACCTTAATTTAGCTACAAAAAGAATAGTCTGTAGGGCATTAAATATAAAAGAATAATAATAGAAAGTGACTTGTTCTGGGACTGCTTCTAACTTGTCAAAGACAAAAAATCTATTAATACTGTACTCTATGTTTTAGGCATAAGTTGGCAAGAAACAATTCTCATTAATTTAATATTATTTTAAATCCAAGTTTATGTAGTTTAGAGAGAGAAGTGCCCCAAATGACATAGTATCCTCAAGCCCTTGGGTATCTCTCTAACATAAGCCCATTTGAAGTTACATTTACAGGAATCTCAAATAAGGAAAAGCTCAAACTATAATAAGATTTAGTTTGGGGTTAGAATTCTGCTGTATCTAATAAAACTGTGGTGGTCAGTTAGATCTCTCAAAGTCATTTTCTTCTTTGACCACTCCCTTAAGGTCTCCGTCAAATATCCTAATCCAGAGGCATGCTGGCAAATATTTAACAACCAACTCCCAGGAAAACCAACAACATTGTAAGTAGTCCTTCAGAATGGTGAAAGTGGGAGTCCTGTCCATCATGACTCCCATCCCTCCAGGGAATGGAGAAGGTGATTATTTTAACTACACATAAGGTATTTCTTGTTCTAAGTTTGATAACCACCTTTAATCTATTCTCTGCAGTTGTTCTTGACCCGTTATACACTTCCCTAAAAGCAAAAGGTGGGAAAGGACATTATACTAGAGAAATTTTGTTTCTTAATATTTTCAGCAATGTAGGAAGTTTTTAATATGCTTCCGCAAATGGAACTCCATTGAAAATATGAGATTTTTCTATATAATAACAGCTAACATGGACATAGCTCTTTAAGATTTGCAAAGTATTATATACACAGCAGATGATCCTCATAGCAACCTTGTGAAATAGGTGCTGTCATTATTCCCATTTTACAGATGAAGACATTGAAGTTGAGATAGTTTAAGTGATTTGCCTAGGTTCACACAGCTAATAATAACTAATAATAATAGTCTAACAGATGTGAACCCAGGTCTAAGAAAGCGTTTGAACCTAAAGTCTTCATACAGCCAAGCCTTCTGCTTCTTCCCTACAAAGCCCTTCCTCTGCAGTGAAATGCTTCCTCTGGTATTCCATGATGTACTCCCCTCCCTCAACTCAAACTAAAAAGTTGGGAATCCTGGGGGATGATTACCCTAAGCTCAAGGTACTCTGTGAATTTGCAGTCCCTAAACTACAGCTCACAATCCCTCCCTGGTGTTTTTACCTCAGATCTAGTCAGTCAGAGGACATAACCAATTCAAAGCAAAGACATTTCCTGAAATGATATCATAAGAACAGCAGCCAGAAAATACCTCTCCTCAGAATCTGGGGCTCCTTCTCCCACAAATGCATCATCATTGGGAAGAATGGATAACCCAGAGAGTTCACAAGGAGAGAGGCACAAATGAGTGTAGAATATCTATGTTACAGATTATGATATGCAGTTGGCTGAACAACCCATATGTGGTTGTACTAATATCCTAACCCCTGCCTCCATTCAAGTCAGGCTAGTTTTTCCTTAAAAGGAATTGAGACCATCTTTGAGACCTGATTGGCTCAGGTTGCTAATATCACTTCTTGGTCGCCTGAACACAAAACAGCTATAAGAAGTTCCAGGACCTCTCTAATGCCTGACGAACCACACAGAGAAACTCAGGTAAGAGAGCTACATTCATTGGAATTTACTCAAGAGGTCCTCTATGTATTACCTTGTTAATTATACTTCTGCTTTGGCAAAGTAAATCTCTTTTTGTTAACTGTTGAATGATACACAAGTGTCCCATTTTCTCCTAATATCAATCCTAACCTCCCAGAGAACTGGCCAAGGCCAAATTCAGAACATCATACATAGAACTTGTATATAATTTCACCTATGTCTTTGACAGACATCGTGGATGGACAATGCTAGACCCAAAATTGAACAAGAGGAATAGAGAGAGCTGGGTTGCCTTTGGAAAATTGAGAAATATTTTTAATGACTCAAAGCTTCTTATGGTTTTAACAACAACCTCCAGGGAAGCTGTGTGTTATGGAAAATCAAATCTCTGAAGAATTATAGCTGAGGGTCCCCCAAACAGTAAGGGCAAGGTTCATGCTGTGTTGAGTAGGCTGAAACACATTACTGATGTAGAAATGCACAAAGAAAAGAGTGTGAAGGAGGTCCCCACAGAGATATATGGTATCAGGAACTTACAGATAAAGAAACTCTTGCTATCAAAGTAGGTCAGCACCTTCTCTGCAATTTATAGTCTAAGAGAATCTCCTAGTTCATTTAGAGGTTAAGTGACTTGGCCAGGGTCACACAGTGAGTATGTGTCAGAGGTGGTGCTTGAACCCAGGTTTTCCTGGCTCTAAGGTCATCTCCCTATGCCATGATGCCTCTCTTATCATCTGTACAATATCAAAAGATCTAAAGTACAGTTGTATGGCTCTCCTGTAGAAGAGAAGATGATGACTTTCAAAGGGAGTCACCACAACACAATCAAAAAATCCATGAAATTATTGAAATCATTTGACTGGCTTTCCCTTGGGTGTAGCTGAAGACACCACACAGAAAGAAGCTCATAATGGGCAGCACTCAGGTAGCCAGATGGGGCATTTTCATCTATTAATTTCCTGCTACTCCTAAAAGAAGAGTGGACAGGTTATGATGCTAAAAGATTTCCCTTAGAGGAGCCATTGCTTCTATTTAGCAACCAGTGGGAGCAGGAAGATAGGAGCAGTTGTTATGGGAAGGCCAGTACATCCATTTCTATCCTCAGCATCTAGCATAGTGGCTGTCGTATAGTAGGCACTTAATAAAATCTTGATTGATTAATTGGAAAGCTATATGTTGCTTTGAAAAAGGTACTCCATTAAGAGTCAGACCATTTTACATCCTCTCCTTCAAAATAAAGAGTATAATTCTTATAATAGTGATGATGATGATAACTTTTTATAGCACTTTAAGGTTTGCAAAGCCCTTAACAAATATTTCATTTTTTCTTCATGACAACCCTGGGCAGTAGGTGCTATTATTATCCTCATTTTACAGATATGGAGACTGAGGAAGGCAGAGGTTAAGTGACTTGCCCAGGGTCACATAGCTGATAAGTATCTGCACCTTACTGCATTGTTTTGTGGATCAAAAGAAAAAATGGAAGTGGAAGGATTGGGAAAATTTAAAGTGATGTGCAAATACAAATTGTGAGGTTCCCCACCATTCACTACTCCTGTTGATTCAAGGCTGTTAAACTAACACCCTCCCTTAATTCTCAGACCCATTTTCTGTTCATCCGAAGGTTTCTAGCCAATGTCTGAATACCAGTGAGTCAGACTAACCTCTTGTACTCATCTCAGCAGCCCTAAGAGAAATATTTTGAAGCTCCTTCTCAGAAGGGCATGCTAATGACATTGTAATTGTTTTTACAGCTTTGTGGCCAAGTTAAGAAGTACTTTGCAAACTGGACTAGGCCTCTGGCAATGAAAGAGGAAAGACAGTGACTTAATGGAGCTTACTATTGCCTAGTTGTCTTTAGTCTGATTGCCATTACAGTGAATAGACTACAGAGTAAGAGAAGGTAAAGGGATAAATGTTGGGTCAGCTCTTTTAAAATGCTTGTCTTTGGGAGAAATGCCATTATCATCATCAATGGCACACATTTAGGGAACAGGACCCAAATATACTTTGAATGAAGCTCTGAGGTCAGTGAGATACTTTTACATGTCTCTGCTTACTATGAGGAAATTTAGCTGAAGAAGGAAAAAAAAAGAGTTCAAACTTCCCTGGGCAGCTGTGGTGTTAATGTGATTAAAGATCTTCCCCTCCCTTTTCCCATTAACAGGTCTCAGGTAGAGCTAGTTAAGGGAAGCTTGATTAGGAAAGGCTTGTTTGTAGGAAGGCCCATATACTTTTGCTAATTAAGTTACTAGGGTTGTGAAGCCCTCAGGCTCTAAAAAGGGTATATATACTCTGAAGGTAGCCATTAAGCTGTCTCTCAGAACTGCTGGAGGAGAAGACTAAGGCAAGCAGACAGCTAGGATTTATGAGTGAGTGTTAATGGGAAGGCCCCAACAGAGGGGAAGGTTACAAGATGGCTTGGCTCCCTGCTGTGATATTGTGTTTCAAGTTCCTTGCTGTTATGATAAAGTGGGATATAATTGCTGCTATGTTGAATTGGAGTTATTGGTTTGGGGATTTGATCCTCTGGTGTCTGAATAAATGTTTTACTTCTTTTGCCTTCTATATGGAGAGTCTCTTATATTCTGTGATAGAGAACTATACAGGCATATTCATGGTCACCATCCATATTGTGACACTTGCCTTACTGAATCAGCAGCTTTTTTAAGAGGCCTAGCTATCCACATCATACATCAATATTCTAATTTCTAAGAAGGAAAACCAAATTATTGTCAATTAAATAAATGTTTGTTTTGGCAATGAATAGCTACAGAACCAATCTTGAAGTGGAGAGGACATAGAGGCAAGTACTGCCTTTGACTCATATTGGCTTATGGGCCAATATCTCTAGGCAACTTTCTAAGACTATGAGTTGTAGAGAAAGTACAGATTTGCATTAGTAGAGGGAATTTTCCCATTTGGGAGTTCTTTATAGTAATGAAATCTCAGCCCTAGTGCCTACCTTATTGTGTCTAGTACATTGGTTGTAGGTCAGATTTAGGAAACATGATTATACTTTTTCTTTACACACATGCATATACACATATATATACACACACATATACATATACACACATACATACACACACACATAAACATACACACATATAGAATATACTTAAATGCAATGTACTTGACTCATGATGGAAAATGCCATCCACATTCAGAGAAAGAACTATGGGGTTGGAATGCAGAGTGAAGTAGACTCTTTCCTCTTTTGTTTTTTCTTTCTCATAGTTTTTGCCATTCATTACAATTCTTCTATGCAACAGGACTAATGTGGAAATGTGTTTAATAGGAATGTATATGGAGAGCCTATATCAGATTGCAGGCCATCTTGGGGAAGGAGGGGGGCAGTGAATGTTGAAAACTGAAAACAAATAAATTAAATGTTTTTTAAAATGCAATGTACTTAAAGTTAGGAAGAAATGGATTCCAGGTTGGGTTCCATCAGCAATAGAGGCAATCCGGCAATTCATCTGTACAAGCTTCATCTATAAAATGAGGATAATAGCAATTTCACTGTTTATCTCATTGGGCTGCTGTGAGGCTCTAAGCAAATCATGAGAAGTGCTTGTGTATTAATGAACTTTAGATCCCTTGCAATTTTATTACAACCCTTTTTATGATCATTATGAACAATGCACTGATGCTTATTTATGGGATCTGAAACATAATTTTACTATTTTAAATTAAGGTAATGGTTTAAAGGGGCAACTAGATAACTCAGTGGACAGAGTGTGGGGTCTGGAATCAGGAAGACCTGAATTCAAATCCAGCTTCGGACACTTAATAGTTGTGTGACCCTGGGCAAGTCACTAAACCTCTGTTTGCCTTAATCCACTAGAGAAGGAAATGGCAAATCACTCCAGTATCTTTGCCAAGAAAACCCTATGAACAGCATGGTCCATGGTGTCACACAAAGTTGAACACAACTGAACAACAAATAGTTTATAGTTGTAGTTGTTCTTATGAGGTTGACTGGTCACCTATATAAAGCTTTTTTGGCATTCCCAGTGGCTAGTATCCTTCCTCCCCAAATTATATTCCATTTATCTTCTTTATTTGTATATGGATAGGCTAGGTGATACAATGGGTAGAGTTCTGAGCCTAGAGTCAGGAAGATCTGAATTCAAATCCAGCCTCAGACACGTACTAGCTGTGTGACCATGGGCAAGTCGTTTAACCCTGTTTGCCTCAGTTATTCATCTGGAAAATAAACTGGAGAAGAAAACGACAAACCACTCCATTATCTTTGATAAGAAAACCACAAATGGGGTCACAAAGAATCAGACATGACTGAAACGATTGAACAACAGCAAAATTTACCTGCTTACCTATTATTTCCTCAGAACATAAGCTCCTTGAGACCAGGGACTGTTTGATATGTGTCTTTGTAAAAATGGAGCCTAGCATAATGAATGGCACACAGCAGTCACTTAATAAATGCTTATAGTTTGATTGTGATATATTGTTGATCACACCTATGATTTCTCTAATGTTGATTCTGTGAAAAGATATGTGGGTCTGAATTATAACTGGAAAAACAGAGACTCACAAAATATCAGATTTGGAAGGGAATTCAGGTGTCGTCTCTTCCAACCTATTTCTGAAGCTGGAATCCTCAGTAAGGGGGTCATCATGCTTATTTCTTCCAGAAGTGAGAAGGTAGAACATTCCATTTGGGGAGTAATTCAATTGTTAGTAAGTTTTTCCTTCTAGCAAGTCAAAATTTCTGTTACTTCTACTCATTGTTCCTATGTAAAGGAAACAATTCTTCCATTGGACAAGAGGTAGCAATCAGAGAGGGATTCTGGTTCATGAAGGTTGAACAGTAAAATCAAAGGTACTTTTATTGCCACATATTTCTGAGATGGAACAATATAAGTCAAGGAGGTTGATGAGGCCAAGTATTTGAGGGAATGTCACAATGTGTATTGTAGCTACCAAGTACAAGGGCAGAGGATTTTGGTGGAGGGGAATATATGAATGAGGTGATGAACTCCTTGAGAAAGGAGGTAGAATGAACTGTGGACTGCTAGGTAACAGCAACCAGAATCTGCATAGGGTGATATAAATTTGTTTTAAAAAAAAATCTTTGTTCAGGCTTTGCCCTCAATAATGAAGCAAACCCAGAAAGAGAACATTTAAAGGAGTTTATTGTAGCAGCCAAGGCAAAAGTGCTATGTGAGGTGGCTCATAACCTCCTGGCTAAACAACAAAAGCCTAGATGGCAGCAGAGAACCAAAAGATGCTGTTGATGAGCTGGAGAACAGTAGATGGCAGCAAAGAGCAGCTTGTCATCCAGAGGCTCAGACACAATGCAATGCTCCGTGGAGATGTATCATTCAGAGTTGAATACGCCCATGGTAGATAATGCAATGAGTGAATAGAGATACACTCATCAGCAGAAGGAGTGGTAACACTGTTTGCTTTTTGAAAATTAAGCTACTTTCTTATCTCTAGTTCACAGGATTACAGATTTAGAATTAGAAGGCAACTCAGCAGTCATCTAGTCCTAGGATCATAGGGTTATAACTGGAAGATAGCTTAGAGGTCATTCGGTCCAACCCCATCATCTTAAATATTAGGAAATTGAAGCCTAGAGAGTTTAAGTGACTTAGCTAAGGTCACAAGTAAAAGGCAGAGCTGTGATATGAACCCAGGAACTCTGACTCCAAATCCAGCCCTGTCTCCAAACTCCGGAGCTCTGGAGCATTTTCCTCTTTGTCTATGATTTTCCGAAGGTCACCAGTAGAGATTCAACAGCTCCTCCTCAAGTCATTTCAGTACTTAAGGATATAGTTTACCTTGGCCTTAAGACTTGAACACATTGTGGGTAGATTGGGGATTTCTTACCAACTCCTTCTGCTCTTTTGATTTTCTGTTTATCATTTTTGGTCTTTCTTTCTCAAGCTGAATATTATTCTCCTTAATGGGGGAAACAGAAGTAAAGTATGAGTTTGTATTTTCCTTTCTCTGTTATATATCGCTGCTCTGTCATGCACTTTCAAAAATAAATCAACAAGTATTTATTTATTATAACACCAAATAGTTCTTGCCTTCATTCTATGTCTGACACAAGTACATAAATATGTATATACATATTTGTCCATATATATTATACTAGGTATATTTTGTGTATATAAGTATATACGTATACACATATATGCCTTATGTATGTATGTATGTGTGTGTGTTTAAATGTGGGTGGCACAATGGATAGTGTTGGACCCAGAGTCAGGGAAAGTGTAAGTTCAAATCTAGCTTCAGACATTACCAGATGTGACCCTATTGCAAGTGACTTAAAGTACAGGTCTGACCAGGTCACCCCACACCTGAATAACCTCCAGATCAAATAGAAAATCCCTGGTTTGGCTTTTAAAGCTCTTTATAACTTGACTCCTTCCTATCTTCCTGCCTTCTTATACTTTGCTCACCCCCACAAAATCCATGATCCAATGACACTGGTCTCCTTGCTGTACCTGGAACAAGACACCCCATCTCCTGACACCGAGCAATCTCACCGGCTGTGCCCCATGCCTAGAATGCTCTCCCCCTTCATGTCTACCTTCTGGCTTCCCAGATTTCCTTCAAGGCTCAGCTAAAATCCTTCCTTATGCAAGAGGCCCTTCCCAATCTCCCTTTATGCTACTGCCTTCCCTCTCATTTTATTATCTCCTACTTATCCTTGTTTTGTCTCCCTTGGTAGATCATGATTTCCTTGAGGACTGGAACTATTTTTGCCTCATCCTCAGCACTTAGTACAGTATTTAATAAATTATTGTTGACTTGTTGATTCTTTTTATTGCACACTTCCTTCCTTTCTCTTTTCTTCATACTCCCACTTGTACACCCACACTACTATAGCCTTCCTCTTTCCTTTCTCCCACTGGTATTTCTTTTGTCACTATTTTTCTTGTTGGGACCAGAATTGCTTCTCAGTGACATGAATCCTCCCTCCCTGGTATACTTCATGCTAATTAATGATGCCACCTCCATGTCAAATCCCTTACTATTTCTATGCTCCCATGAAATTAAATTCTTTATTTCTAGGATTGGTAGAGATGCAGAATCTGTATGATTACAGCCATGACAGGGTTAGGTAAATCCAGGACTGCCGAAACTGTTGGACTTTGGATTCAGTAGGGGTTGGGTACGTGAAAAGATGAGGATTGAGTAATTGTAAGACCTGAACCTCTGGAAACTTTTCTATCGTTGTAAATATTAATTTTAAAAAACCCCAATAACACCTGTTGCCTCATTTCAGACAGAAATATACCATTGCCCTACGTCAAGATATACCATTTTTAGTGGTTGTATTTTTTGTTCCTGAAATATCAGAGAAAATGTGACCTAATTTTACAGAAGACTTTAGTAAAATTCAGTGATTTATAAGTTTAAATTTTGAATTATTCAGCAAAATATTAGAAGAGGGAAGTTCTTATTATTTTAAAATAGAAATTTAAACAGTTTACTAGGGCAGATGAGTTTCCCCCTTTTGGCCAGTAGACTTTGTAGCATGGGATTTGCTTGGCTTGCGTTTATGACCCTATGTATGTAACTACTCCTTCCTTCCAGAGACGTGTCAGTGGGATGCAGGAGGATTAAAGACTAGAGGCCATAGGTCCCTGTTGGTTTGGAAGAAGAAATTTGCTTTTGCAGAGAGGACCCACATAGTTACATGGGAGCCAGATTTCATTTTACTGTACAAAGCAGACAGAGTGAGGGCAGGTTACCATTACTAGACAAAAGGCCAGCAGACACTAGGGTAGGAGCTATGGCAGTGGCCAGATATGACTGAAAACTTCAGAGCAATCCAACACTTTTATCAGTCTCTCTTCATGTTCTTCCAATGCCTTTCCAAAGATAAAAAGGCCTTCTAGTTACTCCAACACTTTCAGCCAACTTCTGTTTACAACTACTTTATGCATCAGCTGTTAGAAAGTAGCTGGTATCCCCAATATACCTCGTGGGCATGCACTTCAACTGATGAAATACAGCAAGGTAGATGAAATCGGTCTTTTCTTTATCTTCCTTTGCCATATGAATTTGATAATATCCATGTAATAGACCAAACATTGAGAATCGCTGACTATCTTACAGACAATCTAGGGCATTGTTAACTCTTGGCATGGTGTTCTGTAGGTTTACGTTAGTTCCTGTGTTCCGAGTCTGGTCATCCGTGCCCACTTATATCTTCCCATTCTTTTTCCAAAGTGTCAGATAGTGAACATAAGTTGCTCGACTCTATGATAATGCCCTCAAGCAGCAATTTTTCCTATGGCTTCTGAAGTCTTGCACTACAGATAAAGAAATGTTTCAAGATTGCCCCCAGAATGGTTGGGAGCTGTTGAGGGAGATTCTGTGAGCAGCTCAGGAACATCTCACATCATTCTCATGTAATGACAATGTCTGTCCTCCTGTTGAGCTCCCTTTTAAAAAAAATTATTCCATTTTTAATTTGTGGAATAAAACAAGCATTTCCATAGCATAACATAATAAAAAAAGGTGATTACACGTGAAACTCCAAATCTATTACATACAACTTTGCTATTCCTTTTAAATATGTAATAAAGTCATCATGTAGATTTCTTTTTTTCTTCCCTCCCTGGAGATGGCTACCATTAGACAAAAATCGATGTGTATACACATACACACACATATAAAATTATTCTATATATACTTATATTTATCAGTTCTTTCTCTGAATGCAGACAGTGTCTTTCTTCATATGTCTTTTATTGTTAATTTAGGCATTTATAATAGTCAAAATGATTTATTCACTCAAAATAATTTTTAAAACAACATTGCTGTAGGGACGCCCATCAATTGAGGAATGGCTAAACAAGCTGTACTATATAATTGTAATGGAATATTATTGTGCTATAAGAAATGACAAGCAGGATGACTTCAGAAAAACATGGAAAGACTTACAAGAACTGATATACAAGACTTACAAGAACTGAAGTGCACAAAACTAGAAGAACATTGTACACAGTAACAGCAATATTGTTTGATGAAGAATTGTAAAAAGAACTGACCTATTCTCAACAATACAATGATATAGGATGATCCCAAAGGACTAATGATGAAGCATACAATCTGCCTCCAGAGAAAGAACTGGCATTATTTGAATAGAGACTAAAACATGCTGGTTTTTGCTTTCTTTCATTCTTTTTCTTTATTCTAGTCTTCTTGTACAAAATGACTAACATGGAAATGTTTTCCATAATTGCACATGTATAACCTATATCTAATTGCTTACTGCCTCAGAGGTGGAGGAGTAATAGAATTTGGAACTCAAAACTTTGAAAAATGTTAATAATTGTTTTAGCATGTAATTAGTGGAAAAATAAAAGATGGAAAAAATTGCTGTTTCTGTATACAGTGTTCTCTTAGTTCTGCTCATTTCACTCTCCGTTATTTTGTTCAAGTCTACCCATGTTTTTCTAAGATCATTGAGCTCATCATTTCTTATAGCACAGTAGTATTCCATCACAATCATATACCACAACTTGTTCAGCCATTCCCCAGTTGTTGGGCTTCCTTGCAATTTCCAGTTCTTTGCCATCACAAAGAGAGCTGCTATAAATATTTTAGGATATATAGGTTCTTTTCCTTTTTCTTTAATCATATTTGGAAATATACCTAGTAGTGGTATTGGGTAGTAGTGGGTCAAAGGGTTAGTCAGTTTAATAACTCTTTGAGCATAATTCTAGATTGCTCTCCAAAATGGCTGGATCAGTTCACAATTCCACCAACAATGAATTAATGTCCCATTTTTTTCCACATCCCCTCCAACATTTGTCATTTTCCCTTTCAATTATTTTAGCCAATCTGGTAGGTATAAAATGATATCACAAGGTTTTTTTTTAAATTTGCACTTCTCTAATCAATAATGATTTAGAGCATTTTATATGACTATAAATTTTTATTTCTTCATTAGAAAACTGCCTGTTCATATTCTTTGACCATTTATCAATTGGGAAATGACTCATATTCTTAGTCCTATTCTTCCAACTCTGGGGAGTCACACGCTTCTCTGGATCCATTTCTGAGTTGAAGAGACAGTGTTCTCATGATGTTCCTTGCTAAGGTTTGCATGTATGCTCCTGTAGGCAGAGGATATATAGATGTGTAGCCACCCACAAGTAGCATGGAGGTGTTGTTGTGTGGACTGAAGGGAGGCAGAATAGATATTTCTAGCCTCTTTCTCCCCTCCCCCTTGTCCAAAGAAGACTTTAATTCCTGCCAGGAGAAGATGCAGGAGGTTGGGACTAGAAGGAACTGAGCTACACTTGTATCTACTGGTTCCTTAAATATTATTAGTCTAGGAGACATCATTTTCAAGTCCAAGTTAAATTTTTGATTACTGTTCATTAATTGGAGGGGGAGAAGGAGGACCCTGGCTTTATATCCAAGACTTGACTCCCTACTCACCAAATACTAGTTCCATAATGAACACATATAGGAAATGGCAAAGAAATTAATTGATTCAAGTCAATAGAAAAAAAATCAGAGAAAGTATACATAGGAGAATCTATATTAGATAATAATACAAAGTAGAGGAACTGTCCCATAGAGAGTGAGGGAATTCAGCTCAAACAAGAGAGAAAATACCAGATATCCCAGATAGCACAAAATTCCCTTGAAATCTCTAAGGTAATAAGCTAGGGATAGGGATATGATGAAAACTGCCAGCTCTTATCATGTTGGCTTCTTCCAATCTTTTCCTTCAGCAACCTTAAGTGGGGTTGGCATCTTCCATCCTCTCTCTCGAAGCTGGAAGCCAGAAGCACCCTAAGCCTGAAGAGACCGCAGAACCCAAAGAAACTTGAAGAAGGTCCAGAGACTTGAAAAGATTCTAGAATTTAAAGAGAGTGAAACTTTCCTCTCCTCTCCTCCTATAAACTCTGCCCCACTCTTTATGCAGGCTAGGGGTATTGACGAGAAGAAAGCACCATATAGATGGTCAAAGCAGGTGGTTACTTGGGCCCAGATTGTTGTGCACTTTATCCTGCTAGTTAGCCCTCCTGGAGTTAGTTCCAAACAATGCTGACACTTAGGTTACATTTAGTGGATCTGGACATATCGGACTTATGCTGTCCTGTTGACGACAACAATTTCCTTAGGAAACTTAAAGCTTACTCTGATATATCTCAAATTGTTACCTGGTCTTCTAAGCCATAGGCACTGTATAAGCTTTAAAGTATTTTTCTCAAGTCTCTCACAAGAATATAATGGTCACTTTAGAGCCACTGTCCAGGACATTAGTAAGCCAATATTCTCAATTTCTACTATTGCCTCAGTGCAGGGAGCCTTTAAGTCAAGATGAAATGGACTCATACAGAAGTGATTATGCTTACTGTTGCCAGGCTGGGGCAATCTCAGTTTCCTGAATCTGAGTCTGTAGGCATTGGCTTCCATAGAACCAAGTCTACATTCTCCTCAGGAGTGAATCCAGCATGCATGTTCAGCTGTTCAGTCATTTTTCAGTTATGTCTGACTCTTCGTGATTCCATTAGGGGTTTTCTTGGCAGAGATACTGGAATGTTTGCCATTTCCTTCGCCAGTTCATTTTACAGATGAGGAAACGGAGGCAAGCAGGATTAAGTGACTTGCCCAGGGTCACACAGTAAGTGTCTGAGGTAGGATTTGAACTTAGCAAAAGGAGTCTTCCTGACTCCGGGTCCATCACTCTATCCACTGCACCATCTAGCTGCACCAATATGCACATAACCATCTAATCCACATCTATAAGAGGTGATAATTCTGCCTCTCTGCTTGTCTCCTTCTGATGTTCTTGTATAAGGCCTCTGCTGCCTTGGTCTTTAAAGTAGAATGAGTTGTCCATGGTTCCGTTTCAAAAAGGTTTCTCTGGGCTCTCATTTTTGGATCTGCATGTGCAGAATAGCTTCCTTGTTTCTGTGACCCATACACAAAAATATGTCTAGAGGCTAGTTGAGGTTGGGCCTTCCCAAGCTGAATTCTTCTTTGTCAGTATATGGCTGTCTTTCATCTTAAGTACTATTCCCATCAACTGGGATATAAAATGTGGTAGCAGATACTGTGACTCAAGAACAAAGGGACAACTTTTGAAGCTCATCATTGTGTCTTATACCTGTACACATTTGCTGGAGTCTAGTCTTATCTGGATTCTCAGTTGTACTGCTCCTCTCTTTATCTGTCTCTGTAGTAGTATTAAACTCAAACTAGAAAAGCCAAGGGCTTGTACTGAACAGTAGAGTGGAGTACAGTGGATAAACGTAGCATTGTGTCACTGAACTATCAGAGAAAATGTGAATGAATGGAAAGTTATGAGAAACCTCAGCACACATTCAATAGTAGAAGGTTAAATTGTGAATCCTCTAATGAAAATGCCATAAGAGAAGCTCATTATTTTTAAATGTACAATTAAACAGATTCCTGGTAGGAAATGGTCCTCTCTTTTGACAGGAAAATCACTGCACTGAGCTCCCCACTTTACTTACATTTATGTCCGTGCATACATTTGTTTTCAGGTTTGTTTGGTTTTTTTTAATTACTTTGAATTGCAAGAGTTTTTAGCTGCTGTTTATTCCTTACTATATTTGATGTTGCTGTTTTCTAGTGAGATTAGTTCCAAAGGGGAAAGGGCATGGCTAACTCAGCTAGCGACTATTCTTTCCACTTGGTATTTGACCTGGTTACAGATACTGAGAAACTATTTTTCTACATTACATCAAAAAAGCAAACAAATACCTAGTGCTCTTGTTTAACGCTTAACAACCCTGGAAAACATTACCTAATCACTACTGAATACCTACCAAGGTGTCACAGATCACTGGATGCCAACAGTTAGCAGCTGACCAAAAGAAACCCTCTAGCGTGTGGGTGGGGAGCCTGCAGCCTTGAGGCCACATGTGGCCTGCTAGGTCCTCATGTGTGGCCCTTTGACTGAATCCAAATTTCACAGAACAAATTCCTCTCAGATAAATCTAGATTTAAGCATGATCCCTGCTCACTGGAACCTTCCTCACAGAAACATCTCCACTAATTCATGAAATAAGTTAGAGGAGAAAGATACAAGCCCAGAAGAGACACAGGAATATATTCAGGGGGTACAGAAGAATACTGACTTAGAATGTGTCTGTTTACTACCAGGTTTCTTTGAGGTTCCTTCATTGACCCAGTTCCATAACTGTGCTAGGTGCTGTGACATAGCCCACATGGGGTGCTCCCAGGCCTTCTCTAACTACCTCAGATATCTACACCACAAACTCCTCTTATTCAAACTTCTTTAGCTCTTTTCAGAGCAGGAACAAGATAACATGTCTGTAGGAGGGAAGAAAAAAATAGCAGTTTCATCAATTAAGATTCTATTTAAATATACTTTTACTGTCAGGGAAATCATTGCTTATTTTTAAGTAATATGGCCCATCTTCTTTGTAATCATTAATTCTTAATATAAAGTATAAATTCCACACATTGTCAAAAGCCAAAGCAGGCTGGAACAAGTATACTTAGGGGAAAGGATGAGGTCACTGGTCCATGCAGTAGATATATAGCTTGCAGCCTGTACCTGTCTTAGTATTGGCTGAAAATCCTGAGGATCTAGACTGCTCTGATCCCTCTACTGCTCCTTTCTGTAGCTCTAAATAGGCCAGAGGTGGTTGGTGGCCACTTGTTCTAGGGAACACAAACAAAAAATCAACGCAACATCTCTCCCCAGGGAGGTTGCCATGGAGACTTAGTGGGCTAAGGAACTGTCTGTACACAGAAGTACACACATTACCCAGGATAGCCCAGTTCTTCAGGGGCTTTTGACCTTGGAAGAAACTTTTTTTTTCCCCAGAAGTTAATCTATGAAATGGAAGATAAGGAAGAAAAGGAGAAGAAAAAGGAAGAGGAGGAAGAAGGGGAGGAACAAGAGAGGGCCTATAGGGGTCCTTCATGTTACCTCTGATCTGGCAGGGAAAGGGAATGGGACTTAGATAACCCTACAGAAAGAACAGGTGATATATAATAGGAGTGGAGTGATGACCAGATAAGAGGAGACATGATAAAGAAAACACAAACAAAAACAGGCTTTTAAGAATAGATAGGAACAGAAAGCAGAGGGGGATGAACCAGCAGACTAATGAAACTTAGGAAGGGTTAGTGAGACTACTACTGTCTAGTCCACTGTACTTTTTTTCTTCCTGCTTCCATGGAGTGCCACATTTGCCTGTTAAACCACTTCACTTCCCCCCATGACTAGTGAGGAAGATGGGTGGAATGGGAAAGAGATTTAACCACCTGGATCCAGTCCATGGCTCTGCTTTATTTTCAGACTAGTCTGTGATATTTGAAACTGACACTAAAATATATGGCCACATTCAATGATTCTTTTCCAAATCTGTAAGTGCATGGTTAGAGATTGAAAGAGGAAAAACTAACGCAAAAGGGAGAGGAGATCTGCCCCAGCTCAGGCCAAGGTGGGGGGAGATGAGCCAATTAGAGAGAAGATTTCTGAAATTTTAGTAATCTCTGAAATATCCATCCCCACTAAACTGCTTTATGAACTGAGAAAAAGAAAGAAGGTGGGGAGAGAGGGGAGGAGAGGGAGAAGAAGAGGGAGGAAAAAGGGAGAGGGAAAGGGAGCTGAAAAGGGAGTAGGTAAAGTACCCTCCAGGGCATGGTGTTGAAGTCCAGAAAATAAGAAAAAGACCAGGAAGGGAATGAAGGTTGGCTGGTCTAGGCCTCTCTTCAAAATGGAGGCTTTAGGAGGAATTCACCAGTGAGAGAAGGGGGCCAGCATGGCAGAAGGATGTTCCAGGATGGGGTCAGAGGGACTGAAAGATGGTCCCCAAGGTATAGGCCTTGGGATCTGAGGGAGGTTCCAGGGTGAGACTGCAACTGAGACATTGTGTTGAAATCTAAGTACCAATCACTACGACTTCCTTCTGAGTTACCTTCACATCATTAAGGACTTCTCTCTTAGTCTGATCGATCAACAAATTCCAAATCCATCATCATCATCATCATCATCACCATTATTATCACCCTCATCATCATCATCGTCATCATCATCATCATCATCATCATTATCTAGCCTATATCTTTCCATCTTTTCCACAAGAATAGTATGACAGACTTAATCAGACTTTCCTAGATTGGTAAACTGTATTTACAGAATTTTTCTTAGCTACCAGGTTATAATCTTATCAAAAAATAGAAATAATATTAATCTGTCATGGCCTGTCTTTAATATAGCTCTGCTAAGTCTTTTTCCAGATGTTCAATAACAATCTCTTTAATAATATATTTTAGAATTTGGCCAGAAATCAAAGTCAAGTTCACCACCTCAGAGTTTATGGGTTTTGTTTTCTTATAATTTTTAAAATTTGTGATATTTGCCTTCCCCCAGTTCAGTGGTTTATCTCCCCCTTCCCACAGTCTTTCCATCATCATTGGGAGTAACTAACTAATCACATCCACCATTCTTTTTATTCCCATGGACAAAGACCATCTGGGCCAAGTCCTTGAATTTGTTAAGGTCAGTTGAGTATTGTGCTCTCTTGCTATCTACATATCTTTGAGAGAAAACGCAGTATAGCAGCCAATGTTGAACCTGCAGTCAGGAATACTTGGGTTCAAATAGGATCCCAGACACCAACTTTACCTCTCAGAGCCTTGAGTTCCTCATCTGTAAAATTCAGGAGCTGGACTCAATGACTTCTAAGGTTACATCCGGCTCTAAATCTCAGGTCCTCCTAACTCCATTTTTATTCTATTTATTTTATTTTTATCCATTATTTCTCTCCCTTCAAGTCCAAAGATCATTCTCCTTGGCAGAGAAAATAAAAGCAAGATTTAATCAGCTTTGCCTTCCCTCTGCTGTCAGACATCATTGCCCCATACACTCTAAAGAGTAATTCAATTTCTTCTCGGATCCTACTTTTCCCCCAATGCAACTAAAAAATAACCCTCCTCTGTTGTTGTCAGTTTTCATTACGATCTCAGATCATTCTGGATTTTAGCAGTTCTTAATTATGTAGACAACTATGCTTTTTATTTATTCTTTGTTTCCTACTTATCTTTAGGAAAATCTAAACTGGTTGGTGAATTCTCTGTGCTTCCCCATCAGTCCTTCAGACAACTACTCTTTTTCTTCCTCAGCTGAATTCTTTCTCTTAATGTCATTCTTGAGAGCTTTCTATCCTTCTTTTGCTGACTTCCTCTACAGAATTTTTATGGGATTCTACCCATTTTTACTTTGAACCCTGTGAACCCTGCTCTCCCCAAATCTAAGGTGCATGTCATGGTTTTTCTGTCCTCTATCATACACTGTAAGATCGGATAGCCACTTCTCAATGTTTTCTTTATTTCTACCCCAACAATCAGTTTTTTTTCCAGCTGTCAAGAATCAAATCCAGAATAAAATTACCTTTTATTGGTTCCTACACCTTTTTGAAAGATTAAATTACCATTACGGTAAGTCAAGGAAGTATTAGCTTCTCTGCTTTGGAGAGAGGTGAAAAGGGGAGAAAGAGAGAGAGAGAGAGAAAGACAGAGACACAGGCATAGAAACAGAGAGAAACAGAGAGACAAAGAAAGAGACAGAGACAAATCTAGAAGCTGTGTGGATGATTGGAGTCTCCATCATTCTTCCTTTATCATTGAAGTCCCCTATATAATTTTTTCCATGCCATGGTTATGATCTGTTTAATCTTCTCAGTTATTTCCCCTTTCTGTCCAGGTGGCCTGTAGCACACTCTGATAACAATATCACTTCTGTTTCTGCCTCCATTGATCTTCACCAAAGCTATCTCCATTATGCTTCTCCTCTCTCGTTCCTGAATTTCCTCATGTGAGTATATCTTTATGGTATACAATGCAACTACTCCTCCCCACCTTTTAGGTCCATCTTATCTCTTTTGAAACCCATCCGGAGTCATATTCCAATAAGAAGTCACATTCTACCAAATCCCAGTGATATCTTTGAGGTTACATTTGCCTTGGGGTTCCAGGTTGTATTACTCTCTACCTTTTTACTCATACCCTATGCATCTGTCAAAAGATATTTGAGTTTTGCTCCTAGATTCTTTCTTGGATTTTGTCTCTTGTGAACTTTTGGGCATATCAATTGTTATTTGTCTTATGATATTCTAGATATTTTCTATGACATCATTTGGAAGTTTTCTCCATCACCCTTTCTTTTAATTTCAATGTTCTTTTGATTAAATATTCAAGACTTCAAGAAAACAGACTTACCAATCCTTGATAGTTGCACCCATGCTCTTATCATCACTATGTTTTAAGCTGTGGCAAATTCCTGTTCTTAGACACCATATTTTTAACCAGCTTTTCACTTTCAAAAATCTGCTTTTTTCTTTTGTATGCCTTTCCTTTCCTTGGTAGATATGATGAAAACACCACCTGTTCCTCTAAGGCCTGCAGTTGCTTGCCTAAGATTTTATAATCTTTGGCAATTCTTTATATATTTTTTTTCTGGCAGTATTATCTATACCCAAATGAATCACCAGAAGTGGTAGTAGTCATTCATTTTGGCAAGCCTTGGCAAGGTCGCTGGCGCCTTGGATTCATGCTTCAGGAAGATAGCAGACTTTTCTATTGTTATCAAGTTGATAAATAACTGTCTTAGTACGCTTCAGTAGGAAGTCATCAATCATTGTAATTCTCCTCTTCTGAGACAATATCTCATCTGACAGTAACTTTGGAGCTATCTTGGAGCATCCATGTACCTCACCTTCAGGAAAGGTCTTAGATGTATTTCTTGGCTCTAAGTATTCTACCATTCTCCTTCCATCTCTTCTGTGTGACGTTCTTCCACTCTCCAACCTCCTGAGACAGGTCGTGATTCTTGCTATGTCTCCGAGTTATTTTTTTTCTCCTTGCTTTTCATGCTTACTTTTGTTGTTGTTCAGTTGTTCAGGTGCTCAGTCATAACTCTTCATGACCTCATTTGGGGTTTTCTTGGCAAAGATTCTAGAGTGGTTTTGCCATGTCCTTCTCTAGCTCATTTTAGAAATGAGGAAACTGAGGCAAACAGAGTTAAGTGATTTGCCCATGGTCACATGGCTAGTAAGTGTCTGAGGCTGGATTTGAACTCAGGAAGATGAGTTTTTCTGACTACCAGCCCATTTAAGGAGCACTTAATTGCCATAATAATAAGAGTACAAACAGATATTTCTCAAACCAAAATTCTTCACTGGTGTAAGGTAGTTCATGTTTACATTGTCTTGGAGGTATTGAAAGTGGCATTAATTATATTAACACTAAGGTCTTCTCCCTTTTAGAGGAACTTTAAGGAGAGAGGGGAAGGGAACAAGCTATTTATTAAGCACCTACTATGCATCAGGCATCATGTTAAGTGCTTTACAAATATTATCTGATTTGATCCACATAATTACCCTGGAAGGTAGGTGCTATTATCATCTCAACTTTACAATTGAGTAAACTGAAGCAGACACAGGTTAAATGACTTGCCCAGGGTCCCACAGCTAGATTTGAACTCAGATATTCCTGACTTTAGGCCCAGCACTCTGTCTATTGTACCACCTAGCTTCCTCTAAATCAAAGGTAGCACTCTAAATCTGAAGGACTGTACAGGTTCCTGGAAAGGTACAGCTCACCTAAGAGAGAAAACTCAACTCTTGTGTGAAAGGAGGGGCTTGAATTTTAAGGGAGAACTAGAATTCTGGAGAATTGCGTAAGTTTCTATGGGGAGTGAGACCATCATAGAGGGAAGGATTATTGTGTTGACTATGAATTTGAGTGTGTTTTTCATACTTTTTGCCAGGTCAAACAAAGCCTATCTTATAGTCTATACATTATCAGGCTGAGATTGAATGGCAACTGAGGGCTCTTAACCTTTTCTTCAGAGATGGAAACATGAACCAAATTACAATGTTCCCTGGGAGCAAACCTCATGGTATCAGTAATTTAAGGTGGGACTTTTTGCTGTTCTTCTCAAGTGCCTTTAATGATTCTGGTCTTTGCTTGAATAGGGCAGATAAAATGGGATCTTTTTGTCTTGGAATGTTTCTCAGCACTAAGACAATCAGGAGTCATTGACTTGTATATGGTGGTACTAGGGATTAACTTTCCTACACCCTAAATGGGATTTATCACTGTTCTTTGAGTACTTTTCAGCACTGAGGTAATCAAGCACCCCAGGGCCCTGGGATGGGTATATAAGATCCAAGATTGGCATCTGACTTTCGGGGCACACTAATGGACGGAGTGTTGAGACTCTGGGCAAGTCGTTGTGACTGCCTCCCAGCTTTGCTAACCCAGATGTTGGTCTGTATTTGGTCTGTTTATAATGTATGTTTGTAATTTGTCTGTATTTGTTCTGAAGTTCAGGATTCTTCCTTTTCCTCCTGAACTAAGGGAGTTATATTGGTATGTGTGATTAAAGTGAGATTGTTAACCCCTTAAAGTTACTTTCCTTAGCAAAGCAGATCAAAAGAACCTGTGCTGGCAGCTCTTCTTTCTGGTCTTTTTGGGTCTTATATCTCAACAGCTGCTGCTAGCAGGATTGTTGCTACACCTGGATAGGGGCGAAATGAGATAGAGAGATTACCTTGAACCCCACCCCAGCCCCCAAATTGAACCTGCTCAACATGAACCTAGAACTTTGGTTCTAGGTCATACATTACAATTACCACATATATGTGTGGACTTCATGAACAAAAATTTTCTAGTGTACAATGGATAGAGTAACTGGGCTTGGCATCAGGAAGACCTGAGTTCAAATCCTGCCTCAGATACTTTTCTAGCTATGTGTTCCTAGGTAAATCACTCAACCTCTTATCCTCAGGTTTATCATTTGTAAAACTGGAAATAATAATAGTGCCTATCTCACAAGATAGTTATGAGGATCAAATGAGATAACATATGTAAAGTTTTTGCAAACCTTAGAGCACTATATAAATGCTAGTCATTCTAATTCTTTTTATAGATAAAAACCTACCAGAATTCAGATGACTCTAAATTTAACATCTTTGTAGCTCAGCAAATGCAGACAGTGAGGCATCCCTTCTATGATGTGATTTCTGCTTGGAAGAAGGAACATGAATAGCAGCTAATTGATCTGAGGTCACCCTATAAAAGACACGAAGTATGTAATTCAATTTGGAAAATATAAGTGAAATACACCTTCACCATTATTAAATATTGGCTGAAGAAATGTCATTTGGTTATACTAAAGTATCATGAGTGATGGTGGCATGAGTCATCTGCCTGTTTTAGATAAAGAAGTTGATTGTGGTTAATGAGTGAAGAATCAACTCGTTCCATACAGTTGGATTCAACTGTAAGGCTAAGGAGAAACAATTGGATTAACCTATGCTACAACCACAAAATTCTGTGGTTGCAGAGACATTGTGTGATTCATCAAAGGATGACTGCCAGGATTTAAGCTAATTACCTCTTTTTAAGAATACTGCTAGGTGAATAGACCACTGGGTCTAGAGTCAGGAAGACCTGAATTCAAATCTGGTCCCAGAGACTTCCTTAGCTGTGTAACCCTGGGCAAGTCACTCTACAGCTGTCTGCCTCAGTTTCCTCAACAGTAAAATGGGGATAATTAGAGTACCTACCTCCCAGGGTTGTTGTGAGGATAAAATGAGATATATTTGTAAAGCACTTTGCAAACAAAAATGCAAGCTATTAATGTAGCTCATTTATAACTCACTCCGCAATTCCTATGGTTACTGGTTTAATAGTAGGGGTAAAGTAGATAATAAGTGGGCCTTGCTTGAATTCAATCTCTATTCTACATATTTTCATTACTCCTAAACTCATAATAACTTAACCTCAGAACTTAACTAAGAGATCAGGAAAAGGAACATGTGGGTTTTTTTTTTTAATATATTTAATTTATTTTCAGTTTTCGACATTCACTTCCATAAATTTTTGAATTTTTTCCCCCTCTCTCCCCCCTCCCTCCCCAAGACAGCATGCAATCTGATATAGGCTCTACACATACATTCCTATTAAATACATTTTCACATTAGTCATGTTGCATAAGAAGAACTATAACGAACGGGAGAAGCCATGAGAAAGAAAACAAAACGAAACAAAAGAGAAAAGAGTCTGCCTCACTCTGCATTCCAACTCCATAGTTCTCTCTCTGGATGTGGATGGCATTTTCCATCTTGAGTCCTTTGGAAAAGTTTTAGGTCCTAGTATTGCTTGAAAGGGCCAAGTCTATCAAAATCAGTCCTCGGTCCTCGCATACTGTGGCTGTTACTGTGTACAATGTTCTCCTGGTTCTGCTCACTTCACTCAGCATCAGTTTACATATAAATCTTTCCAGGTTTTCCCGAAGTCTGCCTGCTCATTATTTCTTAGAGCACAATAGTATAAGGAACATGTATTTTAAAAGAAAAACCTCTATAAAGGATCAAAAGAATCACTAAAGAAAGAGAAAACACTCCTCATGCATACTTAGGAAATCAGTGTTCTCCATTAGCAACTAGTGGTGAAATCTAGAAATACGTTCCTAGATGCTGTGTTCCACGCACAGCAGCAAGGAAAATCTCTTTTGGGTGGCCAGATGGGGTGGGGGACAGTTCAACCATGCTGGGCCTCCTCTCTGCTTTTCTCAGCAGCTAGCAATTTTTCGTATTAGCTACAGAAGGTGGTTCTCTCTCCTCCTTTTATTCTCAACTCCAGAAAATCGTCTACATGGTCATTGTTCCCTCTTCTGCTATAGGCACTTCTTCCATGTGATTCTCCTTCTCATTTGTCTTTTGCTCTGCCATTCCTTCCTCCTCTCCAGCTCACTGGCTTGTGCTTATGATGCAATCATCTAACATTTCAGGTACTAATCTCCCGAAAAATGAAGTCTTGACTAGATGAGTTCATGTCTGTTGCACAGCATATTGGGAATTGGAGGCTTATCCTGGCCAACCCTGTTACATTGTCAGCAATAGATGTTAGAGAGTATTACAAGAGGTATCTGCATAGTGGGAAAGACAGTAGGACAAGAATCAGAAAAACCTATCACTATCCATGTAACCTTTGACAAATTACTTACCTTCCCCTTAGCTTCAATTCCTTCATATGTGAAATGGTAATAATGCCATTTCTCCTTGCTGACACAGGGTAATCTGGAGAATCAGATGAAATAATAAATGAGATAAGTGAAAAGGGTAAATTGTGATGCAAATATACAGGATTCTTATCTTTTGGGTACTCTTTCCTTGAGTCTCTCGGTTCTTCTTTATGTAGAATACGATAATGTTTATAAGCTGGATCACACTTTGGAATTTTTTTTGACGGTGCCCAGTTTCTTGTTGTACTATCTCAGAATCCAGAGCGCTGGATTCCAGAAATTTCACTAATATCTTATTTTTAAAACCTTCCTTCTACAATTCTAAATGTATTTAGGATGAGTCACATAGACCCTCTGGTCTCTGCTGAATCTATAAAAATGAGGCTACATATCTGCTATCCATCTCAGGGGAAATTAAGATTAAATGTTTGTGATAATCTTTGCCTCAGGTGGAAAGCAATATTTGTTATTGCTGCTGTTTGTAGGAAGCCCTGAGATCCATAGTCATAAGAACTTCAGCACTGTCTAAATTTGTTTGGGAATGACTCAGATGTCTGACCCAAGAATAGCAAGCCAATGGATACAAACTGTTCTTCTTTGCTGTTCCCCCTCTCTTTCATGCTTTCCCAATTTTATCACCCTGGAGAGATTTGGGGCAGGTTGGCACATTCTTAAAAATAGTAATTTGCTTATTTATCCAAGCTGAATAAGACCCTGTAGCAACAGAATAAAAACTAATTTTGATTTAATTTATTTGCATAGCCAGGTAGCAATTTCTCTTCACTTAATGTTAAACATTGTTTTCAGTTGATGCCATGTATCCAGGACTCTTGGCTGCTTTGTTAAAACATCTTAATGGTGGCTGCCAATCATTGAACATTGTACAATCAATCCATTCATGGAAAAGGATGAGCTCAGATGGAATGTTGGCTTTATAGACTATTTATAATACTGGGTCATATCCCTGGATGCCATGTTCCCACAGCTTGGGGCTGAGAGTCTTAAAATTCCCTAAACTACAGTTCCCAGAAGGTTGCAGGTGTGCCCACAGTGTGGCAATGTCATCCAGGTAAGATGAGCGCAGGCAAGTTTTTAAAAGTCTACGGAAGTAACATAGGACCCTGGGGAGAGTTAGTATGGCAAGGATGCACATTGTGGTGATGGCAGGCACAGGAACAAATGTTAGCTGTGACTGGACCATTTTAATGGCTGGTCCAGATGTGGGCAGTGTGACCAACTGAGAAGGAGCAGCAGCCTAAGTGGCAGAACTGATGGTATTGCCAAGAATCAGTCTGAGGCCTCTACAGACTCAGATTTAGAATTGTGTATCAGTGCTTCTGAGGGTACTGAGGTGCAGAAAAGTCAGCAGATTACTGCTGAAGTACTAAGACCATCTGGCTAGATGCTAAGCCAACTAATGAGGTTCTCGGATTAATAGTGAAGGAGATAAAATATGTAGTTAGATGATGGGCTCATTGTTTGGATTTTGGTGACTCAGAGTGAGTGGAAATAGCAACTGTTTCTGTTCTGGCCAGAAACTCTGAGGCCCAGACTGATTTTTTTATGAAGTCAAACTAGGTCATCTTTTGCCTAGCTTTTACTTATTGGATGGGCATTGCCTTATACAAACTGAGACCTGGGAAAAACCTTAGTTTAAAAAGGCCAAGGTCTCCCACTGCATTGTGGGCCATCACCAGTCATCTTGACCTATGTCTTGCCACTGGACTCCAGTGATTCTGGAGGGAGAGTGAGGTCGATGACTTTTCATAGTTCTGCCTCACTTGAATCCAATTCAGATGAAAGTCAAGACATCACCCTGCTGATGTCATTGGTCTTCTTCAAGAATGAAGGAAGGATAAGGAACAACATATAAACATTTACATTTCTATAATAAATGTATAATATATTTTCTTCATATTCTTAGCATGTAATAGTACACGTTGCATGTGACCTATGTATCTAGTTGTTTATTTGATGTTTCTTTGTATTCATCTTTGCTGTATGTGCCATGTATCGTGTTACTGCATGCAAACTGTGTGTCTAATCTGCTGCATACAGTTCTGACGTGGATGCTATGCTATCATCTGCCTGCTGTAGTAGGAAGGCCGAATTTATAATCTCAAATATAATCACGTATATGTTTGAATGGTTCGAAATGGCAAGGCATGAGAGATTCTCTAAGTAGAACGCAGCAAAACATTTATTTAGGCCCCACCGCAGCAGATCCGCGAACCAGCCTCCCCATTCCGAC
>CM053625.1:260430475-260464412 GCA_028646595.1 Phalanger gymnotis
CTACACCCAAACAGGTTTCACACTTGATAGGGCTTTGGGCCTGGGGCTTAGCACTTAAGAGCTAAAAGTATTTCCACTCAAGGTAAACAAAAGCCAAACTCCTCAAGTGGTAAGGAGCCCATTTTGCCTTACCTACACATCTGCATATTGTCATTGTTGTGTGGCATAGCACGGTTAGTGTCAAGAAGACCTTTTCACATCTCACCTCAGACAAGCACTAGCTCTGGGTTCCAGGGCAAGTAGCTTAACCTCTCTCAGCCTCGGTTTCCATATCTGCAAAATAAAGTTATAATCTACCACAGAGGGCTGTTGAAAGGATCAAATGACATGTAAAGTGCTTTGCAAAATTTCAAACACTATATAGATCTCACATCATTATTGTTTGTTGTGGTTTTTATTATTGTTATTTAACTTTCTTTCTCATCCTTTCAGTGGAGTTCAGATAGAAATGGTTCCAAGACAGCTGTTATTATTCTTTTATGTATAGTGCTCTGTGAATTATTGCACAGGGAAATAAAATGACTGCTTTTAGTCAGTGAATATACTCTCATAGCTACTCTGTAGCAGATAAGTTGACAGGGATATAATTTCTTTGGTTAAGTCTCTATGCTTTGAAAGCTTGTCACTTCATATAGCTTGGAGATTAGATGTGTTTGTTATTGTGACAGCTATTAAAAATGTTGTTTTTAATGTAAACATTAAAGGCTCTTGGCTCACTTTCCCCACCCCAATTTGGATAAGCACATTAGGTTCCCAGGAGACAGCTACTACTTCATCCCTCTGTGTTCTAGGGGTAAGCCTGTAGGGTTAGGGTTATATAATGTTATCACCCGTGAGTCCCCATCTGGTGTGCTTTCCCCAATATCAATTAACATATCCCCAATAGTAATTAGTTCCTACAAATAAATATTTATTGAGTTCTGGTATAGTTTGTCTTTTGAATTCTCAAGGGTATATTGAGGTCTATATGGGGACTTTTCATGTGTATGAAAGATAACAAGCTTCTTATATATGTAGGAACAAGCAGACTCTGATTGGGTACAACTACCAGTGTAGTAGTCATATTTTTAAAAGGCTATTGGATAGGCAATGTGATAAGGTAGGCAGAGCTGGGCTGATTGGGGAAGCTCTAGGTTCAAGGCCTGACTCTGACAAATATTGACTGTGCAACCCTAGCCAAGTCACCTAACCTATTAGTGTCTTAAGCAACCCTCAAACTTACTGAAGTCCAACATCCCATCCCAACCTGTTGATGGGCCCAATGTAAGGGGCCTCAGGCCTAAGACTACATTGCATTTTATCTTTCTGAGTTGAGAGTGAAGGAGCATTGATTATACACCACAGCACTGTTGTAGAATCTGAGGCTTTGTTGGCCTGAATATATACTCACTGTTTCCTTCTGCTGTGCTAGGGGTGCAAGGGGATTTAGAAGGAAGTTCCTTCCCTTCTTCTTTCCTCTCTTTCCTTCTCCCTCTCTTCATTTCTTCTACTTCTCCCTTCGCCCCTCCAAAAAAAATCAATCAACCAGCCCTACTATGTGCTAGGCACTGTGCTATAACAAGGGGATAAAAATTTTGTTGTCCAGTCATTTCAGACTCTTCATGACCCCATTTTTGGCAAAGATGCTGGAGTGGTTTGCCATTTTCTTCTATGCCTCATTCGATAGATGAGGAAACTGAGGCAAACGGAGTCAAGTGATTTACCCAGGGTCACATGGCTAGTAAGTGTCTGAGGCCAGATTTGATCTCAGGAAGAGGAGTCTTCCTGACTGCCAGCCTGGCACTCTATCTATTGCATCACCTACAGCTTACGTTATATTCTGCTGTTGGGGGTGAGTGGGTGAGGTTGGGGAATATATAGAATATTCACAGATAAGCCAAGGCAGAATATATATAGCACAAAGTGGTTTGAGGAGCAAAGGCACTAACAGTTGGGGGAACAGGAGAAGCCTCTTGAAGGGGCATTTCTCTGCTTTGACTCTGAATTTTCTCTTTTGTAACTTTTATCCATTGCCTCTAGTTCTACCTTTTGGGTCTAAATAGAACATGTGGTGGGGCAGCTAGGTGGTGCAGTGGATAGAGCACCAGGCCTAGAGTCAGGAAGACCTGAGTTCAAATCTGGCCTCAGACATTTACTAGATGTATGACCCTGGCCACATCACTTAACCCTGTTTCACTCAGTTCCTCATCTGCAAAATGGGAACACACTGGAGAAGGAAATGGCAAACCACTCTAGTATCTCTGCCAAGAAAACTCTATGGACAACTCCATGGGGTCACAAAAGGTGGGAAACAACTGAACAACAAGAACATAAGATGAATAATCCCTCTTGCGGGATTTTTCAAATAATTGAAGGCAGTTATAATATCAACTCTGTCTTCTCTTCTCCAGGCAAAAAATCCTCAGTTCCTTCAATCAATCTTGATATAAAATGTAAATTTCTTGAAGTCAAGGACTATTTAGTTTGTGTGTGTTTAGTTCTAGTATATAGTTCAATGCCTTAGATGCATAATAAATCCTTATTAAATTGAATGATATAAGTAAAGGCCCTTCTCTATCCTGGGTGTCACTCTAATCAACCATGTTCTTCCTATTTACATATCAATAATATGTTTCAAATATTGGAACCTTAGTTTATCAGGAGATTTAAGTGATCTATATAAAGATTACTAAAAATAATTTTGACAGAAATTAAGGAAGAACTAAATAAATGGTTACATGAAACAAGCATAGAGAAATATGTCTATTTTAAATTTAGAAAATTAACATAATATTCAAACTAATTTACAGATTTAATGTAATGCCAACCAAAATACTAATGGGATATTTCATGGACTTAAAGTCATGACGAAATTCATATAGAAAAACAAATAGGCAAGAATATAAAGCTAGACTATGAAAGAGAGAATGGGGAGAGAGGCTGATTTTGAAACATGTTAAAAAGTAACAATTATAAAATATTGTCTTGTGCTAGAATAAAACAGAGGAATTTCAATGAAACATAACATGCAACCTAGGAATAGGATGTAATTTAAAAAAAAGAAATAAGATGCAATGTATGTGAGATTATTATTTGATTAACAAATGACCAAAACCACTAGGGAATGAAATCATTATTTATAAAAAGCGGTTGGGAAAACAGGGTACCCAAATAGGAAAAATGGGTTTAGACACATACATGCTACACTGGAGTCAATTGGCTCAATGCTGTAAACACAAATAGAATTTTTAAAACCTGATAAGGAAAAGGAATTCTCTTTGTGTCAACTATGGGAAGGTGGAATTTTTTTTTTTTAAATTCAATCTGTGGAATCAGGACTCTAGACTCTATCCTGGTATGCTTCTAGAGAGCTTAATATCGTAGCCAAAGAACTATGGCTGGCATAGTCATTGCTATTCATGAAAGAACAAGAGAAAAATTTTTTCCCATGAAATATTTTGCTTCTTTTAGGCAGAACAAAGGCAACTAACAGTGGAACTTGCTGTAATCCATTATTCGTTCATATTTTCCTTGTTCAGAGTATTCCAAAAACTCCCACTTGACTGCCACAACTCACCGACTCTCCCAATGTTCCATACCCTCCCCAGTCTCCCAACTTTGCTTCTCCTTTCACAATTACCTTTGTACTGGGTTCATTTAGTTTTTCCATATTGTCAAATGTTTATGAATTGTTTAGCTATACTTGGTACAAATAACCAGGTATAATACCAAGTTAGTTTGTGTCTATAGTTTTACACACACACACACACGTGCCTTCCTTAAGCTGAAATTGCAGGATTTTGAGTGAATTATTTGACAATTCAAATAAAAGAAATTATTGACAAAATGAATGGGCTTGGTTATTCAAAGATAAAAGGATTTTGTACAACAAAAAAAGCATTAACTCTAAAATTTTTAAAAAGAAAAAACTGAGGAAAATGTTTGCAGATTTGGAGAATTATATACCATTTCCCCAAGCATTCTCCAAAGAAGAAAAGGTCAAAGAATCATTTTTGAGGAGGGAAACACAAATTGTTAACAAGTGTGTGAATATCTGTTCAGATTCCTCAATAAACAAATACCAGTCAAGACAACGATAAAATGCTAAATCCCACTAAGTGAGCAAGTATATAGATATGTGTGTGTGTATATATGTATGTATATATGTGTGCATAGGTATGTGTGCGTATATATGTACATGTGCATATATGTATGTGTGTATACACAAAATTAGTTGAGCAATTAATAATTCAGCACTCTATTACATTACTGATATGACAGTAGATTTGCATAAAATTTGGCGGGAGCAAACTGGCAATGAGAATTAGAAAACTGATTGTACCCTCTGCTCCACTCTGCAGTTTGTTGTTATTCAGCTGTTTCAGTCATGTCCAACTTTTCATGACCCGATTCACGGTTTTCTTGGCAGAGATATTGGAGCAGCTTGCCATTTCCTTCTCTAGCTCATTTTACAGATGAGGAAACTGAGGCAAACAGGGTTGTGATTTGCCTGGGGTCATACAGCTCAGAAGTATATGAGGCCAGATTTTTAACTCAGGAAGATGAGTTTTCCTGACTTCAGGCCTGGCACTCTATCCACTGTGCCATCCAGCTGCCCAGTCTTATTGTTTATTCATGTCCAAATCTGTTTGGGGTTTTCTTGGCAAAGATACTGGAGTGTTTGCCGTTCCCTTCTCCGGCTCATTTTACAGAGGAGGAAACTGAGGCAAACAGGATTAAGTGACTTGCCCAGGGTCAGACAGCTTGTATACACCTAAGGCTGGATTTGAACTCAGGTCTTCCTGACTCCAGGCCCAGAATTCTACCCATCGTGCCACCTAGCTGCTGTAACTGCAGTAACTCTATCCTAAATTTAGGCTACATGAAGAAATAAGTGACTGTCTACATAAAAATATGTGCAGCTCATTTATTTGTAATTTGAGAAAAGCTAGAACAAAATGGCATGTTCATGAGTTACAGAGTGACTTAATAAGAAACTACTATAGTGTAGCTTTATGGTGCCAGAAAACGACAATATTTAGAATGGGAGGAAAAGACATAGGAAATGATCCCAAATGACATTACCAGAATAAGAAAAACGGCATGAATGTTGACTACAGCTATTTTGAAACATGAGTTCAAGTGTCCAGACCAGGATAAACTATTCCAGCATGCATAAAGATCTGATAACTGTGATTACTGAAAAATCCATTACCATTGAAAAATCTTGGAGGATTAGAAATGTTTTATAGGACTAGAACAAGCAAATATTGTCCTTCTTTTTAAAAAAAAAAGTAAACAATGGTGGCTATGAACATTTAGAAAAAGAAACAATGCTCAGCAGGACCCTGTATGACTTCATTAATTAATTTATTATAAATATATTTATAATTTTTATATATTATTTATATTGTATATGTTATATATTTATATTTCTATATTTATTTTTACATTTACTGTTTATACAATATAATTTATATTACATATAAATGTACATATTTAAATAATATATACTAATTAATAAAAAACCTATTGGTCATATAGGACTAACCTCATTTCTTTTTTTTCCTGACAATTACTAGACCAGTAGGACAAGAAAATTATTTACCAAGACTTCAGCTAAACATTTGATGAAGGCTCTCATGCTGTCCTTGTGGACAAGATGGAAAAATAGGTCCTAGATGATGATGTAATTAGGTGGATTAGGAGATGCTTAAATGATACTGATACCAAAGTAATCGTAAATATATCAGTGTCAATGTAAAGCAAAGTCTCTGTTGGAGTGTTCCAGAAATTTGTCTTTGGTTACATGCTAACCAATTTTTTTTTAAAGTCTCAGATAAAAATGTAGATGTGCAATTCATCGTCAACATAGATAGCTACCAAAGTTGTCTTTCTAAGGCATGAGTCTGATCACGATACTCCCCTATCCAACACATTCCAGTGGCTGCCAGGGTGAGCAAGCAAACTCAAAAAGTGAGTAGGTGTCCATGGGTTCTGGTGAGAGGTGTGAGGTTCTACAGTATTAATGGATGCGAGATCATAGAAAATCATAGAAATCATAAAAAATCATAGAAATACAAGATAATGGGGGGTGGGGTAACCATGTAGAAGACAGCATTTGCACTGAGCTTTGAGGAAAACTAGGAATTTTGAGGGGCAGAGATAAGAAAGGAAAGCATTCCACAAAAGGGGGATCTGTGCACAGAGACGGGAGGAGTATATAAAGAGCAATAAAACAAATAAACATAGATAAATGAATGAATGATAAGTAAGTGGATGAATGAATAAATAAAGCAAGAACGTCAATTCATCTGGATTGCGGAGTGCATGAAGGGTAGAGGTCTGAGGTAAGCTCAAAAAGGTAGTATCAGTCCAGGTTATTAAAAGATTTAAATGCCCAAAAAAGGAGTTTGCATTTGACTCTAGAGATAACCTTGTGTGGATCAAGGTGGCACAGTGGATAGAACACTGGGTCAGGAGTCAGGAAGACTTGAGTTCAAATTCAGCTTCAGACACTTACTAGCTGTGGGACCCTGGCATGTCACTTAACCTATGTTTGCCTTGGTTTCCTCATCTGTAAAATAAAGATAATAACTCCTAGCTCCCAGGGTTGTTGAGAATAAAATGAGGGGCAGCTAGGTGGCACAGTGAGTAGAGCAGCAGCCCTGGAGTCAGGAGGTCCTGAGTTCAAATCCAGCCTCAGACATTTGACATACTTACTAGCTGTGTGACCTTGGGCAATCACTTAACCCCAATTGCCCTGCCTTCCCCACTCTTAAGCTCCCATCAATGTCTTTTTTTTTTTTTGAGTCAATTGGAATTAAGTGACTTGCCCAGGGTCAATGGCTAGTAAGTGTCTGTGGCTGGATTTGAACTCAGGTCTTCCTGCCTCTGGGGCTGGGGCTCTGTCCACTGAACCACTTAGCTGTCCCTCAATGTGCTTCTATTGGCATAAACCAGCCTCTCATAATAATGACACTTAAACATAACCAAGACCAGCCTAGTCAGTGATTCATTTACTAGATTTTTTTTAAAAAATAACCTCACAATTATATGATGGAGAAGATATTGCTAGAAAGGAGGTCATGGCGGGGTGGTGGGGGGAAGCTGAGGATTTTAGTGGATTGGAAGCTTACTATGAGTCAATGATGACATTGCAGCTAAGAAAGCTAATAAGTCTTGGGTGGCATTTAGAGAAGCATCTTGTTGTTCAGTTTTGTCCAACTCTTCATGACCCTGTGGATTATACTGTCCATAGGGTTTTTTTTTTAGCATAAATATCAGAGTTGCCATTTCTTTCTCCAGTGGACTAATACAGAGGTTAAGTGACTTGCTCAGGGTCACACAACTACTAAGTGTCTGAGGCCACATTTGAACTCAGATCTTCCTGACTTCAGGTCCAGTGCTCTATCCACTGAGCCACTTAGTTGCCTAATGAAGCATAGTTTCTGGGAATAGAGAAGTCATAATCCAGCTTTTTTCTGCATGGGTTGTACCATATCTGATAGTATTTTTAATTCAGTTTAGGGTCCCACATTTTAGAAAGGTCATTATTGACAATCTAGAGAGCACATAAAGGAAGCCAAATAGGATGGCAGAGGGCCTGGAACTCAAGCCATATTTAATTTATTTCAATTAAATTCAACAAGTATTTATTACATAGCTTCTATGTTCAAGGTGCTGTAAGAGGTCCTGGGGATACAAGATTAAAAAGAAAACCATCTCTAACCTTGAAGACCTTACATTCTATATTAGAATCCATTGAGGGAACTGGAGATGCTTAACCTGGAAGAAACCCTGTTGAGGTGGGAATGATAGCTCTTTTCAAGTCCTCAAAAGGTAATCATTTGGAAAAAGGATTTGGAAAATCCTTTTGGAAAAAGGATTAAATTTGTTCTGTCCTGCTTCTGAGGGCAGAACAAGAAGCAATGGGTAGAAGATGCAGAGAGAAATTGATGTCCAGAATAATTTCCCAATAATTGCTATTGTTCAGTTGTGTACATGCTTTGTGACCCCATTTGGGGTTTTCTTGGCCATAAATTCACCATTTCCTTTTCCAGCTCATTTTACAAATAAAGAAACTGGGGCAAACAGAGTTAAGTAACTTGCCCAGGGTCATACAGCTGCTAAGTGTCTGAGGTAAGATTTGAACTCAAGAAGATGAGTCTTCCTGACTCCAGGCCCAGTGCTCTGTCCACTGTACACCAAGCTGCCCTTCCTAACAATCAGTGTTGTCCAAAAGTGAAAGGAGTTGTCTTGGGAGGTGGTGGCTTCTTCTTCATAAGAGGTCTTTAAGAAAAAGCTAGATAACTGTTTGTCCTACATATTCTGGAGAGAATTCTTTTTCTGATGTATAGATGACTAGTAGTCCCTTGTAATTCTAAAAGACTGTGACTCTGTGGAACATAATGGCTATTTTCAAATATCTGAAGGGCTATCATATGGAAGAGGGATCAGACTTTTTCTCCTTGGCCCCTGAGTGTTTAAATCCTGTCTCAGATGCCCACTGGTTGGGTACCTGTAGACAAGTTCAGAGTCTCGGCTTCTTCATCTTTAAAATGGTCAGAATAACCCTTGCACTACCTACCTCACAGAGCTGTTGTGAAGAAATCATTTTTAAAACCTTACAATGCTATAAAAATAGCAGTTGCTACTTGTTCTGGATCTGTAATTTTATCGGTGCAGAGAACTACCTCTATCAATACATTTCCCTCTACCAATGCAAGTCTACAACCCATAGCCTCAGAGGTTGCCTAGGAAACTGAGAGGTTAAGTGACTTGCTGAGGGCCACAACGCCAGGATATATGTCAGAGAGAGGATTCGAACCCAGGTCTTTCTGACTCTGTGGCCACCTTGTTTATCGAGTCTGCCATGGTGCTTCTCTGGCTTATCACAGTTGATGTGACTACTGATTGAGTTTTAGTCCCATGTTTATCTTTCTGCTGTTGCTTAGAGTTTTTGTGTTCTTCATTCCATTAACTAAGCATAAAAGTGGTTGAATTAAAGCAAAGGGTCTATCAATGATCTTTGACTCCTCTTAAAACACACACCATACAGATGTTAGTTCTATTTTCAGGTTTGAACAATCCTAATGTAATATAAGATCATACGATGTCATGCTTCAATCATCTACTCAACATTCAAACATTTGTAAATAACTTACAATATGCAAAATAACACAAACACTACTATAACAAATGTTGGGAGCCACACATTTTTTATAAACAATCACTAATGTACTGGAGAAGAAAATTTTTGGGATTTCTTGGAGTCAAGTTCACATTTTAGAGTGGACTAGGAGTCAAGTTCAGATCAAACTTTCTTTAAAATTCAGTGAAAGATCTTTCTCTGGCTTTTTGGAGAGCCAAGGCCCTATTTCTGTGGTGGTGTGAAAGGGATGTAGTGAAAAGGATTCTGGATTAGGAGTCAGGGGACTTAGGCTGTCTCTGCCACTTACTGTGTGGCTCCTCTGGGCCTCACTTTCCTTATCTGTAAAATGAGGAAATTGAATTAGATGATCTCTATGTCTTCCAACTGTAAATCTATGACCCATCAGCTTAGAATATCGGCTTTACATGAAATAGTTCTAATTCAAGTTTGATTTCCTTGAGAGTCTCAGCATAATGTTTCTAGGAAGCATTAATGTTTGAGCATATGTATGTAGATGAGGGTACACCACAAGGGTTTCCAGCATGATCAACTTGACTTTCACCAGTCTGAACAGATGGCAATGTCTGAATGTGGAATGGAATGGAAATGCATTTATTAAGCACTTACTATGTGCCAAGTACTATGCTAAGTGCTGAGGATATAAAGAAAAAAGAAAGACAAGTCCTTACTCTCCAGGAGCTCATGTTCTAATTGGGGCATAATGTCAAATCATAGCATCATAGATCTAAGTTAGAGGGGAATTGAAAGACCATCTGGTCCAAGCCACTCACTTTGTGGATGAGAAAACTGAGGTCCAGGGATGCTAAGTGATTTGCACATAGTTCACAGTCATATACCATCACCTGGAGAAGCTGGTGTCGAAAATGTGATTGTTTTGTGAACTGATCTGACCATTCTGGAGAGCAATTTGGAATTATGCCCAAAGGGCTATAAAACTGGGCACACCCTTTGACCCAGCAATATCATTTCTAGGGCTGTATCCCAAAGAGATCACACAAGTGGGAAAGGGACCTGTATGTACAAAAATATTTATAGCAGCTCTATTTGTGGTGGCCAAGAAATGGAAATTGAGGGGATGCCCATCAAAGAAGGAATAGCTGAACAAGTTGTGGTATATGAACGTAATGGAATACTATTGTGCTATAAGAAATGACGAGCGGGCAGACTTGAGAAAAACCTGGAAAGACTTACATGAACTGATGCTGAGTGAGGGGAGCAGAACCAGGAAAACACTGTACACAGTAACAGCCACATTGTGTAATGACTGAGCTGGATAGACTTAGCTCTTCCCAGCAACGCAAGAACCTAAAGCCGCTCCAAAAGACGCATGATGGAAAACGCTGTCCACATTCAGAGAAAGAGCTGTGGAGTGTGAATGCAGATCGAGGCAGACTATTTGCTCTCTTTTTTTGTTCGTTTGTTTTGTTTTTTTCTTCTTTCTCCTGGTTCCTCCCATCGGTTCTAATTCTCCTTTACAATATGACTAATGTAAAAAAAAATGTCAGTGTTATTTAACATTTAAATACTGAACATAGTTGATCTTTCTTGTATAACAATGAAAGCTCTTTGCCCAAGGATCCATAGGGTCTAGGTCCAGAGCAAATGGTAAAGCCTGGAGGACTTTAGGGAACAATTACAGAGCAGATGGTAACACACAGTGATCTACCATCTTACTAGAAAGATTGCAGTTGGTAACTCTCTGCCCATCCAAGTGAAGTCACATTCCCAACCATGAACTATCCAGAAGGGGTCATTCTACCCAAGAGCCAGAGTATAACAGAGCTCTGGGTTACTTCCGGTGGGGAGATATCAACTGGAGGGTCAACATCTAGCTGGAAAGGAGCTCCCAATTCCTGGTGGGACCTGGACGACAATGGGGGCCAGCCAGCATAGCAAAAAGGTCCTGAGCGGCTAGTTTCTGCTAAGTCCTCAGGAGCCCATTGGGATCTTGGTAACTACAGAAAGGTTAGAGCAGGGGAAAGAAAGGTCCCTGGAGGCCTTCTTCCCGTGCCTGTTCCTGCTGGGCCCTTGGGCTATTTGCTGAGTCATGAATAGAAGAAAAAGAAAATGGTCACCATTAAATAAGTTTTGCTGAAGCAAAAATGATTGTAAAAAAGAAGTGAATGCCCTTGGGAAATCTTATATGGGTTTACATGCCTCAGAGTCTTGTGGATTCGATCGTGAGGATTTTCAACAGAAAATGAAAGAGGAGGGAGAAAATTTCCCCTTGTATATCTGGCAAGCTACATACTACAGAGTAACAGGTACAGGCACATCTCAGAGATATTGTGGGTTCTGTTCCAGACAGCCACAATAAAGCAAATATTGCAATAAAGTGAGTCAAACAAATTTTTTGGTTTTCCAGTGCATATAAACATTATGTTTATACTATACTGTAGTCTATTAAGTGTGAATAGTGTTATATCTTAAAAAATGTGAATACCTTGATTAAAAAACACTTTATTGCTAAAAAAAAAAATGCTAACCACCATCTGAGTCTTCAGTGAGTCATAATCGTCTTGCTGGTGGAAAGTCTTGACTCAATGTTGATGAAGACTGGGGTTGGCTGTGGCAATTTCTTAAAATAAGACATTAGTGAAGTTTGTCTTATCCATGGACTCTTTCTTTCACTTTAACACTTAGAGGCTATTGTAGGTTATTAATCGCTCTCATTTTAACATTGTTAGGGCTCAAGGAACAAGGAATAGGGAGGCCCAAGGAGAGGGAGAGAGATGGAGAACGGTCAGTGGAGTTGTCAGAACACACACAACTATTAAGGTCACTATCGTATAGGAGCGTGGTAGGCACCCCCAAACAGTTACAGCGTGATCAAAGATCCCTGATCACCATAGCAGATATAGTGACAATAACAATAATAATAACATTTGAAATATTGTGAGAATTACCAAAATGTGACACGGAAACACAATGTGAGCACATGCTGTTGGGAAAAGGCACCGAAAGGCTTGGATGATGCAGGGTTGCCACAAGCCTTCAATTTCTTTAGAAAAATAAATAAATGCAACGTCTGCGAAGCGCAATAAAGTAAAGTATGATAAAACAAGGTAAACCTGTATAGCAAAGGAAGAGGAATAGTAGAGAGGACCAGTAATGTTTATTGGTGCAAGGAGAAGTCAGAGATGATGTATCTCTTAGAGCTAGCAACAAGACTAAAGAAAACACCAGATATCTTTGGCATTTTCTCCGAAGCTCAAGGCATGGTAGGCAACAATTTTTCCCATTAATTTTAACTTTAAACTAACTCAGAAGGAAAGCTGTGTTCCTGAGCTCAGGTCAAGGGCATGATGAACGCTCAATTATAAAAATCAATACAGCATAAAATCACTTACATTGTAAGAATCAATACAGAAGAAACTAGAGGTAATATTAATTTTGATATTTTCATCATAAAGACCTTTTTCTGTGGGATGTGACTTTATTGTTTTTCATTGATTCAACTGGGCTGACTCCTCCTATGGCACAGCATCACCACTGGGCAGATCAATCAACAGCCAGGCCCGATCAGGCAGCTCTCTCAGCTGTGGGGCTGGTTCCTCTTCAGGCCCAGTGGCTGCCAGAATGAATGGTCCAGGCAGGTCGCTTGTCTACTGGGCTCTTCGCAAGGGTGAAGTGTTTCTGCTGGATGGTGCAATTAACTGGAGTCCTTGGCCTCACTCTTCAATGGGCCGCTGTAGTCTTTACCACCTTCATCTTCTAGTTTGGCTTGGTGTTCCAGCATTTTTTCAACTGCGGCGTTAGTTTTATTTTCAGCAAAAGCAATGACCCTCACTGTACAATTTGCAGAAGCTTCCCTTCTTTGATTCCTCTGAGGTTTGTAACATCCAGGTAGAAGGTAAGAGAGGTCTAGCCTCTCCTGTTCTATTTTTCTTTCTGGTTCATACCAAGCTCCTTTTTACTCATGATAATCAGCCAGTCACACTTCCCAGATACCTATTGGGTTCTTATTTAAATGAGTGGTTAGGGACAGAGGTATTGAAGCACTCTATTCCCTGGGACAAATTCATTGTCTCACTGGCTTCCTCATAGGCAACTGAACTGTTCAAAGCCTTAGACTCTTTTTTAGTTGCAAAATGATTCTTTTACATATGAAAAGACTTTCCTTTTAAATTTCAGCATCTCTGTTTTTGCTCCTTTTGTCCTTCAAATTTACTAAATCTAAAGGGACACATCCTTTTATCAGCTATAAATGAACTAGAGAGTGGCATCTGAGGAACCAATGTGAGCTCAGAGGTATCATTTAAATTTGGTAGGATATGATTCATGAGTACAATCTGACTTTCAAAGAGTATACCTTATTCAGAAGTGTATATTAAGTAGTATTGTATATACAATGCATCTATCAACAAGCATCTTTTGAGCACATATTATATGCCAGGCATTGATTTAAGGTCTGGGAATATTCTCAAACACTCAATTGGATCTTTATCTTTTCGGTTTGAGAGTTCCTTCAATGGTAAACCTGGCAACCCAGTCGTACCTGCTCATCCTGTGTGTGTTTTGTCCATGTTTTCCCATAAAGTCACCACAAGAAGTCTGCCCAACATGCTCTGGGCCTTCCTCGATTTCTCTTGCAGCATTCCTGCTATCTGCCTGTTATCCCTGGTCCTCTCCTCTCCCCATGACCTGCCCATCTGTTTTCCTATTGTACATTTCCCGATGACATCTTTTGTTGTTGTTACTCAAAGTTACTCATTGGATACACATACACACACACACACACACACACACACACATTACCAACTATGTACCTCTATGCTATTTTCGTTGCTGCAGAGATGTGTTCCATGTCTTTCAGGCATATAGCAACGACAATATATAATATTGACGTTAAAAGGACAGGCCTTTATTTATTAGAGAAACTTGGAGCATTAAAGGTGTTTTTCAGTCTCCTGAAGGCAGTCAGCCTCACCATCCTCCTATTCAATTCTGGGCCCACCTTGTTAATTTTCACCAAACTCTATGGATGATCCATCCAACTGCACGTCATCATCCGGATAAGACATTCTTCATCTACTTGTATTTTCCCATGTAGATGGTCACAGCAAATTCTTGAGTGGCTAAAGATCTCCTCTAGGAGACACAGAAGTCTTCTAAAACTTGATGAAACCAACACTTCACCTTCAGACAGAAGCATCTCACCATCCCCAGGGAATCCCTTTTCACCTTTGAATCTCTTACATCACAGTAGTGAGTACAATGAATACATATCTCTTTATTTTATTCCTCTCCTCTTATTTATAATGAGAGTCATTGAAGAAGATTATCTCTGGTGTTCCATCTTTCAAGGAATCTTGAATGACTGATTTATGTTTGGTGTCTTCTAACACTTTTGTGGTAGAGAACAGCTGGTTTTAGATCCTTTCCTCTATGCAACATGCTCAAGCCTAAGTTTTGCTCTACCAGATCAAAATCTTTTTCATAATTAATAATAAACACATTTTATGTTCTCTTTACCTTCTAGTCAATTGCATAATGATAAAGATGAGTTTATACCACCAGGCAGCTAGGTGGCACAGTGAATAGAATGTTGCACCTGTAGTCAAAAAGACTCATCCTCCTGAGTTCAAATCTGGCCTCAGGCACTTACTAGCTGGGTGACCCCAAGCAAGTCATTTAACCCTGTTTGCCTCAGTTTCCTCATCTGTAAAATGAGCTGGAGAAGGAAATGGTGAACCACTCCAGCATCTGTGCCAAGAAAACCCCAAATGGGGTCATGACTGAAATGATGAGCAACAAAAAAGTTGAGTTCCATTATGGAATATCACTAGTGAAAGCCTGCCTATTCCCCACTAGTGCCCTCATTGTGTCCTCAATGCGTGAGTAGATGAATCTTAAAAAGATTTTACGTAGATAGAAAAGTAGGTATACAGGGTAGTAGTCGTAGATATTTTCAGTCACCTTTTTCAGTATTAATATGGTTGAAGATTTTTCCCATATCTTTGGTACCTTGTCCTCTCCTTCATGCTTATGAATCCACTCCTCACCACCCCTACGATTTTGTCACCTCCAGCACTCATCTCCTTTATATACCCTTGATCCGATCTAGCTGCTTTCTTCATCTTTGTTCTCTATTTCTACCTCCTCTATAAGCACATACAATATTGTGACATTAGCATCCAAATGTGTTTAGCTTGTCCTTGATGGTGAAAAAAAGTTGACTGTAACAATCTTGGTAGATTTTTTGTCTTCTGTTTGTTATCCTCCCATTTTCACCCCTAAATGTCTTTGCTCAAGGGGATCTTTTGCCAAACTTTCTTTAAAGTATTTATATAACACCTTTCATCACTTCTCTCTGCATATTGCTAAGTGAATACTGATCATAACTACCCATCATCCTTCTTTCTTTCCTTTTTTTTGAGGGGAGAAGGCAGGGCAATTGAGGTTAAGTGACTTGCCCAAGGTCACATAGTATGTCAAGAGTCTGAGGCCACATTTGAACTCAGATCCTCCTGACTCCAGGGCTGTGCTCTACTCACTGTGCCACCTAGCTGTGCCTCCATCATCCTTCCTAAGATTTTACAAGCAACTTTAAATTTCAGACCAGCATTATCTTTGGCCACCATTTACCTCTACTGTAAATAAATCAAATGTTTGCCAACTAAGGCACATTATACTCCCTCTGTCTTCTTGTTATCACAACTGATTTATATTGAATAAATTTCTGTATAAAATTATTAGAATTTGCATTGATGTAATTTATGCTACCCATTACATATTTTGTTGTCAATTACTTATTTAAATAGCTCAGAATTTTTCTCATAATTCTTTTTTTTTTCTAATTCTGATCTTTGTTCTAGAATCAGCAGTCTGACAGCATAGATTAGGGATGACTCTCATATTGTCTTTTCCTGCCTAATAAAATATAATTAATTTCATTCTTTGTGATGTCATCTGGTGGTGGCCATCTCCATTCCCTACTAATTCTTCTACATGAAAGGAAAATGTTCATGATATAAAAGAGTGAGTCTTCAGAGAAATTTTCGATTTCTTGCATTCTTCTTGCTGATCTTTGCTTTCTGATCTATTTCTCATAATCCTCACCTATTCTTACCTTTGCAAATGAAGTCCCAAGTAGCAAAAGTACATGTCAGTTTAATTTGGAGGGTCTTATTGAGCTCCTTGCAGAATTTTTCTGCTTCTGCATTGTTTAGCAAGTCAATCAATAAATATTTATTATACACCTGCCATGTGCTGGACTCTATGCTAAGCCCTAGAAATTTAAAAAAGGGGAAAAAAAGCCTTGCTCTCAAGGAGCTCACAGTCTAATGGGAAAGATAATATGCCAATGACTATATACAAAATATAAAGGAGAAACTAGGCATGACCAGCAGAAGGAAGGCACTAGAATTAAAGAGGATTGGGAAAGACTTCTTGTAGAAGGTGATTTTAGTTGTGACTTGAAGGAAGCCAGGGTATCCAGGTGGCAGAAAAGAGGAGGGAGAGCATTTCAAGGATGGGGTCAGCCAGTGAAAATGCCCAGAGTCAAGAGATAGAATATCTTGTTCAAGGAACAGCAAGGTCAATACTGGACAACCAAATATATTGTGAAATAACATGAAACCAAATCCACCAACTCATTTCTTTGCCTATTCAATAAGAATCTATGAGCTATCCTCCTACTTAACTGTAACTTTCTTTTCTTTTTTTACATTTCATAGCAAGAACACATTATTATTTTTTGTGTTGTATTGCATATTGTATTATTACAATATATTGTCTTGACTTGGATCCTTTGGTTGCTATCTAACCTCCAGCACATACCAGTAAGGGATATCTACCACAAGCCTTCACTTTCCCCAGCAGAATGGGTGGATGAGAACAATTTGTTCCAATGGCCATGGAGGCAGCTGAAGAAGACCCTATGGAGCACTTAGAGTTTGATTAGACATCAAAGACACCAAGGTCATTGACTTCATCTGTATCAGTAAGGCAAGATTCAGGACTTTGAGGATAAGCATGAACATACCTGCATGGGTTGGAATTGCAAAGTATGAGAAACTCTCTAGGTAGAAGGCAGAGGAAGAATAACATTTATTTAGACTCCAGAGGATCAAATCCAAGGACCAATATCTCCAATTTGATATAGCAATAATTATATTCCAAAACCAGTAAGCCCACCTCAATGTAGCAACAAGGAAATTATAACACAGTAAGGAACCAAGTCATCCTGTAACCTTACCCCCTGCTAGGGCCTTCCCATAAACCCTCACAAATCCTAACTAACTGCTTGCCTGTGCTCTTTCCCACCTCAATTCTCTGGTCTCTGCAGCTTCCTGGTTTCCACTCTCCACTTTGCACTCTTTCTGCAACTCTGTCATCTGTTTTCCTCGGGTTGAACTCTGAATTCTAGTTTCTCTTCTGACTTCCGAATTCTCAGTTCTCAATGGCTACCTTCTGGGTGTATGCACTCTTTTGGGGGTCCTGAGAGCTTCATGCCCAATCGGCAAAAGAGTGTGGGCCTAAGGCTTAGTACCTATTAAGTAAAGGGATTAGGCCTGCCTGCAAACAAACCTCTATGCTTCCCTTAATTGGCCCCATTTGAGATCTATTGAGTGGGAAGGGTCTTTAATCTCTGATTGCTATCACAAAGGTATGGGCCTATCTCTATTCAGGCCTCCCTTTGTTGGCCCCACCTGAGGCCTATTCAATGGATGGGAAAGATCTTTCACTTAAAGATTGGCCTTACAGCTGAATGATAAATCATTGTATCCATATATATGGATAAGATCTTCCACATTAACAGTCTAGGCCCTGCACACTCTAACCTTCAACTCTCCTGCTTGGAGATGTGATAAGCCTTGAGCAAGGGATAATTAACATTCTTTAGGTTAAACATTTGGAGAAACTGCTGTCCTGGGGGCCTAGCTAGCTCCAGAAAATGATATTGTCCCTCCCAGTGGGAACATCTGGGGTGAGCTTTCTTTGTTGAGGGCCTTATTTAAGTCACCATTTGGGTGAGTCACATTGGGATCTCACCCATGGAGAGGACGCCTTGCCTGGGACTTTCTCATTTTGGGGCTCTGATCGAGCTATGCCCCGGGATCCCCCAGTTTTGAAGGATTAGGTGCTGGTGCTCCCTGAATTGGTCGTGTATTAATGTATTGCTTTCTTAGCTGTGTTAGTTATTGTGTTGTAAATCCAATGTAATGTTCTCTCTGTCTTTTAATAAAAGTATTATTCATTGGGAGTGTGTCATATTGCAAGTGCGAATCCTAACCTAATCTAGCTTAATTGCACAAAAGCATCCCAGACCATTGCCAGTCCTCCTGACTCTTGTTCTGTCAATGGACTTCAATGACTCTGAAAGAGAAAATGAGGCTGATGACTTTGTGCAACTCTGCCTCACTTAAAGCAATTCCCCTGCAGTTTAAAACATTACCAGTGATGTCACAGGTCCTCTTTGAAAATGAAGGACAAATAGCAAGAATAACAACTGGAGGCACTTGGGATACAAAGATAAAAATGAAATAGTCATTGCCCTCATGAAGCTTATATTTTAATGGTGAAGTCAGCATGTGCACATGCAAAATGTATATATAAAATAAATTATGAGTAATTTTGAGGCAGGGACACTAGCAGCTGGGTAGATCAGGGAAGGCTTCAAGAAGGAGGTGGCATTTGAGTTGAGTTTTGAAGCAGCCAAAGGATTCCAAGAAGTAGGGGTAAGGAGAGAGTGCATTCTGGCATGGGGAACAGCCTATACGAAGACAAAGAGGTAAGAAATGGAATGTTGGATGTAGGTGGGAAAAGTAAGAAGGCCAGTTTGGCTAGACTGGAGACTATGGGGAATAATGAATAAGAAGCCTTGGAAGGTAGATTGGACTGGGTTGTGAAGGACTTTAAACAACAAAGGAGTTGTTATTTGAGTAGGAGAACATTTTTGTCCAGAACAGTGCTTTAGCAATATCACTTTGGCAGCTTTATGGGGGTTGGATTGGAGAGGTGAGAAACTTGAGGCAGGAAAACCAACTAGGAGGCCTTTGCAATAATTCAAGCAGGAGTTGTAAAAGGCCTGGACTAGGGTAGTGGCTGAATGAATGACAAGAAAGTGACAGATGTGAGAGATATGGTAGAGACAGAATCAACCAGACTTGGAAGGATTAGATATGAGAGGCAATGGAATGCTTGCCATTAAGGATGATGTGAAGATTGTTAATCTTGGTGCCTGGAATGATAATAGTGCCTTCAACAGAAATAAGGAAGTTCAGAAGAAGAAAGAGTTTTGTGGGAAAGAAAAATAAGTCATGTTTTGAACCTGTTGCATTTGAGTTTCCTATTGGATGTCTAGTTTGAAATATTCAATAGGCACAGAAACCCTAAGGGTCTTCCCCTCCCAGAGTGTTATTTTTTTTTTTTAACTAGGCAGAAGAAACCATTCTTTGCCTCATTTCTTACCTAGCCTTCATCAATGAATGGGCATTGCCTCAGTCCTGAGACCTGGGAAAGACCTTAGCTTGAAAAGGCCAAGGTCTTCCACTGCATCCAGGCCATCTCCAGTCATCCTGATCTATATCTTGCCACTGGGCCCAGACAGCTTGGAGGAGAAAGTAAGGCTGGTGACTTTGCATAGCCCTCCTTCCCTTAAATTCAATTCACTTGCAAGTTGTGATACCACCTTCCAGACCTCATGGTCCTTTTCAAGAATGAAAGACAAACAACAACAACAATCCAACAGGCAGTTGGTGATTCAGGACCAGAACTCAGGAGAAAAATTTGAGTGGGATACATAGATCTGTGAGTCATCTATATACAGATGATAATTAAGCCCATGGGACTCAAATGATAAGGCCACTGAGAGGGCAGAGCAAGAAGAAAAGACACCCCTGGATACAACTGTGTGTAGGATACCCCTAGTTAGGGAACAGGATAAGAGTTATGATCCAACAAAGGAGACTGATAAGGAACTGTCAGGCAGAACAGCTGAGATTTCAGTGTTATGAAAAAAACCAGAAAGGAGAAGATATGCAGGAGGAGAGGGTAGTTAATAGTTTCAGATGCTACAGAGAGGTCAAGAAGGATGAGTTGGGGGTGGGGGAAGGGAAGCTTTTGAATTTGCTAGTTAAAAGATGATTGTTTACCTTGGAGAGAGCAGTTTCAGCTAAGTGATGAAGTTGAAAGTCAAAGAGAAGTTTAGAAGAAAGAGAAGAAATGGAGATTCTGAGTACAGACAACACTTTCAAGGAGTTTGGTGGAAAAAGGAGGGAGTGATGGAGGGTGATAGGGAGGAGAGAAGGTAGGAGCTAGTGTGAGTTTTATGGATGGGGAAGACCTGGACATGTTTATAGATGACAGAGAATGAACCAGTAGCTCAGGAGAAATAAGAACCTTGGAGTGTGGTGGTGCACATGTGTAATTCCAACTATCAGGCTCAGTTATTATAATAGTCCTAACTGGCTGAGCATGTGCACTAAGTTCGGCATTAATATGGTCCTCCCTTCCCTCACTCTCACCCTGGAGGGAAGAGAGGCAAATCACCCCAGGATAGAAATGGAGTAGGTAAAAACTTAATCAATCAGGTCCATCAGTAGCCCTTGTGCTTCCAGCCTAGGTGAGATAAGAAGGTGGGGGTGGGGTGGGGAGGGTGGGAGGAGAGAGAGAAAGGGGCAGACAGACAGAGACAGAGAAAGAGGAGGAGGAGAACAGAAAGAAAAATAAAAGGAGGGAAGGAAGGAGAGGATCTGGGAAACATGATAGCTGCCTCCAAATATTTGAAGGGTTGTCATTTGGAAGAAAGCTTAGTCTTATCCTAAGCAGCTATCTGGTGCAGTGGTAAAGGACCGGACCTGGAGTCAGGATGACCTGAGTTTAATCTGGCCTCAGATTAGCTGTATGACACTTGGAAAGTCATATAACCTTTTTCTGCCTCAGTTTCTTCACTGTAAAGTGGAATGATAATAGCATCTACCTCCAAGGGCAGGGGATCAAAGAAGATATTTGAAAAGCATTTTGTAATCCTTAAAGTGCTACAAAAAATGTTAGCTGTTAAATTTTAGTTTTAGTATTCTTAATCCGCTTGGTGCCAGAAGGAAGGCATATAACACTCTCATTCTATGTGTAACCTGCTTTTGCTGCCCCTATGGATGGTGTTATAGCAAAACTTTTGAGCCTAAGTTGGTACGTAATTTGCCTTTTGACCAACCCACAGAACCATGGGCACAGAAGATTTTATAGCCCAGGTACTTGCCTACTAGTCAGAGAGCAGGTACACTATGGTGGCTAATCCCCTCTTTTCTAGAACTCTGTTGAATTTTAAGGTTAGAAGCAAAACTATAAGGGAACTTTAGGTAGTCTACTTAACAAGCATGCAGATCTTTTCCTGCTTCTAAGTTTCTACAACAATGCCTTGTGGGCATGGCAACTTGGGTAACATTCCATAACAGTACTTCTAGAACCTGAACCTGCCAGAAATACTTTAAGATATCAGGAAGGAGAGCTCAGCAATGTGCCCTTGGCGGGTCAAATGAACTCCTCCTCCTCATTCTCTTCCTTCTCCTCCTCCTCCTCCTCCTCCTCCTCCTCCTCCTCCTCCTCCTCCTCCTCAGCTTTCTGGAGAATCTGGAAGATACTCTTCCTCACCCTACTTCATTATTTTTGCCCTTGTTCTGAGTCTGCTTTCCCTGTATTAATAACAATATAATAGCTAATAAGAGCTAACATTTATATAGCACTTACTATGTGCCAGGCACTATGCTAAGTACTTTATAATTATCTCATTTGATCTTCACAACAACCCTGGGAGGTAAATGCTATTATTATCCCCATTTTACAGATGAGGAAACTGAGGCAAACAGCGGTTGACTGCTCCAGTGCTCTATCCACTGCACCAACTCCAATTGGTGTCCTGATCAGTTCTCCAGAATCCAGGTCCTCATTTACTAGCTCCACACTCCCCATGACCCACATTTATGTGCTGACTTCTATTTGTCCTTCTCCGTGACCAGTGTTTCTTCAGATGCTATCAGTCCCCAATATCTCTGGCAAGGTTGCTACTGCCCCAGTTTGGCTGGAATTTTGCTGCACTCTGCTGGCCCTTATGAATCAAGAAGTCTCCCTGGAGCAGCTCAGATTGTCCTTGAAATCTCTGATCTTCTATGCTGGAACCTGGAAAGATGAGCCTTCATACTGAGGAATCCATCTGGCTCGGGGATGGCATTAGATATTGAGCTTATCCCAGACTTCAAGGAATTTGAAGGAAAAGAAGACTTTCCCTTCCAGCTGGGATTTAAAGACAAATAGGTAAAAACCAATTCTACTTCCTCACTTGTTTCCAGAGTGACTCCATTTCAGCCATAAGGTAACCAATTCACGGCAGCAGGAAGTGAGCAGCCGAATAGAAATCAGCACCTTAAATCAGAGAGGCCTCCTCCTCTGCAATTCAAAAACTGCCCTGAAGTTTGCAGTAACTTGAGCCCTTTCATTCTGGAAATCAACCTCTGACTGGTGAAAAATAAAGCATTTAGGTTTCAAGGAGAAAAAGTGGTAGAAGAAGATTTTGAATACCATTTGAGTTAATAGCAGCATTCAAAAGGGAAATATGTAAGGGCCCCCTTGTGCCTAAAATTGCTCCCATTCTTGGATCCTACACAAAAGCTGTACTGTAAACATCCTACCCTGGAGCAGATACAGTGCATTTCTTTAATGATCGCTATGGCAACCCTACCACATGAATGCAGATGTCTGCATAAAATCAGACATTTCTCATTAAATGGAAGTTGTTAAAGGACCTTACTTTACATATAAAAAATAGAATCAGGGAATCTCCTAGTTGAAAGGGACCTTCCAGGTCATTTAGCTCAATTTCCTTCCAAATGCATGAATCTTTTCTATAAAATCTCCAGACAAGGGGTCATTCAACCTGTGGCTTGATCCATTCTCTTTTGAGTAGACTTGGATTTTGTATCTACCTTGTTCTCATATAGATTAATGGCCATCATAAGAATTATGGACTATATGTCACAATTGGGCTTTTCAGTCTCAAAATCTGTTTTTTAATCAGTTACCTAGACCAATCATAGGATCTTAGATTTTGAGATAGACGGAAGGAGACCTTAAAGGCTATTTAGTCCAGCTCCCTCATTTTACAAATAAATATGTGAGGCCCATTGAGGGACTTACCCAAGATCACACAGATAGAGGCATAGTCAAATCAAGTCAACAAGTAAGGTACTATGTGAAATGCTGGGATACCAGACAACCCCTGTTCTCAAGGAGCTTACAGTCTAATTGTAGAGACTACGTGTGACCAACTGTACAAATAAGATACATACAGGATAAATTGAAAGTATTCTCAAAGGAAAGGCATTAAGCTTCTTGTAGCAGGTGATAATTTGAACTGAGGCTTGAAGGAAAATAGGAGATAGAGATGAGGAAGGAGAGCATTTCAGATTGGGGGGGGGGGACAGCCACTGAAAATGCACCTTGTATGAAAAACAGTAAGAAGGCCAGTAGCCCTGTAACATGAGTATATGGAGGAGAGTAAGTTGTAAGAAGACTGGAAAGGTAGGAAAAGGGCAGGTAATGAAGTTTTAAAAGTCAAATAAAGAATTTTATATTTGTTCCTAGAGATAATTGGAAGGCACTGGAGTTAAATAAATAATAGGGCAACATGCTCAGACCTTTACTTTAGAAAGATCACTTTGATAGCTAAGTGGAGGGTAGACTAGAGTGGGGAGATACTTGAGGCAGAGTTTGAGCCCAGATCTTCCTGACTCTGGATCAAACACTCTATCTACTCTACCATGCTGCGTCTCTTAAAGGAAGTTTTTAGTTTTAGTTCTTATTTTTGTCTTCCTTTTTGTGAGGCAATTGAGGTTAAGTGATTTGCCCAGGGTCACACAGCTAGTTCAATGTCAAGTGTCTGAGGCCAAATTTGAACTCAGGTCCTCCTGACTCTAGGGCCAGTGTTCTATCCGTTGCACCACCTAGCCGCCCCTAGTTCTCAGTTTGTAAAGGAAGTAGGATGACTTTATTGGTTTTGGGTCCAAGATTGTTGTGGGCAGGATTCCATAGTTTACAACTTGGTTTCAGTTGTGCATATATGAGATATTAAGTATTCAGACTTTGATGATTATGGTGTACCAATCCGAGGTAAATGGAAAATTAAAATGGACTAACAGAGTTATAAATAGAAAAGGTCCTGCTATACCTTGTATTTGCAGCAGAACAGGTCCTTTCTGCTTGTCTAGGACAGTTTATTAAAAATTGTGACATCTGTTTGTCCTGGAAAGGTAGCTGCTCATACCTGCATTATTCCCATAGCCAGCTTTACCTTAGATGATAATATCTCTTGATTCTTTCCCATGGGCAGATGCCTAATACCGTGACACATAGCTTGTAAACATTCGAGATTAGGCATACCAACCCATCCTTCCACATCTCTTACAGTGAATTCCTTTTTGTCTATCCCAATTTTTCCTGGCCCAGTAATGTGATCTCAGCACCCATTCATGTTGGGGATATCTGATCGGTCAGTGAGTATAAATTAAATGCCTACTGTAGGCCAAGGATTCTGCTAGGTGCATACAGAGACAAAAATAAAACAGTATCTTCCTTCACGGAGCATATACCTTTTAATTGATGGAAACAACATCTATACATGTAAGTGTATACAAAATACATACAAAGTAAATGAGATAGTGTGGATTATGTAGCATTTCACAATCTGAATTGCCTCTGGATAAGAGGGCAATGATGTTGTTTAGTACAATGGACAAAACATGAACCTTTGGGTGGGTGGGCATCATTGCAAATTTGAAAGTACTATATAAATATCAGTTATTATTATTGTATAAGTGTAGTTTATTGGATGATGAGAAAACTAGCTGGATAAGATCCAAGTGTTCATGCTGGGAAGCCACAGAAAGCAAAGTTTGATAGGTGAGAGACAGAATGGGAAGAACTAGCAACAAAGTAGATGCTCTTCAGCCCAGAAGGGTGAAACAAATAGTGTTACATAAAAGTAACAAAATATTACCATGCTCTAAAAAATAACAAACATAATAAATAAAGAGAAGGGTGAGAAGACTTATATTAACTGATGCAAAGTGAAGCAAACAGAGATAGGAAAATAATACATATAATGAGTAAAAAAAAATCAGTGGAAATAATAACCATAAAACAATCGAAAACGAGTGTTGCAACACTACAAAGAACCAAGCTTAGACCTAAGAAAGAAGCATGAGAAGACTTCTTCCTCTCTCCCATTTCCCTTTGCAAAGGTTTGATTGAGTCTATTGGTGTGGAGCAGTATGTATAATGGCATGTTTTATCAATTATGGATTAGTTTTTCTGAATTTTTTTCTTTCCTTCCTCCTCTTTAAATTTTTTTTTTTTAATAGGGGATGGCTCTCTGGCAGGGGAAAGGATACAGGGAGAAATCTTAAAGGAATCTATCTAGGTGATAGATTTTTCCCAGTATCCCTCCTGTATGTGCATGTGTGTGTGTGTGTGTGTGTGTGTGTGTATGTGTGTACCCCTTGAAGTAAAAGGGGGAAGCAACAGATTATGGAGGACCTTGAAAGATAGATGGGAGAGTCAGTAGGAAATGATCTAACATCAACGGATTTTGAGTAAGAAAATGACAAAGATTCATGTATAGTGGAGAGGTTCTCATGATGTAAAGTGGATTTAGGATCAGAAAACCTAACTTCAAATCCCAGCTCTGTTACTTTCTACCTATGTGATCTTAGGCAAGTCATTTAACCACTAAGGGTCTCTATTTTCCTCATTTGTATAATGAGAAAATTGGACTAGATGACTTCTAATAAGACAAATTCAAAATGTACATAACCCTCCATTTAATTAACCAATTTCATCAGTATCATAGTCCTTTACACTTTTTCCTGGATGGATGGGGTGAGGGTGTGGTGGGAGGGTGTGGAAGGGAATGGGGAGGATACTAACCAAATTTCCAAATGCTGACCTACAAAATATCTTCTCAGAGGGTGTTTGTGAGTCACCTTGGCCTTTTTAAACTAAGGTCTTTCTCAGGTCCCAGTTTGTCTGAGACAACACCCATTCAGTAGTTAAAGGCTAGGTAAGAATTGAGGCAAAAGATGGCCTAGTTTGACTTCACAAAAGAATCAATCTGGGAAAGGAAGACCCTTAGAGTTTCTCTTCTATTAGATAGATGCTTATTGAACTCACTATATTTCCCCTCAAACTCACTCTTCGTTTTTTGAACTTCCCTATTTCTGTTAAGGGCACCAAAATCTTTCTAAGTTACTTTGTCACCTCAGCAATATCTTCACCATCCCTCAACCAAGTGCCAGATCTTATTTTTACATCCACAAAATCTCTCAGCTCTGTCTCCTCCCAAATCGCAAAACCACCACTCTTTTTCAAGCCCTCATCATCTCTCATCTGGACTACTGCAATAGCCTAACACTTACTAACTAACTAACAGCCTTCCACACTCTCTATCCTCTATATAATGGTGAGCAGGAATTTCCTAAAGGCAACAGTAACTATATTATTCTTACAACTTAGCTACTCAGAACCTCCAGAGGTTCCTTATTGCACTTTGGATTGAACACAAGTTCCCCATTTGGCTTTAGCCCTTCACAGCTTGGCACCAACCTTGACCACCTTTCTAATCTTGCTATATATTACTCCCCTTTGTGCCCTCTTCAATACAGCCAAAGTGGCTTTCTTACTGTTTCTCACACCTGTTACCCCATCTCCTATCTCTGTGTCTTTTAACTGACTATCCTCAAAGCTTGGAATGGGCTTCCCCTGTCTGCCTTTGTTTTCATCAAAACTCAGTTAATACTGCTACCTTCTGCATGAAACCTTTTTCTGATTCCCTCCTCCACACCCCACCACTAGTTAGTGTTGCATTTATTTATTATATATTTATCTAACAATAAAGTAAATACTCCTGGGCCCACAAGGGCTGGAGTACTTCTCCTATTTCCTCTCCCTAAGAGGTTCTTCAGCTCTGGACCCACTTATAAGGTTCAGCTGAACTCAGTCCTAAGAGATGCTGGTCTTTAATGAGAAGGGCATTTAGGCTTCCTTGTCTCAAATTCTTGAGTTTGTCAATCTCTCATCCTGATGCCCTAAGGATAAATCCTATATATTTTAGGTTCACCCATCCAGAGTTTTCCCAAGAAGGTGAGTATAGCATAAATCAGTTATGGGACAGATATTTTATTCCTTCTCACAAAAGAAATGCTAAACATGAAAAATTTACCCAGAAATAATAAGACGAACTCAAAAAAGCAGTAATGCTAACTACTATTATATTAACATGTAAAATTATCTAAACATTGAGCTATTTGTAAGACTATTAATCATTTTACATTTTATTCTGTACTGCCAAAAAGCTCCTGAAACATGTCTGTTGATAAAATCATGGTGCCTGGGCCAATATTTTTATCCTTTTTCTAGACAATGATCTCCATAGGGGTAGGGACTATGTGTTATCTAATTGGTACTTCACAGTTCTATCTGTACAATAGACTTGTAAATGCTTGAAGAAAAAAAAATTTGATAGAGATTTTCTGAACTTGAGCTGATGTCTTTTAATCAAACCATAATTCAAATATTGCTGATCTGAGGCAAAATTATAAAGCAGATTGTTTGTCCTCAATATCTCAAGATTTCTGGTTCTGTGCCTTCCGCCTTTAGTTGTTCTTTTCTTCTTTAACTTATCTAAAACTTCTCTTGAGAAAATACCTGAAATATGTACATCCATCCATATATATACTTAGACACATTTAGAATTGTAGCTTTGCATATATACATGCGTATATACACACACACACATATATATATACTCTATACATAAATATAGGACTATAAGCATATATATTTACATACACATAAACGAATATGCTAATGACTAACAGATAACTTCCCAAGGGTATTTGCATTTCTGCAAGTATCAGATCCTTAGTTAGGTTCAGTTCAACAAACATTTATCTAAGCAAATAAAAGCTCCTAGACGGTAGACTTTAAACTTTTTTGTCTTTATATCACTACTAAATCCATAATGCTTTGTAAACAAAGGCACAGAGTTAAGAACTTAGCTGTCATCTCACTGATATTGAGACCAGGAATTGGCTGGTGAGAAAACTCCTTGTACCAATCCAGGTCACTTTCTCTGAAATTTATAGTTTTAGAGAGTTATGTAGAGCAATGGTGCCAAACTCAAATAGAAATGGGTCTACTAATACAGGTAGATGACAGTGCCTGAAGTCAGAAAGACCTGAGTTCAGTTCTGGTCTCAGACACTTGCAAGCTGGTGACCCTGGGCAAATCACTTCACCCTGTTTGCCTCAGTTTTCTCATCTGTAAAATGATCTGGAGAAGAAAATGGCAAACCACTCCAGTATCTTTGCCAAAAAAACCCAAATGGGGTCATGAAGAGTCAGACTTGACTGAAAAAAAGACTGAACAATAACAACAACAAATTAATATGTAGGGATCCCTGCTGGCTGCATAAAGTTTTTGGAAGATCACATATTAACATTATCGATGTTCCATTTTTTAATTTATTTTGTTAAATATTTCTTATTTTGTTACTTATTTTGTTAAATATTTCCCAATTATATTTTAATCTGGTTCAGCAGCACTGCTGACAGGCCCTGTTTTTGGTGCCTTTGACCTAGGGCATTTAGAGATTATGTGACTTGCCCAGGATCATCAAGACAGCATACCTCTGGTGGGATGTGAACCCAGTTCTTCCTCACTTAAAGGCTAGCTCACTATCCATTATGCAAATCATTTTTAAAATTTAAATTAAAGGCCTAAAGCAATGATTATAAGATCTGTCATCATTTAAGGGCAGATGATGGAAGCTAAGGGGGACCTGGGGATAGGAAAGGACCCTTAATTCCCATCAAGTAGTTGTCAACTTACAGACTCATGGCAAGACCTGACTCCTAGCAAAATTCATTAATCAGGTTAATGTTTATACTTGTCATCTAAAAATACTCAGGGTTTGGTTTTGCTTTTAGGATTTTTTTTTTTGCCTGAAGTCTATTTCATTTCCTACTGTGAGAGTTCATGCACTTGAATTTCTAAAGGATGCATGAATTACACAAGTTATATATTCCTTAGGAGACCTACCCTTAGTTAATATTTTCCCAGAATGACTGTTCTCAATAAGTTAATTAAAAAATTGTCTTCTGAGTGAGGATTACAGTCCTATTTTATTTGGGACCCCAAATCATGAAGCTGCTAATGGATGTCCCCTTTTAGGATTTTTACATAAGTCCCATTTGTGTGCGTGTGTGTGTGTGTACATACACATGACATGCATGTTTGTTTATATTTTCAAGACACTCTTAGCATTCATCATCTTTGAAGATCCCAGGGAGTAGAGAAATTCTTAACTACTTATAATAAAGATGGAAAGCAAGAGGCAGGAAGAGTTCAGGCAAAGAAAGTCAGATGAGAGGAACAGTGACCTACTTTTGTCCATTTCCTCTTCCACCTTTTCCCTCCTCTGCTTTGCCTCACAAAGATATAGGGAAAGACTAGAAGGCAGAGACATTTGGTAGCACTGGAAAGACTAGAGGAGATTAGATCAGAAATCTCAGTCTTGATCAGACTCTCAGTTAAATCTTCCAAAACAGAGACATAACTATGGAGTTTTATGAGTAGCATGTCAGGGATGTGTAGGGGACTAGAGATAGAGAGACATTGCCTCACGGGGTGAGATAGAAAACCCGGGATACTAACCCACAGCCACTTCTGGGGAGGCCACCACAGAGCAAAGAAAAGGACAAATGGGTTAGGGAAAGAGCTTATTTCAGGGCACCAAAGGATTTTAAGGCAGACAGTGCCCTATAATTTGGGATCCTCTGAATTTTGCACCCTGAAGCAAAGACTCAGTCACTTGTTCCAGTTATGGCTCTGCCTCTACCCAAGTCCTCATATCTTAAATAAGCACCCTAGGATAGTAGTACCAAGTTCATTTTCAGTGGTTCATTAGGTCAGAACCCTAGACAAAATTGCAAAGTAATAATAAATAGCTAGCATTTATGTAACATTTGAAGGTTTGCAAAGCTCTTTATAAATGTTATCTTATTTTATCTTCTCCAAAACCATGGACAAGAGATACTGTTATTATCTCTATTTAAAAAAAAAAGTTTGGATTTATTCATTCATTCATTCATTTGTTTATTTTATTCCCCTCCAACTATGTGTTAAAATAATTTTTAACATTTTTTTTAAAGTTTTGTGTTCCAAATTCTATCCTTCTCCCTTCCCTCCCTTTCCCCTTCCTTGAGATGGTAAGCAATCAGATATAAGTTATAAATGTGCCATCATGTAAAACATTTCCATATTGGTCATTTTGTACAAGAAGACTCAAATTAAAAAAAAAAGAAATAAAGAAAGTGAAAATATTATGTTTCAGTCTGTATTCAAACAGTATCGGTTCTTTCTCTGGAGGCAGATACTATGTTTCATTATTAGTACTTTGAGATTGTCTTGGATCATTGCACTGCTGAGAATAGCTAAATCATTCACAATTCTTTATGGTACAATATTGCTGTTACTGTGTAAAACATTCTGGTTCTGCTCCTTTCAGTTTGCATCAGTTCATGTAAGTCTTTCCAGGTTTTTCTGAAATCATTTCTTATAGCACAATAATATTCCATCACAATCCTATACCACAGCTTGTTTAGTTATTCCACAATGGGCATCTCTTTGATTTCCAATTCTTAGCCACTACAAAAAAAAAATATGCTATAAACATTTTTGTACAAATAGGTCATTTTCTTTTTTTTTGGGTGCATATGGAATATAGACCTTGCATTGGTATTGCTGGATCAAAGGGTATGCACAGTTTTGTAGCCCTTTGGGCATAGTTCCAAATTGTTCTCCAGAATGGTTGGATCAGCTCACAGCTCCACCAACAATGCAAGTGTCCCAGTTTTCCCACATTCCTTCCAACATTTTCCTTTTTTCTCATATTAGCCAATCTGATAAGTGTGAGTTGGTACCTCAGAGTTGTTTTAATATGCGTTTCTCTAATCAGTACTTTAGATTTAGAGCATTTTTTTCATATGACTACAGATAGCTTTGATTTCTTCCTCTGGAGACTGCCTGTTCATATCCTTTGACCATTTATCAATTGGGGAATGACTTGTATTTTTATAAATTTGACTCAGTTCTCTATATATTTGAGAAATGAAGCCTTTATCTGAGATATTTGTTGTAAAATCCTCCCTCCCTGCACACCATTTCTTCTTTCTTTTTAATTTTGGTTGGATCGGTTTTGTTTGTGCAAAGACTTTTTTGTCATATCCAAAATTCCTCCTCTCTTCTCTTCCCCACCTCTCCCACCTTAGACTCAGAATCACTATGACTATGTCTTCTGATCAAATGTCATCTGATCTGACCTGATCAAAGCAATAAATACTAAGGAGTGAATGACCCATAGTTTTATAATTTTTCTTAGTGAGAGGGATGTTTATACTCCAGTATTTAACCCAAATGTATCTCTAACAGGTAGAAAAGGAAAAGGAAACATTTTTGACTAAAGAATTTTTGCCTGTTCTTTGTTTACTTCAGGCAGCTGATGAACTTTCCCTACCCCCAACAGTACACTAGGAAGTAAAACCCAGAGAATAAACATTTAAAGATCATGTGGCTACATGTCACTCTTCCCCTTCTTTATTTTTGCAAACAGCTCTGCAACTCCTGAGGCTCAGTGAAAAGTCACTTCTACTGATTGCAACAGCAGTAATTAAAAACTTCAAAGGGATAATCCATTCCAAGAATAGATGGAAAAAACCCCAGCATCAAGTAGTCTTTATTTTAACTAGGATAAAAGAACAATGACTAAAATACTTCTACTGTGCAGAAAAGGGTTATTCTTTCCACAGAACCTGTAGAATGGGTGACTAAGGACTAAAGTGGATGCATTATCCCCACCATGGGGAGACAATAGATTTATATTACTGGTAAAGTTAGTGACTGGATAAGAATCAAGGAACTACTATAATGGGACTACTAGTGGCATACAGAATAGATTTTATTCCTAGGTTCCAGGTTTGACTGAGAGAGACAGTGGTAATAATGATAGTGGAAATACCACCGGGTGGGACCTCAGAAGTAAGGGAAAAAACTGAAGATATGAATCCAGTAAGATGTCACATAGATGAAGATTAGTCTTCTGGACTCTACTGGGCAATGTGCCAAAGGGCTTTAAGATTTTCTTTACTTGCCCCAAGATCTCTATGGTTTCATCTGTAAGCCTAGGGGTAATCCTCACTTAACCTAGACAAGTATTATCCTTTTTTACACAAATGAGTCATTCCTTTAATGGAAAAAAGATAATTTTTCCTGACCATAAACTAAATAAGCATGTCCTTACCTTGACTGTAACCCACCTAAATGCTGATTTTTCTGGAACTGGAATCTTTGCAAACCCAAATGTTCTCTGTGTATTAACCATTGACCATCATTAATGTTGAGATTAACCAAAATCTCATCCTCTAGCTATAACATAGGCAGTGTGGGATACTAGAAAGTAGAGTGGAATAGGATTTATAGTGGCATGCAAATCAAAAGGGGAAAAGTAAAGTAATTAAATTTATTTACTTATACAACATACCTTAGAACCTATAGTATGCTACAACAATATTCTATCTCCATTTGAAAATTTCTATAATTTCTGAACAATTTTACTTCCCAGCATATCCATCTATCTGTCAGAGTTAATTATTCCCAATTCGCTAGAAGATTCAAAAATCCAGCAAGTATTGGATTATTACAATTTGATGAAGATGCCCAGATTTTACAATCTCATTTGGACTTCTGACAATAATTTCAGTATGACCTTGAATGAAAAAGCAAGTTCTTTTCCTAATATTCAGTACTCCAGTCTTTGTATTATCTTGCCCATAATGAATATTTTTCTTCATAGCTGCTATTAACTATTTTTTACATTAGTCTTCTCATTATTCTTCAAGAAGCCTGCACCCCATTGAAAAGCAATCAGTATCACCTGCAGCTATTTGGTTCCTCTAAATGTCTTTATTTCCTAAGGACTAATTAGTCAGTTATGCAACAGAAGTGTGTCATTTCTTAGTATTTGTTTTTCATTTTTCAACCATGCTTTTCTTTTTGCTTCAATGCAACTGATCTAGTTTAATTGTGGACTTGAATGATTGTTGAAACATTTGATGTTTCCTTATCACAGCAAGATCTTTAACAGCCACTGAAGTCTACTCTCTGAGAGCTCCAACTTTTGTGTATTTTCTTGGAGCAAGTGTTCTTGAAACCACAGAATTAAAAATACGACAATAGAGACTGATGAAACACATTCATGGCATGAAGTTCAGCATTCAACTGACAGTAAACTAACTAAAGGTGGGGAAAACAGTTCAATCTGATTTTATCTGCTCAGTCAGATGTTCTGAGTCAGCATATTGTCAGTAGATGCATATAATTATGACTATCATTGTTGTGAAATGAAAGCATATCAAAACCATGGCTTGTCTCAGGAAATTCTCACGCCACTGTAGGAAACTCAGGCTAATCCCTGCTGTTGCCACTAACTTGCCATGTGACCTTAGGAAAGTCAATTATCTATGAGCCTCAGTTTTCTCATCTACAAAATTATGGTTTTGAGTTAGATGATTCAAGGCTCCTTTTAGCCCCATGTAGTAGGAAGGCCGAATTTATGATCTCAAAAAGGATCATATAAATATCAGAATGGTTCGAAATCGTTGGGTATACAGAATTCTCCAAGCAGAAGGCATCAAAAAATTTATTCAGGGCCCAGAGCAACAAATTAGCAAA
>CM053625.1:260464912-260531626 GCA_028646595.1 Phalanger gymnotis
TCAGCTGGGGGCTGGGAGTTCCGTTCGGGACAGACCTTACCCCGAGACCATCCAGGCTGTCCTGGGCTGGAGCCCTGCTTCCCTCTGCCACTTTGTGGGTTCTGCAGTTCTAGAATTGGTTCAGAGCCATTTTTTTATAGGTTTTTGGAGGGACTTGGTGGGGAGCTCACGCCAGTTACTGCTTTCCAGTCGCCATCTTCTGCTCTTACTTTTCTAAGCAATACCAGGGCCACACACACACACACACTCAGTTTCACAGCAGCTTTTGGTGAGGGAGGGCTTACGAAGAAAAGGGTATGGAAATTTATTCTTCTTGCTTGCCACCAGGTAAGCTGAGTGTCCCCTACAGGAGTCTTTTGTATGTGCTCCCATTTCCGGCTAAGCTGCCAATCTAAAGGCACAAAGTAAACTGACTGGAAAATGTTCATAGAGTGCCTGTACATAAGCTGAAGTCAATATAGGGGGTATATCAGCTGAGCCTGCACTTGCCCATAAGAGCTAGGCTCTGAATGGTCCATTCCCATTATACATATCCTTGTCAAGGTACAATCTCCTATGACTTTAGGGGAGTTATAATTTAATTCTCTTTTAATGCCTCTGAGTTTCCAGCATTACAGGAAGGGCACCAATTCTTCATATAGCTCACTGTTCCCATCACAAACAGGTTAAAATGGCATTTGAATCTGAGAGCTTCTTTCCCATTAGTGTCACGTTACTTCTGAAGTATCATTGTCCAACCCTGAATCCCTCTGACCATAGTTCTATGCCTTTTCTTTCCTGTATTTTCTTAGTTGTTAGTTTTGCTCCCTTATTCATGCCATCCTTGAATAGCAAGCATCCTTATTTTTAAATCTTCTACGTCATAAAGCCCTCATTAACCAGGGTCCTTTCTTGGTGACATTAACAGCTTTCTGGGAAATGTAGTCTAGAATTTTTCCCCCCAGTGAGCAAGGATGCCACTTGATCCTTAAATATGAATAACATTTCCCCCAGTGCAAGAGTTCATCTGTAGGCATATGTCTTAAACATTCATTAGATGCTGCAAAGTGTAGTCATAGGTAATTTCCCTAAATACATAGTACATATGTAAGTCTCAATACATAACATTCACACTTAAGTTGCATGCAGTAGATCAGACAAATTGTCTATGGTAAACCAAATACATGGATTCTATACAATACTTTAACTAACTTGGCATCACATATCAAAGTTGCATATAAATGAATAAATGTAGTTAAATATATAAAGCACATATAAATGCTCCACAAATAGGCATTGTCCAGCTACATCTTTAACTCCCTCTTCCATTATCCCGGGAACATCATATGTCAGTCTGGTCAATGATTAGCTATTCCTGGAACTTCTATGATAACTGTCCATGCATTCTATACCCCCAAATATCTTAACACCCATTGGCTTATAGTTTCAATTCTGAGTACGGATATTTCAAGTTATTGTTGTATCTAACTTCTAATGAATTAGATTCTGTAGGCCTTATTTGCTCCATATAGTATTATGCAGGAAGCACAATAACACAAATCAACAGACAGGCTTCTAGCTGTCTGACAAAAGCTATATATATATATATATATATATATATATATATATATATATACATAGTTACCATAGAGAGAAGCACCAATATCTGGGTTTTCAAAGCCAGGGGGCTTCTTAATGGCTACTCAGAGTCTCCACACCAACACTCTTCCAATGAATAAGCCCCAAGCAAAATGCTAACCTCAGAGTATATATATACTTCTTCAGGGTCAGAGGGCATCACAACCATGGGACTCAAACGCACGTGACCTAGGACTTCCCATGACTTAAGCAGGTCATCCAAGACTCCCAATTCAATCAAGGACTCTTGATTGAAAAAAAGGCAAGACTCAAAGGCCCTTGATTGCCTTAGTGCTGAGAAGCACTCCAAAACAAAAAACAGCATCAGTGTCAAGCATTCCTCATCCTTACATAATCCTTTTAAATGTCCATTTTGTATATTTTATAAAGTAGATAATTATTAGTTTAGTAGCATATATAACTTACAAATAAGTAAGTATACATACATTGGGGGGACCTGTTTAGAAATTGGTTAATGTTGGGAAAGGAATAAGCATTCATATAGCATATGCTATGTGTCAGGCATTGCATTAAGCATGTTTTATAAAAATTACCTCATTTGATCTTCACAGTAGTCTTAGGAGGTTTGTTATTGTTGTTAAGTCATTTCAATCATGTCTGACTCTCTATGACCCTATTTGGGGTTTTCTTGGCAGAGATGCTAGAGTGGTTTGTCATTTCCTTCTCCAGTTCATTTTACAGATGAGGAAACTGAGGCAAACAGGGTGAAGTGACTGGCCCAAAGTCACACAGCTAGTATCTGAGGCTAAATTTGAACTCATCTTTTGCCTCTGGCCAGCACTCTATCCATTGCACCACCTACCTGGCCCTATCCTGTGAGGTAGGTACTATTATTATCCCCATTTTACAGTTGAAGACATGGAGGCAAACAGTGGTTAAATGGTTTATCCAGATTTATACAAGTAGTATCTGAGGCCAGATTTGAACTAAGGTTTTCCTGATTCCAGGCCCAGCATTTTATCCACTATATCTCCAGTTGCAAGATTAAAAACTTTGGAAACTACCTGACTGCGGTGTGTGTATTTGGAGATGGGAAGTAGGTGTAGGTAGAGAGTGGGGAGAGGAGATGGTGGATGTGTAGTGTGGAAGATACAAAAAAAAAAAAAAGAAGTAGGAAATGTCAAGGTAGTTACACTGAATTTTATATCTTTGGCTTAGCACCCTACCCTCCAATGGTACTCACCAAATTTTATTCATTACCTATAAATCCTGCTGTATCTGTCACATAGATTGTTTTGCTTTAGTCATCGTATAAAATGAAATACAAACTACTTTGTTAATTGAAAGCTTTTTGGAGGAAGGTGGCAATGGGTCATCTACCTGCAGCATGTCATTTTAAACTAATTCCAAACCAAATGATTTCCCTCTCCCTTCTTTCAAGATCAATGCTAACATTTAAAAAGGTCTGCAGCACTCCAAGTAGTGAAGGAGGAACAAGGAGAATGGTGCAAACCAAAGCCAGCATGTAGGAAGATTAGCATTTAAGGGATGAAGATGCCAGATAAACAGTGCCATTTGATGATTGCAATTAAGAGATTCAGGCTGAAAAAACCCCAGAAGTAACATCTGGACGATTAAATTCTTAGTCACAAATTATTGTGTTGCATTCACTGCATTGGCTGTTGTTACAGAAACACAATGAAACCCATTTCTACCTAAGTTGCAGGCCTCCACTTTGGCTATTAAGTACAAATGTGTAGTTTCCTCCTAGGAAATGAAGCTTCATCCCTGCCTTTCCCAGCCCTGCCCTCCAACTGTGTTGGTTGAGCTCTCATTCCAAATGCTCATTTGAGCATTTGGGGAAGAATCTTTTTCTCAACAGGAATTTCTGTATCTGATCAGGAAAAAAAAAAAATTATTCTGATTTCCAATTCAAAGGTGGTTGTATTTACATAAGCTTCTCTTTCATTTAAATCTGTCTTAATCCTCCTGGATTTTCTAGTTAAAATGCCAAATGTATTTTTTTTCTTTTTTTTTACAAATGAAAGAAACCACATGAAGAAAGACAGTACAAGTGGAGAACTTTAACAAATGACTGTCCTTTTTTATGTTTTCATATTTTCTGGGTTGAAATACATGTAGGTCCAAAATGCTTTTTTGCATTTGAAAAGATGAGTTGGGTTTTTTCTTATTGAAGACATAGAGAACAAGATGATACTGTAGTTTTTATTGAAAGAACAAAGTAATCTGGTTGTGTTTCCAGAAAGCAATCCCTATGATTAGGCCATACACATATATAGACTGAAACAAAAGACAATACAAGCAGAGTGGCTTGAAATTTGCTTTGGTATTTTATGTTTTCTAATTGTATCTTTTGCCTCGTAATTATTTAACCTATTCACATGATTTCATTCTGTAAAATCTTTTCACACTTTTAATTTTCTATGTGAATTTGCATACTTTTGCACAACATAACTCTGGTTTTTCAAGAGATGAAGGATCCAATTGCCCCAGCAATTCTTTGAGGGCCTGGCCCCTTTGTCCTCTTAGTCCCATTTTCTACCTTTCTCTGCCCATCTTCTGCCTCAGTAGCACAGAAAGGTTAAGTATTTTGCCTGTGGTCATAAAACTAATGTCAGAGACAGGATTCTAAATTGAATCTTCTTGAAAAGTCCAGCATTCTATTCAATATACTAGTGATCTCCAAAGTGGGGGCCTGATCCCAAGGTGGTGATTGGCCAGTCAGGAGGAGACAGTTGTTGGGCTTGTCTTTAACCCAACCATACCTAATATCTCCTAACACATCCTCGTTCTGAACCTTCTTTCCAATGTGCAAGTTCCCAGAGTCCTCCCTTCCATGCAAGGCATCATTCCTTCAGGGATCTTATAATCTAACCATTATCAGGATGTACTCACAGCAGCAGCCACAGGTGCCGCTGGGAAAGTTGTCCATTCTCTCTCAGAATACCTCACTTAACATTATGACTACAGCCAGAGTCCTTGGAGGGTGGACTACTACCCAGAATAATAACTAAGGAGAAAGCCAGCATAAGGAGAAAGAGATTCATCTCCTCCTCTTTTCATTTTGGATGAGAGAATGAGTTGCACAAGAATGGGTTGGGATCTCCATCTTTTTTCTCACTAATAAATCTGTCTTCTAAACTTCCCTGTTTACTATTTTAACAATCCTTCTAGCTGCCCAGTGTCATCTTTGAATCCTCGTTTAATTTCCCCACCCATATATCCAATCAGTTGCCAAATCTTGTCATTTCTACCTTCAAAACTGTCTTTTCTACTCAGACAGCCACAGTCCTATTTCATTTAAGGTCCTCACCACCTTTTACCTGGTGCTGCATCTCTTAATTGGCCTTCCTGTCTCAAGTTTCTCTCCACTCTGATCCATCCTCCCTTCAACTGCCAAAGTGATTTTCCAATGCAGGTCTGACCATGTCACTCTGTGACTCAATAAACTCCAATGGCTCCCTATTGATGCCAAGTAGTATAGTAGATAGAGTACTGGGCCTTGAGTCTGGAAGGTTTCAGTTCAAATCCAGCCTCAGCCACTTAGTAGTTGTGTGTCCCTAGGTAAATCACTTAATTTCCATCTTCCTCAGTTTCCTCAATTATAAAATGAGAATGATAATAATAGCACCTGCCTTCCAGGGTTGTTATGAGGATGAAATGAGATATTTGCAAAGTACTTTAACACATTGCCTGGCACAAATTGGGGGTTAATTAATGCTTGTTCCCTTTCCTCCTTGTTTCATCTTTGTCTCACTCTTTTTTAATTTCTACTTTCACGTAAGTTTTATAATATACATAATTATTATTACGGTATATATAGATACACATCTAGAAATATATGTAAAATATGATTTTTAAATATACACGTACTGGGGGTACATACTCAAAAATGTTTAACTGATAAGGGTGCGCTATCAAAATTATGGAGACCATTGTGTGATACCATGCTGACTCTCTATATTCAGTTTGGTTTTAGGCACCATGAGATATAAGAAGGTCCCTATCCTCAAATGGGAAGCCCTTTACTTCGGAATACAAAGTATACATGAAACAATAGTAAATGATATGAGGACCCTTAACAGATCCATTATATTGTCAGTATGGGTCCTTTCTCCAGGTCACGCCCTCTTGTAAATTAGCAAATAATCTCTGGAATGTTGATGCCAACTTTCTAAGGAAGAGCTCTTATCAGTTTAGCTATACTAGTTCGTGAATGATCTCAGTAACTTTTCCATCTTGGTAGGACCCTCCATTGACACGGCTTCAAGAATTCAATGTTGCCTCCATTGGAGTAGGACTTTAATGGAGGCTCATTGTATCACATTGCACAGTCTTTGCTTGTTGTAGTTCCAAGAATAGGGAGGTTAAATGAGGGTTTGAATACTTCGGGAAAGACTCCTTAAAGAGGTAAGTCTTGAAGTGAGCCTTATAAGACGGATGGAGAGAAATCAAGGCACAGAGGCAGTAAGAAACATGGAATATTTACGGAACAGGAAGCTAGAGAAGGAAATGGCAAACCACTTCAGCACCTTTGCCTAGAAAACCCCAAATGAGGTCACAGAGTTGGGCATGACTGAAACGAATGAACAACAAAACTGACTTATCTAGAGATGGGGCGGGGGGTGTATTCTCTTCTTTTTGTCCCCCTCTATACTGTGATCTTATTAATTTCTCTCGCTTTCTATGCAGAGGATTCCCAGGTCTAGACTCTCTCTCATGAGCTGTAGCCCTGCATCACCAACTGCTTTTGGGCATCTCAAACTCAACATATTGAAAACAATACTCATTGAAAAGCCATCCCTTTACTGAACTTCCCTTCTCAAAGGAGCCTCCTTCCTCTCCCTGTCACCCAAACTTGTAATCTCAGCATCATCCTTGATTCCTCACTCTTGCTCACCCTGCATATCCACTCTGTTCCCAATTCTTGTCATCCCTACTTTCACATCTTTCCCATATGGTCCCACTTCTGTTGACAGCCAACAATCTAGTTAGGCTTTCATCGCCTACCTTGGATTTCTATAAATATCATAATTACTACAATAGCCTTCAAATTGTTCTCACTGCCTCACCTCCCTCTGCACTCAAATCCATCTTCCATTCAGTTACTTAAAAGATTTTCCTTTATTAAATTGTGGGTCACTCCTCTTCCTCCTTACTCCAGTGGCTCCCTGTTATCTCAAGGATCAAATAGAAAATCTTCTAGCATTTAATTTAAAGCTTTTCATGAGTTGGTACCTTTCTAGTTTTCTTAGGAAGCACAGGAAGACCTAGAGTCTGGAAGACCTGGGTTCAAATCTAGCTCCAAATCCTTACCAGCTATGTGACCCTGGGTAAGCCACTTAACCTGTTTGCTTGTTTCCTCAACTGTAAATTGGGGATAATAATCGAAGTGCAAGGTTGTGAAGATCCGATGAAATTATTTGTAAAGGGCATAGCACATAGTAGGTGCTTAATAAGTGCTGCCCCACCCCTTACATTTTACTTGTGTCTAGTCACTCTGTGACACAGCTATACTTTATAGTTCCATGTACAGACTGCTCCATCACTATGCCCTAGGATGATCCTCATCTCCACCTCTGAAATTTCCCTGCTTTTCTTCAGGGTTCTGCTCAGATCCCATCTTCTGCATGCGTTTCCTAGTCCCATCAGCTTCTAACACCTTCCTCTGGGATTACCTTTGCCCTACTCTGTACATATTTTTAATATACAGCTGTTTACACGCTATTTCAGCCATTAGAAATGTAAACTCCCTAAGGGGAGGGGCTATTTTTGCCTTTCTTCATATCCCTGGTTGCTTAGCATGGTGCCTGCCATAAGTGCTTAGTAAATGTTCATTGATTGACTGCAAAAGTCAAATAGTACTTTAGAATTGATATTGTAGATGAGGAAGGTTTTCTGAGTGCCCATAGCTTCTAAGATACTGCTTATCCAATGGACAGACAGCACATGAGTCAAGGCCTGCTAATTTATTGTCAAAATAGCCCAAGTGTAAGGTAATGAGTTTGGTCTCGGGTGGTAGAAGTGGGACTGAAAAGATGTGTGAGAGACAGACTCTAAAAGAGTCTATGAGAACTTGACATGCAGGATAAAGATTTCCAAGCACAGATGGTTAAATGAATGGTGGCCCTGTAGGTGGAAGCAAACAAGCCTACCTGGCTTTGTCCACCATGCCCCAGAACCCTCTTTACCCTGGAAGCTCACTCCTGACTGCCAGGTTCCTCCACAACCTCCATTTTAAAGATGCCCAGACCATCCACTTACATCTTCATTTCTCTCCAGGTTGCACTCCTAACTCCTCCTACACTTTCTCTATCATGCTACTGCCCTGGGTGCCTTCATTTCCATCCTGCTCTGTTTCTGGTTTCTTTTTATGTTACCTGCTCCCAAGAGATTGTATTGTATAAGCTCTTCAAAGTCAGGGCCACCTTTTTTTTCCTGCTTATTTGTATTTCTAGCGCTAAGTATAGCGTCTTGAACATAGTAATCGCCTAATAAAAGCTTGTTGACTTGATTTGGTTTAATTATATATACCTCAATATGCAGATGATTGAAGCAAAATTTGAGGGTTTTTTTTTTGGCCTGTAACTCTTAGTTCATTTCATATATATAGTTAAAAAAAAAATTAAAGATGACAAAGTAGGGTGGGGCATGGATCTTCTCCAAGGGTTCCAATGCCAGCAGAAAGTGACTGTTTAAGTACAAGATGATTTAGCCATTGCTGACATTTTCCAACCTACCTCACACAAAAAGTTCCCTAGTGTTGAAGGGGGTGACATAATGGGCTGAAATATCCTATCAGGATGCTGTGTCTGAGACTAGAAACAAAGTTGAGCAGTTGTACTGACTGTGTATTGTTCAGTAACTGGCCTAATCATTCTTCCCTTGGTCCTAAGATTTAGCCAGTTAACAGCAGCTAGTTACTGTTGTCAGTTTGTTTTTTGACCATAGTACAGTTGGTTTCTGAGAAACACTATTTCTGGCAACAAGTTAAATATGTTTGAACTTTTCCTTAGGATTAGTGCAAATTTTCACAAAATCTAATAGGACTCATATCCTTATTTTGAGCAAATACTCCTGGAGAAGTGGTCTTTGCATTTTAGTTCTACAAAGGGAATGGAGACTTGCAAGACTACCTTATACCCTATTCAGGTAGTCACTATAAATGTTAATCAGTCTTGTACGACTAAATTGTAATTACACATAAGACAGAAAAATTATGCAAGTCAGATGCCCTTAAATAATGACTAGTTAAACAAAAATTGGATGTATCTGAATTGAATTATATCTGAATATGTCACCTTCTCCCTTTTAGCTGGGGATGGGAGACAGGCTGGTAGGTTGCTTCTGTCTGGGAGTTTTGAGCTGCAGTAGGGCTAAAGCAGACTGTGTATCTGGCACCAATATGATGAGCCCGAGACTGGGTGCTTCCAGGCTGCCTGAAGGGTAAATTGGTCCAGGTTGGAAATGGAGCAGATCAACCTTCTGTGGTGATTAGCAGTTGATTTGGGCCTGTGAGCAGTTGCTGCACTTCCAGCCTGGACACAATAGAGACCCAGTCTCAAAAAAAAACCAAACCAAAAACCAAAAACTTTTATCCTTGTTCTCTTGCCCACTGGCTCAATCATCTCTCTTATAGACAAAATGGAAAAGATACCTAATTTTAATTCAGAAGACAGCCCAAATTAGAGTCGGTAATTTTTATTTAGACTTCATCACTAACACCACTTGACAACATGATGAATGGGAGGCACAAATATGTACCAGGAAGCACACACAATCATTAAATGCATGGTTTTTCATATGTAGTTTGCCAAGTACAATATCATAATTCAGTACTAGGTTTAAAGACGACACTTATTTTCTTCAGTTTTTATGTGATTTGTGATATCATAATCTTTGCCTAGTCATGCGATGGTAAGAAATTCAAAAGCGGTCTCTTTTTCTTCTGATAATTCCTTTGCAGTGAGATCCATCTTCTCACGGGAGAAATCATTGACAGGGAGGCCTTCCACGAATTTCCAGGATTTATTCTGTTAAAAAGTGATGGCAAGTCAGTAACGGTTGATGATTACATGATACTAAGATTTCCTGAATTCCATCTGATCCTGACATCAGGCTTAGGCAACCTTGGGCTTTCCTCATCTATAAAAGGAGGGTGTGTGAGTGTGTACACACACACACAGGGGTGGGGGTAGTTTGGACTTGATAGCTCCTAAGGGGTCCCCTCAATCTATGATCCTATGATCATAGCAGCTAGGTGGAATGGTGGATAGAGTGCTAGGCCACCAGGGTGACCTGAGTTCAAATTGGGAAATTTCATGACCCTAGGCAAGTCACTTAACCTCTGCTTGCCTCAGTTTTAACAACTGTAAAATGGGTATAATAATAGTATTTCCCTCTCAGGGTTTTTATGAGTGTCACACAAGATAATATTAGCAAAACACTTAGCACAGTGCCTGGCACACAAGAGGCAAATATAAATATGCTTATTCTCTTCTCCTTATTCTTTTGACCAGACTTGGGATCTTACAGGCGTACGGCGCTCCCTTTGAGTAACCTCCTCTAGCTGTCCATGCAAATTGGTACCTTAGAATGTAAAAGGGCTGCCCTGGACACCAAGAACTTAGCAAAGGGTCACGCCGCCAGTATGTTTCAGAAGCAGGACTTTCATCTGCCTCCTAACCCTGTGCTCTGTCCATGCCAGGCTGGGCTCCCGGTAAGACTTACAAACCAAGACTGGTCAACAGCCCAATAATCCTGCTGCACCTCTCAAAACTTTCAAGTTTCACTTCTCTAGATTTAAAATGGAAAAACAAAATCAAAATCACAATCCAGATGTCATTAAGTAGCAGTGGGGAATAGGTTTTCTTTCCTCAAAAATCACTGTACTAGGAATTCTGAAGTCAGGCAATTGCATATTAAATTAAAATATGTACTGAATTCAAGTAGCATGAGGGAAAAATACTGGGCAAATATTTAAAAAATAAGTATTTACTTAGGAAATATACATTCTCCCAACATTAGCACTGGGACTGATTTGTTATTACTGTTCAGACCCTTGACTGAGATGTGTCGGGTCCTCAGAGGAAAGACACTGTCCCAACTCCCAGCAGAGAGCTGCTGGGACAGTGATTTGACTCAAAGGTCTCCTTGACTCTGAGGACAGCTCTCTGTCCACCACACCAAGCTTCCTCTCACTGGGACAAATCTACTCGAATTGATTTTTTAAATCTTTTTTTATTTTGAGCTTAAATACTAAAACTTAAATACACAATAAGAAAAGAAAAAGAAACATTAGCTGAAATATAGAATAAGGAAAAAAAAACCTGTCAGGTGCATAGCAGAATGTAAATGGATTCAAAATATATAGCAATAAATTTCCATTTCAAGAAAGTTTATATAATAAAATGTAAGTATTATGTTGAGAGCTGTCCATCTTTTCTTTGCTTCCTTGTAAGTTTTTCTAACGGATTTCCAAGACCTTTTGCTGCATTAGTACAGGAAAATGCTGTTCTGTAGGCATCCAGTATCAAGGCTTAATTTTGATTCAGACTGAGGAAAATCTCTTATTTGGTAAAGAAGCCACTTCAAGTTAACTTACAACATAAGACACAGAAACCAGTTGCAGGTACAAGAAACTTACCTTGATGACAACAGGGAAGGAGTAGAGCAAATCATCAGGGACTCCATAGGAATTGCCATCAGAGATGACTCCCATGGAAACAAATTCTCCCTGAAAACAATATGACAATTTATTGAGACATAGTGCTAGCTTTTTTTTCTTCCTTGAGCCTCACATACAAGTTTATTGCATTTGCTAATAAAATTGAAAACACTCTCTGGCTACTCCTATTCCCTTACTAATATACAATACTGTGGATTATATCATACTAATATATAATACTGTACGGGGTGTCCCTAAAGTCTGGACACATAGGAAAATTGATGGCAATGTGGAGTTATTGCATCGAGTTCACATGAATCTTGCAAAACACATCAACCTTTGCATCACAAATGATGGAAATCATATTGAAGATGTTACTTGTTAATATTCCAATTAAATAAAATACTGTTGAAAATTTCATTCATTTTCATTTCTTGAAAATATGCATTTTTGCCTATGTGTCCAGATTAGGAATACCCTGTGCATAATATGGAACTGCTATCACTAATTGGTTACTTCTGAGAAATGCAGGTGACAAATATGCAAATAAAGAAAGGCTACCTAGTCTATGTAAATTACTCAAAGATTACCTCTGGAGTTCCAAACCAGATATCTCTGACATGGTCGCAGATTGCTTTGGCAGCTGACATCGCACTAGACAATTTTCGAGCCTTAATGACAGCTGCACCACGCTGCTGAACAGTCTGTAGTAGGGAGGAAAATGGATTACTTGCTTGTGCTACTCATGTTTCCTATCTATTTAAAGCTGTCACTCACAAAGCAATGAATGAATCAAATGGACATCGACACTTTACTATTTGAGGAAGTAAACCAGAAAATACTTGAAAACATAAGAATCTAGCTGTCCCAACATAAAAATCCTACCAACAAAGAAAAGCGATGGTTTGTAAAGTCTCAGAGCAATAACAACTAGACCTACCCCCAAGGTACCCTCTGCCCTGCTGCTGCTGCTATGTTTTACACCAACAATGTGAAACAGAGAGACTTGACAAGTCCCAGCAATGTCCACTGAGTTATGCTGTTCTTGAAACTGCTACAGTTAACTCTGGTAATAACATCAGAATGGAGGCAAAGTGGTTAAACCACACCCACTCTGATGACAATAGGATTTGATCCTAATATTTCATGCCACGGGCTACCAATGCTAATCTGTTTTCCAAGACACAACTGCAAGTTTGGAACAAAAGAAGACAGGGAGCAGAAATATGGTCCAAGTTTTCAATGCAATCTATCACTAAATGAGAGTCCCATTTCCTAAGAATTTAGCCAACAACAAAAGCAGCATTCACTCTGTATAATGCTCTGTACTTGGTAGAAAAGAGTGGAGACGGGATACAGAGGAATCAAAGGGATCACACCCCAGCATCACCATATTTACAATCCTGTCAGGGACAGATGGATGGATGGATGGATGGACATGGACACGGACACACACACACACACGCACGCACGACTATGTAACACAAACAGCTAATAAGGGTAAACTAAGGATAATCTGTGCTGAAAAACGAAGAAGAAAGGCTCAGAACCACCACTGGTGAGGAAAGCTTTGTCCATACTCTACTTCTATACTGGCACTGATAAGGGAAAAATGAGCTAAGTACCCTTCTAACTGGATGAGTGTCCCAATGGACAGTGGCATTTATTCATGTATTTATAGTCCCCTAACTCCTTGAGAGGTAAAGCATAGGAATCATGGCACGTGATCTTCCTCCCAAAGTTCTCTAGAATAGGCTGTCAGGTTCTTCATCGATTTTTCTTACCGTGATAAATTCTCCCTTGAGCCAGCTGTCATCCTTCACAGCTTCATAGACACCAACTTCTTTCCCTTGGAGGTTAACCTTGGCATGGTTCACATCGGGATACTGAGTTGAGGAGTGGTTTCCCCAGATAATGACATTCTTGACATCGTTGGCAGTCAAGCCAAGTTTGAGAGCAATCTAATTTAATATAAGACACATATTTCGAGACAAATTCCTTTTATTTCAAAGTGCTACACATACTTGAATCTACTTAAGACTAGGACTGAAAGACTTCTGAAGTTTTGAGAGAATATGTTAAGCATTTTGCTGAAATCTGAAAATTACCAGTTTTTGTTGGCAGCCTTCACAATAAGCAGTTTGGTATATTTTTGGTTTTTTGCATAGTACTTTGACAAATAAATTGATTTGATTTTTAAAAAGGAACCTCTAAAATATATATAAGATCAGTGCAAATTCAATTCTATTTTCTGTAACTAATGCTATAGTACTACACAATAATAATTCATAAGATCAGAGAGTCTAACCAATCCAAGTCCATCACTTTCAGAAAAAGAAATGATGTTGTTCATGGTGACAGTGAAGAGAGGTAATGGCTTGCATAGTGGATGGAGAACCAACCCTGAAACCAAGAAGACCCAGTTCAAGTTCTGTCTCTGACACATACAGACTATGATCTCAGGACTTCCTAAATTTTCCACTCAAGATCCCTTCAGCTCTTCTTAAACTGTGGGTCACAACTCAATTTAAGAATCGCTGGACTATGTGACCCAGGGCAAGTCACTTAACCACTCAGTACCCCAGGCACCCAAGACTGGAAAAGTTTTGGAGAAGGTGCTGACATACATCAGTAGAGGGTGTTTGCTCATTCAGGAATTCCTTATACCATAGAAATCCCAGGTCTAGAGCCTATCTCTATAGTTTTTGTGTTGTGCATCATATTCTAACTCTCTGAAAATTTAGAACTTCACATATGGTACAGATGGTAAGTCAATCAGAAGATTCCCTTTCTTATCCCAAATACGAACTTATAGTGCAATGAAAAGCACATGGAGAGCTAAGTTCTGATACAATATACTCTAGAACCAGTGTCATGACTAGCTCGTCACAAATGCTTGGATGACTCATGTGACTTCCTAGCCTTGTTTCCCCATCTGCAGAAAGAGAGGGCTGGACAAGATATCTCAAAGGGCCCATCCAGCTCTAAGAATCCTTGGCTTCGCATTTTGAGAGCACGAGAAACCTAGTCTTTCAAAAGAGTTGAAAAGATGGCTAAGCATTCATGATCTCAGTGGCAATCTCCTGAAACAAATTTTAAATTGTGCATTTGAACTACACTGATGTTTGTTGATGTTAGTTTGGTAAACATTCACTAAAATGATATTAAACACAATTCTGTACTCTTGATCCTTCCTAACCTGGACCCCTCCTACCTTTGTAGTTTTTCTTCTTATACATTATTTCTTTCCACACATGCTAGAGACCAAGCACACTAAATTTGCCGTTCCTCATGTCCAATGCTACCTCTTCCAAACTACGTGCCTTTGCCATCTGTGCCCCAGTTCTCTTCCCCTCCTGACCTCCACCTTGTGGAATGCCTGGCTTCTTTCAAAACTCTGCTCAAGTGCCCCTTGCTACATGAAGCCTTCCCTGATTCCCTTGGCTACTAGTGCCCAGCCTCCTTAATCACCTGGTATTCCTTCTGTATGTAGTTGTACATATGAATGTGTTGTTTCCCCAATTAGAATGTAAGTTCTGTGATGGCAGGGCCTTTTTCACTTATGTCCTGGTGTTAGCCCAGGACCTTGTATATAAGATGCCTCCTCAGTGCTTATGGATTGATTTTTCTCTTTGTCTCCGCACATGCCTCTTTGCTCCAGTTGGCTGGGAGCGTGGAAGAACTTTGGTCCCTACTGCTCATGTTCTGGATTCACCTTTGCTCCCCTGAGATCTCCCAGGCACAGGTGAGTCTGTTGGAACAGCAGAGGTAGGCCAGGTGACATGGAGGGTGGGGTTTTAAAAGGACTCTCTTTTGGGGGTCAACATTAAAATATCCATTCACAGCTAACTGTCGCTCACTTGTCACTAGCTCACATTCATAGCTAACGGTTGGCTCAATAGGAATAAGGTCATGTAAACCTGCCACACTGCTAACTATCTGGCTCACACATTCTGAAGATAGTTATTAGGTAGCCAAGTCTTGAAAGTTCCCTGAGTGCCAGTGCAAAGGTTTCAGGATGGTAATGGTTCATGGGAGAGAAACATTGTTTTTAGCTTCTTCTCTCACTGGCTTATTGTGTAATCTCAGATCTAGAAGGGACATACATGACAGATGGAGTCTGACTCCCTTTCCCTCCCATATTTTACAGATGTAAAAACTGAGGCCTAGAGGAGTGCCCTGACTTGCCCAGGATCACAGTTAGGGTCTGAGGAAGGATTTGAATCTAAGTCTTCCTGACTGCAACGTCCAGTGGTCTATCACCACAGCATGCTGTTTAGAAAGAAAACTTCCTCTTGGGAAAAGAGACAAAGCAAAAAACACAGCTCCTGTCTTCAGGTGCTATTATCCTAGTGAAAGAGTATATTCCACCTACTCTTACTCACTCTCCCAAGGCAGCTAGATGAAGCACGGGGCCTAGAGTCAGGAAGATCTGAGTTCAAGTCTGACCTTAGACAATGACTAGCTCTATGACCCTGGGGAAGTCATTTAACCTAGTAGTGTCAAATTCAAATGGAAATGGGGTGCAGAGAAGGTGGCATTAATCTGTATAAAAGGCTCCTCCCAGGCTGCACATTGGCATATTTTTGTTTATTTCATCAAATGTTTCCCAATTCCATTTTAATCTGGCGTGGGCTACATAACACCTCTGACAACAACAGAAAAGACAACAGTTTTAGTCACCGAGACAAAAGTCACCCAATAGGACAGGGACGTTTGAAGTGACTCTAATAATGCAAATTAGCAGTCTGAGCAACTTCAACGTAATAAAGCAAATCTGCAGATGCCGTCCTTCTTGTGATGAAGCGGGGCTGCCCCCTGCGGCCTGGACCAGGCTCTACATCATTCTCCTCTTCAAAAAGGAAAGCTCTTGGTTTATTTGGCAGACCACATAGCCTATCAATCCATAGGTTAGAGATGCCAGCACTGATCTGGGGATAAGACCTTGCCAGAGGAGAAGGCTAAGGAACTATTTGAAATGAAGAGAACATAGCCCATCCTAAGGAGATTCAGCTAAACTAGCTATAGAGGAGGTTACTTACTACCACTACAATGAATACGCTTATTTAAGCTCCTTTACTTATACTAAGAAAACTACTTAGCATCAATTTAAAATTTAAAACTATAGACTGCAACATAGAAACTTAATGAAACCCCAGAAAACGTTTTACTACTTGCCAATCTAGAAAGCAACAAAATATTTCGAAAGCTAGTAGGAAACTTTGCTCTCTGGAATTTTTTAAGTTGAAAGAAAGTTAATGAGAAAATGGCTGGCCTACGACTCAGTTCTGCTCACCTGAGACTTAGCTCGGTTGTGATCCAGACGGGTCAAACAGCTGAAATTCTCCTTGGGTATCGATGGGGCCATCTTGCAAGCCGTCAGGCAATTGGTATTGGCTGGATTTCCAACAACCACAACCTGGCAAAGATGGAAAGAGAAAGAGGGAAGAGTGAATCATAAGTACCAAAACCTTGATGAACTGGAATAGCTTTCTCAGATAATGACTACAGGTAAACTAGCTGGTGTACTGGATAGAGTATGGGGCCTGGAGTCTGGAAGACCTGAGTTCAAATCTGCCCTCAGATACCTACTAGCTGTGTGACCCTGGGCAAGTCACTTAACCCTGTTTACCTCAGTTTCCTCATCTATCAAATGAGCTGGAGAAGGAAATGGCAAACCACTCCAGGAGCTTTGTCAAGAAAGGCCCAAATAGGGTCACGGAGAATCGGGCACTACTGGAATTCAACAACCACAGAAGCTCGCAGAGGAGACACCTGATGATTATTTGTGAAATAACAATCACAGAGTTCACAGGAACTACCACAAAAGGAGCACTGAAACGCAGATGACTCCATATCTCTAACAGAAAAATGGATCCGTGCACAAAACGCTATTTCTTGTGGCTATTTTCTGAGGAATCAAATTTTAATTGCTTAGTGTCTAAATAAAGGCAATGTATCTGGCCCCGATGAAGTCAGTACAAAAAATACAAAAAAGGTGGAGACAGACCTCTTAATCATGGCACTGATCTCAATATGGCAGTCTCAATTTAATGAAGCAGTCTGAAACTACATCCTTCTTCAAAAGACAGCATCTTCCCACCCCCCCCCCCCCCCCCCCCCAAAAGAATATTTATTAAGGAGTTAGGAAGTAAGAAAAAAAGAACTTTTTGGGAAGTTCAAAGGAAGAATTCAGAAGGCAATTAAAATAGAGCACTATACAACTAGCTTCATTAAATGACATAGGAAATAACTCCTTTTAGCCTTTTGGAGGAAATATTTTAATATACTTGAGACACAATGAAATCTCAAATCAAAGTGTATACAGAGAAGAGCATATTTTGAAAAAACAAGTTGTGTGGACCAGAAAGTCCTTTTTTTCTGCCTTAGTAAGTAGAGCACAGCAAACATAGCTTGAGGTTTGTTTACTGACTAAGGGTCTTGCACAGTGCTAGGGTCATTCCTGGACACTGCCAATGACTGATACACTGGACAAGGAATGCAGATGGTACAATGAACAATGTCATTTGTGTTCTCTCATGACACATCCTAAGAAGTTACATTTTCAAACAAACGTGATGACTTCTGTTTGCTTTCCTGAAATCTGCCTCTTTGTAAAGAGTGGGCTCCAATTAGGTTCTTCTTAGGTGAGTGTTTATTTTATTAAAGTATTAATATTAACCTAATAAACCATTTTGATGCTAATAACAGGGAAACAGAACCAGAAAAAGTTTTTTTCTCAGCAAATACTTCGATGATTCATGACTTTCAAAGGTACTGTTACTCTCTCCACTGATACACTGAAAGTCTTCCATATTTTAGGACATAGTCCTTAAGAAGCACTGTGGGTAAAAGGCTAGTTACCAGTTTGGCCACAGGGTGACAAATTTTTCTTAACTTGGCTAGGCTGGTACTTGGGTGAAAGACACAACAATTCATCATTAGATCTACACTGTACCCAAAGTTATTCTAGATTGGTAGGGCTTAGTTAGGTGACACAGTGGATAGAAATGTTGCATCTGGAATCAGGATGAGTTCAAATCCTGCCTCAGACATTACTAGTTCTATGACACTAGACAGGTTATTTAATCTATGTCTTCCTCAGTTTCCTCATCTGTAAAATGGGGATAACAATAGCACATACATCCCAGGGTTGTGTTGAGGATTGAAAAAGATATTTGTGAAGTGCTTTGCAAATCTTAAGGTATTATATAAATAGTAGTTACTATTAGGCATGAGAATAAGAGTTCTCAAAATCCAGAACAAAACTAAACCCAAAACCTACCGAATTCCTTCCAACAATTTTAAGGAATAAATGAGTACACATCAGTGGCCATTACTTGAACTACTATTTCTGTATTTACTGATCCATTTCACATAACTAAGGGGAGCCTCGCGCTGGAGAGGAAAGATGTGAGATCTTTCATTTTTATTACTGTTATTGCTACCCATACCACCAAATAAACATGCAGTTGACTGGCAAAAATACTCAAGAATTCATCTATATTCCCTCTCCTGGTTTTGCCACTGACTTTCCTGGACTTCCCTGGCACTTAGCACAGTGCCTCACATTCAGTAAGTGTTTAATAAAAGTAAATTAGTGCCAAGTACCAGAAATTTTAGTCTTCTCTGTGCATAATTTTAAGTTAGAAGCTGCTTACTCTACATTTCCTTGGATGTTTGCAAATGGATTTCCACAACATGATGAAAATCAAAGAAAAAAGGAGATATAGCTTATTAAAAAATTAGATCACAGACATTATTTAAATGCTGTATCTGTATTTTACTGATCTACTGGACTACATAAAAACAAGTTGTTGAGAAGATCTTCAAAAAACATTTCTATCTATTTTGCTGAAAGCAGGAAGATATTTCAAGTTAAAAAAGAAAAGAAGCAGTCAGTCACCTTAACAGACTTTTTGGCATATTTTTCCAAAGCCTGTCCCTGGGATTTGAAAATCTTCACGTTTGCCTTGAGTAAATCCTTCCTCTCCATGCCTTCCTTCCTTGGCATGGAGCCAACCAGAATTGCTACATCCAGGTCTTTGAAGGCAACCTCTTCTTTATCTGTTGCAATGACCTCTGTGAATAAGGCAAAACAAAAAAGGAAGTTCATTAGGAATTAATATCTATAGGACTTGATAGGAAGAGCATCCACCCTCTAATCCTACATTTTTGTAACAGTTTCATTTTAGTATCATGCACTGGCTGGCAATGGAGGTGTGCAAGGACAGGACTCAGAACACTGGGGTCATTTGGTACAAGCCTCCACATCTCCCCTATGCGGTGCACACCTCAGAACCTCTCCATTCTTCACCTGTTCCCTTCTACTGTGCTCCATGCCCAGGATGATGGTGCTAACAACGTCCTTGACCCAAGCCCTTCCTGTCTCTTTCTCTTCTTTAGTTATCTATATTTACTGGCCCCTTTCCTACTGTCTATAAATATACACAGGCCTTTCCATTCTTAAAATAAAAACAAATCTATTGATTTAAGTCTGATACCTCCTCAAGCTTTCACCTTCTCTCTCCTCTTTCTGCCCCCCCCTTTAATGCTAATTCCTAGTCACCTCCAAATGGGGGTATGGATGCTGCAGGGGGCACACAGGATAATCCACTGGGATGCCTGAAGAAATTATTAGCACTGAAAGTAGCCCAACTGTTTAACACACTTTCAGTTACTAGTACTTCCCTCCCAGGGTGGAGCAGCCCCTGGCATGCCCACCCTTGTTCTTCCTCTCCTACCTACCTCAGCAGCACCAGCAGGAGGGCAGCATTGGCCCTGGCTGACCTGTCCTCTTTTCCCTGCATCCAATGCAACAGCAGTAGATGCCTCTTAAATCCCTCACTTCAGGAAAAAGGTTTTTTGTACCATAAATAAAATGAATTGTTTGTTTCATCTTTATCTCACACATATATACACACACATAGGATGAGATAAAGATGAAACTATCAAACAATATATTATATATAATATATATTCATATATATGAGAAACTGTCTCTATATATATACACTGTGTGTATACATACACACACACACATTTCATAAAATACAAATTACTACAGTAGATTGTGTAGGGGTTGTGTTTGGGGTACAAGCTCAAAGAAGTTTCAAGACCAATGATTTATGCTTGTTTTTCCACCCTTCACTCCACTACCCACTAACTTTTTGGCCTTCCTAATATGTGGTTTCTAACCATACAATTCTACTGAAACTACTTTCAGGAATTACCAATGATCTTGACTGCCAATTCTGATGGATCTGTCTCATTCTTCATTCTCCTGGATTGTTCTGCTTTGATATTGCTGACCACACTGACTCCTGTAAAACCCCCCTTTCCTGGTTCTGACCGCCTCTCTCAGCCTCCTACACTAATTCCTAATCCTGCTTCTCCTCTCTAACTGTAGGTTTCCCCTAAGGCTCTCTTCTCTTCTCATTCTCTAAATAATCTCAGTTCCCATGGGTTTAATTATCATTTTTACCCACATGATTCTTAAATCTATACATACCTAGCACAAACTTCTTTCTCGTAATTTGGTCCCTAATTGCCCAAGGCCTGACAGACACTTCCACCTGTCAGTACCTTAAAACAAACTGAGTACCAAAACAGAACTGATTTTCTCTCCCTTCACTCCCACTCAAATCTGTCTGCCAGTCACCCAAGCTTAGAAACTTGGGAGTCATTTCTGCTTCTTTCCTCTTTCCCCTGCCCCATTAAGTCTAATTGATTTTTTACCTACAGGATCTTTTGTACTTGTTCCCTTCTCTCCCATCACATGGTGCCTACCCTCTGGTCCTCACCACCCATATTACTTCTGTAACTTTCTAATTGGTCTTCCTGTTTCATTCTAGGTTTTCCCCTTGTCAACCAACCCTCAAAAACCACTGCCAAGAGAAGCTTCCTTAAGCACAAGGCTGACCCCACCAATCTCCTGTTCAAGCAGCCCTATCACCTCAAGGATAAAATGAGAATTCCTTAGCCTGGCATTTAAAACCATCTACACTGTGGTAGAGGAGCAATCTGTGTTTATGGTGGAAGTACCCATCTTGACAAAATTAGATACCTGAAGTAGCAGACTAAATGATGTCACCTTAACAAACATCTGTAGCACCCACTAGAAAGTCTCTGCCTTCAAGGAGCTTACAATCTACTGGAGGGATAAAGCATGTACTCAGATAAACAGGACACAAAACAGGGAATGGAAGGACACAGCACTGACAATTTAGGGCATTGAGGAAGCCTTCATAGAGGAAGCACTTGATGAGGATTCTCAAAGTAAGGCAGAAATGAGGGAACACGGAAATGGAGGGCAGCTTGTAACGTCACAACTGGAGTACAGTTAATGCTCTAGAGTCTGACTACAACACAGAATTTGTAAAGGGAATAATAGGAAATAAGGCTGGAATGGTGATCTGGAGCCATAGTGCAGAGCCCCTCTCTTCTGTCTTTGTATTCAGTGCTTAATAAGTGACTGGTGACTCAATCTGTGGGCCATATTTAGCAAGTGAGGGAACTGAATGATAAAATCACTCCGCTCTGATATTTTGTGATTGTTGATATCACTGATGCATTCTGATTAAAACCCTTTGGCAGGGCGTTCATTTCTGGCATACAATCTTACTATCTTGTGATTAAATACTTCAAACAACTAAGGAAACTTTGAATTTGTGTTTTGAAACTGATAGAATTCTACTGCCGAAGCACTTTGTGTCCAGTCACCCACCTTTAAGGAGGGGAAGAGCACAGTCTTGCAGTTCCATCACTACCCCCTCCAGCACACCCATCATGGGGGTGATATCCAACAGGACAAGAACAAGAGCCTGGCAAACAACAAAGAAAACACCGCAATGTTTGGGTTATGTCCTGGTGAAATAACGACGACGAAAAAATTCCATTTCCTGCCAAATGTTTTTCTATGCAAATTTAAGTCATATTCTCCATAACAGGCAATTTTTTCTAAGAGATCTATAACATAGCATTTCCCAAATGAACTTAAAGTTTAATTGGCTTATCAGTCAAAATACAAATAGATTATTTCACTGAATTTTATAGTTATAACAATTTATAGGGAAAAAATAAGTGGATAATAATACCAAGTAGAACTATAGGAAAAGAAATTATAGGAGTTATAGAAGGAGTACATAAGGAGTTACTAAAATGTGTAGTTTATTAAAAAATTACTAAAAAAAAGCCTATCTGGAAGATAGAAAGATGATAAAAGATGAAAGAAGAGAGAAACAGATCAATAATACAGACTAGAGAAACCAGTATCAAAGAAAAAAACCAATATTTTATCCTCTATTAATCTACATTTGATCTGTTTCTAGCTGAGAAAGATGTCCAAACTACAGTCTTGTACATTCTGTGATATGACTTTTTCCCTCAAAAAGATTTCAGGCAACATAGGAATCTGGAACAAGAAAAAAGATCACTATATGTAAAAATACAGTTTGGCTGAACTTTTCAGAATGGTCGAATAACCAAAAGTTAATATCCCATTTCATCCTGGCCCCTTCTCTTCACTCCTGGAGTGAAAACAAAGGGATCTTCAAGTCCATACTGCAAATTATGCATCAGAATAATCTGTAACTAGATCATCGAACAAATGGATGTTTATTAGATTCACAATACACATCCTCTATGGAATAATGGCTAAAGGACATGAAGACAATTTACAAAGGAGAAAGTACAGAAAGAATGTTATTAACAGCATGAAACTCAAACTTCCTTACAATCAGAGAAATGTAAATCAAGACCATCACCTCACACCCACTAGAATGGCAAAAATAGCAATAGAGTGATGAAGCCTCATCTTGGCAGGGTTGTGGGGAAGCATGAATTCTGATATAGTGTTGGTCGGGTTGCAGACCAGAGCAAACATTTTTGAAAGTAATAAGATAATTTTCAACAAGAGTTAGGAAACAGATCATGCTTTTGACCTAGCTATCCCATTGGTGGGACTGGATTCCAAAAATAACATACAAGGTTGTATCTGTGCAAAAGTATTCATGTTTGCTCAATTTGCAACTGAAAGACTAGGAACAATTTATAGGCCCAACAATTACAAGAATGACTGAAAAACATGATGTATTAATGGAACGTTATAAAGCCACAAAAATATTAATAAGAAATAAAAAGCTATATGAGGGGACAAAATAAAATCAGAACTTGACCTGCACATTACAGTTACTCAAAAAGGAGAAAATACAGGAAGAAAAATAGGGCCAAAAGTCACAGAATTTCAAGTAGGTTTTGAAGGTAACAGAACAAGCAGACCTTATATCTTGTTCATTAACTTTTTCAGTTCTGCCTAGTGAATTTTTTCAGTTTGAACTGAGTGAATTTAGGGAAGATTTCGCCTCTTATTTTGTTTTTGTTTCTGAATATTACTAAATTTCAAAACTTTTTTTTTTTTAAAGAAAAGATGTATGTTGCCTCAGACAATACTACAAAAGAACATTAAGTAGATACAGCAGAAACAGATATAGCAGGTCTTTGGAAGAATAAAGATGCTGAAACCTTAAAGGTTATTTGCCATGTTACCAGTTTGATATGTTCAATACTTTACACTTTCAATGAGTTGGGTGCCTCCTAAAGTAGTAAAGTCAGTATATCTGCACCCATGTTCCAACGAAATACTTTTGTATAGGTTTCAAGGACATGTTAATCTGTGGTGATGGATTTTAGATTGCTAGTTTTCCTGTAGTAGTAATTTTCCCCTCCCCCAAATCCACATGCTTTTAATCTTTTCAACATAGGAGACAGTGTTATATGAATGTTATTCTAATGCATATCCCTAGCCTCATGATATCCCAAAGGCATTATTTAGGTCTCTTTGCTCCTTCTACCACATGATACTTTTTGATACTTTCCCATATAGAGATAAAATAAGTCTATTTATGATGTACAGCAAGGACTAAATGTTGCAACATAGGAAAATAATGTTCTATTGTTCTCTTTCAATCTGAAATTCAGCATGAAACATATTTACTTCCATTACAACAGTACCTCAAAAGTGACTTGGCCCTGAGGAGGTTAAACTGTTTGTTAAAAAGTTACGCAACATTTTAGACTTGAGATCTGTGGCCCACTCAAGGCTCTCATTTAGCAATTTCTTAAGAGCCATCTTTTACCCGATGGGCAAAGTAAGTAGCTGTTTTCTCTCTTATTGCCAAAGCCTAACACAGCAAGTATACCCAAGTAGGGCGAACTAGTTAATAACAGCTTCAGTTTACAATCCTTTACAATTTACATCATCACATTTCATTAGAAGGAAAGAAAAAGGGACCATAGTCAGGAGACCTGAGTTTAAATCAAAGCTTTGCAACTTATTAACTGTGTGACATTGAATCAATCACTTCATCACCTTTAGACTCAGTTTCCTCATCTGTAAATTGAGGTTCCTACTTACTCTACTTGGACTTCACAGAGTTGTCACTTATAAATCCTAATGTCCTATATACAAAAAGGAGTTATTATAACAAGTTAGACAGCATGAATTTTACTATACCCATTTTATAGATGAAACACCTCCCATATTTCTTGGGACTTACTAAAGTCACATAGGTATTAAGCAGCACAGCCAATGCTCAAATTCAAGTCAAATTCTGAAGTTAAATCCTTATCTCGAGGGAATCAAGAGATACTGCTCTTATCTTCAACACTTGAATTTTTTTCTCTGTAAGGAGTGCATCCATAGTTTGTGAATAAAAATTATTTAAAGCACTATATACATGTGTTACATGTGAGCATATACCAATAACAAAAATAATCAGGAAATAAACAGGAAAATAGGAATTTTACTTCATAACCATCTAATCAGGAACATTTTTTTTCCTCAGTATTAAGGAGTATGCCCATAAGGATTCTCTCCTCAAAAAATTAAGGAAGAGTAATGCAAAATAGGGACAGATTGATAGAATTCAATAAATATTTGTTAAATACTCTTACCTGGTCCTTCCCAAAGACATCTCCCTTAGCAATACTGTAAAGAAGAGAGTAGGCAATTTGACCCGCTGCTCCAGTTACTAGGACTCTGACGGGTTCACCCTTAAAAAAAGACAAATGACACTCTTGTAAATGATATTTTACCTTGGTGACATTAAAATTCAATGTTGTATAACCATAATTATATACCCATACATACACGTATTTATATGAATTTGAGAGCATATCTAACAAGAGATACTATTGTAACTTCAATGTTTATGAGACTGACAAAGATGAAGACAATTTAATTGTTTCATTAAGCACATCATAAAATATTCCAGTGGAACATTTATAATTTTGGTGATTATTTATACTTTATATCATTTAACTTTCAAGCAGATTTTTCCCCATTGTATAACAGGACACCTACCTGGTTCTTGGAAGGGGGAAAACAGACTTGCATGTTTGCCTAGAATGTTATTGCTGAAATGTGGTAGGAAGAAAAGGGTTGCAGAAGAATTATATGGTGATACTGCGTCCCACAGTATGACCAGAAAGCTAAAGGTCATTAGAAACAAAAACATTCTGAATTTTTCTGCTGCCGAACTGTAAACACTAGTTTCCTTGAACAGATAGGTTTTAATGGCAACAATGCAAATCTTCAGTGGTTCTAACCAGCTTTCATAGGCTCAAGATTACTTATGGCAATCAGCTAGCCAGAAGATAAAAAATGGATGCTGAAAACAAAATTCTATATTTTCTCCTGACAACTCTGTAGCTCAGAAAGGGATATTATTACCCCCATTTTACTTCCAAGGAAACTGAGGCAGACAGAGACTATTGCTTAGTAACTATTTCAAGCTAGTTATGAACTCAGATCTTCATGATTCCAGGCTCGGTTATTTATCCACTGAATCATCTAGTTGCCTCTTTGTGAAAGGAGGAAAGGAACAATATTAGATATAATATAAACAATATCATATGTACATGACATGATATATAAAATGTCAAATACATTAACACATGGCTATCATTATCATGTAACCTAAGTCCTTATTTAAAAAAAAAAAACTTCATATACAGTTCTTATTCAAGGATGATCCACAAATAGCCCATGTACTTCAGTTTTTCCAGTAACATGATGAATTTATACTGATACATACATACATTCCTTCTGGCCTAGTTCCTCTTCTGATATAAGGCATCCATTTAGGAGATGGCAGAACTGTTTTAGGAGTGTCATCTGTGGTCACACAACAGGGAGGCACACACAGATAGCATCCCAAACATGGTCTCATTAGTATGATATTCTAACCATGGCTTGGGAAAGAATTCTGCCCCATTCCACTTTACTGTAAGTTCTGATTGGAAGATACAGTTGAATTGAAGATCTCAATTGTTTATACATCAAAGAATGGCTTGCTCTCAAAGAGACTTATTGAAGACCAGGAAGGACTTCCTTACTTATCCCACAAGAAAATCTGGAAAAAGACTTTTCCCTTGAATTTTTCCAGGCTTTCACACCTCCATACTAAACATCTTATGTAAGCAGACCAAATGATATGTAATATGTTCCTAGATAAATACACAAACACAGATAACTCAATTTTTCTCAAAATGTCATAGTATTCTCACTTCCTTCCAAAAAAGTTTTTTCTTATGCATTTGAATATAGGAATCATTATTGATTTACTCATCAAAGGGACTCATTTTCTGTGTAGGTCAGAATTTTTCAGTGATTTATAAAGATAAGTGCTAAGATGTGGCCTAACATATAAAAAGAAATTAAGTGACTTGCCCCAGGTCACAAAGCTAGTCAGACAGCAGGATTCAAATCTACTTCTTACTTAGTCTAAGCTCTCTCAAGCCTCCTAAATTTCCAAAAAATATTATGTTTCTGCTCAAAAGAGGGAATGACTGATACCATTTGGGGTTGCTGGGAGCTCTGAAATGTCAGGGTACAGGGCAGCTTTCCTAGGAAAAAATCTAGGCACTCAAACCTTTATAACAATAGGAGTGGGCAGGGTTCTTAATAGGGGTGGGTGGGACAGATACTTAAGTACAAAAAAGAGACAATGAAAAGATCTGGATGGGATTAAAGAGAGATTAAAAAGCCTGAGGTAGGCCAAGATTTACGGTGAAAGGACAGTCTGGTATCTGAGTGGGCTGGGCTGGGCCAGACGAGTGTGCAGAGGTCAGTAATCTGGGCCGCTGAAATTCAGGGCCTGGGTTGCTTTCAAAGACATGGTCTTTTCCTTTTCTTTTCCTGGGTCCAGGTTCCATCACCCCATCATGACTATATTGTTTCATTTAAATTACTGGTCTCTGAATTGTGATTTAGGAGTCAAAAAGAGCTCTGATTCTATCCTAAACACCACATTCCAGTGAGAATCTGGTTAAAGTGGAAGAGAAAAATTTAGAAAATGATAACTTCGTGAAAATCATAACTAAGCAAATAACAAAACTGACAAAAATGAGAACTGTTATTTCAAAATCTTTTTAGTTAGAATAGACTTACTGTTTACTGAAAATAATTAAAGGTTCTATTCTACAACATGTAGAAGAACATGGGATTAAGAATCATAAAGGCTTGGGTTCTAGTTCTGTGAGAAAAATGCTTGTCTAAAAAAACCATACTGGTTGTGAAGCTGGGGAAGTTCTTTTCTCATTTCCACATTTCAATTCCCCTCTCCCTTCTCATCTTCATTTTTGCTTATATAAAGGAAAGGCCCAAAAAGCTTCCAGTGTCCTCCCCCTTTGCCTGTATCAGATAGCAATTGCAAAGAGAAAAAGACAAAAGCGGGAGTTTGAAGATTTCAAAGCAGGATATCAATGATAAAAGTCCTATTATCTGAGATCGGTCTGGCCTGGTAGTTCTTTTTGATATGCAGGAAGAAGCCTTTTCAGAACAAAGAAAAGTAGTAGATATGCTGATTTTCAGACAGCCAACATCCCCCACTGAACCCCCCAACCCAAGCAGTTTTATCTTTGACCTTAGCTACCAGTATGACTTCAAATCATGTTTTCAGATAACTTCTGTGGAAACAAAATTCAATTACATCTTACAGTTTTGACCCTACCACTGTATTACTGGGGTGACCTTGGGCAAGTCAACTAATTTTTCTGGGTCTTGGAGTCTTCACCTGTCAAATGAGACAAGTGGACTAGATCAGTAGCCCTCAAAGTCTTTGGTATCCAGACCCCTGAGAAAGTCTGTTAACATTATTGAGTACTCCCCTCCTGAAGACCTTTCGTTTATGTGTCTATAGTATTTACTGTATTAGAAATTAAAATGAAAATGGTTTTGACTTTGGAATTTCTGGAAGGGACTTGGGGGGACCCCTATGAGCTGCTAGACTACATCTTGAGGACCACCAGCCTAGATGATCTCAAAGGTTCCTCTTAAAGCAATATGGCTCTATAACATTCAGCTTGGGGATACACATGAATTAAAAGACTGAGAAATGTGGAGTTCATCATAAAGCTTGGGCTGCAGCTGCTGAGATAACAAGGTTCAGTAACCCAGCTTCTCAGATGAAGTGGGACACCGTAATTCCATTAGAGGCAACTAGGTGGCGAAGAGACTAGAGCATGGGCCTGAGTTGAAATCCAGACCCAGACACTTAGGGCAAGTCATGAACCTGTTTGCCTCAGTTTCCACAATTCTAAAATGGGGATAATAACACCTATTCTACAGGATTATTATGAGGATCAAATGAGATAACACTTAGAAAAGTACTAGCATAGCGTCTGGCACACAGTAGGTATGATATGAATGCTTCCTACATTCCCTTTCGTCTATCAATAGCAAAAAATATTCATATTACCAAAGAATCAGAGTACTCTAGAGAACAGGCCCTTAACTCCTCTTAAGCACTATGTTCTCCACTAAGGGCTTTTGCAGCACTTAGTTGTTAAGAAGCCAGTCTTGGTGGTTAAAGATATTGTATCTTTCTGTAAGCAAATAAAACAAAAATATATGTTCCATTTTAACAGATAAAGGATGAGAATGCTGTTAAGTCAGACAGACAATTAGAGACTGGATAATAAAGCTAAATTTAACAAGGTCACATGCCATGAGTAAGGATCAAAATTGGAGTACTTGGCATTAAAGGGAAGGGTGCTACTAATTCTACTTCAGACAGCTTCCTTTTTTTGTCTTTGGGAAAATTATTTTAATGGAGATTCAAGTGTATTCTAGTATTAAAGACCCCTAGAGATCATTTGGTATAACTTGGTATAACAACCTGTTCAAGGTCATAGTGTTTAGATAGAGTTGGAAGGGATCTGAAAGACATTTATTGTAACCCCCTCATTTTACAAGTGAGGAAACACAGCCCCAAGAGGTTAATAGGCTTGGCTGAGGTGACATAGCTTGGGATAGATGGCAGAGCAATTCCTCTATCATACACCAGCCAGGACAAGAAGGAGCAGAGCCTCAAATCTATAGCCTCTAAACTTCATATCCTGTGCTCTCTTAAATATCAGTTAGTTTAACCTCCTCATTCCATAAACTGGTAACTGAGGCTCCAAGAAGTTGCACAAGAATACACTGGAATAGTAGAATAAGAATTCATATACTTACTGGAAGATACTTATTATTCATTCAAAAATTGGTTTGAATAAAAGTTGGTCAAATTTATTTATTCTGAATGTTTTACCATTTTCAGAGGATTCTAATCTCTGATGTTTCATTCCCTGCCTTTCCGTGTAATTTCATGGCATAGCAATACCTCCTTCTAATTTAGGCAATCAAATGTGGCCATCAAAAAATGTCATTCTTTGACAAATACATTTGTTGGGTTAATCAATTTTAATGGCCAATTTCAGTTTTCAAGACGAGTGTGGCTAAGTATTTGTAACCAAATTGATGATTGTACTCTTATTTAACAATTCTCTTATATATAGAGATCCATGCTATACTTGAATAACTCATTTTTGGTTTTGTTTTTGGGCAGGGTAATTGGGGTTAAGTGACTTGCCCAAGGTCACACAGCTATTACTTGTCAAGAGTGTGAGGCCACATTTGAACTCAGGTCCTCCTGACTCCAGGGCCAGTGGTCTACTCACTGCACCACCTAGCTGCCCCTAGAATAACTCATTTTAATGATAGTACACACTTTCACTCTTCCATTATGTCAAATATAATCTGAACTTGGTAAAAGTTTTATAAGTACTATCATAAATTTTGAAGAAAAAATGAAATAGGATAAGAAATATAGTTAACATTGTTTTAATTTTCTTTTGGTCCAGTAGTTGAACACTTTGTACTATCTAGTCAGTCTTCTGTGATTTAAATTAAGAATGTCTTTCTGTATTTAGCACAGATGTGGGCAATATTATTTGTTACTTTTATAAAAATATGTCCTAAAGGGCAGGTCTGTTCCTCTTTAAGGTAATGGGCCAACATCATGTTCCTATGACAAATATTCCTTTCTTCCTAATTACTTTCAGTTTTTCTTTGAAAGTACCCAAAAGAACAAGCAGTTTCATTTGTATTTTTATCTTGCTCCTTTTCTTTCTGTTACACGTGTGAGCCAAAATTAGGTACCAATAACACATTTCCTCTTTAAATAATTCAATTGTATTGAATTGTGTACAAAGCTCATTTGGTTCCTTTTTCCATTAAGCTCTCTTCATACATTACCCTTGAACCACAGAATTAAATCATGTGAGACCTAGCTACAGTTCTGAGTTTAGATGTGAAGTCAAGGAAAATTACCCATCCTCTGCAGGACTTTTGTAGAGGTAGGTAGTATAGCATGGATTTGGAGTGATAGGATTCTGGGTTCAAATCTCAGATCTGCTACTCAGATGATCTTAAGCAAATATTATTCTCTCAGAGTCTCAGTTTCCTTACTTGTAAATTGAAGAGAGTTGAACTAGATTCCAAAGGTCCCTACTGATTACATTTTCTTGGCTTTATCTCTGCAGCCAGAATGACCTTCAAGGAATTAGATACAGCATGGTTCCACTGATACATTTGCAATGAATCAAGTTAATTAATTTCCTGTATATTATATTTAGCTATTTTTGTACCTATAAAAGGAGCTTAGCAATTAGGCTCTTTTCTAACACTTTTTCTCCTTCCCTTCTATACTAAAAGAAAAATGTTATCTGCACAACGGTTTGCTGCAGTCCAGAGAGTAACAGACCAAAGAGTTCGTCCTAAACCTGTCATTAAGTGGCTCAATGACCTTGAGACAAGTTACATAATCACCACCAACTTTCTCATAATCTTCAAGATCCCTACTATTCTAAAGTTTTATAATTCTATATTACCTGACAGTGAAAATTTCCATAATAATGAGCTCCTCCAATCAATTATTGAGATGAGTAACACTATATCAATTATTCAGGATGTTCAACCTGACAATGGGGAGTATGAATTTTAGGTTTAATTCTATAACTAATATCTGGAACCAGGAACCTCATTTTCTTTTAGGTCTCTATTGAATTCCTCCCAACACCTAGAGGAGCATGCAGAACTGGACTACGTCACACTAATTTTGACTCCTTCCCCGCCCTTTGTCCTTCCTTCAGAAGAAACCAGAGCTCAGATCTTAGAAGATTAGAGGGCATTACATTTAAAACAAATTTCTTCCAGATTTATAACAAACGGGTTGCTGAAAGCATTTACATCTTCTCTTTAGACAGTGATATTAAGAATCCAATACATGTCTTAGATTTATAAAAATTAGACACTAGAACACATTTCGGGTTACATTTGTGAAATCGGATATGACTGAACGTTTCCACCCACAAACGTAGATCTTTATCTGGGGCACCTTGAAGCGCCACCTTCATAGCCACCTCACCACCTTTTCAAGTCAAAGGTTTCCCAGGGGAACCGTCTCCTTCGCCTTTATCAAAACTACAGAAATAAAATAAAACGGAAACTTGAAAACACACAGGCAAATGTTCCCTTTCGACAGGCTGGATTTTTAACCATGTGTCCAGAGGGTGGGGGTGGGGGTGGGGAAGCATAACCTTCAGTCACTTCTTTCAGCTCATCAGTGCAGTATCCTAAGAGGGATGAAAAAGCACACCTGGTGGGGAGAGGTCCCAGGAAACGAGATCGCTGCCCCCTCTCCTGGTGTTGGGGGGGGGGGAAGAGAAAGGGGAGAAAATCACCCCTTTCTCCAAAAGCCTCAAGAGAAGAAAGCAATCCTTTCCCAAGCAGAGCCACTTAAATGGTCTTGAGAAAATGACCTCAAGATGACCAAGGTTTAAGCTTCCAAGGGGGAAGAAGGGGTCGGCGACTTTGCACAGCTGTCTTCTTTCCCTCCTTCCTCCCCGCCCTAATCTTTCAAGTCCAACCAGGCCTCAAGCTCCGCTATCAGTGAAAGAAGCCAACAAGGGAGGCCGAAGGGCCCGGACACTTACCATGGCTGCAGCTGGAGAACTTCGGCGACCGACTAGACTCACCCACAATCAGCCAGGAGGGTCACCTCTAACTGCAGCGGCACCCAAGCAGGAGGACAAGAGGTATTAGCCGGAAGGAGGAGCGACTCCCAGTTACGGAGGCCGCTGGGTGTGTAGTTTTTCGTTATCTCTATCTTGGCCTGGCCCCGTAGCATTTCATTTCACTTTCTGACTACAATTCCCGAAAGGCCAAGCGCCAATCTTTTGACAGTTCTACCTGCGCTGTTAATTTCAGAACCAAATAGTCCCCGCCTGCGGGCCTCTTCGATTGGAGGGAGCGGGCAAGCGGATGAATTGAGGAGATGGATTTGGAGGGCGCCTTGATGGCGCTCAGCAATTGGCGGGAAAGGAGGGAGGTGGGTAGGAAGGGGAGGGAGTAACAGCCCCTTGGCAGCACTGTCTCCTGCGAATAGTTTAGGACACTTTTTTCGCTGGAGGTTATGTGCTGGCTTCCGCTGCGCCAAACGCTCTCAACCCGGAAACTCATGGTTCGGTGCCAAGCGGTCAAACACTTGAGTGGGCGGACGTCAACGGGTGGGTTGGGGATAGGTTCGGGCTTGACTGGTTGCTAAGCGACGGGGCGGCGGGAGAGCTCCTTGGATTCTAGGTACCAGCGGGAAGCTGGGACTACGTCACCCTCCCGGGCGCCCTTTCCGGCTCTGTGATTGGAGGAGACGCTAAAGCCCTTCGCCTCCGGAGCCTCTTCCCGGCTGGAAGCGGAGGGGACAGGGTACGCAGGAAAGGGTGCAGTCCCCTGTAACTGATTAGTGTCGAGTAGGAGGGGAGGAAGTGTGTGGGAGCTGGTTCTCTGAGGCAAGTCCAGGGAAACGGGGCCCCAGCACCTCCCTCAACTCCGGGGACAGGTAAGCAAGTGCGAGGACCCTCCTCGTGGGCTGCCTCTGATTCTTTATCAGCTTCTCAGTGGGGTTGGTTTTTTCCCTCCCCTTTTCTATCTGGATGGGGTTGGCCCAACCCAGAGATCTCAAGCTTCCTGAGGGTAGGGGAGCCCTTGGAGACTTTAATAAATACTGTTTTACTACTGAGTGATCTTGCTGCCTCCTCCAGAGCCCTGCGCATTCCCATTTCTCAGCCCAACTGGGCAAGAAGAGGCGCCTGCTTGCGCTTCCTGGAGGCTGTGTCAAAATAGGGGGAACTTTGGAAACTCTTCGTCCTAGGAGTTATCCTTCGTACGCTCCCACCCGCCTCCACGCCACCTCACGTGTGCCTCAGTCCACTCTAGCTTCCACCATTGTCCACTCTAGCTTCCACCATTGACTTTACGGTTCTCGTGAGCCTGGTTCATCTTAAGATCACCACTGTCTATGACTCTAGGCTTCCCGCAAACCGGAATTGCCCATTCCAGGTACCCTCATCCTCTTCTCGAGAAGAAAAGGTCTTTCTTGACTCCTTTTGAAATTCTCCTCAGGAGAAGGAATCACGAGAGACCGCCCCCTCTTCTCGATTAAAGAATGGGAGGAAACAGTAAAAGTTAGAGTTAGTTAATCCAGGCACTCTTAGCCAATCATAATCTTAAACAGTAGTTTTTTAGAAGTGATGCTGTCCAAGAGAATAGCTACATTATGTGAACTTCTTTCATGAGGTTCTTGGAAAAGAACTGGAGTACTATGAAATGTTAGTCAAAAAGTTAGTATGGCAAAACTGAGCAAAATGCTAAAGTCATCTAAAACATTTGTAAAACTTCTGATTTTCCAATTTCAGCTGGCAAAGAAACTAAAAGTGGCAACTATTGATTTCTCCCCCTTTAATACTGATTTTTGTATTGTATGAGAAGGAAAATTACTTATTTTCTCACCTACTACTAATGAAACGATTGAGTTTATTGTAATGGGAAATATTTGTAAGTGATATTTAAACAAATATGGGATTTAAACTCAGTTTAAACTCATAAGCATCTATACATTTTCTTAGCACTCAAAATGTTTGCTTGGTGTATGATATTTAGCATTCTGTTTCTCATTTTATATAATTTAAAAGTTTTTGCCCCATTGAGTGTTACCTCACATAATGATTCAATTTTATTTTAATGGTATTTTCCTTATTATTAGCTAGGTTATTTAGCGACCTTTTCCTTGACACACATTTCCACATTACGTTTTTGCATGCATATGACATTAGTATGTAATGTTAAAAAGGTAATGGAAAATAATCAATTAAAACTCTCAGGGACTTGTGAAGTTATATTTTAATAGTAAAAATTTTGGTCAATTTGGGTTTTTTTTCATAAAAACATAAAAAGAAATGATTGAAGGCAGAACTCCCTCCCACGTGGTTGTGACCCTTTCTTCTCCTTTGCCCATTTTATATCTCTCACTTATGTTGCCTCTCTTGTTCTTCTGCAGCTCTTCTTAGGAGTCAATATTTCTTTGTCGTTCACATCTGAACTTGATACGGTTATATCACACATTCTCCTCCTTCCTCTACTTCTCCTTTCCCCATCTACTGGATAGTGCCTTCAACTCTGCCTTCACTGCTGCAAGGCAATCTTTCTACAATTCCTTCATTAGCTCACTATCCCGCAAACCACAGCAAGCTTCCAAATTGTTTCTTTCCTTCTCAAATCTTCTTTGGATCTCCCTCTTCCCACGCTTCCAAGTGAGAACCTTGCTTCATGTTTCACTGAAAAATGGAGGCCTTTCGCAGAGAGATCCCTTTTTTCCCCAGTTCCCATCTCACATCATCCAGATACCTTCTGCCACTATCTCCTCCACCCCTGTTTCACCTGGAGGTAGTTCTCCTTGCCAGTGTAAACCCCTCTACATGCCCATGGGATCTACAAGAACTCATTCCATCTTGTTTCCACCAATAGATTGCTCCTTCTGTTATCTCCACTCTCTTATCATCAATCTCTCCCAGTCTACTGGCTGCTTCCCTGCTGTCTACAAATATGTACATGTCTCTCCCATCCTCAAAAATCCACTTGAACCATCCATCCTCACTAACTTATCCTTCATCTCTTCTTCCTTTTGTAAGTTCTTTGAGAAGGCTATGTACAATAGGTATCTTTACTTCTTTTCCTATCTTAACTCTCTACAGTCTGGTTTTCAGCCTCATTATTAAACTGAAACTTCTCCCTCCAAAGTTACTAAAGATCTTTTAATTGCTAAATCTAATGGCCTTTAAAAATGCTCATCCTTCTTGACCACTTGATCACTGTCTTCTCCTTGATACTCTCATATCTTTTCTTATTTATCTAACTGCTTCTTTTCAGTTTCCTTTATTGGATCTTCATCCAGGTTATCCTCACCAACAATCAGTGTCCCCTGGGGCTCTGTCCTTGGCTCTTTTTTCTTTTCCTTCTATATCATTACTTGCCAAGAACACCCACAGGCATAGTTTTAAGTATTTTCTCTAGGCTGATGATTCTTATATCTTTTGATTCAGCTGTTACCACTCTCCTAACTTCCAGACTTGAATCTCTAGTTGCTTATATGGCATCTCAAACTGGATCCTATGGCATCTTAAGCTCAACATGTCCAAAATTGAACTAATTCTCTTTTCCTTGCTTCCAGATTTCCCTGTTACTGTTGAAACCACTCCCTTCCTCTCCTAGTCACCCAGACTTACAACCTTAGTCATCCTTGACTCCTCACTCAACTTCTCCCCCTCCCATCTCAATCTTGCCAAGTCCTGTCAATTTTACCTTAGCAATATCCTAGTATTCACCCCTATCTCTCCTTTGACACTAGTGCGAGTCTTCATCACTTCACCTGGTGATGAAGGACCTGCCTCAAATGTCTCCCTATTCCAGTCCATCTTTACTTCAGCTGTTAAATTAATCTTCCTAAAGTGCAGAACTGACCATGTCATCCTCAGTACTCTATAAACTCCATCACCTCCAGGATCAAATATAAAATCCTCTATTTGGCATGCAAAGCTCCTCATAACCTGTACCCTCACCAACTTTCTGGTCTTTCTTATCCCTTATACCTCTTCTTCCCCCCCAACATTCTAAGATCCAGTTATTTTAGTCTCTTTGCTATTCCACAAACAAGACACTCTCTAGACTCCGGGCATTTTCATGGGTTATTTCCTATTCCTGGAATACTCTATCTTCTCTCTGCCTCCTGACTTCCTTCAAGTCCCAATTAAAATCTTGTCTTCTAGGAGAAGCCTTTCCTGATCTCCTTTAATGCTAGTGTTTTCCTTCTGTTGATTATATCCAATTAGCACTATATAGATCTTGTTTAAACATAGTTTTATGTTCTCTTCTCCATTAGATTGTGAGTTTCTTGAGATCAAGGACTGACTTTTCCCTTTTTTGTGTCCCAGCTCTTAGCACAGTTCCTGGCACATAGTAGGTGCTTAATAAATGCTTATTGACTGACTACACATCTTCCTACTATGTGATTCCAACAAAATACCTTGATTCACCTGTCAAAGTGTCATAGAGTTTAGTCTATGGTGCTTCAGTTATGCTCTTGCGCCTTAATTTCATTTTTAAATTTCACTTCTATTTTTATTATAGTGTGTCTTATCTCTTGATGATCCTTTAAAAAAAAACTTTTAAAATGAAGTAACTTATCTTATTATTCTTTCCTAGGTAATTGTATTTATTTTTCCTATGGTTCTGTTGTACAGGGTGTTGGCAAATTGAATATTGTGCTTATGTCTGGTTTTTTTTCTTTTCCCCAGGAATGCCTCGAATACCTCCCTTTTTTTGAATACCCTGGTTCATCTTCTCAGCTTTGCAGGGTGTCATTTTGGATAGTAGCCTGAGCTTCTTTGCTTTTCAAATATAGTATTCCATTCACTTTGGCAGTTTTATATGTATAAAATAATCATGTGTTACTAAAATTTCCTTTTATATTTCAAGGTCCTTCTACTACCCACTTTCCGAATTTATGTTTGTCACTGGAATTGTTAAATTTAACCATTATGAGTCTTAGAAGTTGAAACTTAGTCCCATCATCCCTCCTGGGGGGCAGTCTATAAATTCTTTGGATTGGCTTTGTTATCTTGTGCTCTTTCTTGCATTATGATGTTCAGGTGTCTCAATTTGTCATGTTCTCCTGGGAAACCTATGATCCTTGGATTCTCTTTGTGCATCTTGTATCTGAGGCCAGTAGCTTTGGCTTTTATGGAGATCATGTATTTTTTTTAACCTTGTTGCCTTTTGCTTCTTGTCTGCCATGTTTTCTTCCACTTCAGTATTTTTGTATTCAAATATGCTAAACTCTCACTTCTTTGAAGAAACTCTTTACAGTAGATATATTTCACCCCTATTTTGCTAATTTGTTTTTTTATTTCTTCATAAGCAGCTATGAAATGTGACATATTCTTTCCTAATTTATTTTCTTATTTCATTTATCTTTTGAACCATTTTAGAATTTTTTTGTTGCTGTATACTCTTTTGGGATTTCACAAGATTCTCTCTTTTTTAAGGCATTGTAATATTTAAAAGAGTTTTGTTATCTCTTTGATGGTTCGGCATTCATCCTTCTAGTTTTACAATCCTCAGTGCTGATTTATCTGCTTGTGTCCTGGGTTTCTATTGAATTTTTTTTTCTCCTGAAGTTTTTTGTGTTATAGCTGTTATCCCTTATATTCCCCTGTTACTCTTTGACTACTCCTTTGCTGTTGGATTACCCCAGGAGCTGGGCTACAATGCTTAGTACAGTTTCCTCTCACATTGAGGTATTTATATTTCACTGGCCTTGGTCTCTGCCCTTAGTAGCCAGTGGTAGTGGGGACAACAATGGCCTTGGATAGGTTTCAATCCTCTTTCCTATAGGCCTAGTGCAGCCACTCGTATTGACTCCCAGCCTCAGTTCCTCCCTTGTCTGTCCTTTTCATTTCCTACCTGGGATGAATCAGCATTGGCCAGTTTTTAGAAAGTTAGAGGAGTATGTTCTGGATAGAGTATGCAGCCTTGAAGTTCCATCACTTACAGAATGCTTTATCTTCCACCCCTGCCATATGCCTGGGTATAATCAGTGTCTTTCACTTGAGGTAGGATAGAAGTTGGGCATTCAGTAAGGCATGCTGATTAAATCGGAAGCAGGAAGGAATGCCGATATAGACCCCAGGCACAAGGCAGTGTGTTATTGGTTTGGTTTGTGCATCTCAGCTGGAGTGTGAAGACTTTTGGGAGAGGGTTGCTTAGTAAGTGTTTTAAGGATTAACATTCTTCACTGTTAATTTATAAGCTTATCAGGGTTCTTTCAACTGTATTTTCAACTGTATTCAACTGTAATTTCTCTATATCTGGTATACAGTTTCTCTTTGGGGGAATTTTTGAGTTAGTGAGGACTGGGGAAAATATGTAATTCACATGCTGTTGATCCTGTGGCTCAGAGGTCCCTGCCAAAGCTTATTGATTCTATTTCCATAACATCTTTTGTACCAATTCTCTCTTTTTTTTTTAACTCAAATGGCCACCACTCTGCTTCACCTCTTTTTTCCTCTCTCTCTCTCATTCTTCTTTTCACCTCTCTTGTCCCTCTTCCCCCCCCCCCCATAATCTAGAAAACATTTGTTAAGCAACTACTATGTACAAGTCACTATACTAGGTACTAGGAATGCAAAGATAGGGGAAAAAATTCATAGTCTTTGCCTTGAAGGCAGAACACTTCCAGTGTACTTGGGGTGGGGAGGGCTAGGAAATGTAATAAATAAGTATAATAAAAAGTTAGTAAATAATTACACATATGGAAGAGGTCTGAGGTGAAGCAGAATAAAGTTCACTTTCATTGTCTAATGGCAGTCCTTTCACATACCTGAACACAGTTATCACCCTCTAGCCCCTAAATTTTCTCCCTGTCACATTAAACACTCCACATTCCTTCAACTGAACCTTCCATGGTATGAACTCAAGCCATTTCACCATTGTGGCTATCCCTTTTCTGGAGGCTCTTAGTGCTGTCTTTAAGGCACCAAGTCTATAGGGGCAAGAAGGATGAAAGTTCTTTGACCACCCTGGGCAGCAGCTGAATCTGAAGAAGGTTTATAAGTTCTCCATATTCTATCTATACTGGAAACATGGCAGTTGTTTACCTTTTTAAATTATCAAATATGTTCTTCATGGAAGGATTTAAAACTTTTAAATATTCTTAAAATAGACAAACTGTATTTAATTTGTGACCTGATCTATGACTATAAATGTGTAGTAATCTGAAATAAAATTTAGTGATGTAAAGTTATGAAGAAATCCGTCTTGCATACTTACTCTTTGAGATACAAAGAAGTGTGGCAATACATGGTCTCTGCCCTCAAAGGGTTTATAATCTAGTCTTCAAGATCGTGATTTGTTGGCAGATTTGTGTGTGTCTGTGTATGTTAGACTTTTTTTTGTTTACATTAAACACCAAATAGAATGAGCATTTCCATATACAAAGTAAAATGGGGAAAGAAATCATGAATGTGTGAAACTATGAATCTCTCTTAAATAGAGCTTCCTTTTCTTTTTCACTACATAATTTCAACATTGGCCTTCCTTCTCTGTGCTCTTCTATGCATTTTCTTTTTGGGGTAGAGAAGGAGCAGGGTAACCTATCACTAGATCCTTTTCCCCTTTCTTCTCCCCCATCCCCACTGGAAAAAAAGAGGAAAATGAAACCACTGCAAAAATGTGCATAGTCAAGCAAAACAAATCGCCACATTGACTGTGACCAAAGATGTATGCTTCATTCTGCACCTTGAGTCCATTGCCTTTCTTCCAGGAGACCAGTAGCATGCTTCCGCATTTGTCCTCTGAAATTGTGGTTGGTCGTTGTGTTGATCAGAGCCCTTCAAAGTTGTTTTTTTTCACAATGGCGCAATATGCAGGATTGAGAAAAGGACATTATATTTATCAATTAGATCACCAGAAACCTTGGGGAGAGCAATTTCAGTAGAAAGTTAGGAGTGGTGGTGGTATGGAAGGCAGATTGTCAGCAGCTGTGGAGAATGGGTCAATCAAATGAAATCAACAAATTATCCATGTCTGAAAATCTGTACCTCATTCTATACCTATAGTGTACCACCTCTCCACAGAGCAGCAGAAAGCATGATCTGAATTGGCACTTTTTTATGAAATTTAACAGTGAAGTATATGAGAAAAATGGGAAGGGAGCTTAATTGAGTAGAAGGTTCGTGGGAAGGCTTTTTTAAAAAATAAATTGGGAGACATGGGTATGGGTGTAAGCAAATAGGAAGGAGCAGGTGGAAAGAAAGTGATTTAGGATACTTGAGAGAAGATATGACTGCTAGAGTACGATTCAAGAAGGAAAGGGAAAGAATTTGTCGTTAGAGGGGTTAACCTCAGTAAAGAATAGGGATACTTGGTCTGATCAAAAGGGAAGAGAGAGTACATGGTAGTACTGAGAAATTTGAGGAGTTGATGGAGTTCATTTCAAATGGCCTCAGTATCAGTGAGATAGAAATTAAATCATTTGTTGTAAGTGGAGGGTGGAGAGTAGGGTGCAGGCCAAGGGGAAAGAAAAATATTTGAATATTCCTTATAGAAAATGAAGAGGGAAAGTCAAAGCCTCTTCAGTTGAAACTGATCCCAATGGGATCATCTGGTCTGACTCATACCAAACAGGAGTCTCCTCTTCAGCATCCTTACAAGTGGTTGTTTGGTTTTTTCATTAAGATCTTCCATGAGAGGTAACACACATTCCTTTCTGAAGCAGCCCGTTCCATTCTGGGAAATTGTTTTCTTATGTTAACTGGCACCTGGTTCTGTCCTCTAGAGCCAAACAGAAAAGTTTTAATTTCTTTTTCACATAACATTACTTCAGATACTAAAAGGGAACTATCAAGTAGCCCTCCCGGACTTATTTTCTCTATGTTAAACACCCCTGATTCCTTCACTTGATCTCTAGTTTTCCCCATCTCCCTGGACATCCAGGTAGAATAAAAGGATTGTTGAGCAGCACCAAGGGCCCAGCTGATTTTATGAATGTGAAGCTATTTTGGATGGGCCTGACTTAGGCCAGTCCCTTGTTTATTTACTTAATATACATTCCATGTAAGGATGAAATGAGAGAAACTTATAGGTCATTCGGCAGTTAGGAAAAGGAAATATTCTTAGCCATTGCATAGAAAGGATATTCAATAAGGTTATTAAAGCACTTAGTTGGTTAGACTCAGGCCCCATTCACCTCTGTAAGGGAATCTGGCTGGTTAGAAGGACAGGAGGTGGTGACTCGGTTGGCCTTGGGATATCTGCTAAGTCATGTGGGTGGATATTTCTATGCCTTTAGGTGACCAGGAAACCATGTCAATATATCGGGAGATCACCAGGAAGATGTGAGGGAAGTACAGCTTGAGACTTAGTCCCCTGAATCAATGAAATCCAGGGGATTGCTTTGTCTTACTTTTTATGGCAGAATTAGCCCAATCCATGTGGGGAAAAGGGGGAACCCTGGGAGAGAGTGGTCCTATCACAGAAGCCTTTAAAATTCCTGGTATGGAACAAATACCACAATCTCTGAAGAATTAATATTGGCCCAAAAAGTAATGGAGAGATGCATAGTGAATATTAATATGGTATAACATATTACCAAAAATCATGAAGAAATGGTGTAAAAGTTATTATCAAAGAAATTTTATTGGAAAGGACACTGAGCTATTCATGTATTGGGGCAGCCCAAGTTTGCAAAATTTTTTTAAAACCTAGAGGAAGGTCTTCAGCATATTGGGTAGATTTCTCTTGAGAAGATTTAGAGAAAGGCATGAATAAAAGTTGGATAAGTTGAACAGCTGTGAACTGATTACAGTCTGTACCAAGGAAGAGAATAACCACACTGGTAAGATTAGATCTATTAAAATCTATTGAATTATAGACCCGAATTAGTGAGTTTCAAAACAACAACAAACCTTGAAATATATTCTAAAATAAAGTGCTTCTGGGGGGCAGCTAGGTGGTACAGTGAGTAGAGCACAGGCCCTGGAGTCAGCGGGAACTGAGTTCAAATCCAGCCTCAGACACTTGGTACATATACTAGCTCTATGACCTTGGGCAAGTCACTTAACCCCAATTGCCCTGCCAAAAAAAAAAAAAACCACGACCAAATAAAGTACTTCTGTTTTCAAATGCATTATTCCCTTTATAATAATGCACTCCTGATGAAAAAAAGAATAATGGTAATCCTGTATTTTAAAACATTTTATGATTTTCCTTATTAAGCTCAAACACTAGATAAAAGTTAAGACCTGATACTCATACAAAGAATGTAAAGATCATAAGGTTAGTAGACCAATCAAAATTTAATTAATTGGGAAGATCCCTTGGTCAGTAGGGAGGAAAAAGGGTAAATGGATTATTTAAAGACTACTTTGCTGAGAATATGCTGTTGTTATGTGTTTAGAACAAAGAGGTCTTAGAGATCATCAAGTCCAGCCTCCCCCCTTTACAGGTGAGGGAACTGAGGCCCAGACAAGTGAAGTAACTTTTCTAGGATGTACAGAAAAGAAGTGGCAAAGTAGGGATTTTAGTCCAGGTCTTCTGACTCCAAACCCCATGCTTTTTAGATTGAAATTGAGTTTTCCCAAACATAGAGCAACTGGCTTCTTCAAACAGATTAGATACTTGAAAAGAAAAAAAAAATAGGTACTTTAGCAAAGGTGATCAATAGACTTTAGATTTCCTCTTAAAGAGGAAGTTACCCTAGACTTTGGCAAAGATTCCTCCAATAGTAGAAACAAATGGTAAACCACCAGTCAGTTCCCTGTCTTGGAGCTCTTTATCGTATATGTAAATTTGCATTTCCACCGAATGCTATGTCATTCTGTTTACCTCAATTCAGCAAACATTAAGTACCCACTATAGGCTAGGATTTGCTGTAGAGACAGACAGAAATGAGTCTTATGTTCTCAAAGAGATTACATTTTGCATGGGATATAACATGGACACAGAGAAGTAAATGCAAGGAAATCTGAGGTGAGAGGGCAGAATTTGGGGTGGCAAGGAAGATTGAGCTTGGTACTGAACTCTGAGAAAGGAGGGAAAGTGGGCTTAATCCTGGTAGATTATAACAACAGGGATTTGGACAGAGATAGTGAACTTCAAATGAGGAGATCCTGTTGTGTGATGGCACTACTTTTTTTCCTGATGCAGTCAGTGTAATTGAAGAAAAGACATTCCCTGTACTGGTTTTAGAGAGAATCAGGTTTTCGTGAGTGTCAGAAGAGTGTGAAAGGAAAAATTCTGCGATGAAGGGGAATTTGTTAATTAATAGAATGGGGTTTTTAGAGGACACAATGGAAGGGGAGGGCAGAGGAGAATAGGAATTGGAGGAGTAGGAGTGAACTGTGTATAGGCCTTTAAGATAGCAGGAAGTAGTAACATGTTTTCCTTTGCTTTTGAATCACAAGGCATGTAAGGAGCCTCAGGGAAAAGCAAATACGATTTATTTGGGCCTCTCATCCTCCAGGGTCATTTGTTGGCAGAATCCAGTGTCTGTACTGGGTCAGCAGAGTCAGCTTGTTTTCTTTCTAAATACAAGATTCCTGGGCATATAAGCAACAGAGGAGGTCAGGATGGACACTTAGGTCAATAAGTTCCCAATGATCTGTTCCTTAAGTTCCTGGCTAAAGTCTTGCTTGATTATAGTCCCTTTGCCTTTTCTCAAGGTGGCTGGGCACAACATACGCCCAGAAGTTATTTCAAAAGCCTGGTCCTAGTTGATCCCTGAGAAATGAATGCTTGGTTTCTGGGTGCTCAGTGATTAAGGAGGACTGAGATTTTTTTCGGATTGCAGAACAGAGTAGATAGATCTTTCACAGGTGGCAGGAGATTTTCAGAGCAAGGAAGCCTCTAAATTCAGTCTGAATGGGGCCCAGGGCTGAATTCCCACTTTTCCAGGCCCAGTCATAGAAAAAAGTGCATAGGTGCTTGCCAAGATTAATGTTCTTTCTTCCTTCATCAGCTAGACTCAACCTGTAAAATCAAGAGTTGGTTCAGAGGTTTTTAAAAGAACTCACAAGTCACACTAGATAGACCTGTTTGACATTCATTACTTCAAATGGATATAAGCTCGAAGAGTACATAAAATCTTTGTAAACCTTAAAATGCATGCCCATTTTATGTGAATATCATTGACTAAAGGCAATTTATCTTAATATAGTAAGTAATAATTGCATGTGAGTTACTAATAAGTGATCTTATCTAGTGCATACATGTATTTTAGTTTGTATACTCTTAGGTATACTATATTCCTAGAGATTGTAGTATAAGGATTACTGCTAAAATAAAAGAGAACATTTTTGATGTTCTCTGTCTTTCTGTCTGTCTCCATATACATGTGTGTATGTATCTACATATGTAATATATGTACACACATATGTATGTATATATGTACATACATACCTACATACTCTGTTGTCTTTGTTCACAGCATAAAACATTGAATAACCCCATAAGAAGTGATGGGCCACGGGTCTGGGTTATGGGTTGTTCTAGATGGTGCAAAATGCCTGGATTGAATAAATGCCTTCAATTTTGGTTTAGGCATAGAGTTTTTCTTTATTTTGCTAACTGCATATTAGCTTTAAAGGTCTGATACTAAACAGAAGAAACTATGAATCTGAGAGAACACTGCCATGACAAGAATGGAAATCGTTCACTCTGAGATCCCTATCTGTATTATTTTAAAGTCATTTGTTAAGCCAGTAGAACATATCTTTATCTAATCTCTTCTTATGAATTCCTTTTCAAGTGCTTTAAGAGATTCATAGTGTTATCACTTTCCTAATGTGGGTCAAATTGCTTTACTTATCATTCTCAGTATAATCTTTCATTCCAGATGAAGAAAGAATGAGTTTGTATGTTTGGCCAGTGTTATTTGTTTCATTGGATTTCACCTTGTTCATGTGGATGTCATTTTGTAATATAATTTATAATCTGACATGGAAATACAATTATAATGAAGTCAGTAAAACACAAATGTTTCTGAGCATGCTGCTCAGTTTCTAACAAATAGAAATTTCCCTAAAAACCTGCACAGAAAAGTTTAATTAAAAAAAAAACACAGTAAAAGATTTAATGATATGGAGAATTGTATTATTGCAATTGCTGCATGAAGAACTTTAAATTTAGTTGTACTGTACTTTAAAAAAACACTCATGAATGTTTTTCCCTAGAAGCATACCAATTAAAAAAAAGGTTTCTGATCAAATTAAAGACAGACTCAATAATATACTGTAATGTCCTATAATCCTTTGAGCTTTAAAATGCCCGGGGTGTCATTAGCTAACATTCTGCTTCAGGTATTTGAAACTTAATGCTTCTTTAATATTCTCTGTTGGAAATTGTTAGAATGGCATTTCAAATATTTCCTTCAATTTGAGTTAAAGATTACCTAAATAGTGCTGAGCCAGGCAGAATTTTTGAAGTATATCTCCAAAGATGTCATAATGGTTTAATGTCCTGTTGATTTTTACTTAAGCAAAAAATAATTTTTGCAGTGAATTCAAGTACCACCTGGGGATTGAAGCTCGATAGTGAAGTTGCAATGACATATTTTGCTATGTTCTATTAGCTCTCGCCAGGAGTAGAAATATCAGTATAGCCAGCCACTTACCTATATAGTATATACAGGCCCACTTAATAAAAATCATTTTACCCAAAGAATTAAATATATATTAACTGTGAGGGATATCATAAATCCATGCTAATATGTCATCTAATAGAATGATTTCTGCCACCCACTGTCATTTAGGAGAGATTAAGACTGACCCTATGAGAATGATATAACACAGATAACTTTGGATTATGGGGCAGAGTAAAGGGGTAGGGGCAAGAGGGAAATATGAGGAATATCTGGGATGTGAATCTGCCCTGTTTAAGCGTAGTGTTGCAGTGGGATTAACCTTGGGGCCAGGACAGAACTAAGATTTCGACACAGGGGAAATGAGAAAGGGAAATTCTGTGGGCAAAGCTCATGGACAGCTGACTGGGTCAAGGGTTGTGGGGACTGAGAAGAAAATAGTTTTAATCTGAGGCCAAAAGGGTAACTCTTGAAGTATTTAGAAAACAGAATCCTGTTTCTTCGAAGACATAGGGAACTAAGATTTCCACTTGGTTATAGGGATGAAAGTGAGTTGAACTAGAAGATAAATACTACCCTCCTTCCCACCCCCTCACTAATGCCACTCCCAAAGAGGGAAGGAAATAAGAATTGGTTAAGTGCCTACTATATGCCAGGCACTGTGCAAAGCACTTTACTAATATCATCTCATTTGGTCCTCACAAGTCTGGGAAGTAAGTTCTATTATTAACCCCCTTTTACAGTTGAGGAAACTTAGACAAGAAGAAGTTAAGTGACTTGCCAAGATTACACAGCTAGTAAGAGTTTGAGGCTGGATTTGAAGTCAGGTCTTCCAGACTCCTGGCCCAGTGTTCTATCCACTGCACCACCTACCTTTTTCAGAGTTGGGGGTTTGAGGGTGTATTGTATAACAATAAATCTGGTTGGGGGAGGAATGCTTCCAAAGAATATGAAGCTTATAAATCTCCTTTTGAAGGACACATCCATTTCTTTTTTTAAACTACCCTGGGCAGTGACAGAAAATTGCCCAAGAAAAGTAGTAGTGGGAACCTAGTCAGAGGAGCCTTTAATTTGCTGGCTATCATAGGAGTAGCCCATTTATTATAGGTCTTGGGCAGCATAGGAATAATTCAAGTAAAAAAGTTTTTATTAAGCACCTAGTATATAATAGACACTGTGCTAAAAAAAAAAAGGCAAAACAAAACAAAAACCATTGCCTGCCCTCAAGGAGCTTTAAGTCTAATAGAGGAGACAACATGCAAACAACTATGTACAGAACAGGATATATTCAGAATAAATTGGAGATAATATGAGAGGGAAGACATTGATATACAGGAGAACTGAGAGAGACTTACTGCAGAAGTATGGTATAGTAAATAATACAAATCTTGTTCTCATTTTAGCAGATGAGGACATAGATTCAGAATTAAACTGACTTGATCAAGGTCATACCCATATTAGGTATCACAGCTGGGACTTAAATTAGAATGTTTGAGTCCAACCTAGTGTTTCTGTGAGAGAACTTTTTTCATTTCCCTTGCAGAGGGTAGCATGACTAAATGTTTATATTGATTAGATGGCATAGGTTAGGCCTATCCCATCAAACTGAAGAACATTTACATATGTACCTAAAATAAATGGAAAGAAAGGTGAATCTCCCGAACATCTATTGTGGGATATAGGGCAACATTTTTTTAAAAAAAGTAATTGGGTGGCAGGCTAGGGCTCTAGAGCATGAATACATACAGGTGTAGAGAAAGGATCATTCAGTTCAGTATCATTCTTGTGAAATAAAGATGGTCTGAAGCACGTGAAGTATGGGACAAACAAAACTAGGCATTTGCAATATTCAAATTTGCACTATTTGAAGTAGTTATGAAAACTATGACCATTCATTCTTGCCCACTGGGAATTTACAATGTGAATTCAAATAATCTGACCATTTCAGGGATTTCTGTATTCACACTAATCAGGACCTCGCTGTATGACTAAAATAATGCTCATATAACTTTTGAACAGTTTGCTTTTATTATTCTGAAAGTGGTTTCTTATTCATAATCAAACTTTTTTCACATGTATCTTTTTTTTTCTGTGGAAAATGTAAATATCTTTATTCCTTTTAAAAAAATCTGTACTTAAACATTAAATGAAATGAACATTTTCATATACATGGCAGATAAAGAATATTAAATTCGTATAATTATAGCTAGGATTCATATAGTGCCTTAAAATTTGGAAAGCATTTTACAAATATCTTATTGCCTCACAATGATCCTATGAGGTAGATGCTATTATTATCTCTTTTACAGTTGAACCTGAGGCAGACAGATGTTAAGTGACCTGCTAGAAGTTTTTGAGGCCAGATTTGACCTGACTCCAAGTTTAGAGCTCTATCTACTGTACCACTTAGTTACCCTTGTGTATTTTTTTCCTCTTAAGAATATGAGCTCTGTGGGGTTTTAAAGAATCAATCAATCACCAAACATTTATTAACAACTAACTCTGCACGGGCATTGTGATAGGAGCTGAGAATACAAAGACAAAAATGAAAGGGTCCCTGACTATAAGGAAGTTTACATTCTTGGTGGGGTAAACAAGTAGTGCACATATAAATCAATACAAAATATGTATGAAATTAATACAAGGTCAATGCAAGAGCAGATCTGGCAACAGTCAGTATCTCATGTAGAAGATGCTTGCTCTGAGCTCTGAAGTAAGCTCAAGAGTCTAAAAGATGAGGAGGTAAGGACAGTACAGTCCAGGAACAAGGGATATAGGCTGTACAAAACACTGACATGAGAGACCAGCTGTCATGTGCGAAGAATAGCAAGGTTTAGGCCACTTTGCCTGGAACGTGGAGTACCTGGAGTGGAGTGGTGTGAATTAAGTTTGGGAAGGTAGGCTGGAGCCAGATTGTGAAGGACTTTACATTCCAAATCAGGGATTTTATATTTTAATCTAGAGCTTTTTGGGTAGGGAAGGGCCACACAATCAGATCTGTGCTTTAGAAATATCATTTTAGCAGCTGTTGTTCAGATTGAGTTGGAAATCGGAGAGATTTGGGGCAGGGAGACCAATGAGAAGGCAGTAATTCAGATGGGACATGATGAATGCCTGAATGAAGCTGATAACTGTGAAGGTGATGAGAAGTAGATGAGAAGGACATGGGAAATGAGGGTTAGGGAGCATTAAGATAAGGGAGAAGAAGGTGAAGATGAGGAAGAGATAAAACTTGACAAGGGGGAATTACAGGAAAATGAAAAGTTGAGGATGATGTTGAAGTTGCAAAGCTAGGTGATTGAAAGAATGGTGTTGCCTTTGACAAATAGGGAGGTTAGGAAAAAGAAAGGGTTTTGGAGGGAAACATAATGGATTCCGTTTTGAACATGTTGAGTTTGAGCTGTCTATGGGATATCCAGTTGGAGGTGTCCCAAAGGTGATGAGGTACCAGAATTCAGACAACAGGAGCCGTGACTTCCCTGGCTTTGAATGTTCTCCAAATAAAAAGTATCTGATCACATACTTGTCATATGTTTTAAATACAGGAGAGTATGCCTGCTGAGAAAAAAATGGTCCATGGAAAAAAGCAGTGAGGGCTTGAAGAGAGAAGAGACTAGCTTCAAATGTTTGAAATGAAATGTTATCTGCCGCAAAAATCTCATTGAATTAAATGTGTCAGGGAAGGCACTGGCTACAAGTATTTCTCCTTTTTGTCTAGCTTGTTCAGAGGATGTAACACTATCTAGAGGACTTTTGTAGAACTGATGTAATGACTCTGTAATTAGCCAATAAAAAATGCATGAATAGGATTATTTGACCCACCACTTAGCCACAAAAAAAACCTCTTGGCATTAAGCAGAAGAATCAGACATATTAAAACCTCCTTCATGTATTTTCATATGAAAACCCTCCAAAATATAAATTACAAACTTGATGCTGTTAAAATATCTAATCCACTTACTGGCAGTTAAAGTTTAAAAATAAGATGTGACTAGAAAAAGTAAGAGAATAATTTGAGATTAAAGCCACAGTATTAATGAGGGTGGCCACTTTAATATCCTCACCACAATTGAGCCATAATGTATAATATAACATATATTCACTAATATGGTTCATTGAACTTTGACTTTATTTGGGTAAGGTAAAATTGAATCAATGTAATTCTCTCTAAGCATCCTTCCACCCACCTGAAAGCAAAAAAATTCTTTAGAGAGCAACATGTTATTTTGAAGTAATATATTACACACTCTTATTTCATGTTTTCCCCAAATTCTGATAGATGACTATTTTAAAATATAAATAATTATAAAGTACACATCCTTCTCCTAATCAGAGGCATGTTTTATAATTTAAAAAATTGAAAATTTAAATTTTAAAAAAAGGGAGGGAGAAAGGCATTTCAGCAAAACTAACACTTTATTCAAATTTAATAGTGATACATCCACAGTCCGCCCACTTTTACTGAGAAGAGAGGTGCATTCTAATGCTTCTTTCAGACTAAGCTGGGCCATTACAATTCAATTTAGATGTTTTTTCTATTATTCTTTCCATTTAAAGTCCTTTAGTCATCGTGACTATTTTCTTTCCGATTCTTCACTTTACATTTTATTGTTCCTTTTTTCCTCTGATTTCCTCTTCTACTCCCTCCTCCTCTCTCTGTCAGGTAGCCACAGAGAGAGACTGGAGCCAGCATGTGCCACATGGGCTAAAGTACCACTTCTCTTTAGAGCCTGGTGAAGATAGTCAGGGATCCTGTGCCTAAAAGCCCCAGTAATAGCAACACTCTCCTTCCCACCCTAGGCAACCAGCCCTAATTCCAACGAACCCTTTTATCAAATCCCTATCCACCCCCAGCTATGATCTAGGGAAAATAAACTCTGTGGAGAAGGGCCCCACCATCTCCAATATCACTAGCATCAGTTACCAGCCAACTGCCAACCAGTGGTTAGGTAAGCCCATGAACTTCCAAAATAGCCCTGCTTCCAGCCTTCTGCCTTACAATCATTGTATGAGGAAGCAACACTTCTTGAGACTTGGCCCTGGCAAATGCCCCTGATTTCTCAGCAGCCACAGGTACTGATGACTCAGAAAAGGGAGTTCTTATGCTAAGTCCTTGACACTTCAAATGGCTTAAAATCAGAATTGGATATGGTTTTATTATACTTGCTTTGCTATTATACTTTTTGTGTATGTAGCTGAAACCTCCTATGTGTGTTGTCTCCCCCCCACCCGTTTATTAGAACTTCAAAGAGAAGACACTATCTTACTGAATTGATAATTTATGAAATTATGGAAAGGAAGCAGGCATGCCTAGTTCTTTGTGGTCCAGGAAGGACCACAGCTGGTAGTGGGAAACCAGTCCTCAATCATACTTTAATAAACATAGAGGGTGTGGAGGCAAACAGCACAGAAAATACAAGTGGTGAAAGGGGTACAGAGGTAAATGGCATGGAGACAGGTGAGGGGAAAGTGAAGGAAGGCAGGCAGCAATGTGGAAGAGGATGAGGGGGAGGGGCAGATGTGGATTAGAGTTGGGGGCATTTAGGAGCATCAACCTGAAGGAGATGGCAGAGGGCTGGGGGCGGGGTGGGGCAGGAGTTTGAGGTCTCATTTCAATAGGGTTTTTTGGGGAACAGACTAATTATTATCTGTGCCACCTTAGGGTTAGTTAATTAACATATCCAATTCATCTCAAAGTTGTTAGTAAAACTTGGAAGTTAACATGTCCACATCATCTTAGAATTATCAGCAACTTTTGGTGTTCTGCTGGTCTTACTGTGGATGTCTGGAACTTATCTGAGATTTACCTATACTAGCAGCAGCACCAAGATGGCTTCCACTGATTCAGCACAAAGACGTGAATTTTGGTTACTGTATGATACAATTTCTAAGTTACACTTTGATCTTTGGGCTGGTTCCTACCTGACTTATAGGGTCCTCTTATTTCCTTCTATTGCTCTTATTTTATACTGGCTACTTTACAAACTTACTGTACTGACTAGAAGAGGAGGTGGTAGCTAGGGGGACCAGAGCAAGAAACAATTTTAACTTACTTTTCTGTTTATGGTTCCAGTTATTTGCATATAGAAATCACTTTTTAATAAAATCTTTTTATTTTACTTTTTTCAAATGTAAGTATTTATTTTATTTCCCTTCCACCAGCCTCAGCCCCAATCTAAAAAAAACAGAAAAAAGAAAAACAAAATGCTTGGAATATGCATAGTCAAACAAAAATTTCTCATTGTTGTGTCCAAAACCAAAATTCTCCTTCTGCACCCTGAGTCCATCACCTCTCTCTTAGGAAGTGGGTAGCATACTTCATTATTGGACCTCTGAAATCAAGGTTGGCATTGATTAGAAGTCATAAATCTTTCAAAGTTGTCTTCACAATGTTGTTGGTTTTGTATAAATTGTTCTTTTGCTTCTGCTTGCTTTATTTATTAATTTGTTCAAACCTCTCTAGGTTTCTCTGAAATCATCCTTTTTCATCATTTCCTAAGGCATAATAGTATTCCACTATATTCATATGCCATAATTTGGTCAGCCCTTGAGGCCCAATTGATGGACACCCCCTTAGTTTCTAGTGCTTTGTCATTACAAAAAGAGATACTATAATTTTTTTTTTGTATATATAGATCCTTTCTCTCCTTCCTTGATCTCTTTGGGGAATAGGTCTTAATAGCAGTATTGAAAGGTCAAAGGATATGCACAGTTTAGTAACCTTTGTTCTCCAATTTATAGCCCTGTCATCAGTGCATTAATGAGCCTGTTTTCCCCCAGCCAGCCAAAATTTGTCATTTTCTTTTTGGTCAGCTTTGCCAATATGACAGGCAGGACGAAGAACCGCAGAGTTGCTTTAATTTGCATTTTTCTACTTGTTAGTGATTTGGAGGACATTTTCATGTGACTAATTGATATCTTAGATTTCTTCTTTTGAAAGCTGCCTGTTCATATCCCTTAACTCTGTGGGAAACAAAAGGAGGAATTCTGTTTCCACGGGATTAAAACTCCTCCCAGTTTTGTAGGGGTGATAACAGAAGTGATAATAGAATGTAAGTGAGAGGTGACTGGTTCTAGTCAGAGCTGTGACCTAGCAGAATCAAGCTTCTAATCAGGTAAAAGGTTAGAAGCTTGTACAAATGCTTAATGAGCTGTTTGAGGGGGGCATGAAGTGGGCAGTTCAGGAGGCTACATCTAACCAATGTAGAGCAAGGGGAGGAAATTCAAATTGGGAACAGCATAAAAAGCATTGCATTTATCTGAGCAAGCATAGTCTCCTTATGGGAGGTACCCATTCACTAGGAATGTAGAAAAATTGGCTAAAATAAAATGAGAACTTTCCTGGCTTCATAACGAGTATTGTTCTTTTTAAACTAAGCATGTTTCTCACAACTTTTAGTACAGGAATGACTCTTACTATAAATTTCAATCTGATCCTTATGTATCTTGGAAATGATAGCTTCATCAAAGAAACTTGTGAAAATTCCTTGATTTTTCCCTAGCTACAAGTGCCTCCCCCCAAATTCCATTGTGTTTACTTTGTATATATGCTGTGCATATTATATGTATATATACTGTGTTCCTGAATGTATTGTAAGACTCCTGTAAGACATGGAGTATTTCATGTTTTGTTTGTATCCCTAGTACCCAGCACAGTGCTGGATACCAAGGAGGTATTTGATTAAATGTTAGTTGATTGAATAATTAAACAACATAGCACTGTGTGATGTGAGGTGTGATGACCTGGGCATTATTGGCTATGTTTTTAAATGAAGAAATTGCATATCTTAATCTCGAGGCTCTAAGTGGAGCACAGTTGGGATGAACTGGATGAATATTTCAGGTACTCAAAATATATTGAAAGTTGGCTAAATCCAAGCAGTTGGTAAATTCTAAATATGATTAATAAATAAATGATTCATTCATTCATTGGAATGAAAAAGTTTGATCAAGCAAAAAGCAAACCCCTACCTTTAGGGGTTATAATGCTTCTTTAAATAGCCAACTTCTTAAGTTCATTTAAAATAGGATTCAATTTAAATAATTTGACTTATCTGAAAACCTTTTAAATATTGCTGTTATCTAAAGGGAGATACTCCTGTACTGCAAATTAACTTCAGTAGAATTGTGATCTCATCAGTACTGGCATTCCTTCCATTGGTGAAAATCACAACTCATTCACGCCTTATTATTCTGTGCAGATTTTTACCTGTATTCTTCTCCATAGAATATCTGTCCAATTTCCCCTAAGTCTTTTTTGCATTTTGTTGGCACCAATATAGTTCTTGTGCTATCCATTATTCTTCATTTTACTATTATCACCAGCCCCACTATCTTTTTGGACACTATATTTACTTTTCCAATCAACCATACATGAAACTGATGTGCCAAAAATATTAATTGCAAATAAGAATTAGTCTTATGATGTTTATTGAGTACTTGATATATTTAGAAAAATGACAGGAAATTTTTTTTCTTTCTTTTCTTCCTATTGACCCACAGAAAAAAAAAATCACTCGAGGTCCATATGAATATAAAGCAACTTGAATTATGGTTGATACTATTATTTAGAGAGAAGTATAAAATGTTTTGTCCACTAAAAACACACTAGGAACAGGAAACAAGCTAAAATAAAACAAAATATATTTGAGTTCTCTGTTCTGGCCAATTAAGAATGATAGAGGGCAAAAGGAGGGCTAGAGAGTATGACTAGAGAAATAAGGCATGGGATGGAAGAATGACAAAGAAAAAGAGAAATACAGATAGGTAGTGAGGAATAGATAAATAAACATATCTGCATATGGTATAGTAATGACAACAGAAAATCTTTCATACATGAAACTATAGTCGAGCTATAGTTTGACTTCCATTCTAAACTGTGTTATTAAGATGTTGGTTTATGATCACTGAGAGAAAGAAGTGACTGCAAAGATCCTACATACCTTCATCAAGGACAGATCATGCCAAATTAACCTTATTTCCTTTCTCATAGGGTTGCTAACCTGGTAGATCAGTGGAATTGTGTTAATATAGTTTCCTTAAATTTTTGCAAAAGTATTTGACAGTTTCATTCTATTGCAGAAAAGATGAGAAGAGAGGTACTAGTCAACAGCAAAATTAGGTCTAGTCAGAACTCTTTTGCTTGACCCAAAGAGTAAGCATGTGATACCAGCACGGAAGGTCATCCCCAGAATAGTGCCCCAGGGATCTTTGTCTGACCCCTTGCTATTTCACGTTTTTTCCTAATGACTTGGATAAAGGCAAAAATGGCATGCTTATCAAATTTTCAAACATCACAAAGTTGTGAGGAACAACTAACACACTAGATGACAGAATTGGGACCCCAGAAGATCTCGACAGGCTAGAAGACTGGGTGGAATCTAATATGATAAAAATTTATAGGGATAAATGGAAAGTGTTGCACTTTGATTTTTTTTTTTAAATCAGTTCTACAAATTCACAATTTGGCAGGTGTAACTGGACAGCTGTTCATCTGGAAAAAATACCCACCTTGGGTCAGTTTTCTTTAAGCTTGATATGAGGCAACAGTGTGACATGGCAACATATGTACATGTGACATATGATACAACTACATTAAGAAAGGCATAGTGCCCAGAGCTAAGGAGAATGATTGTACCATTGTGCTCCCTCCTGGTCAGGCCATAACTGGAGCCTGTTGTGTAGTTCTAGCCAGAGGTGGGGAACCTGCCGCCTCCAGGCCATATATGGCCCTGGAGGTCCTCAAGCTTGGCCCTTTGACTGAATCCAAGCTTCACAAAATAAATTCCCTTAATGAAAGGATTTGTTCTGTAAAACGTGGACTCAGTCAAAAGGCTGCACTCAAGGACCAAGAAAGCCACGTGTGGCCTCAAGGCTGCAGGTTCCCTACTCCTGTAGACTATCATAGATGATTTGTGTTGGAATATTTATTATGTTTCACATTAGAGAGCAAAACTTTGCAACTTGGGTGGAAGGTGCAAGGAGAAACACTTAGGCTTGATATAAAGAAGAATTTAATAACACTTTAGAATTATCTCAAAGTGGGTCCCACAGAAGACAGTGGGTTCCACCACAATAACAGTCTTCTGAAAGGGTGGTTGGCTATTTGTGAGATATCTTATAGAGGGAATTCTTATTCTGATATGGTTTGGACTCAGGGCCTCTGATGTTTGTTTTTTTTTCAATTTTGCAGTTCTCTTAAATGTTTGCAGCTTAACATTTCCTGGAGCCAGACTTAGACCTTTTGTAATCAATGTGTGATTTGCTTTCGAAAATTTCTTAGGTTGATTGTTGCCTGTTTTGAATTATTGCTGTTTAATATTACTGAAATACAAATAATGACTTGTTTAAAGGACAGTATTCAAGTGAAACATTCCATGTATAATTTTAAACATTTAAATACATTGACATTTCCCAGTATAGTGTATGATTGGGATTAGGACTGTTTCTGTTTGCTCTCTAAATGCTCACCAAATATTTGATATTTGTATAAAAATACTATTCATCTTATCTCAACTAAATTTATTTTAAATTTTAGAAGAGGAGATGCTAAGGATTGTGAAAATCATTTATTTTTAACTGAGTAATTTGATTAGTTTCAAATATTGAAGCAGAGTATTTATCTGTAATCTAGGAGTTTTTTGGTTCAAGTTTGTATTTTTTAGTTGAGTGCTTATAATAGCTTCTTACTGATAATGCCTTAAAATTTTCATAGCACTTAAGAGTAACCCTTTGAAGGTCTATGAATTATTAATGCCATTTTACAGAAGAAGAACCTGAGGTTCCAAGGTGACTTGACTTGCAGGGTTCCACAGCTATTAAGGGTCTGAAGTCAATCAACGTCAGGCCCTGTGCCAGCACTGGGAAAGTCAAACCCAGGCTTCCTGGGTCCAATTCTGCTGTTCTCTCCATTCTACCACACTGCCTTCTTTCTTTGTATGTGTATGAATCCTTTTGACCTATAAGTCTTTATCAGAGAGTTGAAATAGGGGAGGTTGAGGAAAAGGCAAGATTTTATCTAATTCATTACTGGAAGTCCTGAAACTATTCAGTTCCATTTTTAGCTTTTATCCCTGATTTAAACCTGAAATCTCTCCCACTCCTCTGTTCTCTCATGTCAGACACTGAACTTTTAGGTTGAATCTCTATGTGCTATAAAAAGTATTTTTATTTTAACATACCATATTTGAATTATACAGAGTAGCTTTAAAATCCCTGTGCAACTTTAAACATAGCTTTAGATGTAGATAAGTGTACTCTAAGTGCCAGAGAAAAGCCAAAATCTTCAATTTTGAAGCAATATGGTTTGATTCTTGGGCTTTCATCATAATGACCATCACCTATGACATCTTTTTCAAATTGATTTTCCAACTTGTTATATACATTTTTTTCTTTGAATGAAACTATAATTGACAGCAACCCAGGCTGGCCAACACTTTATGAGAAGGGTATATGATTCAATGCAAGTTGAAAACACTGTATTTTATGAAATCTAGGTTTAACCTCAGGCAAATATTTAGGAGAAAGATTTTTTTCCTTTGGTAACAATAGGTATAAAAACATGACTTACACATCTAAAAAGTACTGCTACATAAAACTACTAAACAGCAGTATTACTAGGGAAGTTTTAGTAAATTTTTTTTTTGCCAATTTATTGTTGAAAATAAATGCTTGACACTGAATTAGAGAACCCCAAAGAGCTTAAAAAAGAACAAGTTGAATATTCAAAAGTCTTAGCAGGGCAAATATAAGCTAAAATTCATTGTAAAAACATACTGATTTAACAGTATGTTTAAAGGCTAAGACAACTGTATACTTATAAAAAGAAAAGTAACACAATACATCACATTCTTTAACAGTATGTGGTTTAAACATAAGACACTAGTATACCCATTTTATTTTTAATTCCATATTCAAGTGTTATGACCTCATAGCTTTTTAAATAAAATTTTGAACTTAAACACCAAAAATTCTGAAATAACAGAACACAAGAGAATTCTGTATAGAACCAAGCATCTTCATTTCGTACTGGTTGATTTTTAAAAATTATGTAATAATTTCTACACATTACTTTCTTAACTGCCCTGTTTATGTTTCTCTCTGAACTTCCTTTTGGTCTTTTTTGTGCATTTAAAAATGTTTTAATAGCCCTCTTTTATTTGACATAGCTATTGTTAACCTCTCTCTCACCCTCACCATTAAAAACCAAGAAAAAGGGAAAAGACCCTTGTAATACATAAGCATAGTCAAATAAACAATCTATTCATTGGCCCTGCCCAGAAATGTATTTCTCTTTTTGCACCTTATGCTCATCACCTTTCTGTCAGGAGGTGGTGGACATGCTTCACCATAGAGCCTTTTGGGGTCCTTGGTTATTGCATTGATCAGAGTTCTCAAATCTTTCCAAGTATTTTCTTTGCAGTATTGCTGTCCTTGAATAAGAATAATTGCTGTCCTGCTCACTCCTCTCTAGATCAGTTCATGCTACCCAGTATTCTCTGAAATAGTCACCTGTGTCTTTTCTTATGGTGGTGCAGTAATATCCAGTTACATTGATATGCCTTAATTTGTTCAGACCTTCGCCATTGTTTAAGAGGCAACTGAAGACACTCTCTTCAACTCTAGTTTTAAGATTTCCTTTTTAATCCCCCCCTTTATATCAGGAAGTTTATATATATATGTAAACATATATATACATATACATATATAGTGTGTGTGCATATATACATATGTATATATGTATATGTATGTACGTGTATACACACACACACGCACACACGCACACACACACACACACACACATATATATCAGTGTTATCCCCACTTCCTCTCAACCTTCTCCCTGACTCTTTTCCTGGCCCTGCTTGTTTCGCTGCTGAGTTGGGGGCATTTCTTTTCTTTTTTTAAATTTTTTTAAGAAGCTTATTTATTTTTAGTCTTCAACATTCACTTCCATAAGTTTTAAATTTTCTCCCCCCCTCCCCTCTCCTCCCCAAGATGGCATGCAATCTGATATAGGCTTTACATATATGTTCCTATTAAACATATTTTCACATTAATCATGTTGTATAGAAGAATTAGAATGAATAGGAAGAGCCATAAGAGAAAAAAACAAAACAAAAGAAAAGAAAATAGTCTGCTTTGTTCTGCATTCAGATCCATAGCTCTTTCTTTGGATGTGGATGGCATTTTCCATCATGAGTCTTTTGGAATTGTTTTAGGTCCTTGCATTGCTGAGAAGGGCTAAGTCCATCAAAATCAGTCATCACACACCGCGGCTATTACTGTGTACAATGTTCTCCTGGTTCTGCTCGCTTCACTCAGCATCAATTCATGTAAGTTTTTCCAGGTTTTTCTGAAGTCTGCCTGTTTATCATTTCTTATAGTACAATAGTATTCCATTACATTCATATGCCACAACCTCTTCAGCCATTCCCCAATTGATGGGCATCCCCTCAATTTCCAGTTCTTGCCCACCACAAAAAGAGATGCTTTAAATATTTTTGTACATGTGGGTCCTTTTCCCATTTTTATGATTTCTTTGGGATACAACCCTAGAAATGGTATTGCTGGGTCAAAGTATGTATATTTTTATAGCCCTTTGGGCAGGATTCCAAAGGGAGCATTTCTACAGGATACTTTTTGTGTGTCTATATGTGTATATGTTTTACCTTCCTTTGTTTCCTATGAGGAAGGTTCTTCTTATACCCACTCCCCCCCACCTCCCATTCCTTCATCTTTGTGTACTCTTTTAATATACCACAGTTATGTGAAACATCAAATTCTACCCCGTTCTTCTTTCTTTCTAGTATCTTCCTCCTTTTGCCCTCTTTTCTCTTTCCCTCTTCAAACCCTCCAAATAGAATCAATCCACCTGTAGAACCTCTATTCTTTTTATTTAACTCCCTCAGCACCTACTGAAGACATTAAGATTCTGAAAGGACATATTCCTTCTCTTCCTATTAAATACTAAGATTATATCGTTATATGGCCCTTTCCAATTGCTGAAATAGATTTATCTTTAAATTTTCTCTGCACTCTTGCATGTGTAGTTTATAATTTCTACTTAGCTCTAGTCTTTTCATCAGAAATGTTTGAAAATCCTCTATTTCACTAAAGGTCTACTTTCTCATCCTGTAGGATTATACTCAGCTTTGAAAAGAAAGCTATTCTTGGTTGTAAGTGTATCTTTTGCCTCTTGGAATTTTTTTTATTCTCTAGTTTTTAGTAGAAGCTGCCAGCTCTTGTGTGATCTTGACTGTGGTTCCTTGGTATTTGAACTGCTTGTTTCTGGATGCTTGCACTATTTTTTTTTTTCTTTGAGAGCAAAAAGCTCTTGATTTTTGCTTGGACATTCCTGGGACTTTTATTTTTGCCTCTCCTTTTAAGAAATGATCAGTGAATTTTTTTCTATCTTTATTTTGCCCTTTTGTTTCTAATTGTTTTGGATGGTTTTCAGTTAGGATTTCTTGAAATAAAATGTCTAGGCTTTTTAAAAATCATGGTCTTTAGGGAGTCCAATTATTCTTATATTATTTTTCCTTAACCTGATTTCCAGATCATTTATGTTTGATGTAAGATACCTATATTTTCTTCTATTTTTTCAGTCTTTTGATTTTGTCCTAATATTTCTTGCCACCAAGTCATTGATTTCTGTTTGGTCTAGACTGGTTTTGAAGGATTCTGTTCCTTGGGTAAGAGAGACTACTTTCTCTTCCAAGTTATTTATTCTCCTTCTAATCCTTTCCTCAAGAGCTTTTATTTAATTTTAAAATCTTATGCTTCATTTCTTCTAGATATTTAGGTAGTCTTTGCAGAAAATTCATTTTTCCTTAGATTCTCTGCTTGCAGTTGTTTTGGAATTATGTACTCCATCTTTTGGAGATTTCTAGATTTATAATGATCTTTGATACTGGCTGGTGTTTTCTTTGATGTACTCATCCATCAAGCTTTCATTCTTCAGTAGTCAGTCAGTATGTCAGGCATTATGCTAAGTACTCAGGATACAAAAAGAGGCAAGACCTCAAGGAAGTCACAATCTAATAGGGGAGACAGCAAGCAAAGAATTGTGAACAAACAAGCTATATACAGGACAAATAAGAAATAATTAAAAGAAGGAAGGTAATAGAATTAAGAGGGGTTAGGAAAGGTTTTCTGTATAATATGGGATTTTAGATGATACTTGAAAGAAGTGAAAGATGCCAGTATGTGGAGATGAGGAAGAATGTTCCAGGCATAGGAATTAATCCGTGAAAATGCCTGGAGTTGAGAGATGGAGAAACAGCAAGGAGGCCAGCGTCTCTCAATTGAAGAGTACATGGCAGGGAGTAATGCGTAAGAAGGGTGGCTGCACAGTGGGTAGAGTTCTGGGCCTGTAGTCAGGAAGACCTGAGTTCAAATTTGGCCTCAGACACTTACAAGCTTTGAGACCCTGGGCAAATCACTATCCTATTTGCCGCGGTTCTTCATTTGTAAAATGAACTGGAGAGGGAAATGGCAAGCCACTCCAGTATCTCTGCCAAGAAAACCTCAGATGTGGTCACGAAGAGTCGGACACAGCTGAAAATGACTGAATGACAACAATGATAGCAGAGGGTTAGGTTGTGAAGAGGTTTGAATGCAAATGAAGGATTTTCCATTTGATCTTGAGGTAATCAAGAGCAGTTGGCTTTTATTGAGTAAGAAAGTAACACGGTTAAACCTGTGCTTTAGGAAAATGCCTTTGGTGGCCATACGGAGGATGGAGTGTAGTGGGGGGACAGACAGTTGAGGTGGGCAGACCCACTAGCAGGCTATAACCATAGTGCAGGCTTGAAACGATGAGGGCCTGTACCAGAGTGGTCAATGTCAGAGGACAGAAGGGGGAGTATTAGAGAGATGTTGTAAAGGTGAAATTGATAGGCAACAGATTGGATGTGGGGGTGAGAGATGGTGAGGAGCTGAGGATGACACCGAGCTTTCGAGCCTGAGAAAATAGGAAAATCTATTGTCCTGAACAGTAATGGAGAAGTTAGGAGGAGAAGGGGGAGGGTTTAGGGGAAAAGAGGATGAGTTCAGTTTTGGACATCTACTGGACATCCAATTTGACTTGTCTGAGATGCAACTGGAGATATGAGACTGGAGGTCATCTAAGAGGCTGGGGAAGCAGTAGGTAAATTTGAGAATCTGACATAAATCTGTGGGAGCTAAGGAGGTCGCCAAGTAAAGTAGTATATAGAGAGAAGAGAAGAAGGCGCAGGACAGAACCCTGAGGGACACCTACAGTTAGAGAGCATGATCTGGATGAGAATTCAGCAAAGAAGGAGTTGTCAGATAGGTAAAAGGAGAATCAGGAGAGTATTGAACAGTTACTAAAAAACTCCAGAATTACCACGTTCATAAGATTAGACTTTAATGACACTGTTTCTATACACTACCAAATTTCTGTAGTTGACAATGGTCCCAAGGCTCTGCTTAATGACAGTCATGTTTTCCATTTATGCTTCTATACGTTTTTGTAAACGGAAACATTACAAAAATATTAAATGCCCATTGGATTGGATTTTTAAATGCTTTTAATACTTTCAGAGAGAAATACCTGCAAACAATTTTACATTCAAACTACATGTTGAATATGTCTTTTTTATTAATTAATTAATTTTTTTAGTTTACAATACTCAGTTCCATAAGTTTTTGAGTTCCAGATTTTCTCCCCTTTCCTTTCTCCCTCTCCACGACCCCCCAAGACAGCATGTAATCTGATATAGGTTCTACATATACTTATGTTGAATATTTCTTGATGAGAATTTATTGTAAAATTATGTTCTCTCTAATATCCATGATATATGTATATCAGACCAGTCAGTCAGCCCGTCTTGAAATGAAACTTTATGCCAGGTCCAGCCTTTGACTCCTGAGGTGCTTGTGGGTGGAGTGATCATCACTTCTGGTCTTGTTCTGGGTTTACTAGATTTCTGTGCTTATTTTCACCTCTGAGGCTTAGGCCATCCTTGGTTGTTGAGTGCTGGATCTCCAGGGCCCTCTCTGGCTTCTCAGTACAGATTGTTAGGGACCTCAGAGTGAGTGGACCTGAGATGATCAGGCTTTAGTGCTGCTATATCAGACTTGCTCTCCCTTGTTGCTGATCTCTCTGCAAACTGGGGCTTTCTCAGCAGATCCCTCCACCATTGCAGCCTCCAGGCATAAAGCTTTTCAACCTCCCAGAGGTCTCTGGTCAGGATGAGAGAGTGTTTTTCTGGTGGACCCATTTCTGATTGCCCTTGGACTTCCAGATGACTTTTAGTACAGTTTTGGTGTAGAAGTAATCATTTGCTGTAGTTTCTCATTGAATTTTTTTCATTAGTTTTTGTGGACTTGGGTTTTGCTGGAGTTGCTATGTGGGAACTGAACAGTTTGCCTTCTCTCAGGCAGCTGTATGGTCAGAAAAAGCCCCAAAACCAAGTTCTCGATTTCACCATCCTGGTCAGAGCTATGGGACCTCCACCTGTCTGTGCTTTTGAGATAAAGCCCCAGCCCCTCTGCAGCAGAGCTGCTAGCTGGCCCTGGTGCTACCGCTCTTCCCATATTCACTTGCCTGTGATCTGAATTTGTGATCTTGGACTGCAATAGTGAACCACTGTGGCTTTTCTTTATCACTGCTTGGTTTGGCACTCTTCTTAGATAGTTGGTGGAGTAGTTGTTGGGAGAGATAGGCAGTACTTCTTCCTCCTACTTTGCCATCTTTGCTGGCCTGAGTCTCCCCTCAATTTACAGAGAGGGAAATTGAGGGCTAGAGAGGTTAAGTGAATTGATCCTGGTCACACAGATAGTGAGTGGCAGAGCTGAGATTCGACCTCTGGTCCTCTGATTCCAAATCCAGTGCTCCACATTAATCTTTCATTTTGACTCAATATTATGGAACAGAGTATATCACGGGCCTACACACACACGCGCGCGCGCGCATGCTTTTAAGGTATGTAATCGCTACTTAATTTATTTAGCTATGTGCAAAGCAGTGTGTGTAAATGACTTAGTAAGCAGATATTGTAATGCTGACATACTTCAGGTGGCATCTCTGACCACAGAGGTTTGCATCATTTCGGAAACGTGCTCTAGAGATTGCTTTTTTAGCCCATGTGACTCTTTCTTGGAGGAGGAGAGCCTAGCACTCCCCTATTAGTGGGTAATTTCAGAATATATTCTCCCATGAATGGGGACTGTGTAGTATTCATACACTGCTCTTTTTATTCATTACTATCTCAGACATGTTATCTTCTCTGAGTGAGCTTCGTTTACAGATATAGATCTCAACCCTTCTACATTTAGATTGCATAATGAATTGCTGTGGGCAAAAAAATAAAATAAAAATAAATAAACCATTGCCTCTGGTAGGTAGTCAGCCTTTCTGAACTCGGGTTGGCTAGTCCTCAGATGACAGACATCAATTCCTTTTCTTGGCTCTTACTCAGATCCTTTTATGCTTCATAGGATCTGTCAAAGTTTGCATTCCACTGGCATTCTATTAAAGAATTCACGGTCACTTTTACCCCATGATAAGACATCAGAGTAGGACATTAGTGGGGGTATGCGTTTTTATGTATTTTCAAAATCTGAAAAGCAAAAAAAAAAAGACTTTATGAAACAATGCAAAAGTATTCAAAATTTACTTAAAATTGGCTGAGCTGGAAGGGATCCTAGGGATTGATTATCTAGTCCACACTCTCATTTTATAGGAAAGTGACTCTCCTGAAGTCAGAGTTAGTTAGCATTTGAATCCAGGTCCTCTGACTCCAAAGCCAAAGTTCTTCCAGTGGTACCATATTGCCTTTCCACCAGCTCTTATATTACAAAATCAAACAATTTTAGAGTTAGAAGGCACTTAGTAGTTGTCCAGTACAGCCTATTCTTGAAAAGGAATCCTTTCTGTAATATATTAGACAAATGGTCATTCTGTTCCACTAGTTGGATTTTTAGATTTTATTTTTTTATTTTTGGCTTGGATCTCTGTTTTTACAGAGGGAGCTCTTGGTGAAGAAACTCCCAGTATAGATCAGTAACTGTTTGACCACTCATGTCTGCACATTACCACAGCTGCTGTGTCACACCTAAACTTGGCTGTGCTGACTCTGAGGTGGACTGACTCTCTATTCAATAGACCATGCTAACATCCCATTTTGGAACGCTCTAATTTTTAGGGAGGTTTTTATTTGGTTTTTAATTTTTTTAATTGAATTTGCCTCTGAAACATCCATGAACTAGAGGGCCCCCAGTTCTACCCTCTGAGTCCAAAACAACATGTCCCTCTTGTGTATGGGGGCCCTTCAAATACTTGAAAACTATCAGAAAAGAATAGGTTGACATATTTTATCATATGCTTTGGTAAAGTTTGAGTAAACTATGTAGCGTTCCTTGACCTGATTCTTTATTAACATTATTTTTAAAAAGGAAATGAGATTAATCTGGCACAACATGTTCTGGACGAAGCTGGGGTATGCTCCTTAGGACAATTTGAAATTTCTTTTACAAGTTCGTTATTGATCTCTTTAGTGTCCCATTTTGGAAGTTTCCCAGGAATTGAAGTCAAGTTCACAGGCCTATACTTTGCAAGCTCTATTCCTTTCATTTTTTTTTAAAAAAACAGGGACATTTACCCTTCTGCAGTCCTCTGGTACTTGCCCATTCTCCATAATTTTTCAGATATAATTGACAGTGGCTCCACAGTGGTCCAGAAGAAGAAAAGGACTTGGCCAAGGTCATTGGCAGCAGCAGAATGAGAACCCAAGTCTCCTGGCTTCTGTTCCAAGGGCTTTTTGTTACTTTTTTAGGCCCAAATTATACATTGCAAAATTATAATAGAAAACTTTCATAATTTACAACAAATGGAAAGTTCTCTCAACAATTATGAGCTGCTGTTTTCTCCCCTTTTTGCTAAGGTAGCTGATTCCTCATCAAACAATAATATCTTTTCAAATTTACATAAGTCTTAGAGATCTGTGGAAGAGGATATTCTATAGCCTCTCTCATTAGCCACACCCAACATTTAACAAATTATTTTTGTTGAGGGAATCATCATCCTTCCATTCATCTAGGTTTATACTTCAGAGTCTTTGCCAACTCCTTATCTACCTCACCCTACATATCTAGTCTTCCTACACAATATTTCTCCCATCTGTATCCTTCTCTCAACTCACATAGCTACAACCCTAATTAACCCTCATCACTTCTTTTTTTTTTATTTAATATATTTAGTTTTCAGCGTTGATTTTCACAGGAGTTTGAACTACAAATTTTCTCCCCATTTCTACCCTCCCCCCCAGTCCAAGATGGCGTATATTCTGGCTGTCTTGTTCCCCAGTCAGCCCTCCCTTCTGTCACTCCCCTCCCCTCCCCTTTTCCCTTTCTTGTAGGGCAGGATATATTTCTATGCCCCATTGCCTGTGTATCTTATTTTCTAGTTGCATGCAAAAACATTTTTGTTTTTGTTTTTGAACATCTATTTTTTAAAACTTTGAGTTCAAAATTCTCTCCCCTCTTCCCTTCCCACCCTCCCTCCCTAAGAAGTCAAGCAATTCAACGTGGGCCACATACGTATCATTATGTATAACCCTTCCACAACACTCA
>CM053625.1:260532126-260578380 GCA_028646595.1 Phalanger gymnotis
TGGTTCAGAGCCATTTTTTGTAGTTTTTTGGAGGGACTTGTCAGGGAGCTCACGCTAGTCCCTGCATTCCAGCCACCATCTTGGCTCTGCCCCCACCCTCATCACTTCTTGACTGAATAATATATTACAACGTCCTCTTTGGTCATTCTCCCTGCCTCAAATCTCCCTTAAAGAGATCATTTCCATGCCTGATTTTGGTTACATCCTCACCTCTATCTTGTAGCTTCTCAAGGGCAGCTCAAGCAACACCTTTTTTATATGAGACATTTTCTTATTCCCTTAACTGCTAATACTTCCCCCTTTCCCTTATATTTATTGTGTGTGTGTGTGTGTGTGTGTGTGTGTGTGTGTGTGTGTGTAGGTATATATGTGTGTGTGTATGTGTATATACCCACATACATACACATATATATGTATATAAAACTAAGATCTTTAAAACTCATGTATATGTGTATTGTGCATACACAATATCACATATCTTCCTTAACAGCATGTAATCTCCTTGAAGGCAAGTATTATTTCATTTTTGTTATAATTTCCCCAGCACTTAATACATTTTTTTATGTCTACTATGATGCTTGCATAAGTTATTGTTGATTGATTTGATTAAAAATTCTTACATTTTGTCTCACTTGATTCTTTTATGGTTCATTTGAATACGTTTTGTTTTCTGCTACCATAGTGAAGTTTGCAAACACCTACATACATATCCTATTCAATCCAACAAGTATTTATTAAGCGTCTACTGTATATGTATAGCACCTCCTTTGGGACTTCTTACCAACTCCTGTTTCCATATTCAGAGACTAGCTGATGACTATTCCTCTCAAGGTTCAAAAGGCTTGGGCTTCTAGTAACTACTGCTCATATTCACCCATCGATATAATTTTCTTTAATATCAGTAAGCCAGATTTCAGTTAGGTTTTAGAAAGAGCATTTAGCAAAGTGGCATAGCAAGAATGGGGATGAAAAAATATTCCTTTAAAGAATGTACTTGTCAAGTGTCATTACATGTATTATCAAAAAGCTTTAAACTTACAAGGATAGGAAAGAGAGCGGACTACCAGGGTATAGTTTTAAAGTTACATACTGTAGATAGTAGCCTCCAAAAAGGAAGCCTAGGAGCTTAGACACCTAGGAATTTAGAAGACAAAACCTAAGGCAGAGTTGGTAACAACGCCCATGGTCTCAAGCTTCTACAGACAATTATCCAAAGTTTAGGCAACAAATGAGAACTCAAGATCCTCAAGCAGGGAGACATATTGGACTTCATTGGTATCACTGAGATTTAGGGGAATGGAACTCATGGGTGGACATAGTTGTGGATTGGTATAGCTTATTCAAAAGCAACAGGATAGGTAGAGGAAGTGGTAGAGTGGAATAGTATTACATATTAAGAGCATGTCCTCATGTGAAGGAACTTAGGAACTGGGGGATGAGGAGAAGCATGACAGAGTATTTGGGTGAAATACCAAAGGAGGGAGAAATAGAAGTTATTTTGATATTGGAGTATAATATAGACCACCTAAGCAGATAGAAGAAATAGATGAGGAGTTTAGGAAATAGATCATAATTCTGGCATGAAGCTATGCTATAGTAGTTATGGAGGATTTCATTTATTCACATACCTGCTGGAGCTTCCTCTCTACCAAAAGTGAATCATTTAATAACTTACTGACTTTCCTTAGTGATAATCAAAACTCCTAGGTCAGTTAATTAATACACATTTATTAAGTGCCTGCTATGTGCTAGTCACTGTTAAGTGCTGGGGATACAAAGAAGGGCAAAAGACAGTTCTCACTTTAAAGCATCTCACAGTCTAATGGGGGAGATAACATGCAAACAATTATGTAAAAACAAACTATATACAAGAAAAATTGGAAATAGTCAAGAGGGAAGGCCTTGAGCTACGTGTTACAGTGGAGAGAGTGCTGACTTTAGTATTAGCAAGACCTGAGTTCAAATGCTACCCCAGAAACTTAGTAGCTGTGTGATCTTGGACCAGCCACTTACCTTTTCTTTGTCTGTTTCCTCATATGTAAAATGAGTATAATAGCATCATTGACCTCCCAGAGTTGAGAGAATTAAATAACATATGTGCAGAACTTTGCAAAACTTAAAGTGCTGTATGTTAGCTATCATTACAATTATTTTATGTAATTATATTACATAAAATTGCATATAATTACATTATTAATAACAGTAATTTCATCCATCAAAAGGTAGAAGATCCAACAAGAGGAATTTCTATTCTGCATCCGATTCTTATGAATAGGGAGGAAATAGTTGCTTGGGTGGAAGGCCTTTTCATTTATTCATTCAATCACATATAGACTTGGGAATAATTTAGATAGTGGTGAAAGCTAAATTCATGGGAGCTAATGAGATCACTGAAAGAGAGTATAGAAAAGAAAGAGGACCCAGGACAGAGCCTTGGGAGAGATCTATGGTTAGTGAACAGGGTATGGATGCTGAATCAGCAAAGGAAACTAAAAAGATAGAGTCCTACAGGTAGGAGTTGAGCTAGGAGAGATTTTTTCCTGAAGGCCAAGGAATGAGAAAATATCCAGGCATAGAAGATGGAGAAAACTTAAGGAGGATGAAGACTGAGTAAAAACCTTTGGATTGATCAGATATCCAGCCTTTGTTTACTTTAGAGAGAGGAATTTCTTTACAATGGTGAGTTTGGATGCCTGGTTACCAAAAGTTAAGAAATGATTGGGTTTTTAGGAAGTGGTGACATTTATTGCAGGTGACTCTCTCTAGGTACCTGATAGTGAAGTGAGGAGAGATATAGGGTGATCAAAAGATAATCAACCAGTTTTTTAGAAAAATCATTAAAACTTTAACCTTTTTACTCCCTAGGTCATCTTTTTTTTTACATATAGCACAGTAGAAGCAATAATACAATATTAAAATTGCAGAAGTCATCAGTAGAACATAAAAATAGCTGTGAAGACAAGGTTATTTGCAAGAAGAAATCCATGTAATTTTCCTAAGCCAATTTATATATCGGCAATATTTATAAAACCAGAATATGTGATACGGGGCTTCACAACTACAACAATATTTTGAAAATAAGAGTTCGTGGTCAGGGAAATAATGTTACAACCAAATTTTTATAATTTCACAAACTTATATTGTACCTAATTAATCAGAGTTGTTCCCAGATATATTATGACTTTTTGGTCTAGGTCAGGGCAGAGTGATAGGATTGCTTCTGCACATACTAAGTTACTTCTTTCTTTCTTTCTGATTACTCACTTGAAGAAGGTAATGATTTGTGTGCCTAGCCAGAAGCTTTAAGGTAACAAAATTAATACCTGCCTTCACCAATAGCCCTTTTGTTCTATAAGAAAAAAATGGTAGTAAAGGATGTACCTCACTCAATCGTTCCTGTAATAAACCAATGGAGATAGCAATAGCTTATAACTGTTACCCTAAGGTGAATCAGATCATAGATCTAATTAAAACTATTTAGATGAATTCTTTTGATCTTAGAAAAGTAGCATTTTGTTCCTTCATGATATCTGATGTCTATTACAAAAGTCAGGCATGACTAATTTAAGAAGGGTTTTGAGGAGCTAGAGGTCACTGCCAATAGCTCCAGCTTCAAATATATTGCCTGAAAGATTTCCCTCCAATGTTGATTCTAAGTATGAGAACAAGTTCCAAACAGTAAATGAGATATCCCTATTTTTTAATTTAAATTTTATTTTTTTAATTAACAAGGATTTTTCTCTCCCCACGAAAAGAAAAAAGAAAACAAAACTCTTATTAAATATGCATAGTCAATAAAACAAATTCTTACGTTGGTCATACAAAAATGTATGTCTAATTCTGTATCTTAGGTCCATTACCTCTGTCTGGAAGTGGGTAGCAGTCTTCATCAAAAGTCTTTTGGAATTATGATTGGTCATTGCATTGATCAGAGTTCATAAGTGTTTCAAAGTTTTTTGTCTTTATAATGTCTTTGGTTTTCTATAAATTGTTCTCTTGGTTCTGCTCACTTTACCCTACATAAGTTCATACAAGTTTTTTATACCCAATTGCTTGTGTGTATATTTTCCCTCCTTTGATCACTTGAGACAAAAGTGAGGTCCAAGTGTTGCCAACTGCCCTCATTGTTTGTATAAACTCCTACTTGTGTCCTCATATTAGGTGAGATAACCCCCTTTTTTTCTCTCCCCTCCTCAGTGTATTCCTTTCCCTTACTCTTTCCTTTCTTTTAAGATATCAAAACAAAACCACTTCCAGGCCCTGTGTTTTATTTAACTTTTCTCTGTGACTTCTGATGATGATAGGGTTGTGAAGGGACATACATATCTTCCCCTCATATCAGAATGTCAACAATTCATCCTTATGATTGCTATCCTTATGACTGCTTCCTCTTATTTACCTTTTAATGTTTCACTTGGCTCCTGTGTTTGTATTTCAAAGTTTCTACTCAGCTCTCAGCTTTTCATTAGGAATGTTTAGCAGTCCCTTTGTTCATTCTCCCCCACCTCCATAGGGTTATACTCAGTTTTGCTGGATAAGTTATTTTTGGGTTGTAAACCTATGTCTTCTGCCTTCTGTAATATCATACTCCAAGTTCTCTACTTCTTTATCATTGTGGTTATTAAATCTTGTGTGATTTCGACTATGGCTCCTTGGTATTTGAACTCTTCCTTTCTGGCTGCTTATAGTATTTTTCTTTGATCTTGAAACTCTGGATTTTGGCTAGAATGGTCCTGGGAGTTTTTACCTTGGAGTTTCTTTCAGGAGATAATTGATGGATTCTTTTTATTATCTATTAGCCCTCTGGTTCTAAGAGATATGGGCAATTTCTGTCTATACTTTCTTTAAATATTATGTATAGGGTCTTTTTTTTTTTAGTTGTGGCTTTCATATAGTCCAATGATTCTTAAATTATCTCTCCCATATCTGTTTTCCATGTCAGTTTTTTATATGAAATACCACATCCTATCTTCTATTTCATTTTCAGTCTTTAGTCTTTGTGTTAATATTTCTTATTCTCTCATTTGGCCCATTTTAATTTAAGTAATTTGTTGTTTGAATAATGTTTAGTATCTATTGTACCAACCTTTTATTCTCTTTCCAATCTTTCTTCTGTAGTTCATGTTTCTTTACCAAAATTTCTTCTCATTTCTTTTCTAATTGTTTCCTCTACTACTCTCATTTATTTATAAAATCACTTTTTGCTCGTTAATAAAAAAAAAGAACTTGTTGCTTCGTCTCTTCCAGAAACTCAAATTGAAATTGTATCCATACAGTTTTTCTTGGAAGTTTCACTTGTAGATGTTTTGGAGGCATTCTTTTTTTCTGAATTTATGATTTCAGTGATTTTGTTACCATAATAGCTCTTTATAGCGATAATTCTTTTTTTGTTTGTTTCTTTGCTCATTCCTCCAAGTCTTACTTCCTGACTTCAGACTTTGTGTAAATGCCAGGTGCTTCACATTTCTGGAAAGCAATATTTTGTCCTGTTTTGTGTTCTCTTGGGTCCTGCTGCTGTATTTTTTTGCTGTATTGAATACTATCTTATTCCAGGATCTCAGGGCAGCTCAGGCTGGGGAGCTGCCAGCTTTCAGGGGATCCAAAGCAGTCTGATCTTGGACAAAGTTTGGTACTTCCCTCCTGATCTGAGTTCTGCAAGTTCTGACCTGGGTTTTGGTCTGAACAACACAACTGTGGGCTTGCCTCTGATTGGAACTTCAGTAGACTGCTGTTAGACTCATCTACCATCAGCCCAAACTAGAAAGCTCTGCAGATTCAAAATGACAGAACCATGGGCTCCCTTTGGTATGGATTTCCCACCTTGGTTATTCCATTACTTACTTTATATGGAATGGGGTTTAGATCTGAGATACTGCTCAGTTTCTAGGGTTGGAGTCACATAGTTGTGGCTTGCTTCTGTATTTGCTCCTTGCCCAGCACGTGGCCTCAGGACCTTGATCACTTCTTGCCCTGGGCTGCCATTCCTAAGTGCAGGTCACTTCCTCAGTCTGTAACTGGGACTGTGACCCAGCTCTGGGCAGTAAGTGATAGCATTTGTGCTCCTACTTCTATTCCCTGCACAATGTCAGGTCTCTCTCTGTTATTCTGGGACCTCTTCTTGCCTTGGTATACGGTAGCTGACAGGCTCTTATTTACACCTTGAACTGGAATATTCTGTGGCTTAACTCTATTATCAGAATATGTAGCTCTCTCAGTCTATCTCTATATGCTGACCTTGGCTAGCAAAATAACTTACTGTGATTGTTTTCATGGATTTTCTGATTAGGACACAGTCTGGCATATGTTCTAGATCTCTGTGGAATAGTTGTGGAGGAGAAGCCTGGATGTACTGCTTCCTTCTATTCTCCCATCTTGGCTGATCTCTCTCAGATTTCTGTTTATGCAAATATGGTCAATTTCTATGAATAGCTAAGATTTTGAGAATGAAAAAGATAGAACCAGTTTCAGTGCAATTTGTGGGTGTTCTGCTTTGTGATGTTGCATAAGAATGAAGTATTAACACTGAGTACTGAATTTGGAGTTAGATGACCTGGGCTCAAATGTCAGCTCTTGCTCTTACTATCTATGTGACCTGAGTCAAATCATTTAAGCACCCTGAGCCTCAATTTTCACATCTGAAAAATGAGGAGATTGGACTAAATGATCTCTGAATTCCCTTCTAGCTTTAAACCTACAGTCCTAATTGTTCTTTTCATCTGAGGTAGAAAAATATATATCTGTATTCATGTAGTCAATTTTAGAAGCAGTGACTCTTGTTTTCTATATCCATAGATCCCTACCTTGTCCTAAAGGGCTAAAATGAAGGAACATCAATAGAATTATGTGAATAAATCTTTGTCAGTCATTGAGAATCTATACAGTTGTGTTTCCCATGGGCAGACAAGCCTTTCAACAGGCAATTTTGGAATCTTTCTTGACTCAGAACCCAATTAGGAATTAACTGAGAAAATAAAGAGGTACCTCTAGTACATTTTTAGTATATATACACACACTGGTAGAAACTGCTCCCAATGGGAACATGCTATGTGTCACATTGATCCCACTGCTTTAAGTGGACCCACAGTAGTCATTCAATTTCCTTCTTCAACAAGTTAAATCTAGTTAACAGTAATTTATCAAGCACTTACTGAGTGCTTGGCACTATGCAAAGATCCCATGTTGATTTAATATAGGAAGTGTCAGTCATCAATCCATCAACAACCATTTATTGAATACCTACTATGTGCCAAACACTTTGGCTACAAAGACAAAAAAAAAAGAAACAGTACCCTTGAGGAGCTCACATTTTATCAGAGGAGATAATTTATATGTATGCTTGATTTTGTACATCGCATGCATCTCGTCTCTACCCTTTGCAATCTAAACTCCACACAACTACTAAATTGATACCTAACTTCTCTACTCAAGAAACTTCTATGGCTCCCCGTTGCCTCCAGAATAAACTAATTTTCTCTCTTTGATATTTAAAGCCCTCCAGAATCTGACTCTAAGCCATCTTTTGAGTTTTATGTACTGTTACTCCATTGTACAACTCAACTTTCAAGCAAAATTGGACTTTGCTACTGCCCATACAAGATATTACAGCTACTACCTCCATCCCTTTGCACAAGATGTCTGTCCTCCACAACAGGAAGGCATTCTTTCTTCACTGCTACTACTTCTCAGATTCCCTAGTTTCCTTCAAAACTCAGCTGAAGTATCACCTCTTGCTCCTTCTGGTCTAATATACAAACTCCCATTTTATCATTTAAAACCCTTTACAGTCTGGCCTCAGCCTACCTTTCCAGATGTATTTCATGTTACTCCTTCTCATACATGGCATTCCAGCCAAACTGGCTTGCCTCCTCTTTCCAACTATGACATTTCATTTCCCACTCTCTGTGTACAGTCTGCTTCCCATGGCTGGAACGTTGTCCTTCCTTATCTCTACTCTTGGGAATTCCTAGATTAACTCTGGGCCATTTGCTCTCTGACCTTGGGCTAGCTAACATCCCTCCATCTGAGTTTCCTTCTCTGGGAAATGAGGAGGGAGGCAGGACTAGATGACCACTAGGGATATTTCTAGCTCTCAGTCTATAATTCTGTATCTTCATTGTGACCAAGGTTAAATTATAGAAGTCAGAACTATCCTTCCTTGGAAACTTTGAGTCTTTCATATGTTGTACCCCATCTTGTGTCCTTGAGATAATGTCTTCCTTCCTCTAAGGCCCAGCTAAAATCCCATCTTTTTCAAGAAGCTTTTTCCAATCCTACTTAATTCTAGTGCCTTCTCTCTGTTCATTATTTCCCATTTATCCTGTATATTGATTATTTGAATGTATTTATTTGCTCGTTGTCTCTTTCATTAGCTTGTGAGGAGAGCAGAGGCTGTCTTTTACCTTTCTTCGTATCTCCAGCACTTAGCATAGTACCTGTCACCGAAGTAGGTGGTTAATAAATGCTTATTGACCAATTGACTTACTAATTCCTAGGTTTACACTACTCGAGGCAATAGAATTTAAAATCCTTAGGGTCAAAGACTATTTCATTTTTGTCTTTGTGTCTCTGGGGCCTAGCTTAGTAGGCACTTAGCAAGTATTTGTTGGATTAAGAGAGCAGAGTCTTGTGCAAACAGAGTAAGCCATGTCTAGCATAGGCCACCAATGTATTGTCAATAGTAATGGAATATGGAGACTAAGTATGACTATAACTATTTCCTTGAATACTGCAAAGACTGACAACTTTTTTTTTTTTCATTTCTTTAAGAGGCAGTGGAGTGGTACAGGTAAAAAATACCATCGGTCAGTAAGCATTCATTAAATGCTTCCTGTTTGTCAGGCACAAATATAAAGAGATACTCCTTGCCTTCAAGGAACCTACAGCCCACAGCAGGAAGGCATTCCTTCTTCACTGCCATTACTTCTTAGATTCCCTAGTTTCCTTCAAAACTCAGCTGAAGTATCACCTCTTGCTCCCTCTGGTCTAACATACAAACTCCTGTTTGTATTGAAAGGAAGATTTTAAAAATGTGAGGGAGGGGGAGATAGAGGTACCCAGTGTCAGAGCATGGTGGAGAAAGGCCAGAGTGCAGCTTGGAGAGGAATGAGACATGGCCTACCTTTGGTTCTGGGAGGAGCCATTTAATCAGAGGGAGAGGGGGTAGTAGTGGATAATTCTCGCCATGTGTGAAGTTCGAAGGTAGAGGGAGCTTCATCTCTGAGGAGCTTCATTTCTATGGTGTAGCCAATTTGTTCTTCATCTACACAATATTCCATTTCCCGTCTCTGTGTTTTTGCATCAGCTGTTCCCCATTCCCAGAATTCACTCCTTCCACACCTCTACATTTTAGAATTGCTGTTGTTCAGTCATGTCCCATTCTTCATGACCCCATTTCGGGTTTTCTTGGCAGAGATACTGGAGCGATTTGCCATTTCTTTCTCCAGCTCATTTTACAGATGAAGAAACTGAGGCAATAAGGTTAAGTGACTTGCCCAGGGTCACACAGCTGGTAAGTGTCTGAGGCCAGATTTGAACTTAGGAAGGTGAGTGAAGCTTTTTGACTCCAGGCTTGGCACTCTATGCACTGCACCACTTGGACCCAACTATACCACCTACTACTTGTGCTTGATGATTGATCGACTTGTGACCTGGGACAAATCCCTTAACCTCTCTGGGCCTCTGTTTCCACATCTGTAAGAGAAAGGCTTGTACTATATGACCTTGATATTCCTTCCTGCTCTAAATCCATGTTCTTAAGATTAGACTTAACCAGTTTCTGGGCAAAACAAAACAATTCTCTGGTTTTGAGCAGTTTGATAGAATCATAGAATTTCAGATCTAGAAGGGACTTTAAAGATTAAATTCCATAGATAAAAAAAAACTGAGACCTAGGGAGCCAGAAATTTGCCTGAGGTCATACATTGAGAGAGATAGTAGCTGGGTCAGGGTTAGAACACAGGTTCTGTTCAGCCCACATCTGAAGAATCACATTCAATCTTCATTTTTTAGGAAGGACATTGAAAAACCATAGGACATTCAGGGAATTAAACTAGGATAATTAGAAGGCTGGAGACATGACAAGGCTCTGTTTGAAGGAACTGGAGACATTTAGTGTTCTTAGACATGGGTACAGACAATAATTATTTTCAAATATTATAAAGACTGTCAGGAAGAAGAGGGATTACATTTGTTCCTGGGGAATAGAGTAAGGATTATTGAGTATAAGTTTCAGGAGGCAGATTTCAGTTGGAATAAGGGAAAAAAACAACTTTTTACAGCTGTATCTATCTCAAGGGGCAATGAGCTACTTTGGAAAGTACTGAAGTCCCCCCCTGCTGGGGCTGTTCAACCTGTTTCACCGCATATTAAGGATGTTGCAGAGGACTGGGATGCCAGTTCAGGTATAAGTTCAATTCAGTGACCCCCATTTATCTCTTCTGCGGTTCTGTGATTCTCATAGATTTCCAAAATATACACAGATAAGGGAAGTCACATGAAGCACTGTTATCTCATTGTTGGCATTCTTTTTATGGTTTCTATGATTTGTGCTTTGATACTTCACTTCTTTAAGATTATAACCTAGCTTCCAATTAATTTTTAATCCTTTCTTCATAGTCTCTCAATTGAATGTATGTGTATGTGTGTATTAACATGGTCAGTAAAGGATATATTCATTATTTCTGATTATCTGCATTTCTTAGGTTCTTATGTACCAAAATATGGTAAATTTTTATAAAGATTCCATGCTTAGCTAAGAAATTAAAGATCGTTTTTTTCCATTGTATGATTATACTCAGTTTTATAAGGGAAATTATTATTTTGTCACGTTTTATTCCCAAGATTTTCTCTCTCTTATTGTAGGAGTTGTAGCAGTCTTTCTTGATGCTTATTATGTTTCCTTGTTATTTGAGCTCTTTCTTTTCCCTCCTGTAAGTTCTGAATTTTGGCTATTTTCAATTTGGGTTTTCTTTCAGTAGGTGGTGGATTTTCTGTATTTTCACATTCCGTCTGGTTCTAATAGGTTTGTTTTATGATTTCTTGAAATACAACATCTAGATTTTTTTGTTTAACTTTGGTTTTCATGGAGTCCAGTGATTATTAAATTATCTCTTGAACATGTTTTCTAAGTTTTTTGTCTCTTGAAAGCAGATGCCTTACATTTCTTTGATTTTTAAATCTTTTGACCTTATTCCATTTCTTGTCTCATAGAAACACTGAGTTCTGTTTGCTTCAATCAAATTTCAGGGACTTGCATAAACTTTTATTCTTTGGTTTTAAACTATTTATTTTCCTTTTTTTTCCTAAACAGTTCTTATTTTACTTATAATTTCATTTCAAATGCTTTTCTTCATTTCTTCCATCCATTCCTGGGGTCCCCCGTTTTTTCCCCTCTGAGACTTTACTTGTATTTTTGTAGTTATTCTCTTCTAATGGATTTACTGTTTGAGTTTCTCTGAATCAGTACCATTTCTTCATTGTGTTCATGGCTTTGGCTTTTTCTTCCATTTACATTCTTCCGTATCCTTAGTTCCTAGTTTGGCACTTTGTTGTAGGATTTAGATTCCATTCCTCCTGAACTCTTCATAGTGTGGTTGTGTCCTAATGTTTGGGCCTATTCCTGATTTACAGAGCTCCTGTTGCAGAATTTCAATTCCTTTAGCCTGTTTTTCTGAGATCAGACAAATACTGTAGTTTCATGTACTATAGAAATATTACTGGGCCATGGACTTGTAACATCTTTGGTTCTTTTGCAATGTCTCTAGTCCAAGTTCTACAGGATACAACCCTCACTATAACATCCTTAGTGAGAGTGGAGCTTCAGGCCTGTTTACCTGAATTCCCATTTGCTTCCATGGTAACAAGTGTGTGCAAGAGCCAGCTTCTACCAGGTGATAAGAATTGATTGTTAAATTTTCAACATGAGCATTTATACCATGGCAAAAACTACAAATCAAGGATTTATTTATTGTTTTGTTGGTTGTCACTCTAGACTTAAGAAAATGATGGAGAAAATGTTAACAATATGGATTAAATTTAAAAGGATGTTGTATATACATATATATGTATATATGCCTATATATGTATGTGTATTATATATAATTTTTTTTGAGTTCTCCTTAATATTTACCAGCACACATCTTAATGGTAGCATTCTTCTTGCAGTATTCATGGGGTTTCTGGCTATTATTTTGTGCTGTCCTGGGCTGGATCAAAGAGCTTATTATTGTTTTTTTTTAGATTTCTTGATCATTATTTGACCCGGTACTTTTATATCTTTGGTAGAATATGTTTGGGAGAGAGAGGTTCTTTCATTACCTTTCATACCACCATCTTAACTGGAAGTTCCTGATAAAATTTTATAGACAAGCTTACATTCTAAACTATCATTGCCCTTGGCTGCTATGTTTTTTCACTTGGCAAGGAGATAAGTGTTTGTTGACTAAGACACTTTTAAAGTTTTTTTGGTTTCCTCTTTATGGCAACTGTTTTATATCAGTTAAACTGCATACATTTGTTATAATTGGTATCACTGTCCTTTCCTCAAACCATTTCCCATTATCAGCATCACTGACTTGTTTAAATACGTTAGATTGTTAGAGTTGTACATACATGATTTTAAAAAATTCTTCTAGTTTTGTATTAATTTTAATCTTTTCTCTGAGATGCCAGTGGCCTTGACTCTACACAAATGACTGATTTTGGCATTATACATATCAGTAATGAGTCTTTTTCTGTATGGTTAAGCATCTTAAATTTCCTTTATTCATGCTTTTATTTGGTGTTTGCCACATCTGTCTCCCTTCCACACAGAAAATATTCATGCGTTATAGATGTGAGGCTTCTGTATAGTCTACAAGTCTTTGGCATTTCTAATTCCTTTCTCCTGAACCATACTTTTCAGTGTCTTCACATTTGCCCCTCTTTATCTGAAAGCCACCAGGTTTCAAATGATATACTGATTTAATATGTAAGTTTTTAATGAGTTCTTCATGGAATTTTTAGCCTTTTCATCCTCTGCAATTGATATTGGTTTATCACCTGCATTTGTTTCATTGTGGTCTTTTTGCAAATGTTTATCATGAGCATTGCAATATAAGACGATCAGATATGCCATGAAACACTCTTTCTTTGATAGTATGACAACTATACCAGCTCTATTTGCCTTTCCAAGGAGAACCTGTGTGTCTGCTTTCGTTTAGTTGCAGCTTCCTTATTTCCTGGTTTCTTTTGTAATGAAATTGCCAAGATTGTTGTGACTCAATTCTCCAATGATATATATACTCATTAGACATTAGACAAGGTTCTCCCATTTAAAGTACCAAAAGCTAAGTTGACTTTTATCCCTACACTGTATAGTTCATAGCATCCTCTCCCTGCTCTTCTGCCCCTCTGTCATTGTTACCAGAGAAATGAGAGACGATATAATAAAACAGCACCATTTTGTATTTTTCATTGTTACATGAATTACCATCATAGCCAAAGAATTCTATGCTGTGTTGCCAGCATCTTGGGAAGAGCCTCTCTGAATTTAGCTAGACTTAATTTCAGAAAATATACCCAATTTCTGAGACCACACACAAAGTCTTTCCAGCATCATGGAAGTTTTAAGAGTTTATCTTCAAATGGTATAGACTTTAAGACTGCTAGGTTGCCTCCCCACCATGATGATGCTTCAAAGCAGGACTTTGTGAGTATGCTTTTAACTCATTTTGAATCATTTTAATTATTAATATAGTTTTTCCAGAACTGGAACCCTAAGATAGGACTAATTCACTATACTTGAAAATATACAAATCACTCAGTAACAACTAGATCATTAATAAAATGTACATTCCCTACTTTTTCTTGGATTTTTAAAAAAAAATGAATAACAATCTTTCATGTGGACACTAGGTGGTGCAATTGTGTAAATACTGTACAACTCTGAAGTGCATATTTTGTACTTCAAAATGTGAGGGTTAAACAATGTTTTAGGAAAGTAGTTCTTTGGAATTGATAGGAATTTCATTGAAATATTACAACATGGAGAATAAATTATTTGTCTTTGATAAATCAAATATAGAAAATTTTGCAATTCTGATTATGTTGAAGTTTTACAGCACTTCTAAAATTGTGTATTCTTCATGTTAAAATGAACTATATTAGGAAAAATTCAAGTCATAATCCTTAAATCTATAAATATTTTTCACAGTATTTTCTTCATGAATAGAAATAAATAGGCTACTTTTTCAGCATTTCAAATATATCCTAAAATGTCATTACATTACAACAATTATCTGTAATACAGTATTTCTTTTAGTTGAGGTAGTTGTTTAGCAAAAACTGGAAATGTAACTTTTTCCTCTTGGCAGAGTTAATGTGTCGTCCTTTTGTATCTTTGTCTACTATATCAAAACTTGCATTTCCGTCAAAGCTTGGGAAATTAAAATGATTAAACTGAATAGTTAAAGTTTTAGTAATGAAACATAATTGGTATTGGGATACTTGGATATTAAAGTAAAAGAAGAAAGAGAACAAGAAAAGATTTCTGAGAACATAAATTTTGTTTTGGGGTATTATTGAACACTGGATACTCATGATAAATTTCTTTTTTCCTATGAAAAGGTTTTTCTCTCTTTAAACTAATTTGATATGCATTTTTTTCTTAGAAATGATGACATCGAAGAACAGTCATCACAACTCATAAGCTTGCAATATTATTTTATTTTACTGCTACAATATTTATACGAAAAATTGGATAAAGATCATTTTAGCATACTTTTGTATGTGTATTCTGATAGTTTCCATGTTTGCAAAATATTCTTTCTTTCAGTTTGGCTAAAAAACATTGTAATTCAAACTCTTAAACTTTGCCTCAAAATGGTTTTGATTGTGGATAAGTTAGCATATCCATATATGGATAAGTTTACATTAAATCTTTAGTAGCTTTGAACTACACTAAGACTTTTGGGACTATTGGACTATTAAGGCACCAAGCTTTAATAACTTTAAACTTTACTAAGACTTTTGGGACCCCATGTATACTCTGAAGTTTTATTTAATTCAGAGCTTCTTTTTTATAGTGAACAGTACATGAGGTCAGTTAATATGCCAAATTCCTGTAGATAAATACTTTTTGTTACATGTTTTTCTATACTTATGCTTTATGGATTTTTAACAGAAATCATTGTTGTACTTTGTCAAAGGCTTTTTCTGTATCTATTGGCATAGCCACATGATTTCAAATTTTTTTACTTTTATTATGATTAATTGTATTGTTTTCCTAATGTTGAACCATCTTTGGATGCCTAGGTATAAGTTCAAGTTGATCATACTAGAAAAAAAAAGATATATTATTGTAGTCTTTTTGTCTGTCTATTCATCTGTCTATCTATCTATCTATCTATCTATCTATCTATCTATCTATCTATCTATCTATCTATTTATCTATCTACCTGTCTATCTTTGTAACTATCTATGGCAGTCAATAGAGAAGAATAGTGAGCCAGGCCCAAAGTTGAAAATGGATTGCTTTTAGGAATTACAAAGCACTTTTATTGACCACAGACTTCCTGTAAAATTGAAAACCCATCTTATTAAGATAAATATTTTACTGGCATTGCTATGTGGCAAGGAGGCTTGGAACACCACTACCTCCACAGAACCAAAGGTGAGCATAACAGAAGGCAATGGAAAACCACCTGATGTTTGTAAGCAGGGTGCCACATATAATTAATATGGAACTCCAAAGAAGAACAGGAGTAATACAAAAAGAAAACATAGACTGGTCATGTGGTGAAAGAAAGGGATGACAGATGACCAACCTGAGTACTCCACTGATATCTTCACAGTGTTGGGAGGAAGTGAAGAAGGAAAACTTCTAGCCCTTTGAGTGTAACCTTGTGTTGGGACAACATGGATGAGAATCATACAGGATGGGCAGGTTGTGACCTGCATTATATGAGTGAATGACCAAATGGATAAAATCACAGATCTTTCTGACTATTTGACTTGTCAATATGCTTCCGTTTCTTTTAAGTTCTTCGTTGTGCTGACATATGAGTGACTTTAGTCCTAATGCTTTTGCTAGACTTCATCATCTCCAGAAACTCATCATTGTACAAGATGAAATGAACTCTGAAACTATCTCCTCAGCACTCCATATCTTTAGCACCTCTCCTTCTCTCTGGTTAGAGAGGGTCTGGGATAAACATCTAATGCAAAAAGCATTAGGACTGACAATTTGTTTTTTTTTCTTTTTTGTCTTTTTCATGTCACAATTTTCTCCCCTTTTTTAAATTAGCTTAACTAAAGATTGTTAGATCTAAATAAATAACTTTTAGTTCTGTTTTCAGTTCCATAGTCTTGATTTCTAATTTATTTATTTCTTCACGAATTTTCAAAATTACATATTTTATATACATTTTAGGTTTTTATTGGTTTATTTTCTAATTTTCAAAATTGTAAGTTCAGTTATATCCCTCATAGACTTTTCTCAGTCTTTGTTAATGTTTGTTTTCAGCAATTTAATTTTTCCTTTAAAGATTGCTTTAGCTGCATCAGGGAAATTTTGGTATATCTTATTATTATCTTCCTCTTTCACAGAGTTATTAACTTTCTCTGATTTGTCCCTTCACTCATTCGGGATGTCATTATTAAATCCATTTATGTATGTATCCTTTGCTTGTATTTTCTGCATTGGTTGCTATTTTTATTGGGTTTAGTCCCTTCCTGTTTTCCATGGAGTTAAATGATTAGTTCAAATCCTTTTCCTTTCCTTCTCTCCAAGCTCTTGTTTTTTAATAACTTTCTTTCACTGGCCCCTTTTCTAAGGAGTTTTTCTTTGCTTTGTTCTCTTCATTATTTTTCTTCCCTTCCAGATAGTAGTCAGTATATCCTGAAGTTTATTTTTTGATTCATGGACTATTTCCTTATTTGTTCTTTCATTATTATTTGAATTTCTCATGGGGTTGGAATGTCTAAGTGTCAGGTGTGAACTCTCCCTTCTAACCCCTGTGGAAATGTTCTTGCTTAGGACTTTAAAACACTGCAGTGAGAGCCCTCCCTTCCAGTCCCTTAGTCCCAATTCCTCTCCTTTGCCACTTTTCCCATTGTCTCACAGCTTTCCCTTTGCCACTCCTTGATGTAGTCCATCAATACCTCACACTTGAACTTACACATTTAGACAGCAATGCCTGCTGGTTGGTCTCCCTGCATCAAATTTCTTCTCATTACATTCTCTGTTGTATCCTCAAATTTATCTTCCTACAGTGCAGGTCTGATCATGTCACCTCACCCCTCTCCCCCAACTCTAGTGGCTCCCCATTGGCCAATCAGAGTCAGAGTCAATAAACATTTATTAACCACCAGGAACTCTGCTAAGTGCTGGGAATACCAAGAAAACCACAAAGAGCTCAGAATCTAATGGGGGAGATAACATATTAAAAAACTCCTAAAAGTTGAGGTGGAGAAGTAGGGGGAAATGTTATCCAGTGTGGGGCCTGAGGAAGTCCTGCAGCCAGAGTGGAAGCTGATGTGAGGGGGTAAGCGTTTCAGACTTAATTTCATCTTGTAGAAGGATTACTTTCCAGAGATGATAGAGCCTAGGAAAACAGCCAGGTAGGAACAGATAAGAATTCCTTGGTTTTTCTCCTTAAATGGTAGAGGAGAGTGGAGGAGGTCCTAGATGTTTATCCCAGACCCTCTCTAACCAGAGAGAAGGAGAGGTGCTAAAGACATGGAGTGCTGAGGAGATAGTTTCAGAGTTCATTTCATCTTGTACAATGATGAGTTTCTGGAGATGATGAAGTCTAGCAAAGCAACTGAATGGAAAATGATCAGGACACTTCTATTATATCTAGAATCAAATATAAAATCCTTTGTTTGGCTTGTAAAGCCCTCCATAACCTAACCCCTTCTTACCTTTATAGTTTTCTTACATCTTACTGCTTTCCGCGTACTCTGTGATTCAGGGACACTGGCCTCCTCCTTGTTCCTTGTATAAGACACTCCATCTTCCAACTCCATTTTCTTGAGGCTTTTCTCTAGGTAATACCTCTAGGATAAAATTCTGGAACAACATACAGGAAATTAAGCTTATTTTTAGACCAAAAAAAATTGCCATACATAGCTTTATTTTTGTCTCACTTTATTTCATTAGTCTACGAAACTCTTGGTGAAGACGTTCGCTCTAACAATGCAGATCTGCATCTATTCCACAGCTAACATTCTTAGGGAGATACCTGGGCCACTGTGAGGTAAAGTGACTTGCCAGGATCAGTCAGCCAGTATTTGTCACTTAGAGGAATTTCTTAAAGCCTAGTTTTGAGCATTGGCCATATGAAGCCTACAACACTTGTGAGTGCAGTCCAAACCAAATTAAAATGGAACCTCTCAGCTCCCAGCATTCTCTCTGATTGCTCCTCAAGTCTGGAATGCTTTCCCTCCTCCACTCCTACTGAAGACTTCCTGGTTTCCTTTAAGTCCCAACTAAAATCCCACCTTTTGCAGGGAGCCTTCCCTAACCTCCCTCAATTCTACTGCCTTCCTATTTATCCCATGTATAGCTTGCATTGTATACATTTGTTTACAGGAGGGGAGGAGCTATCTTTACCCCCCTTTTTTTGCATAGTGCTTGGCACATAGTAGACGCTTAATAGATAACTATTGATTGAACAAAAATAAAAATATAATAAAACATAATATTAATTTGTGATTTTCTAAGTCAATAAATGACCCTCAGGGATATATATATGTGTATATATATATGTATATATATATACATATATATATGTATACATACACACACACACACACACACACACACACACACACATATATATATGTAATTTTAATGGTCCCTGTTTCTGTTTGATCCTATATCCTACTCCAGTGAAATTACAAGTCCCATCCCCATTTCCTATAGCATTATGCTTAAGAGGAATTGTGTTTATATGTATGTGAGCGCAAGCAGGTGTTATGACCTACTGTGTGCCATTACATTGCTGCCTGCTGTGGTGCATGAAAAAATGATTGATATTGTTTCCCTGCCTGCTATCTGCATGTCTTTGATGTACCAGTGAAGAGAATGCAGCCTTGGCCCAGCAAAAGCTAAAATATCTAGAAATTACATTGGGAAAAGGAGGTCAGGCCAGGGAAAGAGGTCACTGTGGATTCTGAGAAGGGAAGGGGAAAAGTAGGGAAAGGAATAACTGCTTATTTAACATCTACTATGTGCCAAGCATTGTATTAAGCAATTTTTTTTTAACAAATAATGGCATTTGATCCTCACAACAACCCTCCAAGATATATACTTTTATTATTATTTTTCTCATTTTACAGTTGAGGAAACTGAAGCAAACAGAGGTTAAGTGACTTGTCTAGGGTCACACTATTAGTAAGTCTCTGAGGCCATATTTGAATTCAAGTCTTCCTGATTCCAGAGCCAGCACTCAGTCCACTACACCACCAGCTGCCCACAATGACAATGATTTCATCATTGAGTCCATATATATCTATTTCAATACTAGTAGAATGGAAGGATGCTTTGAGGCAGAGAGAGAGGATAGGCATATTCACCTTGATTGAGTAGGATAAAGACCCTCAGAATCTAACTCAGAGACTCCTGAATGTTCCAGAAATCTAGGAAGGATTCTTTTACCAATGGTGAAAGACCTCAGAAACCATCTGAAAGAATTTCTGGTCAATGATATCATCACAGAGTCCAGCAGCCTGTATATGTCAACTATCATTTTAATATTGAACAGAGAGGCAAGTTCAAGTTTCTAATGACCAGGAACCTGTAAGCAGAGAGCCATAATCATGTGTGTCCTTGTGCGTGCGTGTGTGTATGTATGTGTGTGTGTGTGTGTGCGCGTGTGTATCTGTGCTTTACCTGCCTTCTGCCTCTGTACCTATGACCCCTTTCTCCCATTGGTGAGTTTCTTCCAGAACCTCCATTATGAAGAAGAGCTCAGACCAGTGCTGGGGAACCTATGGCCTCAAGGACACATGTGGCCCTCTAGGTCCTCAAATGCAGCCCTTTGAATCCAAACTTCGCAGAACAAATCCCCTTAATGAAAGGATTTGTTCTGTAAAACTTGGACCCAGTCAAAAGGCCATACCTGAGGACCTAGAAGGCCACATGGGGCCTCTAGGCTGCAGGTTCCCCACTCCTGGCCCAGACCAACCACATTTCCTAGTCTGGACTTTGTCACCATGTTTCAGCTGCCTTTTCTTTCTGCTCCTGTGCCCCCCTTCTCTAATCAGTGAATTCTTTCCAGAACCTCCATTCTGCAGAAAGGCCCCACCCAGCCATGCAGACTTCCCTACCATGCTACCTCTTCCCCTTCCCCTTTTATGTTCCCTCATTAGACTGTAAGCTCTTTGGGGGCAGTGACTTTTAGCTTGTATTTGTATCCCTAATCCTTAGCATAGTACATGGTGCATAGTAAGCACATAATAAATGCTTGTTCACTTGATTTGTTGACATAGACAAACCTTTGAAGCAAACCTGAGCTGAACCCTGGTAGTGCTAGCTGTCTGTGTGATGTTCACACTCCATAGAACTGGGTCTGCTACTAATAACACTTACAGGCAGGATATCCTCTTTTTTCCTATACATGGTCATTTACATGTGGAATTGTGGTTTGTCCTTCATTTTTAAAGAGGACCAGTGATATCAAAGGTGATTCCTTGACTTGTGTATGAATTGGATTTAAGTAAGGCGGGGGTGCACAGTCATCAGCCTCACTCTCTATTCCAGCGTCATTGAAGTGCAGTGGCAAGGCAAAAATCAGGATTACTGGTGAATGGCCTGAGATACAATGGATGACCTTGGTTTCTTCCATGTCTGATCAACCTCTAAGATCTCTCTAGTACCTGTTTCAGCCACCGTTGTGGTCATTGGAACAAATTGTTCTCAACTGCACATTCTGCCAGGGGACGTCTTCACGTGCTTGGGGTAAACACCCCCCACTCCCAACTCACTGACAGGTTTGAGGCCTGTCAGTTACCCTAAACCTGGTTTAGCCCATTTGCTGAGATGGTTTTCTGGGGCGTGGCCACTGTGTATGCTATAGCTTTTTAGAACCACAGGTAGGAGTTGGGTGATGGGTAGACAACAGAGGTGGATGAGCAGTCCAAAAATGGGTACCACCCTCTTTAAATACATATTTATGTATATGTATATGTATAAATGTATATGTATACATGTATATAGATATGTAGAAGTATTCCTCAAAATTCTTGTTCTTATAGGCATTAAATTAACTTTAAACAAATTAGCTTGGTTTTTAGTCTGCTATTATCGAATGTGACAGTCATACTTCAAACTTTTTAGTTGACATATATGGTCTCAAGAATAGGAATCCTCATATTTGATATGCTCAGTTAAGTGTAGTGTTCATTCAAATCCCATCAAAGATTTTGCTATGTAGGCACTTATTTTGGATAATCTTTTTAATGAACATAACCTAGCCATTTAGCCATGTAGAAGATTGGTTGAATGTTGAGAGAGAGATATATGTTCATAAGCTAATTATTTGAAAATAGAAACCTTAGTTTCTTCAGGCTCAAGAGAAGGAATATAGGCATCTACGTATATGTATTTAAAATGTATATGGGTAAGTCTTACACGTAGTATATGGGGAGTCATAGAACATTCATTAATACTAATGAGATCTCTATGGCTAATTCCTCACATGCTGACTGAAAATTTAGCCCAAAGAGATTTGAAAGTGATATCAAAATGTAAGTTGGTCTGTAAGACTCATTAGTTTCCATTTATTAACTAGCCTCTGCCATTGGATTTACAGGAATACCATGATAATATACTTAACACAATACTGGGGTTCTTGGATCTAAGAATGAAAAAAAGTTACTTTTTTACATTCATTTAGAAGTATTAATTTAGAACATGTTTGAAGGAAAACTTCAGAATCTTTAAACTACATTTAAAATACCCTTTTGAAGTTCAAAACACAGTATAACAGTTCTAAAAATGGGTATTGTGGAGGAAAAGGAGGATTGTCTGTGAGTTGGTTTTAGCATGATTTTATCCATAACTTCCCCTGGAATTCTAAGATAACTTTTTTGTCAGTAAAATGAAATAAAGAAAGCAATATTTCTTTAAAACACTATCCACATAACAAGTATTGATGAAACTATGCTTATAATTGATTTTATAACTTAGAGAGGCAGCATATTGTAATGGAAAGGGAAATTTTGCCATGAATTATTTCTTTCTATACACATTTGAAAATCATGATCTATAATATCTTTAAAGGGATATTTAGACCCATTTACACTTAATAGAACATTTTGAACTCAAGGAGGCCAATTTTAAAATGAAATAGAGAATCTAATTAAATATTTGTATTAGAAAATTATCTCATTGCTTCTCTCTCCTGTGAGAAGAGTGAGAGTGAGGAACCAAGCAATAAACTATATATTATATAGTTATAAATATATATGTGTATGTATAGGTACACATGCCATTTTCTGTTCAACCTTAGTATTTCTTTATTACTGAAAAGGCACATTTTCAGTAGCTTAGAGGGCATTCTTCAACCTGCCAGAAGAGTTCTGTACCAATAAATTTCTTGCTTTCCTTGAGATTCTCTTGTAGTTTAGTGTAGCAGCTCTCTATGATTTCATGCCAAGTTGATCAGGATAGATTTCATTGGGTTAATTGTGTGACACAATAGGTTTTTGTTTTTTAAAGTACTGTCTTAAGACACAAAAGTATTTTCAACTCAAACTACATGATTTTTATAAAAAAAAAACAAGACTCTAAATTGTTATAATACATTCTTTTAATAAATTTTTTTTCATTGTTATTTCTTGAATTAAAGTGAGAGAACTCTAACTTTCTAAACTATCTTTGAGTGAAATTCTATCAGACTAGTTTTATCTTTTCTTTCAGCTATTTAAGGTTGGCCACTATGCGATCAAATTTTTTTTTTGCATATAGAACTCTTAAAGGCCATGTACTGTTAGAAAGATGAGAGTACCCACAATGTTAAAATCATGAATCCATGTGATATTGGGTATTTATTTAAAAACAAGCACTCTCCACAAAAGCAAACTATATAACTTCTCTTCTTAGAAGTTTTAAAATAATTTATGTCAGATAATCATTGTTTTTAAAGTATTTTCTTTGTATGAATAATGTTCTTAGTATAGCAAATTACCTCTTTTTTTTAAGTGTTAGTACTTCAGTGATTTGCAATGTGGAAATTAATGCCTAAAGGAAAAAGGACATGTTTGTAGATCTGTTTAAAGTAAATTCTCATTGCTGATGTAGAATGAATAGCTATGATTTTGCAAATTAAATTCTAACTGGAATTTTCTTTCTTAGTATGTTTGCATCTTTTAAAAACTGTAAAAATAAACACTTTTAATTTTTTAAACTGTCACTTAAAGATTTGTAAAATGTAAGACCATATAGCTTGTTAAACTTAGTCACATCACTTCTAGATTTACTGAGTAGTATGACAATTTGTAGCAGTAAGGTTGATTTGATGATACTGATATTGATAATAATAGTAATAATACTAACTAACATTTATATAGCATTTACTATGTACCAACATTGTGCTAAGTGCTGTATAATTATTGTCTCATTTGATTCTCACAACAACCCTGAGATGTATGTTCTATTATTCATGATATTCTGAAATTTATTCAATAATAAGTAGTTTAGTTACATTAGATAAAATAGCTTTTATTTCATGTTATGTCAATGTATAGAGCAAATACTTTGTCAATATTTAATTGATGTAAAATTAGCATCCTGATTAATACTTTCCTTGCCTAAAGTCAGATGACTGGACCACATTATATCTTAATTGCTTTTCCAGCCCTAAGATCTCTCATTCTATATAGCTTTCATATTGTGAATAATCTAATTTAACAACTAATTGTTAATGTAACTAAATTAAATTTAATATTTTCTCAGTTAGCTTTGTCTGAATTATAAAATATAGATAAACCTTGACGTTAGTATGCCTGGAGCTGGTAATTTCCTTTTTTAAATTTGACAGATTATGGATTTAAATTTGACAGAACTTGAGAGATACCAATAAGCATGATCACTCCCATACATGTAGAAAAGAAAAAAGTATGATATGAAACCACAGATATCAAATTATTTAGTATTATGCACTTAACTACTGTCAATAAACATGAACATTTTAGTATACAAAGAACAGAAGAGAGGGTTATATGTGTAACTGTGAACTTCTGTTATATACAGTTGTACATATTAAATTTAACGGAAGTCACAAAATTGCCCTGCTTGTCCATGGCCCCTTTTCTGAACTTTCTTCTGTTCATTTTTGTGTATTTCATTGATATTCTCTTCTTTCTTTTATTCTCTTTTTTTGTATCTTTCTCACTGTCGATCACTTTCCTTCAACCCAAATTAAAGGCCTCCCCTATATCAAATAACTGTAGGCAAGGAAAATAAATCAATACATTGGCTATGTTTGAAAATGTACATCTCAAGCTATATCTCTCTGCCAAGAGGTGAGGGGCATACTTTATCATCAGTCATCTGAATTCAATTGGTCATTGCATTGATCAGAGTTCTGAAGTCTTTCACAGTTGTTTTCTTTATGTAATTGTAGTCAGTGTCTACTGTTTTCCTACTTCTGCTTAATTCACCTTGCATCAGTTCATAAAAACCTAGGTTTTAACAATCTGTTTATATTTCTCATTTCTTATGGTACAATAATATTACATTACATTTGTATACCATAATATGTTCAGTCATATCCCAATTAATGATATTCACTTTACTGCAAGTTTTTTTGTTACAACAAAAAATTCTGCTGGAAAAGGTTTTTAATTTGGAACCTTTCTATTTTTTTTTTTTTTTACCTCATTGATGTATGTGCCTAATAGTAGTATCACAGGTTGAAAAGTTTCCTGCAGTGCAGTGCCTTTGGAGAATTTCTAAATTGCTCTCCAGAATCCGAGCAATTCATAGTTCTACCAACTGTGCATTAATTTGCCCATCTTCCCACAGCCCTTCCAGCAGTGGCTACTTTTCTCTTTTGTTGTCTTTGCCATTCAGATCAATCAGCAAGCATTTATTATGTACCCCTCTATATGACAGTCACTGTGTTGGTATTTCAACAATTCAGCTAGCAGCTGCTGTGGGGGTGTAAAACCAACAACAACCAGCTCACAGAATGCTGCAAGCCCAGGTACTTTTGATCTGCTTTGCTAAGGAAAGCAATGTTAAGTGGTTAATGATCTTACTTTAATCTAGCATACAAATATCATTCACTTAGTTCAGGGGAAAAAGCCAGCACCCTGAACTTTAGAGCAAATACAAACAAATTACGAACATCAACAGACAGATCTTGTCTGATTCAAAGGTCCGAACATCCGGGTTTACAAGCCGGAGGGCTCTTAACTACAGCTACCCAGAATCTCCACATCAGTGCACCACCAAGAGTGACAGCCCTAAGCAAATAGCTCTGTCTTCCCTTTTTATGCACTCTTTAGCCATCATCAAATGTCATCTGAGCGACCAGAACTTAAGCTCTTACTATTGGCTCTGGTCTTAGCAACTCCCCTTATGACCGATGTGACCTAAAATCATCACAAAAATGCGACTTAAACCCACGTGGTCTAAAAGCCTCTGATGTCACAAACGTCACTCAAACTCATGTAAACTAGGCTTTCCCTTGAGGCAAGGAGGTCACCCAAGACTCCTAATTTAATCAAGGAAACAAAGGCCAAACTCTTCAAGGGCACTTGGTTGAATAAGTACTAAGAGCCCATCTTGATTCCCAATACAGTTGGGTGCTAGGGATACAAAGCAAGAGAAGGAATCATTTGCTACTGTTAAAGAGCTTACATTTTTTGAGGAGAAAGATGGCTTGTATGTCTAATAGTACATAGAGAATTAATATATGCAGAATAAAAAAGGTAAGTACAAGTAAAGATAGTGTAGTTAGGGAGGGTAGACATTAGCAGGAGAATCAGGGAAGACTCTGTAAAAGGTGGTGCTTGAGATTCATCTTGAACAAAGAGGGATTCTATGAAGTGGACGTGAAGAGAAAATGTATTCTATGTTTATGGGATCACTAGTACAAAAGCCTGCCTGGAGATAGGAGATGGGGTACCATGTGTGAGCAACTGGGAGGTAGCCATTTGGGCTATAGATTTCAAAAAGGAGAGGAATGCATCATGAAGTTGGAAAGGTAGATTGTGGCTAGGTTTTGAAAGGCCTTAAAAGTCAAACAGTAGAATTTATATTTGGTCCTAGAGGCAATAAAGAACAATTGGAGCTTATTGATTAAGGAAGTGACATTGGCAAAATTGCGATTAAGAAAACTTTGACATCTGTGTGAAGGATAGATTGGAGTCAGGAGAGACATGAAGCAGAGAAAAAAATTAGGAGGCCATTGCAATAGGCAGGGTGACAGGTGATGAAGGGATGAACTAATCCTCTCATCGACTATTGTGTGAATAGAGAGAAAGGAACAGATGTGAAAGATTTTGTGGGAGTAAATCATGTGGGATGAGTGAGAGTGAGGAATCAAAAATGACAGGGGAGTTGTGAATACGGGAGACTGGAAAGATGGTAGTGCCTTTGACAGAAATAGAGAACTTTGGCAGAGGGGAAAGTTTTTGGGGGAAGATAGCGAGTTCTGTTTTGGACATATTGAGTTTGATATGTCTCTGTGACATTCAGTTTGAAATGTCCAAAGGGTAGTTAGTGATGTGGGATGAGAGCTCAGGAGGGAGGCTGAAGCTGGATATATACATGTGCACGTTATCTGCATCGAGATGATAATTAAGCCCATAGAAGCCAATGAAGTCATCAAGTGAGAGAATATGGAGAGAGAAGTTCCAGGACGGGCTTGGGATCGTGATACTGATGATGGGTCAGCCAAGGAGACTGTGAAGAAGCCATTAGTTAGGTACTAGGTAAGCTAGAAGGGAGTGGTGTCATTAGAACGTGTTGTCAACGATATCAGATGTAGAAGAGCAGTCAAGTAGGATGAACACTACGACAAGATTATCAGATTTGTCTATTAAGAGATTGTTGATAACTAAGAAGGGAGCAGTTTTAGTTAAATGATGAGGTCGAAAGCAAGGAGGCAAAGAGTTGAAGACTGTGAAGGTGATTCATATAGGCAGCTTTATCAAGTTTGACAGAAATGGAGGCAAGATGTAAGATAGTAGTTAGAGAGTATATTAGGCTTTGGTGAAGATTTTCCAAGGATGGAGAAATGAGCATATTTAAAGGAAGTAGGGAAGAAACCAATAGAGAGATGCCAATACAGAGTGAGATTAAAGATTAAAGAATGAATGATTCCTCAATCTACTGGGCATCAAGGCAACATGTAGATGGTTGGTTCTTGGTAAAGAGAAAGGCCGCCTTATTATCAGATACTAGAGGAAAAGTGGAGAGTGAGGTATGGCATCAAGGGGTTTTGAGATGAAGAGGAAGGGAGAAGACAAACGTTCAGTATAGTAAGAAGATGTGAGGTGGGACTTCAGTTGTTTCAATAAGCATTTCTTGTGTTGATTATTTGAACATTTTTCAAATGTTGATAGCTTGCATTTCTTATTTTGAACAGAATACATTCTTGTTGAATTTAAATTGATTGGAGAGATACTTAAAAAATGTTTTATGAATTCTGAGCAGGAAATAGTAATTATCAGAGTGGATCAGGGGATCAGGATAGGCTACATGAAACTGATAACATTTGAGTTGGACTTTAAAGGATGGGCCAGAACTCAACAGGTAAAAAGGGGGAAGAGTTTTTGAGGTACCAGGAAATGTCTGAGAAAAGTCATGGAGTTTGGGAAACCTCAGGGCATGTTTGAGTCTTAGAGATGTCCAATTTGACTGGAATATAGAGTTTGTGGAGAGAAATAGTATATGATAGGCCTGGAAAGGTGAAAATTATGCCCAAATGGGAGATAATTATGGAATGTACTTGGGTGGTAGTGGTGGGAATAGAGACAAGTGGATATATGTAGAATATGTCAATGTAGAATTGACAGAGAATGTTAACTGATATGATAAGTGAGGAAAAGGAAAGAAACAAAGATGACCTAAAGTCTTGGAACCTGAGAGGAAAGTGACTGAATGGTGGTACCACAGGCAGAAGCAGTAAAGTCAGAATAAGGTATAGGTTTTCAAAGGAAAGATGAAAAGCTCTCTTTTGGACATGTTGAGTTTGAGATGCTGGTGGAATATCCAGGCAAAAATGTCTACTACACAGATGGAGAGCTAGGCCTGCCCCTGAGACTGAGAGGTTAGAGGTAGAGATACAGATTTGGAAGTAATCTGCAAAGAGCTAATTAGCTGATTATTGAAATTATAGACAAGTATGTATATGTATATACAATTTACTGTATCTATATAATCTTTTATCTACATATTTTACTTTTATCTTTTATATATTTATATGTATCTATACATTTTTTAAAGCAGGGTGGATGGGGAGGGGTAGAGGGCAGGCAAACATGAGAACCAACAAAACTGCATGGCCGAGTGTCTGGAAACCATAGAATGTAAAAACAAAACTGTTTAAAAAAGTAATTGAACAAAATGTGTTCAGAGGTAGATTGTGAACTGAGGGAAGATATAACCAGCTCCTAAGGGGAGGAGGATGGCATTCTGAAAGGAAGGATGCGGGGGTTGGGGGAAGAAATGTCCTTGCAAAACATGCATTCCAAAGACAAAAATCATAGGCCAAGGAAGGCCAGCCCATGATTGGGGGAAATTAATAGTATTGTCAAGTCCCCCATTTCCCTAGATCTCCCGAGCAGCAAGGAAACAGATGAATGAGGCCCTCTCCTTCCCCCTTAGCTATTTGTCAATTAGTGTCTGACACCCTAGGCTCTAGTCCAGCCCCATTCCAGTTTGATGCTAAGGAATGTCAGAGAGTATGGAGAAGGTAGGAAGGAGAAAGGGTGGGAATTGGGCTCCCCCTTCTCCTCCCAGTAAAAAGTTGGCTCCAACCTCTACCCTTGGGACTGATCTTGACTGGGTAGAAGGTAGAAAGAAGAGGTGGTGTACCAATACATACATGTGTACATATCTATGTCCACACAATACAGACATACACATATCCTTATATGAACAGATTCACAGAAAGAACCTTGAGGAAAAGACACATTAAAATATCAGAGAGAGAATGAGGATTAAATATAGGAGACAGAGAAAAAGTCGTTAGAGGCATCAGAGATAGGATAGGAAAATTTGGTATTGTGAAAGCCTAGGAAGGGGGAAAGATCTAGAAGAAGAGAGTTATCAATGCAGAAATATTTAAGAACGTGAGGACTGAAGAGAAGGCCTTTGGATTTTGTCTGATGACTTGCTAACTTCAGGGGCATGAAGTAGTTTCATTATAGAAAATCCTTCTAAATAAATAATACATATTATATTTTACACATAATGCCTAGCATAAGAGAAATGATGTGAAAGATTTCATTGGAGAGAAATTCACTGTAATCAGAAAAGAGAGTAGAAGGAAAAAGGAAGGAAACATTTATTAAGCATCTGCTGTGTGTCAGGCACTGTGCTAAGAGCTTTACAAATGTTAGATCCTCACAACTCTGTGAGGTGTTTGTTGCTGTTCAGTTTCAGTCGTTTCTGACACTTTGTGACCCCATTTGGGGTTTACTTGGAAAAGATACTGGAATGGTTTGCTTTTTTCTTCTCTAGCTCATTTTTACAGGTGAGGGAAACTGAGGCAACAGGGTTAAGGGACTTGCCTAGGGTCACACAGCTAGTGAGTGTCTGAAGCCAGATTTGAACTCAGGAAGATGAGTCTTCCTGACTCCAGGCCCTGCACTCTATGCACTATAGCGCCACCTAGTGGCCTTAGAGAGGTAGCTTCTGTTATTATCCCCATTTTATGGTAGAGGACACTGAGGCGGACAGAAGTTAGGTGACTTGCCTGGCCGAGTAGAGAGCGGCAGATAACCAGTGAACAGCCTGTGTGTTTCACTGGTATCTTTGCACCATCTAAAGAATTAGGGGAGGTCAGTTGAGTCTACTCCCTCAGGACAGGTTCATAGGAGGACTTAGACAAAAATTGCCAAGGATCAGAGGCCATTAATATGTTTTGAATGGTATCATTGGAGGGATTACCTGTATCAGTGCTAGCAAAGATCCGCTAAACGCTGGAGCACCTTGCATTCAACCCATCATCCATAACTGTTGGCAGGGAACAGCAGAATTCAAAGGGGATCTATAGACATTCATCTGTTCATTGCCAAATACACTGTTAGTTTTGTGTCGTCTCTAGTTTTATTAGATTTTTCATTTGCTTGTGATTTCTATAGTGCTTTCTTTCCTACTGCGTCATTTAAAACACTCTGTTCAGAGTTCTCATTGTCATGGGGACTTTGAGTACTGTCTTGTCTAGATCCAATAAACACATAAACAAACAGACAAATGTCCAATAGGAAATTTATATTTAATGCAAAACATCGGAATCCAAGATGCACTTTTTATGTAGAATGGGAGTGGGTAGATATTGTCCTTTGTGATTCTGTTCAATTTATAATATTCTGCATACTTCAGGCTCACCGAGACACAGTCCTCCAGGCAGTTCAGTGGTTTAATCATCACCTGATGAAATGGTGGGGGTTTTATTATGGGCTTCATTTTCCTGAGAAATATGAGAGTAGAATAGTTTGTTGATTTAGTATGCCAGGTATTTGTGTAGCACTAGGCGATGCCTGTTCTGTCAAGTCTCATCTCATTCCTTGAAAAAATCCTTTACCTTCAAACTATAAATTCTACAGATTCTTATTTAGATTTAACTTCTCCATCAACATCATTTATTAAGTACCCATTGTTTGGATGGATCTTAATTAGAATAATGATATATTACAAAAGCAGACAATTCCTGCCTTCAAGGTACCTATAATCAGAAAGAGGTATGCTGGGAAATGCACTTAAGAAAAAAAATAACAAAAACATATACATGGCTAATGACAAATGTTCACAAGAGTTATGAACAGTGGTATACCAAGTACTTTTAGCTAGCTATAAGAATAACTAACATTTGTATAGTGCTTACTATGTGCCAGGCACTGTGCTAAGTGACTTGTGATTATGATCTCATTCAGTCCTCACAAACTTCTCTAAGAGGTAGGTGCTATTATTATCCTCATTTTACATATGAGGAAACAGGCAAACAGTGAAGTGGCTTGCTCAGGATCACACAGTTATTAAGTGTCTGAACTCGAGTCTTCCTGAGTTTAGAAGATGACCAGAAACAAACTTTCTAAAAGAAATTCTTAGGGGCTAAGAGGTTAGGACAGTAGGGGTGGAGAAAGTTAACATTTGGTAAACCACACTCAAACATTTATTAGTTATTACATGGGATATGGAACTTTCTTCAGAGTGGTCCGTATTTTCAGGGTGTCCCCTTGACCTTGGTACTTTCAGTTTCCACTTTGTATGTATTCAGAGGCCCAGCCAAACTGACCTTCCCTTACTTCCTCACCCATGACACCCCATCTGCTCTCTCTGTGCTTTGCTCCCCTGGCCCAGATGCACTCCTTCCTCAGCACTGCCTTATGGGGTCCTTCTCTTCCTTCAGGGTACAACTCAGGCGCTACCTTCAGCATAAAGTCTTGCCTGTACCCTCCCTAGCCACCTGTATTTAGTCTCTTTGCCCATTTATTAACTTTGCACTCACGCTGTATATATTTTTAGATGTATACATAAACTTAGAATGTCAGCTGTTTGCCAGGAGCAGTGGTTTCATTCTTTGTCCTTGTATCCCCAGCCCCTAGCACAGAACTGTAAGAGGTGCTTCATAAATACCGAATGATTGATTGATTCCTCCTGCGTAGTTTTGTTCCACCTCATGAACGATTAATGGGTCTGTTAACAGGATCTGTTGTCAGCTCAAGAATGTGAGTTTCAAGCTGAAGTCTGTAGGTGTTGGTAAATGGGAGCTCTTCATCAGCTGCAAAGAGTGAAATCAAGGAAGTAGACTGTGATGCAGCCTTCCACAATAAAATGAAAGTGGAATCTAGCACAATGGCATTTTTTTTGATAATTCAGGATCATTTGTGTTTCCTGGTTTAGGTTTTAGGTTAACATTCTCTTTTTAATTATAACCAACATTTATATAAGGCTTTAAGGCTTACAAAAGACCACATACATTATCCAATTTGATCCTCATGCCAACACTATGAGGGAAGTACTACAGGTAGTATTATCCCCATTTAGAGAAGAGGAAACTGAGACTCAAAGTTAAGGTTAAATTACTTACCTATGATAACATTAGTCAGTGTCAGAGACAGGATTTGATCCCAGATCTCTCCTGAGTACAAATCCAACTCTCTTTTCACTGTACCATTCTGCAACAATTTTCTTTTTCATCTATTCCTCAACCAAATGGCTTTGTACTATTTCTTGTGGGATTCATGAGTCCTCATTTTCTTCATTTCTTTCTCATATGAGAATTTGGGTATCAATTTTGCTTTGGATATCATTTCAGATTGGTATCTAAAATAACTTGGTTCATATTTGGTTATCTCTGACACTTACCTAGGGTGAGATATAGTACTTAATTTGCTCAAATAGATGATGAGGTGACTAAGTCAAATTTCCCTCCTAACACCTTAATTAGAATTTTATGATGTATTTAAGTCTACTACAATATACTTAGCAGTATGTTGAATAAGAGGGAGTGGCAGCTTTAAATAGACCATAAAAGATAATTTATTTAAAATATAATTTGGTATTTCTTATTAAAAAAGACTTATCGGTCTAGAAAAATACATTCTAATAAAAAGTAGACTATAAAATTTCCTCAAGTACAGGAATTTTATTCTATATATAGCTCTATATATAATGTAACAGGTAGTACTGAGTTTAGGAGGAATGTAGCCTCTCTTAATAAATGGTTTTGTTATTATTTTTTGTACCTCATTTATTAAATTTATTCTTGCATATTATAAACTTCTCTTAGACTTAAATATCTGATTTATGGTTTGGTTCTGTGACATAGCCAACTTTTCATTAAAGGTATTTCATCAAAGTATAATACTATTGTGGAGAGAAACTTGATTCCTTGTGATTAGATCTGTATAAGATATTTCTCAAATTGTAAGTAGGCAACCTTCTATTTAAATTCTATATAGCTTATTTCTGCCATAATAATGAATATGATATTTTACCTTTTGAAATTCTAGCTCTAATGTGACTATCCCAGATCCTATTCACATTGACTAGACAGATTACTGGAACATGGCTGACATGTCCCCTTGTGACTCTAGGGGGTATCCTAGAGGGATTGGGAGTATTATTTCTAGAGCTCTAACTCACAAGCCTCTACCTGTGGGCTCCTCACCCTAATTGTCAGTTGATACCTCTCAGTCAACCAGACACAATTAGCTTTTAGAAAGCACTGTTTAGATGGTACTAAAATATGCCCATAATATCTTTAACACACACAAAGTCCAGCAGAAAATGGGCTCAAGCTTAGAGAATGTGAGCCGATCCTCATCCTTACGAAAGGTTTTGTCAGATATTTTACTGAAATCAAGTTTTTTTTCTCTACTATTCTCCTTGTCAATCAGTCTAGTAGCTATCTCAAAAGCAGAAATTAGGTTAATTGGATATTACTTGTTCATAATTAATTCATGCTGATGCTTAGTGATGTAGCGTCTTTTTTCTATGGGATTGCAAATTATCTATTACTAAATCTAGAAATTTTCTAGGTATCACTATAAAACTTATAATTCAATATTTTCACGAATTTACCATTTTCCTTTTTTTTAATGGAAATTATATTTGCTCAATCACATCTGTCAGATTCTTTTATTCCCCTGGGATGTCAGTGGTTTATACCAGAGATTTGAACCTATGTAATGTAGCTAGATGTTCTCCTGTAATTTTCTCTCCTGTCTTGGCTTTGAGTTCCCTTTTAATAATGTTTGTTCTATGTTTACAGCGTGAAGATAATTTCCTTTGTTAGAGAAGTAAGCAGAAGGATTTATAAATTGGGTTGTTTTTTTTTTTTTAGCACTAATAGTTAAACCTCCTGAATTTTGACAGTTGATCTCTGCCCCAGTAATCCTTTCCTTATTTTTTTCCCTCATTTTGTTTTTATTCCCTCCAAACATAAATTTTTCAATTCAATTTTTTTTACAAGTCTGAGCTTTTTCTGTGCTTTAGCCTTTTTGACACTATTCTTCATTCTTGCCAGTTTTTAAAAATTCATCTATGCTTGTGAAACTCTTTCCTTCTGTATTTTTTAAATTAATTTTTTTAATTAACAAAAAAAATAATCTTCCCTTTCTCCCCACACACAATTAAAAAAAAGAAAACCCATTAAACAAATATGCACCGTCAAGAAAAGCAAATTCCCACATTGGTCATATCCAAAAAATGTACATTTTATTCTAAACTCTAACTATATCACTTTGTCAGGAGGTGGGTGGCTTGCTTCCTTATCAGTCCTTTAGAATCATGATTGCTTGTTGCATAGATCAGAGTTCTTATGGCTTTCAAACTTGTAGAAATTGTTCTCCTGGTTCTTTTCAGAAAACTCTGCATCATTTCATACAAATCCATCTGATTATAAGCTTCTAGAGGGTAGAGACTGTCTTGTTTCCTTTTGTATCCCCAGCACTTAACGCAGTCCCTGACACATAGTAGGCATGTAATAAATGTTTATTGATTGATTGAAATCTTTGCAGGTTTCTCTAAAATCATGCCCTTCGTCATTAGTATAGTAGCACATGTAACTATTTTATAAATAAATATATAGCTATTGGGAGTGTGTATTCAAAAATTTTACAAATACATGTATATGATCAGAAGAGTGTGAGGACCATTCTTCTGTAACACACTTCAGTAGCATCTAACTAAATCTTCCACCACTTGTAAGTACCAAACCACACAGTGATAGGTTTATCTTGCTCACTTGCTTCTGCATCTGTTCCTAATACCCCTGCATCATCATATTAGAATATGTTTTTTCTCCTTTGCTTCATTTATTTCAATGATGTCAAGATCAAGGGAGATAAAGTACTTAAAGATCTCTGTAAACCATAGAGCGCTATGTAAATGATAGCTGTCATTTTTAGTATTACCTGGCATTGTACAGTTTTGGATTTTAGCCACAACACATACATTGCAAAACTTTTCTTTTGAGATAAATTTCTAGATTCCATGACACCTAAGAATGTGATGGTAGCAAAGTGAATACAGAAATGCTCTTAGTTAATATATGAGCCAGTCATATGATATTACCAAACTGGGAAAATAGAATTGCTAGCATTTTTGTAAAAAATCATTTGGTTGACTAGAATTAAAGTGCTTTTTCTGAAATATGAAACAAAATAAAGTAAGATGATTTAGAAATGGCAGAATATCTTTCACTTTCATCATTTTTTGAATAAAAGCTTGGCAATCCCAAGCATAAAAGAAGCTAGAGTGTTTTCTCCTAAAATGTATGCATTTCTTCCAGACAAAAAAGAGAATTTATATCATTACTTAAATAAAGAGATGAGAACGTGCATAATCCTAGAATTTCCACTTACCTGTTTCCTAAAAGTCAAATTTACACAATCAAAATCGAAATATCAGATCCCTAATTAGCAATATCTAGTTAGAATAAAATATAATTTAGGAAGTCTGTGGACTTGATCTTGCAACCACACATGCATTGGCAGGGTGGGTACTCAGAACACGGCAAGCTGTATCTCCCTCTTCAAGATACTAGGAGTATCCTTGAAGTATAGTGGGATTCATATAGTGCTATGCTGGTATATTTCCCCATATCAGTCACCAGTGATTAGTGTCCCAATGCCACACAACCGATTAACATCAATTAGCTTTTACGATGGGATATTTACTAAGAAGATATAGCCTGAGTGGAAGAATAAACATGTCCTCCTAAACCAGGGGGCCCTGGGGAAGAGTAAGCTCAAATATAAAATGGTTGCCACTAAACATTGGCCTTACCAAGTACATTTTCTGGATGTGGCATAGCTGATGGATGAACAAAAGAACATGTGACTTTAGCTGTTCCTGGCAGCTAGGTGGATAGAACACCAAGCCTGGAGTCAGGAAGCTCTGAGTTCAAATCCAGCCTCAGACACTGTGTGATCCTGGGCAAGTCATACAATTGCTGTTTGCCTCAGTTACCTCACCTGTAAAACGGGAGTAATAACAATACCTGCTTCACAGGGTTGTTGTAAGAATCAAATGAGATAATATCGTGAAACCCTTTGTGCTGTTCCTGGCACATGTGGAGCCATATAAACGTTTATTTACTGTTTACTCCTAACTCAGCCCTACTTTCTCTTTCTTCACTTGCTGGTTGCCCCTATATTGTCAGTTCTTTCATGCTCACTTTTTGATGTCTCTAACTCTTCCATTCTGCTGCCAGACCCTTGAAATCTCCCTGACGTGTGGCTGGGTGGATGTTTTGTAGGTGACCTATGGTCAGGCTTCCTCAGCCGATTTGAGTATGCTTCAGCATCACTCCAGTTCACCATGGAATTTTTTTTACTTAATCTAAAGCCTGTAACTAATTGTTTAATTGAGATTTATTCTCACTAGGTTGAGGTACCAGGGCACTGTATTTTACCACTTCCTTTGTTTTTTGAATAAGTTTTTATTGACTTATGCTTTTTAACATCATCATAGTTATTTCCAGAATCTTTTCCTCTACCCTCCCAAAGAACCATCCCATATAACAAATAATATTTTTCTTAAAAATAAGAAAAACATCAGCACAATTGATGAATACAGTGAAAAAGTCCAAAAAAGTGTTCAGAAACACCTGTAGAGCTCCTACCTCCACAAAAAAAACTGTGCTAAATGCTAAAGATACAAAAGGAGACTCTCTCTGCCCTCAAGAAGCTTATAATCTAATGGATTTATATGAAAGGATGCAGAATTTCCTGAAAAGAACTAGGAGAACGATTTATATAGCTACAAGTTTGAAAGCCATAAGAACTCTGATCTTGATAATTTTGTTGCATTTGCTTTTGATTTTTTGTGGGAGTATGTATGTATAGTTGTTCTTCCTATTTACATTGTTTAGCCATTCTCTAGTCAATGTGATGGTGGAAGCATAAGGAAGGAAGAGAAGAAAAATTTGAAAAACTGTTTCATCTGTTGTGTAACAGAGTTAAAGTCATAGTGATTGCATTATTTTCCAAATAAACACACAAAACGCAAGTTATAATCCGTCAGTGGTCAAGTCTGCCAACAGGTCTTAACAAGCAAGTGTTGGCAGGTGAGCATGTCATGCATTGTTAGCAAATCCAGCATGCATCTGCAGGAATGAATATGTGCATGTAATGACTTGTTCACAATAATAACTATTCTATACAATTACATGACACAACATTGCATCATCAAAATTTCAATGGAGGAAAAAACCCACAAATTTACAGAGAATAATTAAATTTAAGATGAGCCTTTTTTAAAAAAAATTATATTTTTTTGAAATGATGAAAATTTTTTAAAAAAGTTAAAGGGTTAAAGAAAGTAGATTTCCAGGGAGGCATTGAGTAATTTTCTTAAAAAGGGGACTGTAGGCCAAACGAGTTTGGGAATCTCTGTTCTATAAGAAGCCTTTTCTAATCCCCTCAATGCTGCTGCAGTCTTTATGTTTATTGTCTTCATTTTATCCTGTATATGTGTGTATCTATCTTGTTTATACATAAGTGTCATGTTGTCTTCCCCCTTAAATTATAAACTCTTCGAGGACGCGGACTATCCTTTGCATTTCTTTTTTCCGCAGTGCTTCACACAATTCCTGATACATATTAGGCACATTTAAAATGCAAAAAACACATCTATGATGTGTTCTTTGACCCATTCATATCATTATCAAGTCTCTAGGACAGTATCTTTTGCTTGGGTTACTTGTATTAATTGCTATTTTTATTGCATTATGGTGTGTAAAGGATGTGTTTAGTATTTCTGCTTTTTATGTTTATGGAATCTGTATGTCCTATCTTGTATGTGGGCTGCTGGTAGCTGTCCTACTTTCAGGCATCAGGATAATGGAAATGCCTGACCCAATACAAGCAAATGGGTTATAAAAGAATCAATTTACTTAGCTTGTAAGAAAACAGTTGTCAAACACATGGCCAGGTTTTATGTTGGTATTTCTGATGTTGATTCAGTTAAGCCCCAAGGCCTTGCCTTGTCTCTCTCTCTCTCTTTCTCCCTAGAGATGATGGTGCCAGGTGAGGCCAGGACGGAGTGAAGAATCTGTCAAGTTGGAGAAAGCAAGAGTCAGCCTTAGTGATTGTTTTGTATAGAATCAAGTGGGTCTTTAGGGACCATATCCCTAGTTAGCCTCTATTAAGCATGAAATAAAATAGAACTGTGATACTCTACCTATCTATGTGGCAGGGGTTACAGTATATCAGAATCCCCAGCTCCCAGTGGCCTATGGTCTTATCTGTTCTGTTGGTGAGGAACTTTCCCCTTGAATTTTTTAAAATTATTTTATTTTCAGTTCGAGGAACAAAATAAGAATTTCCATAACACAGTATAATAAAAAAGATGATTGCATGTGAAACTGCAAATCTACCATGTACAACTTGCTATTCCCTCCAAATATACAAAAAAATTACAGTGAAAATTTCTTTTTTCCCCTTTTTTTCTTCCTTCCTCCCCCAACGTAGAGATGGCTACCATTAGACATATATATATATGCATATATACAATTATTCTATATATACTTTTATTTATCAGTTCTTTTCCTGGATGCAGATAGCATCTCTGTCCTTTATTTGTCATTTTAGTCACTCAAAGTCGTTCTTAAAGCAACATTGATGTTACTGCATACAATGTTCTCTTGGCTCTGCCCGCCTTGCTCTCCATCATTTTGGGCAAGTCTTTCCATTCCTTTCCAAATCAATGAGCTGCTCATTTCTGGTGGCACACTGGTATTACAACTATATTCCATAGCTTGTTCAGAAGATTTCTACACCTTTCCAGAAGTGCGCATTGTTTCCTCTTCAACCCAGATGAGTATGAGGTTCCAACATTACCAGCCCTCCATCCCCATTTGCTCCCTCTGTATTAGATCTTCCTTTCACACCACATTTTTATAATAAAATTACTCCCTTTTACTTTTTCCTTCCCAATTTTGTTTTTTTTTTAGAATCTCCTCATCGTAGACAACTCAGCCCCAATCTTTCTTTCAAACTACCTTAGTAATGATGAGTTTTAAGAATACTGTTAACATTTTCATATATATATGCAATTTGACCTTAATGAGTACCTTGTAATTAGCCTTTACTATTTTCCTTATATTTCTTCTGTATCTTTTACATGAGATTTTCCAATGAGTTCTGGTCTTTTTGTTACGAATACTTGAAAGTCTTTCAGCTTGTCAAATGACCATTTTTTTTTCATTTGGGATTGTACTCAACTTTGCTAGATAAGTTATTCTTGGATTCAACCCCAGCTCTTTTGCTCTTTGAAACATAATGTTCCAAGACCTACATCTTTTAGAGTGGAAGGTGCTAGGTCTTGTGAAATCTTGACTATATTTCTACAGGATTTAAATTCATTTTTTTTTCTTGTTGCTTGCAATAATTTTTCCTTAATCTGAAAGTTTTGAAAGTTGGTTATGACATTCCTGTAAGTTTTCTTCCTGAGATCTCTTTCAGGTAGAGAATGGTAGATTTTTTCTATTTCTACTTTATCTTCTTGTTCTAGAACTTCAGGGCAATTTTTCCATAATAATTTCTTGTAATATTGTAGCCAGATACTTTTTTTTTATCTTAACTGTCAGGTAGTCCAACAGTTTTTACGTTGTCCCTCCTCGATCTGTTCTCTAGATTAGTTGTTTTTCTTATGAGATGTTTCAGATTCTCTTCTATTTTTTCTAGTTTTGTTATTTCTTGGTGTCTTAGAGCATCATTCAATTCCTCTTGTCCAATTCTAGTTTTCAAGGAGTTATTTTCTTCCTTAAGATTTTGGACCTCTTTTTCCAATTGGTTAACTTTCTTTTCATAATTTTCTTAGATTGCTTTTTTTTCCCCAATTTTTTTTTCTGAATTTCTCTTATTTGAATTTTCAATTCCTTTTTAAGTTCTTCCAAGAACTCTTTTTGGATTTGTGACCATTTGCCTACTCTTTGGGGTAGGAGTGTAATTCATTCATTAATTAATAAGGTTTTTTACCTTTTGTCAAGGCATCTTTCTTTTTATCTTGAGGATTTAGCTATAATTCTATTATATCTGCTGTATAATTCTTTTGAGATTTGGGATTTGGAGAAGTTTATAGAATACAACTATTTTGTTATCTTGCTGGAATGACCTGTTATTCACTATTAACTGAGAAACAAATTCTTTCACTTCTCTGGGATTTTTGATTCCTTGTCTTGAAAATTGAAGGGTGGGTAAGATCACTTTGCAAGTTTCATTCCAACACTAAAATCCTATGACCTATGGAGGGAATGGTGATCATGTCGAAGTTGAAGAATAAATAGAAAGTAGAAGTATAACTAAAGAAGGTGAAATAGAAAAATGCACCTTTTGAAAACTTAACTAAATGGGTACAAACTGGTGAAGATGTATTGGGCACAAACCTATTGGGGGAGCAAGAGGATGGAAGTTGTAAGTAATTTACCAACTTTTACAATTATTTTCTAGGTTCTTGTTAATTAATCCAGATCTAAGGAAAGGAATAATATGAAGAGGTATGTGATGTGTATGGAAGTAGAGAGGAAAGAGAATAAATATAGACAAAATGTAGAAATAAGATGTCTGTCTTTCTTTTTGATAAAGAGATAAAACAAAAACTATTTATGGGGGTTTGTTACCATTTAAAAGTAACACTTTTTTTTTTTTTTACAATTCCTAGATCTCATAAAAATGCCATCTAAGTATTGACATGTGAAATGCAATAGAGGTGTAGGTGTAAAACTTCAGGCAACTGCAATTAAGATTGTTTTTTCTATTTAAAGAGGAATACTATCTTTCTTGTGTCAGCTAGGTGGCTCAGTGGTAGAGTACCAGGATGAAGTCAGGAAGACCCATCTTCCAGAGTTCATATGTGGCCTCAGACACTTACTAGCTATGTGACCCTGGGCAAGTCTCTTAACTCTGTTTGCCCCAGTTCCTTATCTGTAAAATGAGGTGGAGAAAGAAATGGTCAACCACTATGGCGTCTTTGCCAAGGAAACCCCAAGTGGAGTCACAAAGAATTGGACACAACTGAACAATAACAAATAACTTTCTTTTTATTCATTCTTGCTAATTTAATAGTGGTCTTTGATTTCTATCCTTGCACCCTTTTTTAAAACAATAACTCTAAATTGGCAAAATAATTCTACATTTAAACATTGCTCCAGATAAGAATGTTTCTGCTTTTTCTTTTCTTCTACTAAATTGTTCAGGAATGATTTGTGAAATCCAGTGTTTTTATTGTTTTCTTCAAAGTAGCTTTTTCTTTTGTATATTTATGCAGGAATGGCACAACTCTTTATTTGTGGCTTTAGGATCTAGATTTAATTATTATAATACTAACCTTTCCAATTTTCCTGTCATTTCATTACTATGATTGAGATCCTTAAAAAAAGCAAAAAAAATTAAGTCCTCTTTATAGAACACCTACCTCTTTTTTTTGTGAAGATTATAGAGAGACTACAAAGGAATAAAAGTTTTGCTTGTTTATGCAATCATGTGTTAGGGGAGAGGAGGAAGAAGGCTGAGGCAAAGCTGTTGAAGTTCTTTCATATGATACTGGGAGAAAAGAGGGAAGTCTTTTTGTATTAGTGGAATGCTTTGTGTAGCAAGATATTTAAAATGGATATCAGCAAACAAGATGTTCAAATGAACAGAAACTAGAAAATGACTATGCAAAGGTCAGTTCTGATCTTCAAATAATAGTGAAATTTAATTGGTTGCATGAAATATGTAGAAAGAAAAAATAGGCCACATTTATAGGAATCAGTGATAAATTGTTTAAATGTCAGAACTACTTACAATACAGAAAATTATGTTAAATTTATTAGATATATTTAGCTAAATGAGTCAAACAGTTTCAATAATGCCCTGGCAAACTGTTTTTGTAATTGTAAGTACAAAAAGATTTACCAAAGATTGACAAAACTGATTTCAGAAAACTCAGGGGACTTATACTTTGAAATGATGACTGTGATAAATATTTAATCTACAGATCTTTATAATTTCATTTTGCCTTTTAGTTGTATATTGTGTAGATTCCTCAAGAGTGGCTATCCATAGCTTATTGCTTCTTTCAGACATAGTATTACCATGACTAGTATTTTTTTCAACTATATCAATTATCATATTATCCCCTTAAGGCAAACAGCCTTAGATGTCCATGGCACTTCAGTGGAGCATTAGCTGTGGAGATGAAGTTGGGCTAAATTAAGTTCAGAGTGCTTTCCAAGTAATTGTTTTGCACAATTACAGGAGAAAAATGACTTTTAGATACATCTCTTCATTCTCTTTCCTCCTTTTGTCTACTGCTTACTTTTAAATGATTCTCTAAGGGTCTTATTGATAGTTTTTCAAGTAACAGTATTTTTTTTTATTATCCCTTCCATCACCTTTCCCCCTTCAATTGAAACCATCCCACAAATCAAATTCCTAAATACATAGCTGCATAGTCCAGCAAAACCAATTCTCATATTATCCATGTCCAAAATATATGTCTCCTTTTATATTTTAAATATACTATTTTTTTGTCAGGAAGCAAGTAGCATGTTTCATCTTCATTCTTTTAGATCTATATGTTAATCAAAATTCTAATCTTTTAAAGTTATTTTCTGTATAATGTTATCATTGTATAAATTATTTTCCTAGTTCTGCTCATTTCACTCTGCATCAGTTTATTCTGAAATTCTGCCCAGTTTTCTCTGAAATAATCCATTTCATCGTTTCTTATGGCACAATAATATTCCATTGCATTCACATGCCATAATTTGTTTCCCCATTCCCCAAAAAGAAGACACCCTTTAGTTTCCATTTTTTGGCTCCCATGAAAAGAGCTGCTATATTTTTGTACCTATATAATCTTTTCCTCTTTCTTTGATTTCTTTAGGGTATAGGCCTAGGGTGCCAGAAGGTTATATCTCTCTGGGCCAGGGCTGGGGAACCTGTGGCCTCCAGGCCACATGTGGCCATCCAGGTCCTTGGGTGTGACCTTTTGACTGAGTCCAAGTTTTACAGAACAAATCCTTTTATTAAGGGGATTTGTTCTGTGAAGTATGGATTCAGTCAAAGGGCCACACCTGAGGATGTAGAGTGGCCTCGAGGCCACAGGTTCCCCACCCTACCCCAAGTTGGGAACTTCATGGGCATAGTTCCATGTTGCTTTCTAGAATGGCTAGAGCAGATCACTGTTCCATCATCAGTGTACTTGCATTAGTGTACTTGTTTTCCCACTACAACATTTGTCATTTTCCTCTCTTGTCAGGTCTGATACATATGAAGTGGAACCTCAAAGTTGCTTTGGTGAGCATTTCTTTGGGTACTAGTGATTTAGAGCATTTTTATATGAATTTTGATATGTTGGATTTCCTACTTTGAAAACTGCCAGTTCACATTCTTTGACCATTTATCTACTGGGGAATGGCTCCTAATTTAAATCATTTCATATTTTGGTTATGATACCTTTATCAGAGAAATCTGTGGCAAGGATTTTTTTCCCTAATTACCTGTTTCCTTTCTAATTTTTACTAAATTAGATGGATTTACACAAAACCTGTATAACATATAAATATATTTTTTCTTTATATCTTCTGTGATCCTCCTCTCTATCACTTGTTTAATCTTAACTCTTCTGTCCACAAATCTGGAAGGTAATTTCTTCCTTGCTCCTCTAATTAGTTTTAAAATGTGACCTTTTAAATCTTGGTCATTTATCTATTTAGAGCTTATCTTGGTGTGTGGTTGATTTATTGTCCTAACCCAATTTCTACTGTACCATTGTCCAGTCTCTCAGCAGTTTTTTTTTTCAAATAGTCAGTCCTGCCCCTAGTAACTGAGGTCTTCGAGTTTATCATTATGTTACTGTGCTTATTTACTTCTGTGTTATGTACCTGATCTTTTCCTCCACCTTACTCCAATCTTCTATAATATTTTTTTCAGTATTTTTTTGGGTCCCCTTTAGCAAGTCATTGACTTGTTTTTCATGGTTTTCTTGCATCATTCTCATTTCTTGTCCCAATTTTTCCTCTACTTCTCTAACTTGCTTTTCCAACTCTTTTTTGAGCTCTTCTATGGCCTGAGACCAGTTCATGTTTTTCTTGGAGGCTTTTGTTGTAGGCTCTTTGACTTTGTTGACTTTTTCAGTCTGAGACTGAATCTGAGTGCGTTTTTGCTGCCTGGCCATGTTCCCAGCCAGCTTACTTGACCCTTGAGTTTTTCGTCAGGGTATGACTGCTTGTAGAGCAAAGAGTACTTTGTTCTAAGCTTGAGGGGATGTGCTATTGATTTCAGAGCTATTTCTATACAGCCAGCTCTGCCACACCAGCACTCCTCCTTCCTCAAGAACCACCAACTGGGACCTGATGAAAATCTTAAGCAGGCTCTGCACTCCTGCTCTGATCTGCCACTTAATTCCTCCCACCAGGTGGGCCTGGGACTGGAAGCAACTGCAGCTGTAGTTCTGTAGCTGCACCACCCCCACTGTCTCTAGGGTGGTGGACCGAACCGCGAACTCTGTCCCCTGCAGTTTTTCCCACTAACCTTATCTGTTGTCTTTGGTGTTTGTGGGTTGAGAAGTCTGGTAACTGCCGCAGCTCACTGATTCAGGGCGCTAAGGCCCGCTCTGCCTGGCTCCCTATCTGGTTGGTCCTGCCGCTGCCCACGCTGAGCTCCGCTCCCCTCCGCTCTGTGTGTGATAGACTCATCCAGCGACCATCCAGACTGTCCTGGGCTGGATCCCTGCTTCCCTCTGCTATTCTGTGGGTTCTGCAGTTCTAGAATTTGTTCAAAGCCATTTTTTATAGGTTTTTGGAGGGACCTGGTGGGGAGCTCATGCAAGTCCCAGCTTTCCAGCCGCCATCTTGGCTCCATTCCACCAATCCTCCAATCTTCTAAATCATTTAATTGTAGTGCAATTTGAAATCTGGAACTGAGTCTCCTTTCTCATTTAATTTTTTTATTATTATTTTATTTGAGATCCTTAACCTTTGTTTCTCCATGTGAATTTTATATTTTTTCTAGATTTACAAAATGTTGCTTAAAATCCTCTAAAGGCATCTGAAAGGTTTTTAAGAGTTCCATTTCTTTTCAAAAATAAATTTTGAAATGCCCTCAAGCCTGGAATTTTTATTTTTTACTAACTTTATAACATAATTTTATGCCTCCTAAAAATGGATTTTCGTGGATCAAAATTTGTTTTAAAAGATTACACCATAACACTTTAGATTAATATTGCCAAATTTATGTATTCATTGTCAAAACAATCAAACTAACAAGAGATTACTCTTATAGAGCTAGAATAGAATTCATCTGCAGGAACAAAAGGTCAAGAATTTCAAGGGAATAATGAAAAAAAGTGGTAATGAAGAGAGTCTAGAAATACAAGATCTCAAAATATACCTGAAAGCAATAATCACCGAAAATATTTAGTACTGAATTTGAACACTCCCCTGGACTCTTAAAATCTATGACTTTGGGCAAACAACTTTTTCTTCAGCCTCAGTTTCTTCACTTGCAAAATGAGAATCCTAATAGAACTTAACACACAGGGTTGTTGTGAGGCTCAAATAAGATATTACATGTAAAGTGTTTTGTGAAGCTCTATATAAATGCTATCTATAAGTATTAGTTAGTAATGGTTAAAAATAGAGAAGTTGATCAGTGAAACAGAATAGGAATACGATATACAGAAGCATGCAAACATAGCAGCATAGTATTCAAAACCCCTAAAGACTACTTGGGGTGAAAATCACTTCTTTTTTTGGGGGGGAGAATATTAATTTTTATTATTATTTAACATATTTAGTTTTCAGCGTTGATTTTCACAGGAATTTGAATTACAAATTTTCTCCCCATTTCTACCTTACCCCCCACTCCAAGATGGCATATATTCTGGTTGTCCCATTCTCCAGTCAACCCTCCCTTCTGTCACCCCACTCCCCTCCCATCCCCTTTTCCCTTTCTTTCTTGTAGGGCAAGATAAATTTCTATGCCCCATTGCCTGTGTATCTTATTTTCTAGTTGTATGCAAAAACTTTTTTCTATTTGTTTTTGAACATTTGTTTTTTAAAACTTTGAGTTCCAAATTCTCTCCCTTCTTCTCTT
>CM053625.1:260578880-260602729 GCA_028646595.1 Phalanger gymnotis
GAGATAGTTGAATAATGGGGGACAGGATAGGAGGGAGGGAAATATAGTTAGTCTTTCACAACATGACTATTTATGGGAGGGTTTTGCATAATGATGCATGTGTGGCCTATGTTGAATTGCTTGCCTTCTTAGGGAGGGTGGGTGGGGAGGGAAGAGGGGAGAGAATTTGGAACTCAAAGTTTTAAAGGCAGATGCTCGAAAAAAAAGCTTGTTTTTGCATGCAACAGGGAAATAAGATATACAAGCAATGGGGCATAGAAATCTATCTTTCCCTACAAGAAAGAAAGGGGAAAAGGGGTGGAAGGTGTGGGGAAGTGGGGTGATAGAAGGGAGGGCTGACTGGAGAATGGGGCAATCAGAGTATTATATGCCATCTTGGAGTGGAGAGGAGGGTAGAAATGGGGAGAAAATTTGAAACTCAAAATCTTGTGGAAATTAATGCTAAAAACTAAAAAATATCAAATAAAAAATAAAAAAGTGATAATTTGATTTTAAAAACATTAAAAAATAAATTAGAGATAATATTTTGGTGTTTTTATTCCCATTCTCTGTCTAATTTCTTATCTCTACTCCCATATTTTCAAACTGTTCTATCCACCTTTTTGTACATTCATTAATTGGGTACATATTGTTGTGACATCTCTGAAAAGGACAGGTTATATTCCAAAGAAGAAAACTGCAAACAATTGAGCAACCGTACACATTTCAGCAAACTCTGCTCATGTTCTAGTTATGAATCATGCATATTGTTCTTATTATGGGAAATGCACACTTAGTTCAAACCCATTGAATGGTGCAGCATTTTCACTTGCTTATTTTATTAATGGAGACACACCTTCTCTATGGAACCACTCATCATCTAATCCCGCCCCCCCACACACACACAACAGAATGCAAAACCTAGCCTCTCTCTGAAACTCCTCTATTCTTCTTTTTCAAAACAAACACTTATCCACTGATACAAAGGTGGAATACTACAAGCTCAGTCTTGACTCCTTTCATCAGGCAAGTTTTCAAAAGTAGGAAATTGCCAGCATTCTTTTAAACTGATGTTAGTCCATTAACAAGGTAAAAAACCTTGAACATTTTCTGGTTTTTTTTTCAAAATGCCCATTGCAGTTTAATAAATGACAGGTTATTTGATACCTACAAAGGGTGTTGATTTGGTCCCTTGACTGTCTTGCTGTCTAGGGGACACATTTATTCCTAGTCTGCCCTTTTATACAACTCCAGAGGTAGACACTTGAAGAGGGCGTGATGAAAAGAGTGCTGCTATTGGAGACAGGAGAGAATACCATTTCATTCCTTCTTTACCATTTACTAGCTGCATGATCATGGTCAAGTCACTTAACTTCCAAGCCTCACTTTTCTAATCTATAACATAGGGGCACTAATACATATTTTACACACACACACACACACACACACACACACACACACACACACACATATCCTTTTATTAGCTATGCGACCCTGGGCAAGTCACTTTTCTTTGTCTTCCTAAGTCATAAAATGGAGATAATAATAGTAAGCATTTATGTAGTGCCTATTATGTACCAAGCTAATAGCACCTGCCTTCCAAGGTTGTTGTGAGGATCAAACTTAGCACAGTGCCTGGAACATAGTAGGTGCTTAATAAATGCTCATTCCCTTACCTATCTATTATCTATCTATATATTGTGAGATACATTTGTATATGGTTTGTGATATTGTTCTATGCCTAATTTCTTTTTTTCCTAGTTTTTAAAAAAACATTTGTTTACTTTTAGTTTACAACATTCAGTTCAGTAAGCTTTTGAGTTCCAATTTTATCCCCCTCCATCCCCACACCCCTCCCCAAGATGGCATGCTCTCTGACATAGTCACATTGAACATATTTTCACATTAGTCATGTTGCAAAGAATAATTATAACCAATGGAATGAATCACGAAAAAGAAGAAACAAAACAAAACAACAAAAAAAGAGAGAGAACAAATAGTATGCTTCGATCTGCATTCAGATTCTGTAATTCTTTCTCTAGATGTGAACAGCATTTTCCATTATGAGCTTTTTGGATTTGTCTTAGAACCTTGCATTGCTGAGAAGAGCCAAGTCTATCAAAGTTAGACATTGCACAATGTTATGCCTAATTTCTGCTAGACTATTTTCTAGTTTTTTCTTGAGTTTTTGTTGAACAGTGTGTCCCTACCCCAGTAGCTGTGTCCTTTGAATTACTGAACACTGTACCACTATGTTCATTTATTTCTGTATGTTAGGTACCTAATCTGTTCCACTGATCAGCCTCTATTTTTAAATTAATACCAAATAGTTTTTATGATTATTGCTTTGCAGTATAGTTTGAGATCTGGTATTGATAGGCTCCCTTCCATCCCAGTTTTTTCATGATTTCCCTCAGTTCTCCAGTTGAATTTCATCATCATTTTTTTAGCCCTATAAACTAATCCTTTAATTGCTTGGTAATTGATTTATTGAATTATTTAATTTAGGTGTTATCATTTTTATTAAATTGTAGTGTGCTACAATTAATATTTCTCCAATTATTTTGACATATCTTTATTTCAGTACAGAGCATGTAGCTATGTTCCTATAGTTCTTGTATGTTATGATAAACTCCCAAATATTTTGTATATTTTGTAGTTATTTTAAATGGAATTTCTCTTTCTATCTCTTTCTCCTGGATTTTGTTGCTAATATATAGAAAAGCTTATGATTTATGTAGATTGATTTTGCATCCTGAAACTCTGCTAAAGTTATTATTTCATTTAATTTTTTAGTTCTTTTGGGTTCTCTAGATAAAATCATCACATCATCTGGAAAAAGTGATAGTTTTGTCTCTTCTTTGCTTATGTTTGTTAATTCTCTAGATTTCTTTTTCGCCCTATTGATATAATTAGCATTTTTAGCACTACATTAAATAGTAGTGCTGATAATGGGCAACTTTACCTCTGATATTCTAGAAAAACCTCTAATGTTTCTCCATTACATATAGTGTTGGCTCTTGGTTTTAGATAGCTACTACTTAACATATTAAGGGTCTGTTTGATTCTGTGCTTCTTAGTGTTTTATCAGAATTGGGCGTTAGATTTTTGTCAAAAGTCTTTTCAGGATCTATTGATCTAATCTTATGGGTTTTATTATTTTTGCTATTAATATGGTCTATTATATGGCCCAATTATAGGTTTCCTTATATTAAAACAACCTTGCATATGTGGTAGAAATCCAATCTGATCATAATGCATGATCTTTTTAATATGTTGTTGCAACCTCTCTCCTAATATTTTATCTCATATTTTTACATTTATGTTTATGAGGGGCATTGATCTATAGTTTTATTTCTCTGCTTTGCCTTTCCAGATTTAGGTATCAAGGCCATATTCATTTCTTAGAAAGAGTTTGGAAGGATCAATTCTATTCTTCTGTATGCAAACAGTTTGTATGATGCTGGGATTATTCTTTGAATGTTTGATAGCTTTCATTCATAAGTCCAGCTTGCCCTATTATCCTCTCACCCCTTGAGAGTTCATTTATGATTTGTTCATTTTTTTCCGATATCGTATTATTTAAATGCTTTATTTCTTGTTCTATAAATCTGGATGTTTTAGTAGTTAAGTAAGAGCTTAGTAAATACTGGTTAATTTGACTTGTTGACTTGGAAATATCTATCCATTTCTTCTAAATTATTAGTTTTGTTGGCATATGATTGGGCAAAATAGTTTCTAATAGTTCCCTTTATTTTATCTTCAGTAGCTGTAAATTGGCCTTTTTGATTTTTGATAATGTATTTTTTCCTCTCTTTCCCCTGTTCAATCAGACTAGCTAACTTTATTAACTAAAAAAATAAATTGTAGTTTTTGTTCTTCATTATAAATTCACCGGATTTTTTTTTTGCTTTTGATTTCATTAATCTGTTTTCATTTTCAGAATTTCTACTTTGATGGTTAGCTGGGATTAAAATTTTTTTAGTGTTTTTTATTGCATGACTAATTTATTGATTTGTTATTGCTCTCTTTGTAGATGAATAAGTTTATAGTTTTCCCTCAGGAATACTTTAGTTGAATCCCATAAGGTTTGATATTTTGTTTCATGGTTACCATTTCCTTTGATGAAATTTTTGTTTGCGATTTGTTCTTTGACACATCAATTCTTTAGGATTAAATTATTTATTCCCTAGTTAATTTATTCATTTATTCAGTGATCCATTAACATAATTTTATAGTATCATGGTCAATAAGAGAGCTATTTAGTGTAGAATTTGGCCCACAGACTATGATTTGTTAATCCTTGACCAAAAGCATAATATAATTTGCTCCAGCCAATTTTTTAACTGTGAATTTTTACAGTTTAAGTATGTTTCTTATAAGCACGTTACCGTATTCAGCTTTCTAATCCTTTCCGATATTCTTTTCAATTTCGTGGGCAAGTTCATTCCATTTACATTCACAGTTTTGATTGTTAGTTGTGCATTCCCTTCCATTCTTTCTTGTGCTCTTTACCTTTCTTTGCTTCACTTCCCCCTCTTTACAAAGAAAATAGTGGTGAAAGAAGGAATTTCTTTACCGCTAGTGATCTATAATTAAAGAAGTCTTTTCCCCCCTCTTCTCTTCCCCTTGCCTCAGCTTTGATCATAGGTTTTTAGTTTTCATTTGCTTCTTTCCTTTAATTTCTCCTTCACAATTAACATTCCAACATTGAGGTTTGTTTTGCTTATGCCTCCCTTGCATCTATCCTACTCTTCTTTTAATCCTGTCCTCTCTTTCCTTGTTCCTACCTATTTCCATGTAGAGCGTAATGCTTTCCTTTTCTTATTTTTTAATTGTTTAGTATTTTATTTTTCCCCAGTTACATGTAAAAACAATTTTAACATTTGTTTTTAAAGCTTTGAGTTCCAAATTCTCTCCCATCCTCCTTCCCCAACCCCCCTCATTGAGAAGGCAAGCAGTTGGATACAGGTTATATTTGTGTAGTCATACAAAACCTATCCATAAATAGTCATGTTGTGAAAGAAATCATAGACAAAAAGCTTAAGAAAAATAAAGTAAAAAAAACATGCTTCAGTCTGTATACAGACATCATCAGTTCTTTCTCTGGGGATAGAAAGCATTTTTCATTATAATTCCTTCAGAGTTGTCTTGGATTATTGTATTGCTGAGAATAGCTAAAAGTCATTCACAGCTGATTATTGCACAATATTGCTGTTACTTTGTACATAGTACATTTCACTTTGCATCAGCTCATGCAAGTCTGTCCAGGATTTTCTGAGAGCATTCTGCTCATAATTTCTTATAGTACAATAGTATTCCATCATAATTACATACCACAACTTGTTCAGCCATTCCCCATTTGATGAATATTCCCTCAATTTCTAATTCTTTGCCCCCAGAAAAGAGCTGCTGTATTTTTGTACATATAGGTCCTTTTCCTTTTTGTTTTTTTTTTAATCTCTTTTTGGATACAGACTTAGTAGTGGCACTGCTAGGTCAAAGAGAATGCATAGTTCTATAGCCCTTTGGGCATAGTTCCAAATTGCTCTACAGAATGGTTAAATCAGTTCACAACTCCACAAACAGTGAATGTGTCTCATTTTTCCCACATCTCCTCCAACATTTGTCATTTTCCTTTTCTGCTCATTAGCCAATCTAATAGGTATGAGATAGTACCTCAGAATTGTTTTAGTTTGTATTTCTCCAATCAATAGTGAGTTAGAGTATTTTTTCGTATGGCTATAGATAGCCTTGATCACTGCATCTGAAAACTAATCATATCTTTTGACCATATATCAATTGGGGAATGGCTCTTCATATAAATTTGACCCAGTTCTCCATATGTTTGCGAAATTGAGGCCTTTATCAAAGAAACTTGCTTCAAATTTTTTTTCAGTTACTATTGCTAACTGTATTTCCCTTCATTATATTCCCCACCCTCATTTATTCTATTCTCTCTCTCCTTTCACCCTGTCCCTTCTCAAAAGTGTTTTGCTTCTGACTACCCCCTCCTTTAACCTGTCCTTCCTTCTATCACCCCACCATCTGCTTCCCTCTCCTATTTTCCTGTAGGGTAAGATAGATTTCTATGCTCAATTTCATGTTATTCCCTCTTTGAGCCAGTTCTGATGAGAGTAAGGTTCACTCACTCCACCTCATTTTCTCCATCCCCACCACAGTAAAAGCTTTTTCTTGTCTCTTTTATGTGAGATAATTTACCCCATTTTACCTCTCCCTTTCTCTTTCTCCCAGTGCATTCCTCTCTCACTGCTTAATTTTATTTTTTTAGATTTCCCTTCACATTCAACTCACATCTGTGCCCTCTGTGTACATGTGTTCCTTCTAACTACCCTAATAATGCAAAAGGTCTTATGAGTTACAAATGTCATCTTCCCATTAGGAATGTAAAGAGTTTAAACTTATTAAATCCCTTGTGATTTCCCTTTCCTGTTTGCTTTTTAATGCTTTTCTTGAGTCTTACATTTGAAAGTCAAATTTTCTTTTCAGATCTCATCTTTTCATCAAGAATGTTTGAAAGTCCTTTATCTCATTGAATATCCACTTTTTTCCCTGAAAAACTCAGTTTCTCTGGGTAGATGACACTTGGTTGTAATCCTAGCTCCTTAGCCCTCTGGAATATCATTTTCCAAGCCCTCTGATCCTTTAATGTAAAAGCTGCTAAATCTTGTGTTATCCTGACTGTGGCTCCACCATACTTGACTTGTTTCTTTCTGACTGCTTACAATATTTTCTCCTTTACCTGAGAACTCTGGAATATAGTTCTAGTGTTCCTGGAAGTTTTCATTTTGGGATCTCTTTAAGGAGTTGATGGGTGGATTCTTTCAATGTCTTTTTTACCCTCTGGTTTTAGAACATCAGGGCAGTTTTCCTTGATAATTTCTTGAAAGATGATGTCTAGGCTCTTTTTTTTGATCATAGCTTTCAGATAGTCTAATGATTTTTAATTGGTCTCTCTTGGATCTGTTTTCCAGGTCTGTTGTTTTTCCAATGAGATATTTCACATTGTCTTCTATTTTTTCATTCTTTTGGCTTCGTCTTATTGTTTCTTGATTTCTCATAAAGTCATTAGCTTCCATTTGCTCCATTCCAATTTTTAAGGAATTATTTTCTTCATTGAGCTGTTGGACCTCCTTTTACATTTGGCCAGTTCTGCTCTTTAAGGTATTCTTCTCCTCATTGGCTTTTTGGACCTCCTTAATGTTTGGTCTAGTCTATTTTTAAGGTGTTATTTCCTTTGATTTTTTTTTTTATGTCTCCTTTACCAAGCTGTTGACTCATTTTTTATGATTTTTTTTACATCACTCTCATTTCTTTTCCCAATTTTTCCTCTACCTCTCTTACTTGATTTTCAAAATCCTTTTTGAGCTCTTCTATGGCCTGAGACAAATTCATATTTTTCTTGAAGGCTTTGGATATAGGAGCTTTGACCTTGTTGACTTCTTCAGAGTATATGTCTTGATTTTCATTGTCACCATAGTAACTTTCTATAGTCAGAGGTTTTTTTTTTTTTTCCCATTGATTGCTTATTTCCCCAGCCTATTAACTGACTTTTAACTCTTTGTTAAAGTAGGGCTCTGCTTCCATGGTGAAGGGTGCAGTGTCCCAGCTTCAGGGATTTTGTGTAGCTGTTTGCAGAGATACCTCTAGGGACCTGTAAGTTTTCATTTCTTCCAAGGTGGTATGATCTAAGGAAAGGTGTGTTTACTACTCCCCTGGCCTGTGCTCTGGTCTATGAGCAGCCACAAGCACTCTTTTCTGCCCTGGAACTGGGACGAGGATCTCCTCTTCACTGTGGCCACAAGTTCTGCTATGCTAGTGCTCCTCCTCACGTTGGGGATGCCAACCAGGACTAAGACCTAGATCTGAGTATGGGCAAAGCCACGGAGTCTTGCCTCGGTGCTAGCAAAAAGATCACTGTAATCTCCTGACCAGTTCTTTGACTCCCTTAGCATCTGTGGGCTGAGAGCTCTGGAAGCAGCCACTGCCATTGCTGATTCAATGGCTACCAAGGTCTGCTCTTGGTTTTGCTGGGGCTCAGTCTGTGCTGGGTGGGCCTGCACTGGACCACGTTCCTTTCTCATCCTGGAGCAACTGACCTTTCCTACTGTTCTTCCAAGTTGTCTTGGGCTGGAAATTTGTCTCAGTCCATCTTTTTGTGGGTTCTGCTGCTCTAGAATTTGTTTTGTCATTTTTAAAAGGTATTTGGAGGGGTCGGGGGAGAGCTTAGTTGAGTGCCTGTGTTTACTCTGCCATCTTGGCTCCACCTCCTGTAATGCTTTTCTTTACTATGTTTCATGTGTGTATATGTATAAATATATGTGTGGTTGTGTTTGTGTTCAATCTTCCTTTGATTTAGATGAAACTGAGGTTCATGTAATACCCAACTGTTTTGTTTTTTGTTTTTTCCTGTTTGCATAATTGTCAATTTATGCATTGTGTGTGAGAGAAAGTAAATTCTTCCCCTTTCCCCTCCTTTTCTTCGTAGTATATTTTCCTTTCTCTCTCAATTCCTTCTCCTAAGACCATCAAAGTAGAACAAAACCATCTGCATTCCCTTCCTCTTCTTAACTTTTTATGTAACCCTTAAAAACAGTAGTGTTATGAGAGAACATTCCTTCTTTTCCCTTATTAGATTGTAAACAATTTATTATTATATATTCCCTCCCAGTTGATCAAATGTAGTTACTTTCCTGTGTTTCTCTTGACTCATGCATTTCAAAGTTTCTACTTAGTTCTGGCCTTTTCATTGTTGTTGGGTTGTTTCAGTTGTGTCAGACTTTTCGTGACTTCATTTGGGGTTTTCCTGGAGTGGTCTGCCATTTCCTTCTCCAGCTTATTTTACAGATAAGGACACTGAGGCAAACAAGGTTAAGTGACTTGTCCAGGGTCCCACAGCTAGTAAGTGTCTGAGGCCAGATTTGAATTCAGGTCTTTTCTTCCTGATTCCTGGCCCAGCACTCTATCCACTCTGCCACCTAGCTGCCCAGCCTTTTCATTAGGAATGTTTAAAAGTCCTCTATTTCATTAAAGATCCATTTTCCCCCATAGGATTATTTTGTTGAGTTTTGCTGAATAGGTTTTGTTTGTAATCCCTTATATTTTGCCTTTAGGAATATAATATTCCTAGCTTGCTAATTTTTTATGGTAGCAGTTTTATTATATGATTCTGACTCTTGCTCCTTGGTACTTGAACCCTTTCTTTTTGAGTGTTTGTAGTATTTTTTTTTATCTGACCTGGGAATCTAGATTCTGGGTTATGATGCTCCTTTAGTTTTAATTTTGGAGTTTCTTTCAAGGTGTGACTGGTGAATTCCTTCTATTTTCATTTTACCTTCTGATTGTAATAGAATTTGTCAGTTTTCATTTAAAAGTCCTTCAAGTATAGTGGCCAGGCCAATTTTGGAGTCATGATTTTTAGATATTCCAGTTAAGTAATGCTTTCTTCATCTTTATTTGTCATCAATGTCTCATACATTATGAACAGTGATTCTTTCCTTTCTTTGATTTACTTCTTAGCACAGCTAAAAACAAGACAAAAAAACTTTATTTTGTTTTCCTTAGCATTCATCATCTTCCGAGATTTAGAACTCCTAAAAGTATTCCAAAGAGACAATGCTAGTGTTTTGTATTCATTATTTTGTATTTGTTTTGTATTCATTATTTTGTATTTACTTACCCCTGATTTCCTCTTCTCTACCTGTCTTTAAAAAAATCTGAGATGGTCACTGAACTCCTTGTGAAGACACACCCTTTTAGACAGATAACCCTTTTCTTCCCCCTTACAACTGAAAGTTTGTGTTGGGAGCATTTCATTCTTGAGAGTTTCCATTCCTTCTTGGACTGCCCCTATAGATATTTGTGCCATAAAATCTCTAGGATCTTTTCTCTAAACTCTTTGAAATCTGTTCTCCTAAAACTTAGGGTACATGTCACTCTATGCCTAACTTTCCTTTTTTTTTCTATTGCCATTTCTAAGGTAAAGTAGTTGTTTTTCACTCATAATTTCTACTTTCAACACCATTTTTCTAATTGTTTAGAAACAAATAAAAGATGACTTCCTTTCATTTGTTCTTCTTTATTTTGAAGAATGGAATTTCCAATTAGGGAAGTCAGTAGCTACTCTGCCATGGGCAGCAGGAGAGCCAAGCTGATTTCTAGATGGTTGAAAGTTTTCAGTGTTACCATAGTGTGCTTCTGGAGCAGGTTTGTGATGTGTTTCCCAAGCTCTTCACTCTTCTTTTTTTCTCACTGGGTAGTCAGGTATTCCATGGTGATATTGCTGCCTTTTCTTTATTGATCCTTGCCCGTATGCTTTTGGGCTTACTCAGGAACTTAGGGTCCTTTGTTTCATCTCTTCTATTCATTTACACATCAATAAATTATTTCATTTCTGTGGAGAATTCAATATTTATTGAATTGAAATGAAATAAATTGAAGAAAGAAGGGAGGGAGAGAGATCAAATTTGGCCCTTTTTTCTTCCTCTTAGGCTAATAAAAGTTGGCGGAGTTTAAGCTGTAGCTAAAAATAATTTTTGGCTTAATATATGACTTTCAAATGTTTGTGACATGATCAACAGAACAGTCAAGTTGGAACTACTCAATTTAATGCAAATGTTACCTATATGTGTGTGTATATATATATATATAATATATATGTATGTATGTATATATGTTACCACATATTTCGATCGCAACATGTATTCTATACATGTGTGTATATCTATTATCCATCTATATAAATACTGTTTTGTTACATTTGTATTTAAACTAAAATGATAAGCTTTTGGATTCATGATGATAAAAGGCTATGTGTGAAATGTGTATATGTATATATGTATATATGTATGTATATATAATAGTTAATGTTCTAGTCATTTCCTTAGAGATGTCAGTTGTTTTCTCCTACCAAAAACTTCCATAGATAAATTTTCAAAGTTCTTTAGTTACTCAGAAATTGATTTGAAAATCATTGATTTTACTACCATTTAAGAGAAAATAAATCTTAATTATTTGTATATTATTTGAAAGTAGTTAAACCGTATTTTCCTTAAAAGACTCAAAAATTCAGTCTGGTTTTCCTCTAATTATGTCAAATTAATGAGGTTAAATTACTTAAGAAACACACTAATCATTAGATCTTGCTGTTAAACAAGAAGTAAATAAGGGAAGTATATTTTGTTACCACATTCTTTTTGCAGTTAGAACTAGTATCTGGATCCAGCCTGACACACAGATTAACAAACTAATCTGAATGCTAATATGGTTTCACGTAGTTTAAAGCAAATGTATTGCTTTAAATAAGGTAATAGTAACTATACACCACTCCTCTTGCAACTTTCATTTTAGTTGGACCATCTTGTGTTTAGGAGATAGTAAATGCTTCTTGTTATAAATATAAATGCATATATATGGAATTAAAATTCAATGAGCTTTAAAAATCAGAACTATCAGTTTCAATGTATTAAAAATTCAAAATATGAATATTCCTTCTACCAACTTTCTATATATGACAGTATGTTAAATCTGAAAAAATACAATTTGCAGTTTTTCTTCTGGAACTCATCCTTCTTTGTGACAAAAATAAATAGTAATGCAATAGAATTATGACTATTTATTTTACTTTATTTTGCTCCTCAGATCTTACTAGTAACAAATGATTCTTCCTGAGACTTTTAGTTTCATTAGTGATCAAAAGTAATTAATTGAAACCTTTTAAATTTTTTCATTTTACAGGACAGAGATTTTTTTCTGCGAACAGATGTCTTTCTGCTTGACTGAATTGCACCTCTGGTCTTTAAAGAATACCCTACGTATTGAAGGTAAGTCAGTTCTAGATCAATTTTATTCTTTTTTAAAGAAAAATAACAAAATCGAAAACAAATAATTAATATCAAAGCCTGGAAACTCTAATTGAGCAATTACTGTATTTTCATATGGAAGTGGCTTATATTCATATAAGCTTTAATTTTTGCAAAGTGCTTTACATATGTGAACTCGTTTGAATTTCAAATATGTTAATAATTAGTCATTTATGAATTAACTTATTATTAAGTATTATAGAATTGCTTCTTATGATCTTGATTAGCAGCATATTTATTTCAGCTAACATTAGAGTAGAATTTTCAGTGGTTAAAGTTAATATTATTGCGACTGATTTTTTTTTTTGTTCTTAAGATACACATTTCCAATTTTATTCTGGGTTTCCACTATTAAGTAATTTCTATTTATCAATATTAGTAGGCTAACTGATAATAGACTAGCAATTTGATAATAAAATAACATTTCAGACATATGCAAGGAAGAAACCTAATTACTATAACATTCTTTCATTTGTTTAGTATTTTAGATGTTTTGGGTAGAAAAAAGTGTTTTGCAACATTATAGAATAAAGCTTAGGTTTCAAACATGTTCCATTATGAAACAAGTATTTGAAATTATTTTCTTTAATTCTTTGAGTTTACCCCTAAAAAACAATGTTTGGATTTTTTATTTAGAAGGGAAAGCTTACCTTATTAACCTATAATTTTTTTTGGTACATACATACTTAAATTAAAACCTTAAACTTTTGGATTCATTAATGGTGAAATACCATATGTAAAAATACTCTTTTGCAAAATGTCAAAGACATAAAACTATGCCCTACTCTTGTTTCCTATGTTTATGGGAATTATGCTTTTGGATTATAAATAGACCAATGAAACTGATTTGTTGTTTCATATGGATGAGAAAGCAGTCACACTTAAGAAGTACTTCTATATTTGTTGTGAAAACTGCATCAAAAAGCCATAAAAGTTATTGCTTCCTTTACAACTTTAATAGTAATATTAGTCCAAGTTATTTTCTATTAACTTTAATTAGCCTTGCTTAAATATTTTTTAATGTTTCAATACTTCAAATGTTTCAACATTTTTGATTAATTGGGAATATAAGGTAAAGATAGTATCAGGTATACTATATATATCTTTTTTATGACAAGGTGATAAGTTAAAAAAAGATAGCTAATACTGAAATGTTTCTTTTTTTGTGAAGGAAGATACATATGTGTATGTGTGTGCACACACACACATACACATATATGTATATATATTATATATATATATATATATATATAAACCTTCAAAAAGCCATCATTGAAAGTCTGCTAAAACATAGAAATATTAAACTTACACATGGATATTTGTGGTACTGAAGTCACCTAACATAAAGATTTTCAGTAAGACATTCAACCTGAGATTCGGAAAGGATAAACGTATGCCCTTGCCTTTTTTTACTGGTAAAAACTGATGACAATGTACCTTAGAGCTAAGAGCTGAATTAAAAAAAATAATTCCACTAAGATTAACTTTTCTGCAAAATGTTTCCTGTCATTCAATTTCCTCATTGAAATTAAAATTAATTTTAATTAAAATATTATTCCTCCGTTGCTAGGATTTGTGTTACTAACTAATTAGAATGAAGCATTGACTGATGCAATGCAAGCTAGTGGTTGAGAAAGCTTGCGCATTTTGTTGCACACAATCTGCAAAATCAGACTTACTTGGATAAGTCTATGTACTAGAGATAAAGTTAATGTTATGATTCGTAATGCTTTCATGGAAAGCCCAAACAATGGTATTAACACAATATCCCTATATCCTTAGAAGGGTAAGTGAGGTAAATAGAGAGGCATATTATTAGCACCTGTGTGTAAGTAGAGAAAGCCATATGTGGAACTCTTTAGGAACTTTTCCAAGTTCATGTAATAACAGTTTAAGAATGGAATCCAACATTATCTGAAGGATACTAAAGGCTATATTTCAGAGAAACATGGGAAAATATGGAGTTTTTTCTATCTACAAAAAGAAACTTTGAAATTGTATGTAAAGTCTACAAGGCATATTGCTCATTTCTGATTCTTTAAAAGTGATAGAAAAGTTTCACAGATTTTGAGTATAGACATTCATTTTAGTTATAGTACACAGAGCTCATAATGATGTTTGCATTTAGAACTGGTACCATATCTGGGCTTGGATATCAGCCATGGGGCAAGTATGTATAGCTAGAGTGTTCTGGACTTAGTTCTTACTCAGAACCTAAAATACCTTTACTATCTAAGCCCAGGGCTGTATAAGTAGCTGTTTAGAAGGAGCTGGAGTCCCTATGGCTGTTTGTGACCTGGGTAGTTCTAACTGAGCCAAAGTAAACGATTGGTTTTGAAGTAGTAGCTTTGCTTAGCCCTATGCCAGAGACCTAGTATTTAGAAATGGGATTTGGCTTAATTTCAAGTATTGTAATTCAGATGCTAGAGAATTGGGGCTCTCTCTGCTTGCTACATTTCTAGACTTTCACATTATAGCTTAGGCAAAAGTGCAGACAAGGAGCTTTAAATTCTTTGGAATAAAAAATACTTTACAAATTTAAACAAATAGAAATAAATTGCTTCATTCAAAATACAAGTACGATTGTGTGTTGAAGGGGACAACTTAAATACAAATAACTGCTGTATTTTGATGAGAGAAAAGTTGTCAAAGTTACATTTAGTCACTAGGGGGCAGTCCACACTGCTCTCAAGTACATTAGCAATAGTCCTTTTGTCATTATGGAAGGACAACTTATGTTACCCAAAAGAAAACACAAGGTGATTATTTCAGTACAGGAGTTGAATGGAGGAGGGTATTCATGCCCATACATACACACACACATACATACATACATACATAATACATAATACATACATACATGCATATATATGTATATACATATATATGAAAGAAATGCATTTTTAAAGTTAATCTGCTTTTCTGTCATTAAAATTTGAGATAGAGCCAAATGTTTGAGAAATATTAACTCACCCTTCAAAATAACCCCATCCCAGTTAGTTCTGTAGTTAGATCTACAACAGTAGATTCTAATTTGAATGACCCTTGGAAGTTCTCCTTAATCCAAAGCAACAGGAAGTTTATTCCCTAACATACCTCCTGCCATTCCTTCAACAAACTGGCTATAATTCTCTGGATGACCAAGTTGTTGGTGGGTCTTGCCTGAGAGGTTCAATCAGCTGCAGGACAGGATTAGTATGGGTGCAGGAATGCTGGACTGAACTAGAGCAAGGAGGATCACAACCCCAACCAGTGTTCTCTCCAGGTTACTTGTCTTCATTCTTAATTGGCTGGTTAGAATTTTCTTCTTGAGTTTTCTTCTGGGCTTTCCCCTGCTAAAATCCAATCTGACTTAGTTTCCCCCCTACAGCTGTTTACCATAATTTAATGTCATTTGTTCTCATTATTTAGACAGAGACATTGGGATCTACCAGTATTATGAGAAGAAAGACTCAGGTAAAATAAGTATGCTATTAACATTTTGATTAAATTAAATATCCTAGATGATAAAAAAAAAAAAGAGAACTTCAGAACACCATCCATATTATCTCTGGGAATGGATTATTCAGGAAAAGTCTACTTTACTTTCCTAGAAAATCTCAAAGTTGGCATGCTTTTCATATAACATAGTCTTTTTGTAATGTGAGGTAGCATGAAAAATTTATATTTTTATATTGATCAGACTGATTGCTGGACTGTCCAGTCACTTCTATTAATTGGCATCCCAGTAGAGGGCATCATAAACGCATAGGACTGCACCTATGCTGTGCTCCTGAATCCTCACCTGGTATCTGAAATAGGCATTTCTGAGTGAATGATCAATTTTCTTTATCTGATTAATCTTGTTAATCCTAGAAGTTTCATGATGGGCCAAAAGGTCTTTCCAGCTAGAGTTACTTCCTGTTTGAGTCCAGGTTAAGGTAGAGCTTGTGTGGGCATCCCGAGTTCTTAGCTTGGTGGTTAATATGTTGTTTCCATAGTTCTGTTGACAGACTGACTCAGCTTCTGGTCAGGATTCAGTTGCAGCTCACTTCACTATATGATGAGATTGCTCAGGAATATTGGTCCACCTGTTGTGCTGAATAAGCCTTCTTTCACCACAAATTTAAGATCTCTCCCTATGAAGTGAAAACAAAGCTGTCTTCTTTGTAGATTTGTGTTTACTTTATAATAATTTTTAAATCTTTATAGTAATTTCATGACAAAAATTATAAAGTTGACTACTAAACTTTTCCTGCTTCTCCCTCCCTGATAGTTTTACCAACAGATCATGGTTACTTAGAAGAGAAGCAACAGCTGGCAGAATGTAAGCATTTTTTATGTTTTTTTTTAAAGAATTGCTACAAATTATCATATTTTATTGTTGCTTAGGTTTCTGACAGAATAATTAAATAATATCCATCCAGCTTTATGCACAAAGGTATTTCTCATCCAAAGAATAATTTTTTGTTTTATGTTCACAGATTTTTTTGGCTTTAGTGAAATGAAAGCATTAATAAGAATCGTGTTTTAGATCTCACTGATTTAGTCAATTAAAACCTATGCCTTACCAAAGTTTGAGTAGGTATATTTTATATAAGCGTAATAATATGGCTATTAACTACCCTTATGAAATGAATTTATATTGACTTTTACTTTCATAGTGAATGTTTTGTACTGATTACTATTAAAATTTAACATCCATATATTCACACAAATTTTAAAACATATGCTTTACAATTATTTAATAATGCAGTTTAATGATTGTACATTACAGTAAATACAGTTTTAATAATAAAATTTTGAGAAATAAAAATACCTGAGACTTGTTTTCCTTTCATTTAGAATGAGAGGGGCTACCATATGCAACTTTTATTTTAACATTGACTGCATCACAAATGTTCAAGTTTATTGTACTTAGAATTAAACTGATTTAGAAAAGATAAGCAGCAAAGTAGCTTTACTATGATAACTTACCTGCCACAATTGACTGGGTAACTCTCCCATACTATTATTTAGAATCATAACCAGGTGAATAAAGAATATTTTATTCATTTTCATACTAAACATATAGCATCATAATGTATTTAACATATATTAAATGCTTTTTAACCAAACTGATTTTAATTCCTTGATGTCTATAATTTTTAAATGTGCATTTCTTGTAGCTGGATTTTATTTTTCAAAAAATGCTTTTAAAACAAATTGGGTATTAGAGATTTTTAAATATTTAAAAGTACTTTTTCAAAAAGATAACTTGTTTAAACATAAGAATGTTTCTAACTTTGTCAATATTTTCCATTTAAATCTGGCTTATCCTCAGTTGTTGGTTTTTCTGGTTGGGTATAAGTCCAAATTTTGATGCGAAATTTTCAATTAATCCCAGTTTTGCATTTATTAAAAATAAGTACACATGTGACAGTTGTATTCATTAATTGATTGCCTCCTTTATTATATGAAAATGTATTTGAAACTCTGGAATGACTATTTTTGCCCCAAATTTTCCATTTGTCTAAACTTAATGATTATTTAAGAAAGAATCAGATACCTGTACCCTAACGAACTAGATTTTCAGAACCGGTAAATTTACCCTTTGTCTCTGAAGGCCAAATATGTGATTGCCATTATAAAAGTATAGTTACTGAGGTCATTACTTGTTAAAATCTTGTTCCTTTAGTGAAGCTTTTCAAAAGGTTATGATTTGACAGTGGAAACGAAACCTACTCCATCTCAATTATATATATTCACTTTAAATTTTATAATCAATTTCTGTTAGTGAGCAGAATTTTTTCCGATATTGATATTTTAAAAATCCACATTTATCTAAGTGCAGTCCATGTTTTGTTTGCTAGCACGAGATTATCCTTGGATACTCAAGAATCGACGGCCAGAAAAACTTAGAGATACTCTCAAGGAGTTGGAGGTACCTTTCCCAAAGTTTCACGAATGATAACAAACAATCTTTGTTATAAACTTCTTTCAGCAGTTTTAATTTTCATAAAGGATCAGTCCTCCAGGTGATGATAACTTTGCTTTTGTCCAGTGAGCAGTTTCCAAACAGATGCATCTTTGTTTGTGTGGCATGCTAATCTCTGCTTGAAAATCAAAAACACTTTAACTGATAATGAGAGTATGTATGCATGTATGTATGTATGTATGTATGTATTTCTGTACCGGGTGGCCAATTCTCCTCTCTTTTGTTTTTCTGTGTCATTTAGGAGCTGATGCAAAACAGTCAATGTGTGTTGAGCAAATGGAAGAACAAATATGTCTGTCAGGTAAAACTGTATGACATGATTTCTTGATGTTCAGCCAATGGAGCTGAAAATTATCATTCATGTTCTTTCTTAGGTTTTAATGTTAGTGTGTGGAAAAAAACTCCATAAAGGCAAAAATGTCATAGTTTAGATTCTATTTATTAAGGAGTACAAACTAACACAAGGCAGTCAAATTGACTGTCATCCCCATTAATCAATACTGTTATACTGGTAGAATAGCAGCTTTCAATGTCTAAATGTGAATAAAATATTTTAAAATATTATATGGAGCATTAAACATTTATTAGCAAGACCCTAACTGTGTTTATGAATAGTGATTATGCTAGATGACAGAAAGTTATTATAGAATGGCATATCCGTGGGGAGAGAATAAGCATTTATATAACACCTACTGTGTGCCAGGCTCTGAGCTAAGAGCCTTAGAAACACTGTTTCAATTTGATCAGCAAATATAAACAGCAGCACAAAGTTTAGGAAAAGAACAAGTGGATTAGAATTAGATCTAAAAGAGGAAATTCATGGAGGTGTAGTTTTAGAAGCCATTGAAACACCTTGAGTTCCATGTTGAGGTAAATCTAGATCCAGAATACAAGAAAGGTCTCGATTAATTGTCCTAATTTATCATTGATCATCACATATTCCCAATTCAATGAATAAGTGCATCCATTTTGGTCAAAGGTAGGAGATTCCACAAAGTCCATATACTTGTAAAATGTCTACCTGCCTCCAGGCTCTCCTTTTTTTATTCTGCCTTGTTGCATTCATAACACAAAGAATGGTGCTGTTAACCTTATAGGATACACTTTCCTTTTTCAACTAATCAATAAACAAGCATTTATTAAGCATCTACTATGCCCAGGGACTGTGCTAAGCGCTTGGAAAAAGCAGAAATGGTCCCTGTCCTTAAGGGACTTACATTCCAATGAGGAGGACAACATGCAAATACAAGATAGATACAGAAGAGGTGAAACGTAACTCAAGCAAGAAAGATACAGGAAAGAGTTATTGCTAGCTTAGCCATTTTCTTTACAGCTTTTGTGGTAGTTGATGGATGTCTGTAGAACCACATATTTCACACTTGGGGATGTTTTAGGCCCATTTGTCATAAATCGTGATTTGCTATAGCTAATTAAAAAGTGACTATTTCTTACTCTCAGTGTTTAATATCTCCTTCACCCTGGCTTAGTGGATCGGGTGCTTGACCTGAAGTCAGGAAAGTTTGGGTTCAAATCTGGCCTCAGACACTAACTAGCTTCATGGTCTCATTTAACTCATTTAACCCCTTTGTGAAACTCAGTTACCTCGTCTGCAAAATGGAAACAGCGACACCTATAGCAGTTACCTCATAGAGTTGTTGTAAGGCTCAAATGAGACAATGTATGTACAGTGTTTTTTAAAAATGCTATTTTAATTTCAAGTGTTATATTTATTATTCTCTTATGAATGTTGCTTAAAACAATGAAATAAATAATCTTTGAGCTGGCACTTCCTAGACTGTGTTCCTTGAAATTCTGGTGATGTACAGTGAGCTCTGTGAGGGCAGGGACTGCCCTTTGCCCCTTTTTGTATCCCCAGTGCTTAGCACAGTGTCTGGCACATAGTAGGTACTTAATAAATGTTTATTGAATGAGTGAATGAATGATTGAAAGGGGCTGTCCAACGCAGTGCTGAGCTTGGAGTCAGGACAAGCCGAGTTCATATTCTGCCCCAGATGCTGAGTAGCTACGTGACTATGGATACATTGCTCTGTCTCTGTTTCTTGGTCTGTAAAATGAGGGGATCTTTAAAGTCCCTTTTACATCTCAGTCTGATTCTCTGATTCCATCCTCTTCCTGGGTGGTACTGGTGCAGTGGAAAGAGTGTTGGTCCTGGGATCAGGTAGACAAGAATTCAAATCTAACCTCAGGCACTTGATAGCTGCGTAAACCCAGGCAAGTCACTTAAGTGCTGTTTGCCTTGGTTTCCTCAGCTGTAAAATGGAGATAATAAGACCACCTGCCTTCCTGGGTCATTATGAGGATCAGATAAGATATTAGTACATAGCACTTAGCACAGTGCTTGGCACATAGCAGGTGCTATATAAATTTGTATTTCTTTCCCCTTTCTTTCCCAACTCAGCAAAGACCCCTGACTCTTATCCCTACCCAACCTTGTCTGTAACTTCCACTTCAGGCGTAAATGGAGCTAATGTTCACGAGACATGTGCTGGGATAAGAGGCACCTTCCTTCAGTTTTCTAACTGACTCCTGCTTCCCTACACATTCCCCTTCATCCCCCTCCAAAAAAAGAGAAAGAGATGAAAAGAAAGACACAGACACAGACTCGGACACACACACACACACACACACACAGTTGGAGAGAGACAGAGAGAGAGAGGAGGAGGAGGAGGGAGGGGAGAGACAGTGACTGAAAAAGAAAGACAGATACATACAGAGAGACAGAGACAGAGAGAAAGGAGGAGGAGGAGGAGGAGAAGGAGGAGGAGGAGGAACTGAAGAAAAAAGATCATGCAGCTCTGATCTCAGCTTTGAGGTTTAAAACTATTTACAAACACTTGGGCTCTGTCCATCCCTGGCTAATGTGATCAAAGCCCCACCTCCTCTGGCCTGGACCATGACACCCTGCATTTGCACACTCTTTCACCATATCTCACTGTTTGTTTTTGAAGGAGACAATTTTGTCGTATCTGTACATTTCAAGCCCTAGAGTATTCTCTTTCCCAATTAGTTTGGGAAATACTGCTGTAAAGTCCTTTTAAAAAGCTTCATTAAAACCTCAGTTTGAATATAAATACTTTCCAATTCTAGCTCCCAAATCTATTCCAAAAGCACAGAATCTAGTGAAGCTCAAAATGCAATTCTTAAATGCCATTACTCACCTTGAAACTAGTCTCAAAATTATTTGACCAGAGGGCAAGACGGCCACCTCTCATCAGGGGTGTGTCTGGTTGCCTCCGCCCTTGACACCGGGGGGGAAGGTTGAAACTTGTTAGACATGTTGAAATATGTAGGGCAGCATCACAATCCACGGTTCTTCCTAGATATATTTTATAATATTATAATTTAGCAAGCATGTTTTTGAATGTGCAGGTTAATAGAGTGTATGTGTAGAGCTAAATGTTTTGTTTTGTATGTGTTTGAATGCAAGTCCTCTCAAATCCTTTTTAGAATTCGATGGAGTATAAATTCTAAATAGACATAGAACTTTTTCAACTCTGAAATTTGAGTAGGTGTTTTCAGGCTTTCATGATTTTCATCAGTCCTACAATACCACTCTTTTGAGCTGTTGAACTTTATGGTGAATAAAACATTAATAATTATGTGACGCTTAAATAGGAGATTTGATATTTGATCATAGTGTGTACTTAGAAGGTTTTATTTTATTTCTATGACATGGTGATAGGCTAATCCTAAAATATACTTTTTTTTTTTACTATCAACAGTTTCCTGATGTATATTTTAGTGAACAAACAAAAACAAAACCACTTGAACTTTTACTGTATTTAATGTGCTAAATGTCAAAGTAATAATATGCCCTCTTGGACCCTTAATATTTTTCATTCATTTTTATGTACTTCCAGAAATGACTGTATCTAATCAATCCCTAAACTAATGAATCCATTTTGTCCTTAAAAATCATTTTTAAGCTGCATTTCCAGAACAGCCTACTGATGCTCTAAATAAGCATATCTCCACTTGCCTTCAGTTCGCTTCCTTTAGTAGGTCCTCTGATAGGATGGGATTTGAGACTGCAGCTTCCAGGATAACATATCATGATATCTCGCAATGTCAGTCAGAGCCAATAAGTTTTTGATTCTGTTTAGGACAATAGTGATAGTTGGTGATTAGAATATTTTTTCCTAGTTTTTAGAAAAGTTTTCATCTGTCTACCAGCCTCTCCTCCTTAAGAAAAAAATCAATTGAATGAATCCCTGTCCTAAAAAATCCCTGTCCCACTTCTAGGCCACATTTAATTAATTCTTCAGCCTCCTCTCTTCTCTCTCACCTCCTCTAAATAGCCAAATAGAGTTTGTTTAGTTGATCCGGGAGACCTTCAGTTTGGAGATCCCCATCATTTGTTTCCTAAATCCAACCATTTACAGAAGAAAATGACAAAGGTAATAGCATCAAGTGTTTAAATACATTCAGTTTGAGCGAAGTTACTCCCTCATTAAGAAACAAAAAAGAGCATATAGGTTCAAACAGTGTCACTGTTTGTTTTAGTTTTTTAGTTAATGTTATTCGTCTCCAAAAGCATGTTTAAAGCTATGTTTCAAAGCCCAAGGTAGTTACATACTTTGCCTAGTTTGAGATGTACTGCAATATTTTATGCGTTTGGATTTATTAGTTTTTGTTGTGAAAGTGGTTGTTCATTCATTCATTTGGTTGTGTCCGACCCTTGGTGAGCCTGTGGACCATACTGTCCACGGAGTTTTCTTGGCAAAGATACTAGAGTGATTTGTCATTTTGTTCTCCAGTGGATTAGGGCAAACAGTGGTTAAATGACTCGCCCAGGTTCACACAACTAGTAAGTATTTGAGGCTGGTTTTGAACTCAGGTCTTTCTGACTCCAAGCCCAGCACTCTATCGACTGATACATCTAGCAGCCTCCATTATACTTGGTAGCTTTCTAATAATAATTTAACTAAGGATCAATACCTAGGATTAACTTTTCTTCCATGAAGTATTTCTTGAACTATTCTATTTTATTGTTGAGTCGTTTCAGTTATTTCTGATTCTTCCCCATTGGAGTTTTCTTGGCAAAGATACTGAAGTGGTACACCACTTCCTTCTCTAGCTCATTTTATAGTTGAGGGTTAAGTGACGTGTCCAGGGTCACACAATTAGTAAATATCTGAGGCTGCATTTGAACTCACAAAGAGGGGTCTTTCTGACTCCAAGCCGAGTGGCCACTTACCTGCCCTGAACTATTTTATTACTCAATATATTTGGGTAATCTTGATAATAACTACTAATTATAAAGTACTTTAAGGTTTACCAAATGCTATGTATTCAGTGATGCTCATAACAACCTTGTGAAATAAGTGTGACAAATATTAATTACTGTGGCCTTTTTATGGATGAGGTATATGAGGCTCAGAAAGGTCAAGTTACTTGCTCACGGTCATGCAGTTAGTACATGTGATGCGCCAGATTTAAACCTAGGCCTCACCTGATTTCAAGGTCAGCTCTTTTTCCAGAACATTACTAAGAATAACAAAAATTTATACAGCATTTAAAGGTTTACAAAGCTCATCAATCCAGTAAGGGAACTCATATAAATTTTATTATACTAATTTTACAATTGAGTCTCTAAGTAGCTTGCACCTAGCTCCACAGCTAACAAGTATCTGAAATCTGAACTCCAAAACTGGCTTCTTGACTTTAGTTTCTGAACTCTTTCCACTACGCCACACTGCCTTTTATCACCATCATCGTCATCATCATCATGTAACATTTGAATGTAGATAAATTATCACTTGCTCAGACTACTGGGAAATTACTAATTTCATGCAAATTGTGTATTTTAAATCACAGGCATGTATCAGAATTGTTGAATAATAGTAAGAGCTTTGTTATTCAGAAAAGATGTTACTTTACCTTTATTAGTGCTTTCAGGCAAACTTTATTAAACCATGTAAGTACATTTAGCTTATAATTGCTTATAGATGGGCTAGAATCTTATAGTCCATTCTACATCACTTTCTCTTAACATCAATTATAGTTTTGCA
>CM053625.1:260603229-260617897 GCA_028646595.1 Phalanger gymnotis
CCTGGGGGAGCAAGAGTATGTCTGGGCTCCTGTTGTTGAGCCCTGCTGGCTCTGCCCCTCTGGGACTCAGGTACTCCTACTATTCAGCCACTGAAGCCCCAGTTCTGTCTCCTCTATTCCAGGGTTTTGTGTTTTGTTTCCCAACCTCCCCCCGCCCCGGGGAATTCGGGGAATTCTCTGGGTGGGGAGGGGAGGGATTAGAGCCGTTTACCTGGCCATTTTGTCTCCCAGAAGTTCAAGAAGCGTCCTTTGGGCTGCAAGCTTCAGGAGTTGGTGTCTCACGGGCCCGTGGCATTGCACTGCCTCTCATCACTTCCACAGAGTGCCTTCCTGTGTTGGGAGGCCTGGGGATCTCCGCTGGTTTCGGGTGCCCGGCCTGTCTCCCACGTGTGTTTCCTGGCCGGCTGCTTCTGCTTTGGTCCCGTCTGGCGCAGCTCCTCAGTCTGAGTGCTCTCCTAGCCCACAGATTCGTTCCTTCGGCCTTTCAGACTCTCTTGGCTGCGAAATTTGCCCCACTCAGACTGCTTGTGGTTTCTAACTGTCTCAAATCTGCTCAAATTCACTTTTTTATAGGAATCTGACAGAACTTGTGAGAGAGCTCCAGCAAGATGCTGTTTTCATGCGGCCCTCTTGGCTCTGCCCCCAGTCTGTGACCTCCTTGAGAGCATGGACTGTCTTTTGCCTCTTTTTTGTATCCCCAGCACTTGACACAGCCCCTGGCACATAGTAGGTGCTTAATAAATGCTCCTTACTTGCTTCCTTCTTACCCTTATGGAAGGCTGTCTCTCCCTGGATGATACAATCTCCCTTGGACTCCTATTCAATGTAGGTCATTCCTCCTCTCTCATATCCTCTGATAAATTATGTCAAGTGGAATCATGAAACTTTATTCAACACAGCCACTTCTAGGCCCTCCCATAGTTTCCATCACTCAGCAACCTTTCTTCTTTTGAGTTTTTCTCCATCCATCTATATTACTCTGTCCATATCCTTAGTGTAGTCATCAGTTTCCGTATTACTTTCCTGCATTTCTCAATTAGTTCATTATACAGCTCATAATGTTTCTTTCCACCCCAATCCCCATCCTGATACTCAGGGACATCAATATACACAGTGATTGCAATACTGCAAATAAAGCCAATGAAATTCGTCAAAGAGTGAACAAAATTGGTACTAAATGAGCATAGTTAAAGTATACATAATTCCTTTCTGTTAAAAGTAAGTAAATCACAAAAGTCAGTTAACAATCATTTATTAAGTGCTTACTATATGCCAAGCAATCCTTATGCGAAGCACTGGGGATACAAAGAAAGGTTTTAAAAAAAACCATCTTATTTGCCCTTAAGGAACTCATATTCTAATGGGGGAGATAACATGCAAAAAGTTGTACATACAAGTTATATACACTGTAAACTAAAGATAATCTCATAGTGAAGTCACAAGTAGGGGAATGGGATGGTGCAAAAGACCTCCTGAGGAAAGTGGAATGTGAGCTGAGTTTCGAAGGAAGTTAGGGAAGCTGGGAGGCGGAGGTGAAAAGACGGGCATGGAGATGAAGAGGAAATGCCCTATGTAAGCTACAGAAGTCACAAGTGCTCTGTATCATTGATTATAATCACTGTATCAGGTGCCAAGATTTTTTTCATGAGAATATTCAGTATATGGGGTTTGTATCTAAAGCAAATTGTATTTATAACTATTTTTTAAAGAAAGATCTAGGATTCAGCCCAATTCGTTAACAACAAAAATGGGAGTTCTAGATGCTAGAGGGGGAAAAAAAAGCATAGTAAAGGACAAAGACTATGGAGGTGTATGGTTCAGCTATATAGGAATAAGAGGACAGTAGAGATGGCAGGATAAAAGAATTTTCACTAGTGGCTCTGAATCACCAGGATGAAGGGACCAGATGGCAGAAATTTGCTAAGCATTAGTCAATTGATCGGGCCCCTGCACTTCAGGGTCCTTTGATGACTAAAGGAACATGGTTTCTATGACTATCTATACTCTCTCAGCACCAGGAAGCAGTGGTTGAGGCTGCAGAAAAATTAGACTTAGTATCTGGATCCATAAACACATGTTGATCTGGTCTTCAGGGACAGACTGACCTAAAAAATAATGGTAGTTTCTTAGATTCATCCACATGGCACATATAGGAAAAACCTCACTGTGAACCATTCATTTGACTCCTAGTCAGGATGAAATACTCTAAGTTGGCACCAGAACTTTGGCCCTCTGAAATATTGAATGATTTTGGCTGCCATTAGCTTGGGGCCTCTGGTAATACCTGCATGTCCCCATTTCACAATTATGAAGCATTTTACAACCATGAAACAGCCAAACAAGTATGTACAGAAGGTTTACTATGTGTATATCTTGTGGCATTCAATATACTAAAGGAGATACATAAGTAACCAAAGGTATGGTTCAAAGCTTAACTATAAATTTAATTGGAGAGACAAAACTATCCACTATAAAACAAAGAATAATTTGTGTAGTACTCATAGGTTCAGCATGGCTATTTTGAGATTAATATTTTTCAAATCATAGCTGAGCCCCCACTGAATATGCCATTTTATTCTAGGCATACTCAAAATAAATCCGATAACAAAAAGTATTTAATTTGGACATAAAATGATGTAATTAATAAGGATATCAGTCAAGGAGTAAAACAGTCTCTGTACCCACACACAATTAATCAGTTAACAAATATTTTATAAGCACATATTATATGGTAGATACTGTGCTAGGCTCTGGGGATAAAAAGACAAAAGATTAAATAATTCATGCTCTCAAGAAGTTTGTATTCTATGTGGGGAGACAACATACAAGGAATAAATATATTAGAAAATACAAGGTAGTTAACTGCAAGGTGGTTAGAGAAGGAGGGTACTAATACTTGGGGAGACCAGGAAAGGCTAGATGTAGAAGATGATGATTTAGCCAAGTCCTGAAAGAAATGAAGGATTCTTTGAGATAGGGAAGAGGAGAGAGTCTATTCCAGGCATGAGGAGATGGCCGCTGCAAAAGTACCAAGATGGGAGAGATTGCTATATGCAAGGAACAGAGAAGGCCAGTTTTAGCCATAGAGCACAGAAAGGGGAATAATGTATAATGAGGCTGGAAGGACAATTGGTGCCAGGTTGTGAAAGGCTTTAAAAACCAGAGACACCAACAGGAACTGTGTGAACAATTGTAAACCACTCCGTACAAATAAAGCCAGACCTAAATAATTGGACCAAAAGTAATTGCTCTTAGATCAGCCAAGCCAATGTGATAAAAATGACAATACTACCTAAATTAATTTATACATTCATTACTATATTAAATTACTAAGTAATAACGTAATAAAACTAGAAAAAGTCATAATAAAATTCACCTGAAGGAACAAAAGGTTAGCGAATCAATAAGAAACCAGGAAGAAAAGGGGGAACAAACAGCACTAGATCTCAGACTATGAGACAAAAATTATCAAAACAATTTGGTACTCAGTAAGTAACAGAGAAATTGATTGGTGGAACAGATTAGGTACACTATACGTGGGGAGCAAATGAGCACAGTAACCGATTATGTGATAACCCCAAAGATTTGGGCTACTGAGGTGGGAACTCATTTGACAAAAACTTTCAAGATAACTGTAAAGTAGTGCAGCAGAAACAATGTATAGACCAAAATCTTACCATATACAAAGATAAACTCAAAATAAGTATATGATTTAGACATGAAGGGTGATAGAAACAAATTATAGAGAATGGAAGAAAATTTTTGTCATACTTATGGCTAGGGGAAGAGTTCATGACCAAACAAGAGATAGGGAGGTTCATGGGAAGGAAAATGAATGATTTTGATTACATAAAATTTAAAGAAATTTTATACAAACAAAACCATTGCAACCAAAATGAAGAAGAAGAGCAGAAAACTGAGTGTGTGTGTGGTGGGAATCTTTACAAGTTTCTCTGATAAAGGTCTCATTTCTAAAATATTATAAGGAATTGAATCAAATTTACAAGAATAAGAGCCATGCACCAACTTATAAATAGTCAAAGGATTTGAAGACAGTTTTCAGAAGAAGAAATACAAGCCATCAATAACCATATGAAAAAATGCTCTAAATAACTATTAGAGAAATGGAAATTTAAAAGAACTCTGAAGTACCCATACTCACACCCACAGGGGTGGCAAAAGAGGAAGATGACAAATGCTAGAGGGGATGTGGGAAAATAAATACATTAATGCATTGTTGATGGAACTGCAAATTAGTCCAACAATTCTGGAAATCGATTTGGGACTATGCCCAAAAACTTTTAAACTGTACATACCCTTTGACCTAGTAATACCACTATTAGGTCTGTTATATACCAAGGAGATCAAAGAAGTAGAGAAAGGGCCCAAAATGTGAAAAAATATTTATAGTGGCTTTTTTGTGAGTGGTGGTGGCAAAGAATTGGAAACTCATGTGATACTCATCAATTGGGGAATGGCTGAACAAGTTATGGTATATGAATGAGATGGAATACTATTGTGCTATAAGAAATAATGAAGGAATAGTTCATCAAAACCTAGGAAAACTTATATGAACTGATGCAAAGTGAAGAGAATAGAACCTGGAGAACAATTTATACAATAACAGCAATATTGTAAATATAATCAATTTTGAAAGGCTTAGTAATTCTAATCAACAGAATGACCCACTGCATTTCCAAAGGACTCATGATGAGACATGCTATCCACTTCCAAAAAAGAGAACTGATAGACTCAAAGAGTGCAAAATTGAAGCATATTTTCTTCTATTCCTTTTTTTAACTTTTCTTTTTCTTGGAATGTGGCTAATGTAGAAATTTATTTTGTATGTCTATATATTTGTAATGATTTTTATTTTTCTTGCCATCTCAATGGATGATGAAGGTAGGGGAGGAGGGAGAGAATTTGGAACTGAAAATAAATTTTTTAAAAGCCAAATGGAGGAGATGACAGTGGCAACATGGAAACACTGGAGTCTATTAAAGCAATGATATATTCAAATCTGCATTTAAGGAAAAATCACTTTGGCAGCTATGTGGAGGGTGGATTTGAGTGGGAGAAAATCTTCAAATAATAAGAGTAAGAGGCTGTTGCAGTAGTCCAGGCTCTACGGACCTGAACAAGGGTGGTGGCTAATTGAGTAAAGAGAAAGGGATAGATCTAAAAGATGTTATGGAAGCAGAAACAGGTAACTTATTAGATATGTAAGGTAAAGCAGAGTGAGATGCATAATACCAATGTTATGAACCTGGGAGTCTAGCAGAATGTAGGTTTCTTCAATAGAAATCAAGAGAAATAGGTCTGAAGGAAAAGATAATAAGTTCTGTTTTGGATGGGTTGAGTTTGAGATGTCTCCAGACATCTAGTTTGAATCGTCCAATAGGCAGTTGGTGATGTATGACTGGAGGCAAGGATAGAAACTGAGGCTGGTTATATGTTTCTGTAAATCATTTGCATGGAGGAAGTAATTAAACACTTGGAAGGTATGAGATCACCAAGAGAAGAAATGTAGAAAGACAAGAGGACCAAGGACAAAGCCTTTGGGGTTATTTCCTCAGTTAAGAGGCATGATGTAGATGATGAGCTAGCAAAAGAGATGGAGGAGAAACAGTGGAGGTATATGGCTCAGCTATATGGGAATGAGAGGATGGGGGAGATCGCAGGTAGAAGGAAAGCCAGGAGAGAGTAGCACCACCAAAATCCAGAAAAGAGAGTATTCAGGATGAGAAGGTGGTCAGCAATATCGAACACAGCAGATAGGTCAAGAATGATGAGGATCAAGAAAAAGACTATTGGATTTGGCGATTAAGAGAGCATTGGGAACTTTGGAGAGAACCATTTTAGTTAAATAATGAGGTTGTAAAGAGTTGAGGCATGAGTGAGAGGAGAGGAAATTATAATAAGAGGAAATAACAGTAAGAGGAAAAAAGAGTAGACAGATTTTTCTAAGAAAAAAGGAGATGGGGGCACCTAGGTGGCACAGTGAGTAGAGCACAGGCCCTGGAGTCAGGAGGACCTGAGTTCAAATCCGACCTCAGACACTTGACACATGTACTAGCTGTGTGATCTTGGGCAAGTCACTTAATCCCAATTGCCCTGCCAAAACAAACAAACAAAAAACAAAAACAAAAAGAAAAAAGGAGATATATAGGAAGATAGCTCGAGGGAAGTCTAGTGAAGTTTTTTTTTTCCAGAATACGGAAAATGAGTATATTTGAAGGCAGTAGGGAAAAAATCTGTAGATTGGGAAAGATTTTCATATCCTTCTCAAGTACTTGAGAGTCTAATCTCTTTCCCTTCTTTAAATCCTTGAGTTCTCAGCATAGCAAAGGAAAAGGACAGTCTTTCAATACTTACAGGCTCAGTGGAGATAGGGAACAATGTCATAGTTCCCTTGCAGGTGTTTCCCAGTAGTTCCACCTTTACCCAAGAGTCATTATGATCAAGTGCACCACCCTCAACATGGTCTCTTTTCTCTGAACCACACCTGAATGTTTTATCATTTCTATACACTCACATTTAATCTGTTACCACTTTCTGTGTTTGTCCCACTCTGCTTTTCAACTCCTACTTAGTAGACTACACTTGAGTCCTCATCAGTAACATCACTATGATATCACTAAGACCAGGTATTCTTAATCTGGGTTCCCATGTACTTGGTTTTTTAAATATCAAATAACAGTATTTTGACATTTTTAATTTCCCTTGTCACCCTATATATTTTATTTTATGCATTTAAAAACAAGATTCAGAGAAGGGATCCACAGGGTTCACGAGACTACCCAAGGGGTCCATGGCATAAAAAAGTTAAGAACTCTGCTTTAGACTAATGCACAGCCTTTAAGCTTCCTGGGAAATATAATCCCACAAAGCCATATTTAACATTTATAATTGAATAATAAATTATGTGGTATAAAACCCAAGTGCTGTAGAAATTCAAAGTAGAAATTGCTGTCTAAAGCAGTTTGGAAAGACTTTGAGGCCAGTACAACTTAAGTTGGGCCTTGAAGGACAAGACATCAACAAAATCATCAACAGAAATAAAATAACAGAGACAGGAAAAGGTATGGTTGGAATGGGAGACCCATCAATATAGATTGATCACTCAGTAAGGTTTCTCTATAGTTGTTTAACAGCCTGTTGTTTTAGGGGTTGGATAGTCTGTTTTTATGATTATGCTAATCAAATGACTAACCATTTTCATTCAGGCTACTGAATTCAATCTTGGACCTGTGTGTGGTAGTATATGTTAGTCATTGTTCTGATATGTTTTCTTAATGCCTTTAATTCTTTTGAAATAAAAAAAATTAATTCAGCCATTGGAATTTTGGTATTAATAGACTTGTTCTTTGCCAAATATTTTGATTCCAGAATATTTTTACAATTCCATTTATGCTGATTAATTTTTCCCTTTTTGCAAAGCTAAAAAGTATGCATAAAAAAGACTTACGATGATATGAAGAGAGATTTAACGTATACAAATACGTGCATAGATATCTGAACAGCCTAGTATTTCACCTAATATAATTTATTAGAGAGGTCCCAAAACTGACATCTTTATCTACTGATTGTAAAATGTGTAACTTCACATTCATTTTGTTATCAATGTCAACAATTTAGATGGTACATGAAAGTCTCCTTACCTTGATCTAAAATAGTTTAGTGTATAGTCAAATAATACTTAACTTTAGGACATATTTCTGACAGTAAAAATAGTTGAGTTTTTTAATAATAATGTATTATTGTATTGGCAATAATTGAATTAGTGTTTCCTTCCTGTTCTGTTCACAAATAATTCTTTCATCTCTTTCATTAATTGTTCCCATTTTTGAAAGATTTCTGTGTAGAAACCACAGTTCCTTTTTCCCTGAAGCATTATTATATAATAATGTTTTGGAACGCTTTGAGGTATTTTGCTACAAAGAAAGCCAGTTTAGCACTATGAATTACTGTCATTTGTTTAAAGTTGTTTGACTGATGTTTATAAAACTAAATGAGACAAAAATCTGAGGAATTGAGTTCACTTTGTTGATTGTCATATGTATATTACAAAGTGGAAACAAAGTCAACCTAAATTTGTCCATGTCACTGTCTGAATACACTAGGGAAAAAAAAGTTGTATTTCTATAGCTATTAAATGAGAATAATTTAGGACCCTGCTTTGAATATTTATATATAAATGTTTTAGTTCAGATTTAGAATTCCATTCTTTTGTGATATACCACTAGGAATGTGCCAGGTGGAAGTATGTTAATAAAATAAAAATCTTTGTACAGGTGTGGGAGCTCATTAGATAACTGCAAGGCATTAATACATTATATATGTGCCAATCAATCTGATAAAGATAGCAATCTGACAAAAACAGCAATATAGTAGAAGTCAGTACTTTTGCCAAATTATTATTTATACCTCTCAGTGAATAACATTTATTGTAATTAATCTTAGTATATTAGATATGATGTTTAGCAATTAGGGATTGTGCTGCATACTTTAATGGAAAGAGCCCAAAATTTGGAATCAGAGCAGGGGTATGGTGGAGCCAGCTCTTACCAACTGAGATCGCTAAATTTTTAGTGTGAGCATTTACACTTCAGAAATCAGCAAACACTATAGAATAGAATTTGATTTATTGTTTTGTCGATTGTCTAGGCTTTAAAAAGTGACAGAAAATGTCAGTAATACAGATTAAGCTTAAAAATGTGTCATAGTACTTTTTTTTGGAGAACTATTAGTGAAACATTTATCGGCACACCACTGAGTCAGAAGACCTAAGTTAGAATCCCAGCTGTGCTACTGACTACTTTAGGAAATGCAATTCACCTCTCATAGTTTCCTTATCCTTAAGATGAAAGGATTTCAAAATTTTTTTAAACTGTACTTGTCCGTTGGCCCAGTAAGAGAGTTATTAGGTGTATGTCCCAAAGAAAGCAGAAAAAGACTCATGGGTACAAAAGTATTTATAACACCTCTCTTTTTGGTAGCAAAGAATTGGGAAAAAATGGATACCTATTAATTAAGAAATGGGAGACCAAATTATGGTATGTAAATGTAATGGAATATGGTGGTGCTCTAAGGAATGATAAAGGGGAGGAAAGGGGAAAGGAATAATCATTTATTAAGTACCCTGTGCTAAGTGCTTTACAAATAATTATCTCATTTGACTCTCCCAATAGTCCTGGGAGGTGGGCGCTATTTTTATCCCTGTTTTACAATTGAGGAGACTGACTCAGATGTTTTCATTGCCACAGACAGAAAATGTCTGAGGCTAAATTTAAATTTCCTAACTCAAGGCCCAACACTCTATCCACTGTGTCCCCAATCACCTAAAAGGAAGTAATGCAGCGTAATAGAGGAGAAGGGTGTGTTGGGCCATTTTCTGGGAGAACATATTTGTGACAGTACCAGTTCACAGGTCCACCAACAATGCAGTAGTGTGCCCATTATCCCATCATCCTTCCAACCTTGGCTATTGCCATTTTTTTGTCATCTTTTCCAATTTGCAGGGTATGAGGTGAGACTTCAGGGTTGTTTTGGTGTGTATTTATTTCTCTTATTACCAATGATTTGGAGCATGAAATACTACTTCAATTCTGCTATGGAAATATTCTAAGGCTTTTCCTTTATTCATCTGATAAAGTTTCACTAAGTACCTGAAGCTGAGATCTTCAGTGATGTATCACTTTTGTACAATGGCAGGCCCCTAATAGAGTAATTACTTTTTTGCATAATTATGTGTGTTATTGAAAGGATTCCTTTGGGCAGAAAAAATGTGCGAAATTTCAGCCAAAGAGAAATATTCCCACACTAAATATTCCCAGTTATAAGTAATTCTTTTTCAGTTCTTGTGTCTGATTTTTATAATGTCCCTCATTATTTTCATGGCCAAGAAATTAAGGGAGGGAGAAGTTGCTTTATTTACCAGTGTAGAAATCTTCTATGAGTTCCTGATCAAATGAATCTCCCTTTGGAGTTATTCTTTTCATTAAATCAGTTATAAGATGAAATCAGTGTTTGAGGAAAGTTATCTGTAATGTGGATTGGAGGGAAGGAGGAACTAACATCGGATAGATTGGTCGTTGAAGTTCTCCATTCACGTGACAATGACATCTGGGGTGAGGATAGCTGTATTCAAATTGAGGAAAGGTAGGGGGCAATCTCAGAGAGACTGCAGAGACTGTAGCATTGATATTGTACTTTAAAGTTTGCCAAGAATTTTACGTATGTCAGCTGCTTTGTTCCTCATAACAACCCTGTGAGAGAGGTACTATTGTTATCCCCCTTTTATCAAAGAGGAAGCCAAGGCACAGAGACATTAAATGACTTGCCCAAGGTCACACAGCTAGTAAGTGTCAGAGGCAGGGTTCGCACTCACGTCTTCCTGATTCCAAGTCCAGCATTCTATCTATCACTTGTCTCATTTTTCTACACTGAACAAGCAAAGGCCAAAGGAACATTTGTCAGGGATGCGGCACAGGGGAGTTTCATTTTAGTGAGAGATGGACCAGATGGCTTATGAGATATCGACTTGGATTCTGTCGTTCTTTAGCCAGCAGTAAGTGGAGATATATCACAAGAAAATAATGAGGGACATTATAAAAACCAGACACGAGAACTGAAAGCAACAAAAACTGATCTTGGCTGTTAGACGCATTTAAGTTGGTCACTATGACACAAATAAGTGTCCATTCTACCAGCTCAGTTGTTAGAATACAAATGGTCTATTCCTTAAGACAAGAAATATGTTTCAATTTTAATGAAACTGTACCTGTACAAATATATGTATGTTTTATATACACACATGCATACATTATATATGTATCACCACAGGTTTGGCCACCCAGCAAAGAATTTTTTCATCTACAGCAGTTTGTGAAGATCATTTGTTGAGAGGATTGTAATCTTTTTCGGCGGAGACAGTATGCTCATGTGAACGAGATCATGGTAGACTTCATACAAAGTTTAATTAATGGTTCTAGAAGTCACCCAATATACGTAAATGTATGTATACATATGTATACATTTATGTACACACATATGTGGCATTTCAAACACTAGTATTTCATCATAATTTTAAATAACTTTAACATTATACAACAGAAGCGAATTTTATCTTTTTAATCAGCGATACGATCCAGAGTCAAGTGGGGTTAAGCATGGAAGACTTTCATAAAAAGAAAGAAATGTTTTTCAGACAGATAACGTAAAGGCAAAAGGTATACCTGGTGAAGAAAGTGACACTCTTCTGAAGAATTAAAAGATAACAGAGACAGGAATGAACAAGTTACATTTATGGAGCAGCCAAAAAAAATGGCTCATCGGAATGCAGCGTCCAAGTAAAATAGTAGCATGAAATAAAGTTAGTGAGCTGTCAGAATGAAAGAAGGGGGGAGTGCATTTGATGAAGCATTTCATAGGTTCAGCTAGAGAAGGCAGGTTTCATGCCATAAACAATGAGCCACATTAATATGGTTTTGTAAACAAGGGAGCAATAATGATATTGCCATATATTAATGTGACATTTCTACTTTTCCACATCACTTTCCCTGAACGTCATCCAATCTGATATTGTAACAATTCTGTGAGATAGATAGGACAGGGACTTTTACACTCTTTCAGAGATGAGGCCTCAGAGAGGATGAGTGACCCACCTGAAGTCACACAATGAGTCCCCCTAAAGCAAGGGACTAGATTCCCTCTGATTTTTGTCCTTATCTGATGTTCTTTTCTCTTGTAATGAGATGAAGAAGATTCGGGGAATATTAACCTAACTACTCTGTGTAAAGTGGATTGGAAGGAAGAAGAAATGAAGGTTAAAGAAACTAGTTATTGAGGTTTCCAAGTACAATGAGGCTGTGAGGCCAGATTCAGAAAGCAAGCCAAACCAGCCAAAATTGGTGTCTTTGAGTCTGTTCCCTAAAGATGATGCCATTTACTTCTGAGCAAGCCCATCATTCAACTAAGAACCTCTTTATTTTTACCTTATACAAAGTCTAATTAACTTGGGTATTGAATTTCTGAGCCCACAGCAGATTAGAGAGGGGGCAAAGGATGCCACAGGTAGTCAGTCACACTGAAGCGGGTTCCCCCTCTCTGTGGTCTTCAAGCAAAGGCCAAAGGAACATTTGTCAGGGATGTGGCACAGGGGAGTCTCATTCTAGCATGAGATGGACCAGATGGCTTATGAGATATCAACTTGGATTCTGTGATTCTTTAGCCGGCAGTAAGTGGAGACATATCACATGAAAATGATGAGGGACATTATAAAAATCAGACACAAGAACTGAAAAAGAATTACTTATAACTGGGAATATTTAGTGTGGGGGAGAACAGCCTTAAAGGGGATCTCTCTGTTATAGCCTCTTACTTCTTCAGTACTGCAGTGAGTGATCTCTTCAATGAGGGGAATCCTCCTACCAATGCTTTCCCATCCCTTGTGAGTTTTGTCCATGAACTCCCATCACTTTTCTACTGGTGGTCCTCCCAGTTTTTGCTGCGGGCTTTCCACCATGTCCTTTAGTATTATTTGATGTAGACTTATTTGATGTCGCTGGGCTATCTCTTTTTCCATTAATTTGTTTCTTTTTTGTCACTTTAAAAAAAAATAGAAACAGAATCTCAGAGGCCATTGATTTTTTAAAATAAATTTTATAGTTATCTTTTGTTTTCATATCATCTTCATTTCTGAATATAGATACCTTTCTTCATTCCTACCTTGCAAGCCATCCCTTGTTTAAAAAAAACAACAAAAATGAAGGTGGAAAGGATTTCAGCAAAATTAGATAATATATTAAGACTGAGCGTTCCATATCCATAGATCTTCACTTCTGCAAAGAAGAAAGGGGGAGGTATGTTTTTCTCATACTCAGGGACCATCTAGTTCAACCATATCCAAACAAGAATACTCTCTGTGCCATACCCAACACCCATCCTTCCTTCAAGCAAGGACTTACAGCCTTGTTGAGGAGTTAATTACACACTATTTTTCAAGGCATTACATTCCACCTTTAAATGGCTCAAATTGTTGGTGAGTTTGTCCTTAAATCAAGCATAAATTTGCCTTCTACCCATTGTCCCCAATTCTGCCTTTGAGGCCAAATAGGACAAAGCTAATCCCTCTTCCACAGGATAACCCTTCAAATATTTAAAGACAGCTATGAGTTTTCCCATAATCCTTCTCTTCTGTGGTCTAAATAAACCCAGTTCTTTTAACTGACCTTAATATGGAATGATTTCAGGGCCCTTCACCATCCTCATTGTCCTTCTTTGGATGCTACCCTCTGACATCTCAATATCCTTTCTAAACTGTAACCCAGAACTGAATACAAGACTCCAGTTGTCATCTGACCAGAACAGAGTAAAGCAGAACCATTGTCTCCCTTGTCCTGAACACTATGCCTGTCCTTAACATCATCATCAACATCATCACCAGCATTTATATAGTGCTTTAAGGTTTGCAAAGCACTTTACAAAGAATATTTTATCCTCACAACAACTCTGGGAAGTTGGTGCCATAATTATCCTCCTTTTACAGATGAGGACACTGAGGCAGACAGAGGTTAAGTGACTTGCTGAGCACCATACAGCTAATAAATGTTTCAGGCTGGATTTGATTTCTGGCCTACAGTAGATTGTGAGTTCCTTGAGGGCAGAAGCTGTCCCTTGCCCCTTTTTGTATTCCCAGTGCTTAACATAGTGCCTGGCACTACGTAGGAGCTTAATCAAAGTTTACTGGCCGACTTGAATGCCTGTCTTCCTAACTCCAAGTCCAGAACTCTATTTAATATGGCTGTTCAATAATCTTGGGAATAATCAAACTGGGAGAAGGAAGGAAGACCCCCAAGGTTCCTGGCCAAAAGAAGAACAGTTACTATTTACATGTGCTCTGAGCAGGAGGGGCCAAAAATAACCATTAAGTGGTGTTTGACTCACTTCCTTTGGGCAAAACACCCTCAGGTAAGGGCATGAGGAGAGAAGAGGAGAGGAGAAGAGAGGGGAGGGGAGGGGAGGGAAGGAAGGGAGATAAGGGAAGGGGAGAGGAGTTGAGTTGCCTAACTGGAACTGTCCGACTGGGTCTCCATCTGGCTAGGACTACTCACAGTGGCCCTCTTGGCTCAGAGTGAATGTAAATAGTAACTGTTTCTCTTTTGGCCAGCAACCCTGAGGGTCTTCCCCTAACAGTTTGATTTCTTTTTTAATTAAAGGGGCCATCCCTTGACTCACTTCTTAAAGAGACCTATTCACTGAATTGCCTCACTCAAAGTGAGAACTTGAAAAGAAAGATCTTTAAGTTTAGAAAGGCCCTTCCTGGGCCATCTCCAGTCATCTGGATGCATATCTGGCCACTGGATCCAGATGGGTCTGGAGGAGAAAGTGAAGCTAATGACCTTGCACAGCCCTCCCTTACTCAAATCAAATTCAATTGCAAGTCACGTCATCATCTCCCCGATGTTATGGTCCTCTTCAAGAACGAAGGGCAAACCACATCCTGTGAGTAGTCCAAGCTGCCCAAATGGGGACCCAGCCAGCCAGTTCCAGTTGGGCAACTCCTTTCCTCTCCTCTCCTCTCCTCTCCTCTCCTCTCCTCTCCTCTCCTCTCCTCTCCTCTCCTCTCCTCTCCTCTCCTCTCCTCTCCTCTCCTCTCCTCTCCTCT
>CM053625.1:260617997-260661747 GCA_028646595.1 Phalanger gymnotis
CCTAGTTAACTTGGGGTTTACGAGCTAGATTTCTTTCTCAAAGACCACATCTTAAACCCAATTCATTCTAAATCTCATTGATTGGACAATAGATCCCTGCCCAAGTACCAATTAATGGTTATTTTTTTGGATCCTCCTGGCTCAAAATAGGGAGAAAAGGTCAGATGAAAAGGATACTGTGGAGGTAGAAACATAAAGATTTGGTAACTAATTGGATATGAAGGGTGAAGAGGAGAGAGGATTTGAGCTTTAGGCCTAGGAGACTGGAAGAATGGTGGTCCCTTTGATACAAATAGGCAATTTTGTAAGAAGATTTGTTTTCTGGGAAAGATAAGTTCTGCTGTGAGTATTTTGAATTTGGGTTGTCTCCTGGACCTTCATTTTGAAATGTCTAACAGCCATTTGGTGATGTCAAGCCAAAGTTCAGGGGAGAGACTGGGACTAGGTCTAGATCTATCTGAGAATCATTTGCACAGAGATAATAATTGAGCTCATTAGACCTGATGAGGTCACTTGGAGAGAGAAGAGAGGAGAGCCAAAGTCAGTCTTAGGGGTGCAGCCACGCTTAAAGGGGTGTGCTGTGGACAACAAGCCTGCAAAAAGGCTAAGCAACAGTTGGGTGGGAGAAGAGCCGAGAGAGTAGTGTCATGGAAACCTGCAGAGAAGAGAATAACCAGGACAGAATTGACAGTAGCTTCAAATGTAGCTGAAAGGTCCATTAGGATGAGAACTGAGAAAAGATTGTCATATTTGACAATTAAGAGAACATTCGTAACTGATAAGAGTAGTTTCTGCTGAGAGATGAGGTTAGAAGACAGGTTGGAAAGGGCTGAGGAGTGAGAGAGAAGACAGGAAGGAGAAGGAATGAGTGGAGACACAGATGCCAGCTCTACTGAGGAGAGATGAATGTTAGATTCTCAGTGTGAGCATACATGCTTTGTAAACCAGCAAACTACAAATCGGGCCATAATTTTTGTTTTGTTTTGTTAATTGTCTAGACTTGCCAAAGTATTAATAATTAATTAATTGATAATTAGCAATTAATTTTAAGTGTATCATGTATACATTCTTCCTCTGGAGAAATGATTGTTAAACATTTACCAGCACACTCCTGAAACAGTAAGGCAATAATAACAATGTAGATGATAATTGTCAAAATGCCTATGTAGTTCTGTATTGCAAAGTATGAGAGACTCTCCACATAGAAGGTAGAAGAAGTAAACCATTTATTCAGACACCAGAGAACCATATCCCATAACCAAATGCTCACCTCCCACAGCCAGTCAGTCCACTTCATCATAACAGCAAGGAACCCAAAACATTCAATACAGAAAATCACAACATGGAGCCTCAACATCCCAAACACTCTCTGACCCCCCTGCTGGGGTCTTCCCAAAGACAAACTCACAGTACAGCTAAGTCAGCCTGTTCAGTTCTAACAATCATGAGGGTGGCCATTAGCAGCCACCAGCAGTCATATTCTCTCTCTCTCTCTCTCTCTCTCTCTCTCTCTCTCTCTCTCGTTCTCTCTCTCTCAGCATTTTCTGTGATGTAGCTTCCTTTTGCTGTCAGGAAGCTCCTCCCACCACATATATCTTAAGCTTCCTGTGACATAAGCAGGTCACATAACCTATTAATGGGTGGGAAAGATCTTCAAATTAAAATTGCTACTACAACTCCTTGGTCTAGCAAAAGATTTTTTTTTTTAAGGATGGAAGAGACAGTAGGGAAGGGATCGGTAGATGCGGAAAAGTTGGAGATTGTTCTGAGAGCAAGGATTGAATGGGATCAAGGTCACACATAAAGGAGTTGACCTTAGTAAGATGAACAGCCAACACAGTTTCAAAGACCGGAGGAAAGGAGCAGAGATGACGATGATAATGTAAAGGGATTTTGAGATAAAGAGTAGAGGGAACTCATGGTGAATTAACTCAGTTTTCATTATATACTAAGACACAAGACGCTCAGCTAAAAGAGTTGGGGAGTGAGACGCCATAGGCGAGTTGAGGAGAGAAGAAAAAGCTTGGAATCACTTCTGTGGGGAGTGAGATAGGGAGTCAATTAAGGAGGAATAAAGGAATAAAGACTCCTTGACTGCCACGAGGGCTCAGTTCAAGTTCTATAACACAAATTTATAGCATATCTTGTTAGTACCATTGTGTGACTTCACAAGATCAAAGGAGCTGGAATGGATCTTTGAGGACATCAAAGTCCAGCCTCCTCATTTTATGGATGGGGAAACTGAGGCTGGGAGAAGTTAAATCTCTTCTCCAGTGCCACACGACTTTTCCAGCTCTGTTCAGCAGCATGTGAATAGGAATGGAGGAGATGGATGACAAGAACAATCCTCACCTGATGTGTGGCAAGAGATGAGCAGAGATAGGCCTGAGAATGTACTGAGGAGTAGTGGAAGTCATGATGAAGGTGAAGAATAGTTTTAGGAGGGGTGAGGCATAAGGAGTGATGAAATGAGGGGAGGTTTTGATCAGCTAGAGAAATGTAAGTTTTTGATTAAGGAAGAGGAATCCTTGTGGATAATGGTGAAATCTAGGGTATTGCCATGCATGCCTATGTGGGGTTGGGATGAAGTGAAGGAGTAAGTCATGGATTAGGCCAGAGGTGTCTAATGTTGCCCCCAGTCCATGTGGCCCATTGTATTCTCCGTGCTGCTAGAACCAGATTAAATTGTAATTGGGGGACATTTAACAAAATAGATAAAAATACAACAAAACATAGGTAATATTAATATGTGGTTTTCTAAGTCAATATGTGGCCCATAGATTTAGTGGCCCTTGTTTCTATTTTAGTTTGATACCACTGAATTAGGGAATCAGGGAAGACTAATGGAAAAGGTAACATCTGAACTGAGGCTTGAGAGAAGAGATTGATTTGATTACATTGAGATATTGGTCTTTGGAATGCATTACTTTAGGCAGGGAGGACATAGTTGGAAGTAATATAATTAGTATCTATATAGTATGAGGCTGAGAACAGCCAGTAATCTAATTGGCTGAAAAAGAGAGTGCATGAAGAGAAGTATGTTGAAGAAAGGTTGGAAACATAGAATGTAGCCAGATTGTTACAGACCTTATGTGCCAAGCTAGAGTTTATATTTCCTGATCATTTGGAGATTAATGTGGTCAGACCTGTGAATGAGACAGATTAATTTAGCAGCCATGTTAAACATGGATTGAAGAGAAGAAAGACTGAGGGCAAAGAAATAACTTAAAAGGCTATTAAAATAATCTAGTTGAAATGTTATAAAGTTATGTCAGTATAAGTGGAGAGGAATGGATCCAAGAGAAATAGATTAGCTTGAGATCTAGTGAATTCTCCATTACTAAAGATCTCAAGTAGATATCAGATAAACATAGGTAGAGAATGTCATTCAAGTGTTTCCTTTGGATGAGATAGGCTTTGAGGTCTGTTCCAAATATGCATTTCTATTCTATCATAGTCCTATATATTGTGGAAGTCTAATTGACAGGACTTGACCCTTACCTGGATATGTATATGTGCATAGGGTTGAGGGGTGGAAAAGGGGTCTCAGTGATGAACCTGGGGTTTTAAATGACTAGACATCAAGTTGGGAGAAGGGTAAGTTTGAGTTCAATAAACTCGATTTTGGATATGTTGAGTTTAAAGTGACAGTAAGGCACCCAAGTAGAGAGGTCCAGTAGGCAGTTAGAAATCTGGAACTGGAAACCACTGGGGAGAGCAGGATGAATTATAATACTTTGAGAGCCATTAGCGTGGCAGTGATAATTGAACCCAGGGAGATAGATTAAATTTTTGATAGAGAAACGTAGAGCCAAGGTCAGAGCCTTGGTGAACAGCCAGACCCACACTCAGTGTGGGAAGGGAAGGAGAAGTATCCAGTAGGAAAAGGGTTGGCAAACAGTGTGAATGGCATCTTAAAATCTAGGGTTATGAGAATTGAGAAAAATTCATTGTAATATTGATAACCTCAGAGAAAGCAGTTTCAATTGAATTGTATGGTTAAAGGCATATTGTAAAGAGTTGAAGAGTCAGTGAATTTGGGGTGTACAGGAGTAGAGAGAGTATATGCTGCTATTTTTGCAGTGTTTTGTTGAACAACTGACCATGTTTATAGCATATTCATTCATTCAAAGATTATTCAAAGGTGATTGAGAAGAGAGGTGTTATGAAGATAGAATCGATAAGACTTGGCAATTGATTGAATATATGAGTTGAGATGGAATGAATACTCAAGGATGACTCTGAGGTTATAAACCTGCATGCTGCCCTCATTACCAGGAATTTTGCTGCTGAATGTGATTTAGTAACACTTAGAATACTTATTTACTTATAAAAATATATTTTTAAGAATATTTTCTTTTTAGGCCATAAAAGGAAATTTTGTCTCATCAAATCATACTAACATAACCCTTGACTCACAGATTTGCTATTTACTTGAAGGGTCTGAGTGCACTTGTTTTAATAATTATTTTATTTCTGTATTTTGCTTTTATATCATCTTCACTTCTGATATATTCCTTACCTAGCAACACATCATTTGCAAAAAAGATCTAAAAATAAAAGAAAAAGTAGTTCTTTTTCTTAAGTTAATTTCATTTTTAATCAAGTATTTATTTTCTTTCTCTCTCTCCTATTCCTCCCTACAATTGGGAAACAAAAGATTTTTTAAAAAAATCTGCTTGTAACAAATCTTATTCAAGCAAGAGAAATTCTTGCATTGACTATGTCCAAAAATGCGCATCTTATTCTGCACTGTGAATCCATTACCTCTCTTTCAGAAGTTGGGTAGCATGCTTGGTAGCATCATTGTCTTCTAGAATTTTGGTTGGTTACTTTATTGATCAGGGTTCTTATGTCTTTCAAAGTTGTTTGTCTTTACATTGCTGTACAAATTGTTCTCATGCCACTTACTTCACCCTGCTTTAGTTCATACAAGTCTTCCCAAGTTTCTCTGAAATAGTCTTTTTCATTATTCCTGATTGTATAATAGCATCCCAGTATATTTTTACACCATAATTTGGTTAGCCATTCCCCAACTGATGGGCACTCTCTTAGTTTCCATTTTTTTTTTGTCACCATAAAAAGAGCTGTTAGAACTTTCTTTGTACACGTGGGTCTTTTTTCCTCATTTTGATCTCAAAATATAGCATATCATTTATATCTGATAGCACATGCAATACTTCACACCTGTATTTCCATACCTCTACAAGGAAAGGAGTGAGGTATAGCAATATATCCAAAAAAGAAAAGACTCACTATGACCAAGTTGGATTTATACCAGAGAATGAGAAGATGGCTTCACATTAGCAAAACATTATCACGATCATATTAAATACAGATAATTATGTTAACAGATACAAAAAAAGGCTTTCAAGAAACTGCAGCAATTATTTATGTTGAGTAAACTTGGAGTGACTTTTCTGATTTATTGGCTCTGCCTGGGAGCCATTTGTTCTAATCTGGGAATATCAGTATGCCATTGAAGTCACACACTTCCCTTAAAACACACAAGGACGCTACTTTCAAAGCATGAATAGTTTCATTTGCAACTTAATGGAAATAGAACTTGCACTTGAGCCCATAGAAATTAAAGCTATCCAACAATCACCAACCCTTCCCTCAGATCATCATCTATAAGATTAAGTCAATAATACTTCTATTCTATCACGGGGCTGTTGTGAGGCTCAATTGAGATAATTTATTTAAAGTGCTTTGTAAACTTTTAAGCGCCATATTAATGTCAGCTAGCATCATCATCATCACTACTATCACCATCACTATTCCTAACTCTTCACCTAACCATTCACTAAATACTTTTTGTTTTAACTTCTGTGTTGAATTAAAGAAAGCTTAGTGGAATAAAGGAGAAGGAACAGAATAGAAATAAAGGACAAAAAGAGAAGGAATTTTGGAATTGTGAAGTCCAGAAATTGAAATTTATAGAAAGCTTGAAAAGAGCTCATATTGAAAGAACGGCAGATTTGGAGGAGGATAAGAACTTGACAAAGAGCTAATAAGGAGAAAGAAATTGGTACAGCAAAGGAAAGGAGTAGAGTGAGCACTTCAAGGTCTAATGAAGTGAAGAGAGTGACAATTTTAAGCCCCTTTGAGTTCTAAATCTATGATTCTATGATCCTACCTTCAGGGCTAGAGACCCTCCACAAGCAGTTAACACAGCAGTTCTCCAGAGTTGGAAAAATGACAGTCATAGGTTTTAGGAGACCAAATTCCAAAAGATTCAGAGAGAGAGGTCAATTAGTCTTAACTTCTACAAGAGAAGTCAGCTCATTAGAAAGAGGAAGCATTCACGAGTGAAATTCTGAAGACACAAAAAGAAACAAATTTGATGGGGAGGAAATGGGAGTTGTTGAAAAAGAGATAGGTGGAAGTACAGGGAATTTATTAATGAACCTTTAGATTTTTAGATGACATAAAGAAAATGGAAGTCAGGTTAAGTAATGCACAATGGATGCTGCAGTAATGCTAATGGATGCTGCAGGGTCCTAAGAGAATGAGCTGAGGTTGGCAAGGAAAGCTAAGGATGATTTGTTAACTAGCCTGGAGAAACATGGAAAGTCAAATAAAGGACAGAATTGTTATTTGGTTTGTTTCCCTAACCTTTCTTCTGAACTCCAATCTTACATATCTCACTTCCTATTGGACATCTGAAACTCAACATGTGCAAAATTGAAATTATTATCTTTCCTCCAAAATTCTCCTTTCCTCTCAACTTCTGTGTTACTACTGTTACCACCCTCTTACTAAACAAGTTTAGAGTGTTAGTCATTGATGCTAGTCATGATTTGTAATCATGAATGCTGGAATCTCCTGGAGTAAAGGCAGGAGTTGGGAAGGAGAGGAAGATAGCTGGCCAAGTACTGAACTGCTTGAAAAAGGAGGAATAATGACCCAGGGGCAAGTAGGCAATAGCAACCATGTTGCTAGGAGCACAAGGAGATTAAATTACTAGCCCAGGATTTGAACCAAAGTGCTCCTACCTCTGATATTGGCTCTCTCTCCATTGTGTCATGACCACTTACCTTAATTAAATGAATTTTTAATTTATCAGGTAGGTAGGTAGTCACTTCGCTTTTTTTTTGCTTCTAGTGTTAATCACCTTTTAATGTGTATAGTCAGTCAATAAACATTAAGCACCTACTATGTGCCAAATATTGTGCTAAGCATCTGGAATACACAGAAAGGTTAAAAACTGTCCTTGTTCTCAAGTTGGGGAGACAACATGAAAATAAATATGTATTTGATTGTTACCTCTTTGAGGGCAGTGACTGTCACATCACATCTTATAGTTGTCTGCATTTCCCAGGGTAGCTATCATAGTGCCTTGCAAATTGGAGATGCTAAATAAATATTTTTCATTCACTGGTTTATTGATTTACAAAGTATTTCTTCACATGTGTTGTTTAAATAATGAGCACCCTTGGGAACACATTTATTGACCCCATGCCTTTTAAAAATAAACCATGAAATAAGAGTACCAGGTTGTTATGACCAGGATGTTTATTGTAGGATTATAGATTAAGAGCTAGCAGGGACCTTAGAAGGGCCAGTGAGTCCAATCCTCTTGAGAGGTTATGGGACTTTCTCAGGATTACCCAGTAAGAATGTGAGGTAGAATTTGAATTTTGAACCTCCTAACTCCAAGCCCAGTGCTCTAACAGGAATTTTTAAGCTTATCATATATCCAATCAACTTTTTTGTTACTTTAGTTTATTTTCTTGTACTTACAAGATTGACATTAACAAGTTTCTGCCAAGAAAGGCAAAGAAACTAATCCCAAATCAAAATCCTGGAACTGAATGTGACTTTGGAATTCAAAATATAATTGAGAGTTTTGCTCTGTGGGCTAACATCTTGTAGGTTACAAACATAAATTTATTTCAAGACATTTAGAAATGTCTATAACTCTGTTATGTCAGATTTAAGGTAACTACCCTGGTTTTGTGCCAAAGTTGCCATTATTTTCATAAATCATTTCCTTATTGAAATTCTGAACATTTATCAAGTTGTAATGTGGTATTAGTACCAGCCTGAAGGTAATATAACATGGCAGATGACCGGGATTTACTGAGTAACTTTCAATACTCAATACTTAATGAGCAAGGTTCTCCAGAAAATGAGCACTACTTTGGCAGTAAGTAAGGTGCTTGAGGAAGTTGCATAAATGCTTTGGGTCCACTAGCATGACATAATTTATTAAGTTGTTGGTGATATATCTTATTAGAATTATGGTCAGAAAGAAGCTGAGGGAAATGGGAACTGAAGACTTTACCTTCAAAAAGAAAGTGAGCAAAAGTTTCCAAAGGAGATTGAAAAGGAAACCACTGATTAGGAGAAGGTTATGCAAAGATTTGAAAATGTAAACCATTCTGGGAATCACTGGAAGAAAGAAGAGCAGAGAGAGAGAGTAGGGGACTTGGAAGTAAGGAGTAGTCTCCCACTAGATAAAAAGATTAAGTAATGGAAGGCTAAGGCCGAAGAAAGAGAGGATTTTGACAGCTGGCCAAGATGGTTCAGGGTCCCTAAGCCATGAAGAAGACCTTCCAGAACCACATGGAATTCAAGAAAGATTTAAGCTGTTAGATTTACTTACACCTACAAAAAACCTAGAGCTAAATGGGGCAGCAATTGAGAAGGGTAGAAAGGTGTCTAATTAGATCTGTGTCAATATTACTTGAAATCTTGATCTAGATTGAGTGTCATCTATTCAAATATAGTAACTATGATTAACAAGCCCTATATTGAGCTGTTTCAATGAGGAGTGATAGGCAGCCAAGTGGTACATTGGATAAAATTTGGTACTCACCATCCAGAAGACTGGAGTTCAAACCCTGCTTACTAGTTGAACAAATCTCTCAGCCTCTGTTTCCTCATCTGTAACGTAGGGATAATAACAGCATCTCCCTCACAGAGTTGTTATGAGGACCAAATGAGTTAATTTATGTAAATCACTTTGCAAATCTTAAAGCACTATATAAATGCTAGCTAATATTATTGCACAATGCTTTGCATGATCCCAGTCCACCTGCTACTGTAACAAACCTATCTCTTTTGTATTACTACTCCTTTGGTGATATTATATAAATATAAATTATGAGGCACCATGATCTCAGAAGTGTAAAAATGATGAATAACCTTAAAGGGCCATAGAAAGAAGTAGGCTAGATGGAGATAGACTACCTGGAAAATGTGGCACAAAGGATTTAGCCTCCCCAACCCTCGGTTTAATCACCTGTGATATAAGACAGTTGGACCAAAAATCCTCTTTAGATCTCTTCTAACTCTAAATCCATGATCCAATGATTTTATTGAAGATAAATATTACCAGAAAAGAAGAAGAACCAGTCATGAATCAAGAAAAAGAGAAAACAGATGGGTGAGCCAAGAGCTACTTTGACACCCTAAAGATACTAAAAGAACAGGTCAGTCAGCCAGCCAGTCTGTCAACAAACTTTTATTAAGTGCCTAATACATAGTAGGCATCATGCTAAGCACAAGAAGAGGCAGAAGACAGTCCCTATCCTCAAGGAGCCTGCAATCTAATGGGGCAGACAACAGGCAAACAAATATGTACAATTGAACTATGTATAGAATAAATCGGATTTAAGTAAAAGAGAAGGCACTAGAATTAAGTCTGGGAAAGGCTTCCTGTAGATGATAGGATTTTAGTTGGGACTTAAAAGAAGCCAGGGAAGCAGAGATGAGGTAATCGACCATCCCAGGCATGAGGGAAAATGCCTGCAGCCAAGCGATAGAGTCTCTTGTTCACAGAACTGAGGAAGGCCCTCAGAGTGATGGATAGATTCTCTGTGGGGATTGATAAGAAAACATGGAAAAGAAGCATGGAGAATAAGGCACTTCAGCATTCTCTCCACCAGTCAGGAGTCATATTGGGAGTGACATCTCCAACAGCCAATGGAGCTGCATGCAAAACTCTCCTGGCTTAGTTGAAAGCCTGGCTACATACCTTTATCATTAAATAGTCACATTAATAGAGAACATCTAGTTTAGATTTGGAATCTATTAAAAGGCATTCCTTAAATTTCTCTTTGCCCTGACTATTCTATGCAGTATTTGGAGTTAGAGCGTCCAGGCTTCAATCCCAGATCTGCCACTTACCATCTTTGTGACCTTGGGCAAGTCATTAGTCCTTTTGCCTCTCTAAAGTTAGTTTTCTTCATCTTGCTCTGTAAAACTTGGGACTCAGTCAAAAGGCCTCACCCAAAGACCTAAGAAGGTCACACACGATGTGGCCTCGAGGCCACAGGTTCCCTACCCTGGACCATTTTTTTAGCTTCCTCAACTTATTTCATTTTTTTTTAGTTTTTTGGTCCACTAGGAATTAATTTTTTCTACTTAATAGCATTTTGGCTTTTCCAATTATATGTAAAGATAGTTTTCAACATTTTCAGTTATAAAATCTTTTCTCCTTCCTTTCCTTCCCTCCTACCTTCCCCAGGACAGTATAGGCTATACATGTACAGTCATAGTAAGTACATTTCCACATTATTCATGTTGTGAAAGAAGAATCAGAATGAAAGGGAAAAACCACAAAAAAGAAAAAAAACAATAAAAAAGATAAACTATTATGCTTCATTCTGCATTGAGACTCCATAGTTCTTTCTCTGGATATGGATAGCATTTTCCATCACAAGTCTTTTGGAATTGTCTTAGATCATTGTATTGCTGAGAAGAGCTATGTCTATCAAAGTTGATCATCATACAGTGTTGCCATTACTGTGTACAGTGTTCTCCTGGTTCTGCTCACTTCACTCAGCATTGGTTCAGGTCTTTCTGAAATCCGCCTGCTTATCATTTCTTATAGCACAATAGTATTCTATTTCGTTCATATATCCCAACTTGTTCAGCCATTCCCCAACTGATGGGCATCCCCTCATTTTCCAATTCTTTGCCACCACAAAAAGAGCTGCTATAAATATTTTTGTACATGTGAGTCCTTTGTACATGTGAGTCTTTTTTATGATCTCTTTGAGATTAAGACCTAGTAGTGGTATTGCTAGATTGAAAGGTATGCACAGTTCGGTTCCTTTTTGGGCATAGTTCCAAATTGCTCTCCAGAATGGTTGGATCAGTTCAAAAGTCCACTAACAATGAATTAGTGTTTCAATTTTCCCACATCTCCAACATTTATCATTTTCCTTTTTTGTCGTATTAACCAATTGGGTAGCGTGATGTGGTATCTCAGAGTTGTTTTAATTTTCATTTCTCTAATCAATAGTGGTTTAGAGAATTTTTTTGTATGGCTATAGGTAGCTTTAATTTCTTCCTCTGAAAACTGCTTGTTCATATCCTTTTACCATTTATCAATTGGGGAATGACTTGTATTCTTATAAATTTGAATCAATTCTCTATATATTTTAGAAATGAGGCCTTTATCAGAAACACTGGCAGTAAAAATCGTTTCTCAGCTCTCTGCTTTCCTTCTAATCTTTGTGGCATTGGTTTTGTTTATGCAAAAACTTTAATTTAATATAATCAAAATTATCCATTTTGCATTTCATAATGTTCTCTATCTCTCTCTTTTGGTCATAAATTCTTCCCTTCTCCATAGATCTGATAGGTAAACTATTCCTTGCTCTCCTAATTTGCTTATGATATCACCCTCTATATCTAAATTGTACCCATTTTGACCTCATCTTGGCATATGGTGTGAGATGTTGGCTTACGCCTAGTTTTTGCCATGCTATTTTCTAGTTTTCCCAGCAGTTTTTGTCAAATAGTGAGCTCTTGTCCCAGAAGCTGGAGTCTTTGGTTAACATTTCATTTTTATTTTATTTTTTTAATTTTTAGTTTACAACATTCAGTTCCACAAGTTTTTGAGTTCCAAATTTTCTTCCCCTTCCCCAAGATGGCATGGAATCCAATATATGCTCTACATACACCTTCGTACTAAACTTAGTTACACAGTAGTCAAGTTGTAAAGAAGAGTTATGACCAATGGAATGAATCATGAGGAAGAAGAAACAAAACCAAAAAAGAAGAGAAAAAAAAAAAGATCAAATAGTGTGCCTCAATCTGCATTCAGACTCCGTAATTCTTTCTCTGGATGTAGCTAGCTTTTTCCATCATGAGTCCTTTGGAGCTCTCTTTGAACCTTGTATTACTGAGAAGAGCCAAGTCTATCAAGGTTAGTCATCACAGAAGCAATATGTCTGCAGTCGTGTACAATGTTCTCCTTTTTCTGCTCCTCTCACTCAGTATCATATCATGTAGGTCTTTCCAGGTTATTATGTAGTACATAATGTTCCCCATTTCTTATAGCACAGTAGTATTCCATTACATTCATATACCACAACTTGTTTAGCCATTCCCCGACTGATGGGCATCCACTTGATTTCCAATTCTTTGCTACTGCAAAAAGAGGTACTATAAATATTTTTGTACATACAGCTCCCTTTCCCACTTGTGTGATCTCTTTGGGATATAGCCCTAGGAGTGGTATTGCTGGGTCAAAGGGTATGCATATTTTTATGCTCTCCAGAATGGCTGGATCAGTTCACAACTCCACTAGCAATGTAACAGTGTTCCAATTTTCCCACATCCTCTCCAGCATTTATCATTTTCCTGTTTTGTCATAACATTTCATTTTTAAGGAAATAGTATGTTATACAGGCATATATGTATCTACAAATAATTCTCTATTTTTTTTTTGCAAGAAAAATAAGGGGACCAGGGGCATAGCTGCATCTCCTATTCTCCGGCATTTTCTATGCTGTGGTCAAACCTGGTATCTTCCCCAGTGGTGTATAGCAGCAAACATCCTAGCATACCCAGGATGGCCCGCTAGCAGCTTCTTTGATCTGCTTTTAAAGGAAAGCAACTTTAAAGAGGTCAACAATCTTTAATTATATTCACTAGTTCAGGGGAAAAGTCAGCCCCTGAACGTTAGAGAAAATACAAATAAGAGAAATCAGAAAGACCAACAGAAAGGGCTCTGACTGTCTGAAGCAAAGCAATATTACTCTACACTTTATGTCCACCACCAGATCGAGAGAGCCTTTACATCTGAGCAGTCAGGGGGTATGAACATACAGCTACTCAGAGTCTTGACCAGGGAATAACAAGGTCCTTCTCATAAGTGAGCCCCGAAAGCAAAATACGAACTCAGAGTATATATACATTTCTCAGAGCCAGAAGGCACCACAACCCTCATGACTCAGTGCCTAATTAGAAATTAGCAAAAGGTGTAAAAGCCTTCCTACAAGCAAGCCTCTCCTAAGCAAGCTTCCCTCCCCCAATGGGCTGTGTGACTCAGGATGTATCACAGCTGTGAGCTGGGCCAGAGCTCTAAGCAGGTCACATAGGCTTATTAATGGATGGAGAAGATCTTCATATCCCATTAAATTACATGGTGGCAGCAGGGGTTGGGAGAGACTCAGTTTTCCAATAAAGGCTATCATAATTAAGACCATTCAGAGGTAGCCCAAACTATTTCTGATAATATAATGGTTTTCAAATTCTCCTCCACCATGCTTCCTATAGGGTCTTTGAGAGCCTCAGAGTTTACTTTGCTAGATTTTCAGTTGATTAAGCCAAAGATTACAGATTCATGGCTTAACAATCAACCCGAACATGTCGGATATGTCATATTCAATTCAATTCAACAAACATAAGTCCCTTCATCATGCAAGGCAATATGCTAAGTTCTGGAGATACAAATACAAAACTGAGTCAATCCTGTCTTCATGTAGCTTATATTTTAATGGGGTTGGGAGGGATATACAAAAGGTACAAAAGTATGTAAATACAATGAATATACAAAGTAAATGAAAACTCCAATTCCTCATTGTGGTATAGAGAGAATCTTGGTTTTTCAGAGGCTATGCCAATGGAGTGCCAGGTCTGGAAGTTTTTACCATGCTAGAAAAGATTTTTGAGTACAGTCCTGGCAGTGGACTGAGTAGTCTTTCTGAAGACCAGCCTAGCTAATCACAAAGTAGCTTATTGACCAGTTAAGTAGGCGGGCAACTTGGTAATTCTTTGGCTATGGTAACATGTGGAACAATGAAAATTATAAAATGTTTTTTCATGCCAGAGGATCCTCTTTTTTTGGTGATGTGGCAGAGAGTGACAGAAAACTGGACAGAGGGTTCTAAGGCTTAGTTTATAGATAGGCCACAAACTTAACTTAGCTGTTGACATTTTGAATGTGAGATCTTTGTCAAAAGATCAATGAATACTCATCTTACTACTGGCACAACTAAAACACATCAATCTTAACATTCTCACTATAACCAAAACCAGAAGGCAGAGGGAAATTGTAATTAACCAGAAGTACAGCTGGTAAGTTCTCCCTAGAGAGGCAAAAAAAGGAGTGGGCAGTCACCCTTTATCGTAGATTCAAAGGCACTAAGAAACATCATTTCATGAGATGGTCGGTCCCCTCATATTGTGATGCTCATGATAAATATTTGTTAAAAGACTATCATGAAAACAATTGTAAACAACGTACCACCATCTATTGCAGATTATGAAACAGTAAAGAAATCCTGCCAATAACTCTGTAAGACCCAGTTAAATCAACATTACTTTGATATTGGGTTATTCCATTGCAAATATCAAAGTAGGTAAAGAAGCTAAAAATGTGCTGAAAAATATAAATTGGGAATAAGGAATTAAGGACACTCTGCAGGAGCTTAAAAGTCTTTATGTCACATATGTTTACATCGATAAAAAGAATTGGAAGGTGCTAGACATGATGAACATGAAATAACACCACAATGGAAATTATTATATTCCAATAGACAGGAATTCAGTTCTGACTGACATGGAAATCATTCTTGAAATCAGGTGGCTATGTATGGTCAGAACATTGACTTTTTAGAGTAAAGATCAAAATGAGTACAAAGTTAATGTTATTAAAACTACGACTGCCTGACTTATCTAAATTAGTTGAAGGCAGAAAAATAGGATATGGACAGAAGAAAGAACATACACACCAAGAAAAATAATTTCTTATAGAAGTTGAACCACTTTTTCCAAAATCACTGACAGTGACTCAGCAGCCACATCAGTCAGGTCTTTCAGTAGCCTAGGATGTGTTTGTGCCTGCTTGGTGATTTTAGCTCTTTGATGGGAAGCTAGACCCATCTCCATACATGTCTTGGATTCCAGTTTCTTCAACCTACTTTTCTTTTATCCTTCAAGTGTGAAGATTATGTTCCCTAGCATAGAAGACAAAGATGAAATAGAAGTGGTCTCTTGGTTATCATTCTCATCTCATTCACTCCCAAATATATTCCTTTTTCATCTTCCTCTTGCCTCCAATATAGCTTAAAAATATTTTTGCTGTTGTAACTCTTCATCTTTTTCTCCTTCTAGGCTTTAGTGTTCCCAATGTTGCTCCTACAAGACCAGGCCATGCTTTCATATTCATTCTCAGTTTTCTACCCCTGCTTTAATTTTCTTTATATGCCTTTTAAAAAATCTGGATTGATCACTATTTATCTGTAGTGTTCTCTTTAAACAGTACCCTCTTTTCTTCCTCAAGGAAATAATTAGTCTTTATGTGGCCAAATTTTGTTCTTGAGAGCATCCCATCCCTCTTGAATAGACTTCTTAGACCATCAGATCCTGTCTTTCCTTTCTCTGGGTTCTCTGGAAATACATTCTCCCAATATCCAGGGTCCCTTAGACAACATTTGGCAGCATCTTGCTTACATTCTGCAGTTGTTGTGGTTACTTTCTCCTAAAATTCCTTTCATTTCTCCCTTGTTCACTTGACTCATGGACTTTTCCCAAATCATGGTGATATTGATATTTGACATCACTGAATATTGTAGGGGCAGATATTTTAGCTCAGCAATATATATTTTTTCTCTTTTTTAAATTAATTTTAAATTCTGAATTTTCTTTTTCCTTCCCTCCTCACTCTGCACTAGAGAAGGCCACCATTTGATGCAGATTTTAAAATATATCTAAAATTCTCCTATGTATGCTTCTATGTATCAATTCTTTTCTCTGGAGCTGTATAGCATCTTCCTTCATAGGTCCTTTATAGTTGACTTCAGTATCTGTAGTACTCAGAAAACGTGGTTGTTCACAATTATTCTTCATAAGCAGTTTATATTTAAAGAATAGTTGTTTTTAAATCTTTGGGGGGAAATGTGCCTATTATGATTGATTTCCAAAGCCAATAAGTATGATTTGTTCTCTTCTCCAGAGCCAACAGTTCATTTCTCCCTCCCCACTCCCACTGCCTTGAAATTGACATGAAATAGAAGGATGCTTTAAAGTCCTCGCTTCTTAATAGTCAGACTACACTTTCGGGGGCCTAACTAAGGATGAGGAATTTGTGATAGACAAAATTATAAAAACAAGTTGATAATAAGAAAACTTCCAATTTGCTGCTGATTCATGAACCTGGTGTAGATAAGGCCTTTCCATGCCTCCCTCATGCCCCTCTTTCAGTCTCCCACACATGTTCAAATATGTCCTGACATGGAATTCTCCTTTCTAGCTGGGACTTGATGGATAGGTGGGTGGGGGAATTCCCAGTTTTGTTTAAAATATTAATTGTGTTGTGGGTTTGGCCATCATTTTTATGATTAGTTTTCTAACCATTGGTTTGTTTTTTTTCTTCCTGTACCATGTGTTGTATGGTGACTCATCTGCACTGATACTGTTACCTTGGAAGCGAAATGTTTTCTTCCATTGCTGAAATTTCATGTACTAATAGACATTCACAGGTTATACACAGGTTGTTTTTTTATTTCTGGAAGGTTAAATAAAATAGTAAACTGATGGAGATTTTTTTTTGTAGTTGGATTTCCCAATTTGAGAATTAATTATTAAATAATAAATTGCCACCCCTCCCCCTGCCAAATCCACTGTTTTCATAGTATGCTGATCAATTTACTCCACAGAATTTATCACTGAACTTAAACCACATTTTTATTCAGCTGGTGAGGCCTATTAAAAATAGGACTGTTCAGGATATCTGGGGATGGACAAATTATGCTACTGAAGAAGGAAGAAAGTAGTGTACACTCAATGATGTTACCTGTCTCCCTGTTATTAGTCAGGGCTACCCATGAATGTTTGCAGATATTTGGTATTTATAAAGTTGTAGCATTTAAAAATTTAATATGGTGTGCGCACATATTGCATCTGGGACAGATAAAGTTAGTTATTGACTTAAATGAAATAGCACTTTTGTTGTATGGAGAATTCTAAGGGATACAAAAGAGGTAGTTGTCTTTGCTGTATGACCTATGGGTTTTTTTTTCCCTTTTTCAGAGTTATATGTTAGGGCCTGAGGAAGGGGAAAAAAAGTTAATTTCTGTTTTACTGTTGTATTTTTAATCCAAAATAAGAGACAGCTAAAGAGAAAATAGAATGTTCTGAAGTCTCTAGTACTTCCTGAATAATTGTTACAGATCTTTTGTATAATAGTAGTAAATTTTTCAACCAAAGTTATATGCTTTTTATGAGTTGATATCACATAAGCAAATGTTAGATTGAATTACATTTTATTTTCTTGGAGCAATTTAGTGTGCTTTCTATAATGCAAATTAAATCAATTATTTTTGTAAAAATAAGCATTTAGTTTATTAGATATCTAATAAAATTAAAATAATCTCAACTCTTCACATAATTTTGGTCAATCCAGGGATTTTTCTGTATTATTCTATATCATCTAAAAAGAACAAAAACAAGCAACTTCTGTAATTTTTGTGGAGCTATCTTTTTTTCTTTTGGTTGTAATTTCTTGATGTGTGAAATGCTATTTTTAAGACTGGTTCCATGACTAACTGATTTTTTGTTTGTTTGTTTTCTTGATTATTTGAATTTAGCTCCTTTTTGGTTCAGGTGTGCTGGTGTCCCTAAGCCTTTCTGGGCCACAGCTGGATAAAGTGGTGATTGACAGAACCCTGGTGGGGAAGCTCATCTCCGACACCATCAGTGATGGTAATTACACCTTTGTGCAAATCAATTGCCTACATTAACAATAGAACAGGAGAAATTCTCTGTCAACAGGTAGACTAATTATTGCCACTGGAGATTTGCAAAACACAACAAGTAATTGCTTGTAATGCTGTAGTTACCACCCTTGGGACCAGGAGCAAGTTTTAGACTAGTATTTAATATCAAAGTTGATTTTTGTGTTGTCAAGCATTAAGTACATTTTGAAGTATCTTATATTTTCTTTCATTTATATAAATGTTTTGAAATATGCATCTATATTTGGAATTTTGTCCATGATAGGAAATACCTATAAATATGAAAACTGGGAATTAACATGAATTTCTTCAATGTTTCTTTATGATGGTATTTGAAAAATATTTGCTATACATATTAAATTATATTAATATCAGTTGATATTCTGTTATCAATATCATTCATGTCTATGTTCTCTCTCTTTTTTTTTTACTAGACCTCTGATTTCATTTGGTGTAGGGAATTTCCAATGAGGAAACACCTCCTGCCAGTGCATATTGACATTCACTCTGTGAGCTCAGGGTCTGTGAACACAGGGCATCCTGGGGGTGATGAGAGGTTATGTGATTTGCTTAGGGTCCCATAACAATATATGTCAGAGGAAGGCCTCAAACCTAAGTCTTTCTGAGCTTTTTGGTCTTCTCTGATGTACACTAGAGATGTCACACTCAAATAGAAACGTATTTCTGTAGGTGCATATTGACTTAGAAAACCACATATCTATGTTGTATTTTATTTTCATTTATCTTGTTACCCATTTCCCAGGTTTGGGGCACATGAGCCCAAGGCTGAGAGTTTGATGCCTGTGACATATACCATGTTGCCCCTCTCGTGATCTCTTCCAGTGACTGGAAATTTCAAAATGCATAAACACCACTAGAAAGTTTATTTTTCCTATTATGTTGGTTTTCAAAAGGAATATTATTAAACTTTCAGTATTCTGTTACAAAGTACAACTGGAAACTTTTTTTGTCATTAATATTTTGGTTTTGAAAGTCTTAAAAATATATGCTGTGAAGGCAGAGTAAAGGTGCAGAGTAATCTCAGTATATATAGTTATATGTTCAACCCAGTTGTTGTCATAATCTTATTGCATGATGATATCTAAACATGATCAGACATGAGAAGGCTGCATATATGCAAATTTATATAATTAAAGAAGGAACAAGGATAGGACTCACACATTTCACAAATTAATATTTCACATCGGACTTTCACTGTGACATATTTATGCAGTTAGACTTATTGGCATATACAAAAGTAACTTTCAGACTATGAGCAGCAGGAAAATTGCTGATCTGCATTGGTAAGGAGTTCCATACACTGATGAAATCACAAGTTCAGGACCACACCCCCCTCCCGAGCCTCCTTACCAATCTCAACCCCTCAAAAAGCCAGATCTATATAATAATGAGCTCTGTTTTTATGGAGATTGTACTGTATTTAAGTAAAAAATGCGTATGTAACTATTAAAAAGTATGTTCATTAGAAACAAGTCATGGAAAGTCTGATATTCAAGTTTAAAAAGATTTTGATGAGAATTTTAGAAACAGCTTTAGAACTTATTACCTTCTCTAGGCTTTACAAAGACCACAGTTAGTATCTTGAACTGGCATTTTCTTGTCCCTGAAGACATTCCCTCATGCTTCATGTGTTCAAGTCCAAATATCAGAAAGGGGGCAAGGCAATAATGACAAAGAAATGTGACGTTCTCCATATATAACATGGGAGAGTGAGAAAATGTCTAATATCTGATATTTGCTCATCTTTGCTTTGTCCCTACTGCCTATAGGATAAGCTAAAAATTCTTATTTTGGTATTTAAAACCCTTCACAACTTGGGGCCAAGTAGCCTTTCCAGGCTTATTTTACGTTTCTTCACCTCATGCCCTTTGAATTAGAGGCAAACTAGCCTGCTTGCCATTCCCCATACATGATGCGTCATCTCCTGCCTTTGCACAAAGCTGGCCTCCCTGCCTGGAATACTCTTTCTCTTTACTTTCCCATTGTGGGATCCCTAAGGTTCCTGCAGCCACTCAGCAACCATGGCCTACAAAAGACTTTCCCTGATACTGTTAAGAAGTTAGTATTCCCCAGTAGAATGTAAACTCCTTGACTTTGGTTTGGCTTTTTATCCCCAGCTTCTAGTACATAGGAATTTGATAAATACTTTCTCAATTAAATTGTGTATGACCCAGGAAAAAAGTATGTAGTGGTATTTGTTCAGGAGAGTTTGCTCATCCAGCTATACCTTCACATGACTCTACCCTCATCTTTGATGTCTCTTTTCTTCATCATCCATTTTGTTTTGTCCAGTGATTTCATTGGTATAGGGAATTCCCAGTTGGTAAACTCTACTTTACCAATGTAGTTTGGCACTCGCTTTGTTAATTGCCTGGGACACAGAGAGGTAAAGTTACTTGCTCAGTTTCATGTAGCCAGTGTGTCAGTCAGGACTTCAACCCAAGTCTTCCTAACTCTGGTCTTGGCTCTTTACCTACTAAGTCACACTTCCTTGTTGACTTGAATTTTTTTAAAAAATATTATTATCAATAATTGCTTTTGTAATTAAAGGTATGTCTATCTTATGGAATCACAGGGAAGTCTCTTAGGAATTAATAAGAAAAACTCAGTTATATACTTTCAGATCTCCAAATAGCCTTCCTTGCGACAGTCTGCTGACTAGTAATAGGAGTAGTATAGATAATCATTTCCATTCTGTGATAATAAGGATGGTAATAATGATGAGTCCCTTGGGCAGCAAGGAGATCAAATTGGTCAATACTTATAGAAATTAATTCAGACTATTTATTGGAAGGAAAAATACTAAAGCTGAGGTTTAACAGGATTCATTGGAAAAGACCCTGATATTGGGAAAGATTGGAGGCAAAGGAAGAAGGGTACAACAGAGGATGAGATGGATAGATAGTATCATGAAAGCAACGAACATGAATCAACAGCAGCAGCAACAACACCTGACATTTTTATAGGATGTTGCAAAAGTCTTAATGCAGTTTTAAACACCTCGCAGAATATTTAAAAGTTTAGAGATATAAGGTTTTCTAAGTGCTGTAATATATCATCACATTCAATCTTCACAGCAACCACCAGAACTAAGTACTATCCCCATTTTATAGATACAGAACCCAGGACTCAAAAATGTTAAGGGACTATTCTGTAGTTACATAGTTAGTCAGTGTCAAAAGCAGGATTCAGACTCAGTTTCTCAACTCCAAGCTCTGGGCTTTTTCTACTACACTGCATTGTCTTTTATAGATACACAAAACGAGGCTCATAGATTAAGCAAGCCACCCAGAGTCATAGAGTTAATACACAGCGGATCTGGACACACAGCTATTTGGCCATCAGACTTCTTCTAACTTCACCACACTCATCTCTACCATATCAGTATACTACTCTACCTACAAGACATTATTCATAGACTGTCATTTTACGATTTCTCCCCCACCCCCCCCAAAGAGGGCTCTATTGTTCTTGACATTTCAAGCATTTTTTACTCTTAACTGAATTATGAATGAATAAAACAAGAGTGGGTGAATGAGCCAATAAATTTGTCAACACAACCCCCAGTGAAATATATCTACTCTTTGCTCTCTGTAAGATGTCATTGTTTTAAAAGTTTATGATTAATCACTTTTGAGAAATTCTAGACTGGCTTTTCTATTCATAAATAAATATCTGTAAATATAAGATTAGATTCAAATTTATTAATTAATTTTATTTAAGCCACATAAGGCATTAATGGTGAAATATTTCTAGTTTGCAGCATATGAGAAATGTTCAAATATTTTACTAAATTTTCAAAGATGCGCTATTTTACACACAGTAAAAAGTATACATTATGATAAAATGCTAAAATTGTCTTTATCTTGAATTAAACAATCGTAACTGAGTCTCATCGAAATTATTAGCATAAAGGTAAAAAAAATCATAACTTCACCAATAGCCCTACTGATTTTGTTCAATTTGTACTGTGTACTTACCTCACACAAAAACCATGAGAATAAATGAGATGCAATTTTGATTCTCAAAGGCACTATAATTCTAAGGTTACTATTAATATCAAATAATGACAACATCTGGTTAGGATAGCTGATTATTTGCTTGCAATTTCCTTTTCCTTACAGCAATTTGGTGCAAAGGAAGACTTCCATATTGTAGCGTCAATTTCCATATGTGTATAATCCTTGACCTCTCTGTTGACACTGCAAACAAAAGTACCATTTGTGGCAATGGTGATGATTTTGTCATACTGAAGCCTCTTCACTAAGAATTAAGCAGAGACTACCAACTCCATTTGTATCTTGAAGTCATCTTTTTTCATTTAAGTTTATTTCATTTATACCCAGAATAATGCTCTCTCTTGGGAACCAGATAACAATATGATTCCTTGGCAAATCTCCAGACTCCTATAATTGTGTACATCCACTGTTGTTCACTGGCTTTTACCAAGGGGTGCAGGAATAAAACAAAATGCATAAAATTTTAAATGATCTTTTACTCCTAAGAATAAAATAGAAGTATTCCTCTGTTCCATGTTATTTTTATTATTATTTTATATAATACATATTTTGTGAGTATAATTTATTTCCATCTGCTATTGAATAAAATTAGCTGGTTGTTTTTGTTAATACTGTATCATTGTATCTGATTATTTTTGTGTATATCTCATTCCTATTATGATTTATGACATTCGACTTGCCTGACCCCAGAGGAAAGTTTCTTTTTAGGTCATTTTAAACCCATAAAATTAAGTTGGTCGAGAGCATTGGTCTCTAATCACCTATGAATTCAAGCTGGTGATATTATTTAAAGGCAGAAATTTATAGTTCCAGATATTTTCATTTAACCAAGTGAAGAGTCACAGTGAATTTAAGATATGAAAACTTGGTCCTGAAAAATTACTTTTTTTTTTTTGCAATTTCAGTAGAAAAACATAATTAAGTTGTTGATAAATTAGTAACCTATGAAATTATATTATTACATTTATTTCTCTTCCAGCTATTCTCACAGACAGTTTCATGATCTTGTCATTTTTGGAACAAAATAAATTGTGCTATATTCAATTTACTAAGAAGTTGGATTCCCCTGATATAAACAAAAGATTTGAAAAACTCTCCGCCTCAGAGTATAAGGTAAAGATGTCAGTTAATAATGTTATTATGAGCCACTAGAACTTGTTAGAGCAGCAAAAGGCTGATTTTATTTCTAATTTATCATATTTATTAGAATACATGTTAGAACATATATATGATGTGTATATGTATCTATCTCCTTTGGAAAATTGTGTACATATTACATATTAAATTATACATATTAAATTTTGTATATATACACATACACACATGTATAATATCAATTATCAAAGGAGACAGTGTTCTGGGGCCTAAATTTGCTCCAGTACAAACAATACCATTATTAAACTTGTTTTTATTTTAACAATAGCAGTCTAATAACATTTACATAAATTAACAGAACTTTTGGAAGCCAAGGACTGATAATTGAGAAAATTATACCTAATCTCTTCCAATATTCTGACTTTATTTTACTAGCTACTGTAGACATACTTTTATGATCTTTCCTAAAGCTGTGATCCTACACAGCCCAGGAGGGTTGTTGTGGTCTCTATTTCACAGAATAAAAAAAGAAAGGGGAGGAGGTGGGGAACACTTTCAAAGGGTAATAGAAAAGTGTAGGAAAAAAGTAGAAGAATGTGGAGACTCCCTTAATATGCCTGGAGAAAATATGAAAAGAAAATTCCTTCATATACTAGTAGTATCTTTCCTTGCTAACCCTGGGTAATTTGTTTTCTTGTATCAGGGACTTTACTACTATAAGGCAAGATTTTTATTTTAAATGATGTGTTTAATTTAAGTTTTTGCCACATTATATTTTAACTTGCTTGGATGGAATACTCTCTGCTAGGATGAGTATCTAATACATTTTCCAGGCTGTTTCAGTCCAAGGCCTCCTTTCAGCACTGACTTGTGTTTGCGAGATTGAGCCAACCTCTGTAACGTTGGATTTGAGACAGTTCACTGTTCACCAGGAACTGAGCTGATACCTATTTTCCTTAAAAAAGATGCACACTTATGCCATATTTATAGCACCTTTTACCAAGGAGTAAGATTTTTAGAAGCCACTGCCTTTATAGCCAGAAACTTAAACTTTATGATTTTAGAAGAATGATACTTAGCCTAACACTGTACTTTAGACTCATTTCATAATTTTTCTCACTATTGACATAACTAAATAGATTTTAAGTACTGTGATTTTTTTAAATAGAAATATGTTCCTTATGAGCTTTCAAGTGTGGTGGCAAATCAGAATTAACATCAAATGTCCTAAATTGATTGTTACTGAATTTTGCTTTTTATCAACAGTATGGAGCTTCTGAAAGGTTTATTTGTATATCAGCTTTTGTTCCCAGTAAAACAGTGGTAATCATCAGAGATTATATTTCATTTTCAATGGGATTCATCTTTATATCAAAATGGCTAGCTATGGTCCAGCACTTAAAACTATGTAATAATTCATATGAGTCACTTTAAAAGAGAAACTAAATCTTACATTATAAGTATTTTTAATGTTATCAAATAAATTAATTTACATAACTCAAGTATAGACAGATGTCTTGTAATAATCTTCTTTAGTAATGGATGGCTATTTCTTAATAGGAACAGAGATAAATTGTCAAGATATCATACTCTCTTATGGACTTCAGTGCTTTGATGAATCCAGAATTTCCTCAGGTGGAAAACTCTTTCCATCACTACAGATCTCAACCCATCCATGACATTTCATTTTATGCAATTTATACCCATATCTTTCCATAAATCTTCTATAGGGGATTTGTCCAATACACTACAGGTCTTCCTTTGGAATTCATGCCATCCTTCTGTTACCTGGCTAGCTAACCTTCTTTTCCAGTGTACATATTCCTATGAACTAATTCTGAAAAACAGACTTAGGATTGGGTCCTTGCTGCTCAAGAGAGGTGATAGTTATTCAGTTACTTTCCTTTTTTGCATTTCTGTCTTTGAATTTAGGGAATACGAGTTTTCCAAAGCATTTCTAGAAATTTATATTTTCCCCCTAAAGGTACTACTAATTTTGTTTTATAATGGCTAATGTGTGTTTTTTCTTTTACATCAGAAGTAGACTAAGACAAAATAATATTAGGGAGTTATATGCAAATTTTAATTTATACTTAAAAAGCACAAAACATGTAAGTTTCCGTAACTGCCCATTTGAATTTTTTTTTAAGAAATTGCTTGAGTAAAAGGGGAACTAAAGTGTGATTATTCCATTATTTTATAAATTTGCCATACATGAATTCTTTTAAATGCAAATAATTTTTTTGGCCAAGAAAATTATAGGGTAAAAATATTGAAACTATTGACCTGTAACAAGTTTTTCTTTCTATGGCTTTTTAATCCATTTCAATTTACTGAACAGTGAGGAAACAGTACAAGGAGTTAAATGTTTACCATGAGAGAACAACATTGGTAATTACTTTGATTTCAGTTCCTTTTGATGCGTATTCAGAGGATGAAGAGGTCAATAATATTATGGCCATGCAAATAGAAAAGGGTTCTTTTTGACCATATTTTTTAAAAAAGCAAAGGATTATTAAAGCATTAACCTTGATTTTAATGGCCTTGGTTGAGTGGTGAGATCACAATTTGGATGAGCCTGATTATTTACTAAATACAATACATAAATGCAACGGGTTCTTAATACCCATTGCACTCTGGCATTATCGCATTACTGCCATCCTTTGTTGCCTTGCAGACAGGAATATGAAAGCAATCTGTCATGTAGTGAGACTGGCTCCAGAAGCATTTCTCTGATAAGAGGACCCCCTGCCCTTTGCTAGTGTCTGGTCCAGTAGGCTTAGCCATGCGCTTAATCCCCAGAAAGTGGTTCGATTATTGCTGACCAGCAATGGCAAGATAGTTTTTTTTTTTCTTCCTAGCTATCAACCTTCCATTAATTCCTTAAGCAGAAATGCAGTGCAATCTATATTTCCTTGGCATGTGTCACCCAGATGTGGTGCATTGCTCATGTTTTCAAATAACCATGTTCCAAAATAACATAGTTTGAATAATAAATTCTGCAAATCCTTCCTGAAAAATAGAAGCATGGTCTTTATGAGCTGCATAAACTTTATGTGCATAATTGTTGTTTGTTTCCATTATGGAGCATCTATGTGTGTGCATGTGTATGCAATATATTTGTAAATTCCTCAAGCTAATATCTGCTAAATATCCTTTCTTATTTTATTGTCATAAATCTTTTTTTTTCTTTTTAACTAGTAACTATTATGTCTGAAACAGTCGTCAGAGGCTTCTGGTCGGCAGCACCGAACTTGTCATTTCATATTGCTGGTCTTAAATCCTGTGTGTAGGTCGATGCTGTCAAGCAACCATGACTGTACATTTTGGTATTGATTAGAGTCACTGCAGAAAATCCCTTCTGAACCCACATTGTTCCTTTTTATTCCTTTGACTAAAAATGGGCAAATTTTGAGCATTTATCTTTTTAGATATGTCAAAAGAATTTGAAAAATTCTGATACACAAGAACATATTTAACATGAATTTTTATGTGCATTTATATAGAATCTACATGTTTAAAACACAGTTTAATTCTTGTATTTTGAGGGGTTTTCACTTTTTAAAAAACAAATGTTTCTTTTACTCCCCCCCCCCTTTTTTTGATACCTTAGATATCCTACCTGGAAATACCTGGCCCAATATCCCGGAGAATAGTACATCATCTAGCTATCAATTGTATTCAAGATATGGCCATTTGTTGGTGGGAAATAGCCAGTGATGATGTTTGGCCTTGGTCTCCTATTTCTAGTGAAAAGGACAGAGCCAATCTATTCTTACTAGCTTGTAACCATGGAAGACTGGAGGTAAGATTCATTGTTTTATTATTCTCAGTCAGTTCTGGTAATGGAAATACTTTAAACTGAAATGTATTTCTACAGAGTATAAAATGTATAGATATATTTTGGAGATCAAATATTATGACCTTACAGTGAAGTGAGATTGTCTGTCCTGAAATCAGAGTCATTCTTTTAGTAGCATTTCTCCTCAATGCCATAATTTATTTTCTTTAACCTTTCAAAAAACATAGCTACATATGAATGGAAAGGGCAGCATGCCCCCATACATTTCTGGCATCATCTAACATTTCAGTCTTAACTTCATACTTACATTTCTATTAATTAACATCCTCTTCAAATTTTCAGAACTTCTCCATCAATTATATATATAATTATGTATATATTATATGCATATTATATATATAAACAAAGCTTTATTGATACTACTAAATCACAAAGCGAGCAAAAAGTTTAGAGCTGGGAGACATCTTAGAAATCGTCTAGTCACAGCCTTTCAATTCAGTTTGATAAATATTTTTAAGTGTGTACCGTGTTCAAGGTCTTGTGCTAGAGGCTGAGAATACAAGGGAAAAAAGAAGCAGTTCTGTATTGTATGAAGAAGAAAGAGGAGGCAGAGAGGGATCACAGCTGGAGATACTAGGGAAAGCTCTCTGGAGAAGATGGCACATGAGCTGAGCCTCCAAGGTTGACAAAGATTCCACAAAGTGAAGGTGAAGGGAAATACTCTCTGGGTTTGGGCAAAGGGTTGCATGAAGATGTGGAATTAGGTTATGGAATTTAGACTTCTTGAAATGTATAATCAGTTTAACAGGAACATAGAGTTTGTGTGAGAGAGTAATATGAACTAAGGCTGGAAAAGTAGATGGGGACCAGACTATGGAGGGCCTCAATGCCAGCCTCAGGAATTCATATTTTATCTTATAGGCAGTGGGAGCCACTGAAGGGTTTTTGAGCAGAAGAATAACACAGAATCAGGAAGATTATTTTGGCAGTTGAATGGAGGATAGATTGGAAAGGGGAGAGCCTAGAAGCAGGAAAGCTGGGTAGCAGGTTATTCCAAGAGTCCAAGTGAAAGATCCTGAAATAGGACAAGGAGGGTAGAGCAAAGTGGGCATTAAAGGAAACATTTTGGAGGTAGAATCAGACTTGTCTAGTGATTGATTAGGTGTGTGTGTGGAGTGGGGTGGTGAAGGATAGGGAAAAGTCAAGGATAATTGAAGTCATGAGAGGATCACAAAATCTCAGGTTTGGAAGGGATCTCAGAGTCCATATAGTTCAATTAATAGTAGCTGAATGAAAATCCACTCAATATTGCATATTGTTGAGAATGCAAAATTTGCACTCAAAAAGATCTGGGTGAAAATCCTACATCAGTTATATACTAGTTGGGTACGTCATTCTGCCTTTGTTGGGGTTGGTTGCCTGGCCCACTTGGGACTGCACTTCACAGGCACTGATCTGGCCCTCTCTCTTGCCTTGCCTTTGGTATATTGCCTAAGTGCTGGACTGTCCGAGTGCTGGTCTCATCTTTTCTTCTTGCCTGGTTCCATGCTTTGGTTTCTGCCTGCCTGGGCTTATCTCCACTGTATTGATTATCTCCAAATTATCCTGTAAATATCTTGTTCATACATAGTTGTTTGCATATTTTTCCCCCATTAGACTGTGAGTCCCTTAAGAGCAGTGATTCCCTTTTACCTTTTTATATCACCTACCTCCCAAGGTTGTTGTGAAGATAGTTACTATCTGTAAAACACTTAGCACAGCATCTGGCACACAGTAAGTGCTTAATAAATGCTTATTGTCGACTGAGTTTTTGCATGCCTTTCTTAGTCTTTTCTGAAGTCCTAGACAGGATGAAGGATTTTATGGCTGTTTATTTTTGGTTTTCTTCATCATTGTTCCTTCTGATGCATTTTTAGAGATTTTGCAAGGTGGTAGTGGGAGATCAGGGCTCTTCTACATACCAATGTTCCCACAGTCCCTGAAGACTCTTGAGATAGAATTGGGAGCCCTAATGACGTGGAGGTGACAGTGAGTTTTTGAAAGCTATTCCAGTGTAATCTAGGCTCTTCTAGCAGGTCCATTATGCTATGAAAATGTTTTGATCCTGGCATAGCATTGTCTGCTTTTTGAAGACCAGCCTAGCCAAATATAGAGATGCTCATCAGCCTACTTGGTGCTGAATTTCTTGGCAATGCCAATTTATACAATAAAGAAAGATACAAAATGACTCTTTTACCTTTGTGGCCAGCTCCCTTCCCCACTGCAGTGATGGTGGCAAAGTTGTGGAAAATGAGGCACGAGGTGCTGAGAACAACAGGGTTTTGGACCATCTGCAAACATTAACTTAGCTACTAGTACGCTAAATGTGAGATCTTTGTCCAGTGTCCAGTAAAGGGACTTATGAACTGAATTATATTAATCTTGATATTTTCATTGTAAATGAAACTGGAAAACAGGAAGAAGTTGTGACTTAATGAAGAGATGGCCCACAGGCTCTCCATGGAACTGGCAGAGTTGGTTTCCATCATCCAAGGGTAGTATTCTTTCTCATGGAATGTTATATGGCCCTTAGTCAGTAACCAGTCTTTGAAGTATTCAAGTTGAAGCTTATGCAGAGAGCATAGAAAGGTATACTGTAAGAGTACAAAACATGCTACATCAAGGAATTATGGAGAATAGGGGAGAAAAGAAGAAGAAGGGCCCAACTTCCTCACTACCATTCATAGCCATTACTAACCAACTGCCACCAACAGGCAGATGGGCACAAGATGCCTGGGAGTGGCAGTGCCTCCCAGACCACCGGTCTTGCTTTCAGCCCAGTCCTCATTGCCATCATCTGTGGAAGACAACTCTTCTGAAGAAGGGGCCAGCCAACCCCATGAACTACCAACTAGCTTCAGTCCATAGGAAAGGAAAACCCACCTAGCTGAAGCACCAGGCAGCCTGAGTGAGAGATGGGGGTAACATGTGCCACACAAGCCCTACAGCTCCCACTACTTTGACCACCATCTCCTTTTTTGATTGTGACAGAGATCGCCCAAGACCATGACCCTAAGAGCGTTGGGGTCAGCAATCCTTCCAGACTAGCCTTCACAGCCATTGTCTTGGGAAGCAACCCCTATGTAGGATACAGCCCATCAACTTCTCCTTCAGGTGCTGCAGCCACAGCTATTGAAGACCCAGAAAAGAAAGTTCTTGCACCAAAGTCCTTGGTGCTTTGAAATGGTTCAACCTCAGAAACTGATCTGATTTTTCAGTGGAAATGACATTAAAGAATATTGCCAAAAAAATTAAAAAAAAAGAAATATTGCCATCTACTTTGCTGCTGCGCCCTAAGGGACTTTTCCATCAACTTGCAACTGAAACTTTCCATATAGGTTGTCTCCTCCATTAGAATATGAGCTTCTGGAGAACAGGGACTATCCTTCCCTTGCTGTCCATATCTCCAATGCTCAGCACAGTGCTTTGTACACACTAAGTGCTTGATAGATGCCTTTTCATTCATTCGTTCAAGAGATATAAAGGATTTTATAAAAAAAAACATATAAGCAAAAATGATGGGCAGGTCACATGGTGAGAGTGAGGGAAAATTGATCAACAGTCCACATGCTTTCTTGGTATCCTCATAAAAGAAAGCAATGAAGTCCTCTAGCATATTGAATTAACTCCTGTGAAAAACTTTTGGAAAAATATGGAAAGGAGATACAAAGGCATAGATGAGTCATGATTCGCATAATTGAAGAAATAGAACAACATGTCTATTGTCTAAGAACCATAAAATATTCCATTTCTCATCTCTGTGCCTTGTACAGGCTCTCCCCAGTTCTTGGAATGCACTCACTCCTCATTTCTGCCACTTAGAATCACTAGTGTCCTACAAAACTCAGCGCACTCACCACCTTCCATGCGACGTCTTTCCTGATTTCCGTCCCCACCATCCTCCTGCTAGTTGCTAGTGTTCCCCTCAAAAAAGTACCTGATACTTATTTTGCATGTACTCATTTACATAAAGTCATCTCCTGCTCCCCCATGCCTACCCCAATGTAAACTCCTTGATGGTCAGAAAATTTTCATTTTTGTTTTTGTATCCTCCACGGCATCAGGTAGGCACTTTAAAAATGTTTGTTGATTTATCAGTTGGCTAGCCTAGCTCAGCTTGGAGAGATCCATCACTTAGTCACAAGGTAATAAATTGTTTCAGCCATAATAAGTCATGAAAACAATCAAAGAAGATGAAGAGCAATCAGAATCTATATTAGTGAAGGCACGGCAGTGAAATCACAGAACCTTGTAACGAATAACCAATTCAGTTTCAGATCTCTTGCTTTATTAATTTGGTAATATTTTGATTTTTACTATATTTGTTGCTTTTATGAATCATATCATTTGAATCATAATCAGGTTTTATTTCTGTGTGAGGTTATTACCATATTTCCTTATCCTTGAAGATAGTTCTTAGGCTTAGTAGCTAATGCTTGTGTGTTATGATATCTCAAACTTGTGAAAAAATGCAGTTGACCTTTTATAGGTGAGACATCTTAGAATAAATTAAAAAATATCTGGAATTGAATTATCCACCCTAGATATAAACTGAGGCAATTTATTCTATTTGTCACATTATCTTCTAAGCTCAGTGAATAAAAGAGAACCAATATGATAATGATATATCACAAAGAAAATTAGGAGGAATAGAAATGAAATTGAAGATTTCTGCAATTTGAACTATAAATAAACAATAAACCAGAAATTTGCTTTTGAGAACTCAATTTTTATTTTAAATGAATTAATATAAAATATATTTTTATTTCTCTTCATTGTGACCTTTGTACCATAAAACCACTTTTTTCTTGAGCACACTACAGGTCCCACTAACTAAAGTATGTGTTATAGAAGTTTATGGTGTGAAATTAAAGCAGCAGTTTTCTTAAATCCAAAAAACAAATCAAACATTTTTTCATTCTGAAAAAGATAATTCATTCACAGAGAGCTTACTTCTGTGTTTTTTTTTGTTTTCCCTTTTATCTCTTCATTAAGCCAATTTTCCGCTTAGAATCCACTGTTAAAAATCTTATTTGATTCACTATGTAAGCTTTATCCATTATTCCCTACGCAAAAAAAGGACTGCAGTTATTTTTGCCTTTGCATTTAAAAGTTTGCTGTATAATTAAGTCAGTGTTATTTTATTTTATATCTGTTTACATAGAGGAAAGGGTGAAAATTCTCCTCAAAGTTCTATAGCTGAGAGTTTTAATATATATTAAAAGATCAAAGTTGTTCTCTTTAAGTATTCCAATTTTTGAGTTTTCATTTTAATGTTTGAGTACCTTTTGGCTTTTATTCTGATTAACTAGAAAAGTCCATTAATTAGTAATAAGAATAAAATAAAAAATATGCCCAAATTCTGCCCTTTTAGATGATATTTTTAGATATTTGTTATAATTTTAGTTAATATCAGTACCTTATGTCTACATAATGATTTACAGTTTACAAAGTACCCTTCACAGCAGCCATGAGAATGTGGTAGATTTTGTTAGAGACCCATTTTACAGATATGAAAATTAAGACAGTGACTTCTGGCCAAGATGGCTACCTGAATGGGAAACATTACCTGGGTCACACATATGTCTCTAGGAAAAATCTGAAATTCACATCAGGAAGAATAATGATGATGGAATCTAATGAGAAACTAGTGAATTCTTCCACCTAAGAATTGCACAGAATTCAGCCAGAAGCCTAGGGAGCAATTGGAAAGGGGGTCACCAGCACAGCCAGTACTAGCTCAGGCAAATAAGCTAGAAGCTTTTCAAGACCAGCAAATGGCCAGAGGCACCTGTAGCCTGCAAGGCTCTGCTTCTAGAGAGACAACAAGAGTGAAGGACCTCCTGAAAAAGTTCCATGGAGGTCAGAAAGCCCTGGGGAGGGATGGTGCAGAAAGCCAAAGGGTGGAAGCCTTGGAAGCCTTTGGGAAGCAACTGTTGAATAGGACAGTGTGGCAGCTTTCATATCCAGGTAGCCCAGGTGTCTGGGGCTCCAAATTCCTTAACTTGTATTCTGAGATGACATAAAGATCCAGCCCTTGGAATCTCAAAGATCCCGGGGGACTAAACCCCAAGAGATGGAGATCGGTACAGGAACCCAGGGGCCAAGAGCAAGACCATTCAGGGCCTACCATCCAATAGGGTGTAACCTGACCCTAGTACAATGCACCAATTCAAGGACTAAAGCTAGAGAGATAAGTAAATCAAAGAAAATAACCATCTGAATTTTAAAACTCATCATAGATCTAAAGGTCATTCCATAAGAAACAAATAGTTGTAATGAGTCCAAGCAGTTATTCAAAGGAAAAAAGACTTTTCATGAGGATTATATGAGTATCTAGAAGAAATGAAACAGGAATGGAGGCTGGGGAGGAAAGAATTGGAAGGAGGATGAATGACTTAGAAGAAAAAGAAGTGAACCTTACACATGAACTCCCTAAAAACTAGAATAGGCTTTACCCAGCTCCATGAGTCAGTAATTCCATGAGACAGCAAGAAAAATGAGAACCAAATCAAAAGATTGAAAAATAATAGAAGAGGAAAAAGAATACATCTGATATATATATATATGTATATGTGTGTATACACATGCACACACCTTTTATATATATGTATGTATATGAGAAAACATGTCAAGAAAAGACAACTTAGGAATCATTGGATTCCCTAAAAACCACAATAAAAGCCTGGACATTATCTTTTTTAAAATCACAAATGAAATCTAGACCAATTAGAATCAGAGCACAAAGTAAAGATATAAAGATTCCATCAATCACCAAAAACCCCAAAAGAAATGTACCAGGAATATCATGGCCAAAATTCAGAGTTCCCGTGCCAAGCAAAAAATACTATTAATATTCAAAAATACTAAGGAACTACAGTCAGGATCACAAAAGATCTGTTATAAACAAGAAGAGGTCTTGTAATACGATATTCCAAGGGACAGCAAATATAGACTTATAACTAAGAGTGTGTTCACCATGCAGAGCTGAGTATAATCCCGAAGGAAGGGAAAATGGATTTTTCATGGAGTGGATAATATTCAAGCATTTCCAACGAAGGGCCCATAGATGAGTAGAGACTTTGAAATTCAAGTATGGGGCAATAGAAAGCTGATAAGACAAATTTATTTGAGCAGTTAGAAAGAGCTATATGATGATCTAGAAAAGAATAAACAAACTTGGAGGAAGGAGGAGGGGTAGGCATCAGGCAAACCTTGCTCTTATCTGAATTGGACAAAACAATATTGAACACACAATTTGGGAGCACGTGCATCAAACTCAGTAGGAAAACAAGAAGGAGTTCGAAGTGGAGGATTAAGGTGGAGGGAATAATCATGAGTAAGACAAACTTCCTAATCCTGAAGGGGGTAGGGTGGGAAGAAAAGCGAAGACCTAGAATATAAGAGGGGTGCACTTGAGAATGACTGAACAAATTGTGGTGTTTGAATTAATGAAATATTTCACCACAAGAAACTATGAAAAATAATATTTCAGAGAGTCCTAGGTAATATGAAATGGGAAAAAAATCCAGGAGAACAACATTGCAAAGAAAAATAACCTTGAAAGACTTAAGAACTCTGCTCAATGCAATGACCAACCATGCCTCCATACTAACTAGATGCATGTTACCTGCTTTATGATAGAAAGGTGACAGACTCAAGGTGCTGAAAGTGCCATACAATTTTGGGTATGACCACTGTGAGGATTCATTGTTCTTTGTTATGTTTATTGGTTATAAGGTTTTTTTCTTTCTCTGGGATTTTAATTGGAAGTGGGGATGTGGATGGGAATGGGGATGAGAGAAAGTAGGTTAGTATTAGTGAGGCCAAAAGAGTGCCATCGGAAACAAATTTTTTAATACTGAAAAGAGAGCAAAAGGAAGTTAGAAAGAAACACACATAAGCAGGACAGTTTTGAAAGTGACAAATGGAAGGTGAAATTTATTACATAATTTTTCCAAAAAGGATCAAGATGAAATGGAGATTCATGGTTTCAAATAGTCTTCTTTCTGTGCTCTGATGTGGTGTTTTTCACTGGTGTTCAGGATAAAAAAAAACTAAGGCATAGGTAGTTTAAATGACTCACACATGTTCACAAGGACAGGTTGTGACAAAGCAGGGATTCTAATGCAATTATTCTGTTTCCAAGTCTGATGCCCTTATAACAATAGCCCATTGCTTCTTTACTTTCAGTTAAAAGGATTTGATATTTTGATAATCTGATGGTCAAATGTCTGAGGATACTTGGATATTTTGATGATGATGCTGTGATCTCAGTCATGTGGGCACTATCTCCATCATACAGATCACGACATCACCAAGTCTTCTTACCCCATGTAGCTTTCAACCAGGTGCTCTTCCACATCCATGACTTTCCATGCTGGTCCTTTCTCCAGATTTCTTGGCATTACAGAGATGCCAGTGAAGTATATTGGCTATTTTTCACTTTTGATGCATGACCTTCCCAACTACTTTTTCAGTTTCTGTTTTTCAGTTACTGTGATGATATCCTTTATGCATTTTTCCTCTACAGTTCTTTGGACCGAAAGGTTTGGAATATTCAAGGTCACATGGTACTTCTTGTTTACTGACTATACAAAAAAACCCAAAAGTTTTGATTCATCAGAGCAGAATGATACATTAATGATACACCACATTTCTCTTAATGCAGTCTAAAATTACATTAGTTTTATTGATTGCCATATCACATCATTGACTCATACTGGGCGCACTCATCCACAAAATCCTCCAGAGGTTTTCCAGACTAACTGTTTTCCAGCCACACCTCTCTTAGCTTCTACTTAAGAAGTTGAACTTTTGAAAACTGGTATAAGTTTTTATATTCATCCCTATGAAATCTCACCTTGATAGATTTAACCCAAAACTGTAGCCTGCCAAGGCCTTTTTTAATCCCAGTTCTATTATTCAATGTGTGAGCCATCCCACCCAGCTCTGTGTAACCTGCAGATTGATTGAGCGTGCCATCTGTTCCTTTATTCTAGTCATTAATAAGAATGTTAAACATCGCAGGGCCAGACTCAGATTCCTCAAGGCATTGCTCTGGAGGCTTCCTTCCAAGTTGATATTGAACCACCAAAGACTATTTTTTGGACCATTTAACTAGATCGGAATCCACTTAATTGCACAGTCTTTTAGACTATAGGGCAATAAATAGGCCCATGCTCTAGGATACCAACAACATTTTTTGTTTTTCGGAGGCAGCCAAGTAGCACGATGGATAGAGCGCTAGGCCTATAGTGAGGAAGACTTGAGTTCAGATCCAGCCCCAGACATTTACTAGCTGTGTGACCCTGGGCAAGTCATTTAACCTCCATCTGCCTTCGTTTTTTCAACTTCTAACCCCTCCCAGGGTGGTCCTGAGGATCCATATTTCTAAAGTGCTTAGCACAGTTCCTGGCACATAATAAATCCTTCCTTCTTCCTCCCTCCCTTCCTTCCTTCCTTCCTTCCTTCCTTCCTTCCTTCCTTCCTTCCTTCCTTCCTTCCTTCCTTCCTTCCTTCCTATAGCAGTAACTAAGCAAGACAACTAGTTAGCCTGAATAATTAGTTAAAATAATAAACTACCTACAACATGGCCTATACTTCCTATCCTCAAGTGAGTTCTCCTCCTACACACACACACACACACACACACACTCACTCATTCACATACTCCCTTGTGGTTTGAAGATCCCTGTTTCTGCCCCAGATCCTCTCAACTGGGGTTTGTCTTAAAAAGTATATTCGAAGGCACTTTTTGTGTTTCTTCCCCTAAATGGGTTTTGTGAAGTTTGCTCCAGGCATAAAAAAATGTAGCTCTGACCACATCTCTTTATCTTTTCCACAAGAATAACATTAAAGGCTTTATCAAATGCTTTGCCAAAATCTAGGTAATAAACTATGTAGCCTTTCTTTGAGAGATGTAACAACAGAGGTATCTTTATTCAATACCCTCTGAATATTAATTCCAAGTAAGGCACAAAACATGGAACAGTACATTTGCCAAAGGCATTTCCCACCCACATGGAGGATGTCCAGCACACCATCCAAATCCAAAAGACGTTTGCCCTATAGATGGCAAAGTCTGCCCAACTAAAAGAATTGCTTTTTCCAAAAATATAATCAGTTCCTTTTCTTAGGAGAGGCCTTCACAAATTTTCACCTTTAATATCTTGAGATTCACATAATTTTGCAGACTTTGTTTTTTCCCCTTTAGGCTATTGGCATTCTTTTTAGTTCTTTATTCTTGAACTTTCTACATTTGCTACTACCAACCACCTCTTACCTTTTTGTACATCCTCCTTTTCTTTGGCTTCTAAGTCACCGTTCTTGTGGGTTTTCTCCTACATTTCTGTCTTCTTTTCTGCCTCCTTCCCTAGTTATTCATCTTCCTTGCAATTCTTGAGTAGGCCTACCATAAGGTTCTGTCTTTGACCTTCTTTTAGTCTCTTCCTATTGACTATCAGCCATCTTCTCCACTGCCATGACTTCAGCTATCACCATTCTGCAGAAGGTTCTCAAAAATATCTCTCTCTAGACCTGAGCCCTCTTCTGAGCTCCAGACCTGAATCTCCAATCGCCAATCAGGTACTACCGCATAGATCTGCTACCTGTACTTTAACTCAATGTTTCCCAAACGCACCTTATTATTTTCCCAGTTAAACCTGTGTATCTTCATGTGATTATGTCTCTTAATGGCATCACCATTTGTCCAGTCTCCTGTGTTTGAAATTTTGATGTTGTCTTTGATTCTTGCCTTTCCTTCACCTTTGGTCTTTGATTAGACACCAAGTCCTATTACTCCTAACTACATATCATCTCTTACTTCTCTCATCCATCCCCACATCTTGATTCACTCCACCACCATTATTGCCAGCTTCCTAGAATCTTACTGTCACCTCCTAACAGATTTTCCAAATTCTGTTCTCCACCTATCAGGTCATCTTTCCCAACACTGCCAACCTCTTCTTCTTAATATATAGATCTGATTATATTACTCCTTTCTTCAAATTTTGTGTGGCCCCATTTGACTTAACAAATAAAGACCAAACTTCTTTTGCTTGGCCTTCAAAAATAATGATTAATAAAGTTTTTTTATTTTACCTACACTGCTTTAAAAGGTACAAAGTCCTTTTCTAACAAACTTCAAGGTAGAGAATTCAAGTAGTATTATCCTCACTGAACAGATGAGGAAATTGAGGCTCATAGAGATTAAATGACTTGCCTAAGTTCATACAGTTAATAAGTGTCAGAGCTAAAATTCAAACCCAGGTTCTTTGACTTTAAGTAAGATTTTTTTGGGGGAAAATCCAAAGTATTCATTAGGCACCTACTAGATGTTAGGAATGATATAGAAATAAATAGAGTCCCAGACCTCAAGGAGTTTAGATTTCACTGGGGTAATAAAACATGTTCACAAATGCAGAAATATAAGATAGGTTGTAGAACCACATCATATGTACATTAAACTTACGTGGCTTTAATCTACCCACCATTCCACTGTGAATCACTGGAAAATGGGAGACATGAATCTACTGTGCTCTACGTCAGTCCTAGCTCCTCAGCCTCAGTTCTCAACTTGGGAAAAGGGTCACTAGCCTAGCCCAGAGGCATGATATAATGCTGATTGAGGACTTCAACTATCCAGACTTATGCTAGCATTCTCTGATGTCTTTCTGCCAAAATGAGACATTTCAGCTAATGACATTTCAGTTTGCCCTAATGACCATATCATCCTTCACAAGACAGAGAAAAATCACAAGAGAAACTTTTATTCTGGTTCTGATTCTTGCTAAGAGCAAACAACTGGGATTTTTTGGTGGGGGAGAAGAGTGAAAATGCTGGGAACTTGAGGGGAAATAATTTCTCCCTAGAGTTAGTGATAGGAAAGGACATGCTGAGTATAATCTGATTTGCATGCTAGATTTCAGGAGAGCAGACTTGAAAGGGTTCATTGGAAAGGTAGGTAGGATGCCATGGACTACAATGCTACATAAGAAGTCAGCCCAGGAGGGGTAAGCTCTCAAGGATTACATTCTGAAGACCCAAAGGGAAATAAAGCATTCTAATGAGGAGGGAAAACTGGAGTTGTCTTAAAAGACATGTGAATACACAGAGAACTCACCAAAGCAACTTATATTTTTAAAAAAATGTATAATGAAGATAAAAGCAAAGGCAAGCAAAAAGGAATGAATGTCAAGTGCTAGAACTCAAAATGAGCTGAGTCTGGCAAGGGCTAAGGACATAAAAAGATTTTTAAAAACTATATTGAAGGAAGAGGATCCACAGCTCATCTGGGCACTAAGGAGCCTGTCAGAGCAAGAGTCCTCATCCCCCAATCTCCTTTTCCTCCTCCCAACTAGCCACTGACTCTCCCCATAAATCTCCATACTTACAAGAACCCAGAACACCTATCCTACTCTTCCCCTCAGACTCACCCAGTGAGAATGGATAAGGTCCCTAGAAGCCTTTTGTCCTGCATTGCTGCTCATACTACTTAGATCCATCAGTCATCCAGTATTTTTTAAGCACTTACCATGTAGCTGACCCTGTCTAGGCACTAGGGACATAAATACAATAAATAAAGTAATCCCTACTTTCAAGGAACTTGTGTTTTAATGGGGGAGATTAAAATCTGCCTTGCTACTCTGTCCTAAGATCCTCTGGGCTTTACCATCGGCCCTGAAGAAACGGCACAGGGGATGGAGCACTGGACCTGGGATCAGGAGGACCTGAATTTAAATCCAGCCTGAGATGCTTAGTAGCTGTGTGATACTGAGAGACTCACTTAACTGCTGTTTTCCTCAGTTTTCTCATCTGTAATGTGGGGATAATGATTATACTACTTCCCATGGATCAAATGAGATAATATTTGTAAAACTCTTACATAGTTCCTGACACATGGTAGGTGCTTAATAAATGCTTATTCCCTCCCTTCCTGAAGCTGATCTCTTTCATAAAATGTTTTGTCTCTCTCAATTAGTGCATGAGTTCTTTGAGAGGAAGGATTGTCATGCTTTTATTTTTGACTCCCCAGTGCTTAGCATTATGTTTGGTGCCTAGTAAGTGTTTAATAAATACTTTCTCAGAGTCATCAGAGAGTGGATACGACCACTGCTTGGCACACGTGACATAATGATAACTGAATAGAGAGAACGTAGGGCTGCCCAGTTCATTTCTCTTTTCTCTGCCTACTAGATACAGGGGAAGAAAAAGAAACAGATAGATTTATGCTCACAGGAGAACAATTGTGAGGGCGTTAAAAAAAAGACTGATATATGAGGTATCAGATGGAAGGAAAGATAACATAGGTGAGGGGAGAGTCTTGGATCTTATTCATACAGCAAGACAGAAAGAGCGTCAATAACTACTGACCTCTAGACTTACCCTCCCATCTATATAAAATCTTTACGGGAATCATCAGTGCACAGACTGAAGCCCTCCTAGATAAGAGCACTCAGAAAGAATAAGCAGGCTTTTACAACCAATTTTCAACAATGGTCCACACCTTTATCATCTCTCAATGAGCTAAAACATATAGAGAATATAAGATCCAGGTCAAGTAGAGGTTCCCCATGGACGGTGAAGTCCTCCAGATACTCCCGTTGGTAGAGGACATTGGTCTTGCTTAAAGCACATTGCAGAGTCTCCTGGAAGAAATATGGAATCAGTCAACAAACTTTTCTAAGACTCTTACTGTATACCAGCACTGTGATTAGCACTGGACATACAAAGAAAGGCAACAAACAGCCCCTGTGTTCAGTGAGCTTGCCTCATAACCAAGGAGATGAAAATAACTAGGTAAATATAAGATCTCTACAGAATAGATGGAAGCATTTAAAGGTTTTTGGCCCATTCATTCATATACACGGAGATGACCAAGAGAATGTCTAAACGTCCATATGCCTACATGCATTTTAACATACTGTAGTTTGTTCAACAGTGTGTTCATGTGGGACAGATAGTACAGATGGACAGTGAGCTTGGTTCAGCCTTAAAAAGGAGGAAGAGAGTGGGCTGGATTGTTTGGGGGAAATACAAAGCTTGTTTACTGACTCCAAGTTCTCCATGCAAAGGCCCTTCTTTTACTGACATTTAAAGCAGAGTTGCTGTATCCCCATAGCTTTGCATAGTTCCTAGCACATAGCAGGCACTTAATAAATACTAATTGGTGATTGATTGATTACTACATGGCCACAATGCCTAGAACGCTACTGATTCTAGAGAACTAAAAACAAGTATCACACCAACAGCAATGGAGAGATGCGTGGTGAGTGTGAGAAGGCTACAAAATATAATTAGTGGGCTACTTTGAAAAAGAACGGTTATAAAGGATTGCTATGCTTGGAAGAGAAGATGGGCTGGCATGAGTGAGAGGTGACAGGGGGACAGCCAGAGTGTTCTACTCCTATCTTCCTGATATTGGGAGAAATCAAGATAGGCCTCCAGTATTTGGAGAACACCCCAATCCGGCAAACTTTTGGGAGAACATGAACAAGAGTTGCCTAGGATAGGCAATTATGGATGGGTTGCTCTCTGCGTCATCAAAGGGAACTCTCAAATTGATGATATCATAGATACATTTGAGTATTAGATTATTAATCTAATATCCTAAAGATTAGCACTTACTAATTCACACCTCAGTTGGCTCGCATTTTTGTTTGTCATTAGCTTTTTTTAGGTTTTCTCATTTATATAATAATTAAATAATATTCTGATTCCTCTTGTTCTTGAATCCCACACCCGCATCTGACTTATTTATTCATGATTTGCCATTATCTCTTTGAAAGATATAGTAGAGAGTAATTTAATTTTAAGGTTTCTCTTTGCTCATATCCTTTCACATAAACATTGATTAAATTGGCAACATCTATTAGTTTTTGAGTTTGGAAAATAGTTTTGCTATCATCTTTCCTTTGGTATTTTCTAGAGATGTGAGTATAAGGCATGCTTTCAGTTTGTAGCACAGCAGTCCCTTGATTAAGAATTGCCTTTACTGCAACAGCCTCTTCATTGGTCTGCTGGCCTTCAGTCTCCCCTTCCTCTAGTCCATGAGACACATGGTCACCAAATTAATTTCCCTTAAATTCTGATCCGATCTTGCCTCTCCCCTTCTTGCTAAACTCCAGAAGGAGTTTTATCCTCCAGGATAAAAAATAACATCCTCTGTTTAGCTTTTAAAGCCCATCGTGGCCTGTCCCCAACCTAGTCACCCAGCCTCACTACTATCCAGACAAACTGGTCTTCTTGCTGTTCCTCACACTCCTTCTTGTCACTTTTGTGCCTTTGCACTGGCCATCTCACACAACTAAAATGCACTCCCTCATCCCCTCTGCCTCACAGAGAGCCTCTCTTCCTTTTTCTCAGCTCCTACGTTATCTTCATAAAACTTTTCATGATTCTCTCAACCACTATTGCCCCTCCCTCCCAAACTATCTTGCATTTAGCTATTGGTACATATTCAGCCTATATTTATACTGTATGTCTTTATTTGTGCTTCTCATCTTCCCCCGCCCCCATTAGAATGTCAATTCAGGGAGCAGGCATTGTTTCTTTCTCCAGTGCCTGGCACATGTTAGGCACTTAATAAGTGCTTGTGGATGGATTTATATCCTAGAAATAGAACTCCTTTTTAGGAAGTCAGATATTATTTTCATTAGCATTTAATTTTTTTTCATTCAACACATTTACTGAATGCCTATTATATCAAAGGCAGTATGCTAGTTCCTGTGAGGTTTACCGAGATTGTACCTTGAAGGCATTTGTAGTCTATTAAGGATGATAAAAGTAGTACACAAATAGTTATTCTGCAAGAAGGGTCTAAATTTCATAATAAAGGTAGAAAGCATTATAGAAATTCAGAGAACAGAAAGACAACAAAATGGAAGCCTCTTGAAAGCAGGGGCTATATTTTTTGGACTCTGTATTCCCAGTACCTAGCACATAGTAGATACTTAATAACTTTGCTTATTGATCGATGATTGACATTTCCTCCAAACAAATAGCATTAGAAACTTTGGTGCCACTTCTATTTCTTTTGCCTAAAATGACTGTCATATTTAGACTATTTAGTTATGTTATGCATTTAGTACATAGATATTTGTCAAGGTCTTTGTGTTTTATGATTATTTTCATAAACCTTCTAAAAAGTTTAAACCAATATTTTTAGTGATAAATTCGATTTCTGCTGCTATTTTATTTTTATGTTCAAATTTTGTATTGCTGAGTTCAAATTGGGAAGTGAATGATTTCTAATAAGATGTTAGCATACTAGTTAATATACAGCACATTATGCAATGAAAGAAGAAAATAAATGTTTATCTGAATATACTTTTTTCATACAGGTTCTGAGTTTCATCCGTACAGAATGGAATCCACTTGATGCTAGCTTTAGCACTAATCAGCCTTATCAGGTGCACACAGTAGAGCACTCCATCAGTGTAGACAAAGAGCCCATGGCTGACAGCTGCATTTATGAGTGTGTTCGGAACAAAATCCACTGTGTAACAGTCACCAGAATACCACTACGATCAAAGGCCATCAGCTGCTGCAGGAATGTTGCTGAAGACAAACTAATTTTAGGCTGTGAAGATTCTTCAATCGTTCTCTACGAAGCCCACCGAAGAGTGACTCTGTTGGCTCAGGCTGAAATTTTGCCTACATTCATTAGTTGCCACCCAGGCGGGGCCATCCTCCTCGTCGGAAGTTCCCAAGGGGATCTGCAGATTTTTGACATAGCACTATCTCCTGTGAAAGTACAGCTTTTGGCAGAAGACTGCTTGCCAGGGAAGACC